>VWZX01010570.1:532199-1257036 GCA_013399015.1 Galbula dea | reverse complement strand
GCATGTGCCACATTTCATTTTTAAACCAGTTTATCTCCAAGAAAATATAATATTCATATGTGATTTGTATCATGTGTATGAAAAACATATTAGTAAATGTAAAGGTGCATACGGTATAGTAGTGACAATCCAGGGAACTAAAAGCCTTTACAGTGCCACTAATTTTAGAGGCTTTTTATGTGATCAAAGCAAAGCACATGCATGAGAATGGGCAGAAAAGAAACAGGAAATATGTTGTTCAAACCATGTTTTACCAGTCAGATTAGATCTGATTTTGTATTACTCAAAAAGGTTAAAGAAGATTGAGCTACTAAGTTTTAGTAATGCCACAACACCAAATTTAAACCCACAGAAGATCCAGCTACGCATCAGTCTCTCCTCCGTTTGTGGCTCCTTTTAGCCACAAAATTTGCTATTTTCTTATACCTGACTATGATTTAGCTTTTCTTTCGCAGCTATTGTGAACAATCCTTTTAGGAAGAGTATACCTGAAAGAATGAACTATAATTTATTGTCCCAAGGAACTTATGTTTTGAGTTATAAAGAATATTAAATTAAAACTATTGTAAATATTAAACACCATGATTTAGTAAAGATAGAGTAAGTGCATCTCCGTGCACCAAAAATGTCTGCAGGAGATATATATGGAGGATAAATTTGTGGTCTGAGGGAAGTTTTAGGTAGGACATCATCCACAGCAGTATTGTGTCCACTTCTGGGTTCACTAGTTCAAGTAAGACAAGGAACTACTGGAGAGTCTCCAGTGAAGGCTATAAAGATGCTGAGGGAACCGGAGAATCTCTCTGTGAAGAAAAGGCTGAGAGACTTGGGACTGCTTAGCCTGGTGAACACAGAGAGGATCTTATCAATGCTTATCAATATTTAAAAGGCAGGTGTCAGGAGAATAGTGCTAGACTCTTTTCAGTGGTGCTAAGTAATAGGACAAGGGGCAATTGTCAGAAACGGGAACACAGGAAGTTCCATCTAAACATAAGGAGAAACTTTATTCCTGTGAGAGTGACAGAGAACTGGAACAGGCTGCCCAGAGAGGTTGTGGAATCTCCTCTGGAGAGAGAAGACATGCCTCTTTCAAAAGCCACCTGGATGCCTTCCTGTGCCATCTGCTTTAAGTAAACCTGCTTTAGCAGTGGTCTGGGACTAGACAATCCAAACAGGTCCCCTCCAACCTCCACCATTCCATGATTCTGTAAGGTAAGAAGCATCACCATAATCTGTTCATGCAACCTTCTTACTAGAATATCTAATCATAACAATATTTGTAATACTGCAATTTAAAGATAAGTAGTAAATCTCAGTATTATTTATGTGAATGCAATTTTTAAATAGTTTGCAGGTACTTTGCTACCAGCTTCCTAAAGGATCACAGGAATTATATTTCATTCAGTTCTTCAGAAAGTTATATGAAAAACCACAAATTTTTTTGAGATTTGTATGAAATGGAATTCTGTATTTCAGAGTATGAGGGATGGACATACAAAATTTTCTTTACCTCTCTTGGGTTTCAGCCAGCTTCATCTAATTTCACTATACTTCCTTTATTGGAACCTAATTTTGCCTAAATTTAGGAAGGAGAGTGACAATTTAGGAAGGGGGAAAAATGGTATTACATTTTTGGTTTCACTTGTTTTTCATTGCAGTTGCTCTTAGAATTTACAGAAAAAATGCACCAGTCTAACAGCCTCATTTCTCAACAGAAATTGCACAAAGATGACAACTGATGCAAATTTCCCAAAACGAGATTTTGAGAGCATCTCATTTTCTGTAACAAATAACTACATCTTCAAAGAAAAATTAGTTTGGAAACTTCAATGTTTATTGCTGCTTCTGAACTCACCATGAGTGAAATAATCTGAACTGTGGAAGTGTTCTCTGTGAGTATGAGAGCACCAAATCAGGAAAATACAGTCACCAAGCAATTCACTTCAGTAGTCGTTAGGCTACCAGAACAGACAGCAACATTCCTTGATGTAGATAAGAAATGAACTGTGATTATGTAAGAGATCACTGAATGAATGTGTTTTCAAATCAAAGATACAAGGCTAGACAGCTCAAATTATACTGCTGAATGACAATGATTTACTTAAAAAAAGCTTATCTTCATACAAATAATTTCTGTTGTTCACAGACTCTATGGCAAAAAGCTAACTTAAAAAAGTTTTGATGACACTTTAGTATTTTTCTGAGCATCACAGAATCGAAACTGTTAGGAAACCCCAGGATTAAAACTATGTACACTACCTTTATTTTCCACTCTTGTAAGTGTGCATAATTGCATAATACCAAATTGGAAAAAGATTTAAAGTTCATTATTCTCTCAAAGTACCATTTTAATCTTTAATGCTTCAAAATGGTTGCAAGAATGTCAAACTGACTGATAATTAAATCCTTTCTGGAATCAAATTCTTCAGAGAGAATACTTGCTGGAATTAGGTAGCAATACAGCTGCTCCATGGTCATAAGGTGTAGAGTACCCATAGTCAGAAAGAGTTTGTAGCCCAAGGTGGACAATTCTGACCAGTATGCATTTCTAAGACAGGGAAATAAAGGATGAAAAAAAAAGGTCAAATAAACCCAGCACATTGAAAAAGTAGATTATGTGTCCAAAACAATAACACAAATTAAGCTATGCTAAAATAATAAATGCTGAATCCAGCAGCTAATATTATCACTACAGAACAGAATATTACTTTTTTACAGTACCTGAAAGGGGATTATAAGGCAGAAGGATAGAGACTTTTCTCCTGGTCTGAATGCAACAGGACACAGGGGAATGGCTACAAGCTGAAGGAGGGGAAATTTAGGCTGGAGATTAGAAGGGGGTTCTTTACCCAAACGGTGGTGAGGCACTGGAACAGGTTGCCCAGAGAGGTTGTGGAGGCCCCATCCCTGGCAGTGTTTAAGGCCAGGCTGGATGTGGCCCTGGATGACCTGGTCTCGTGCATGTGGCGTCCCTGCCCATGGCAGGGGGGTTGGAACTAGATGATCTTTAAGGTCCCTTCCAACCTGAGCCATTCTATGATTCTATGATTACAGCATACAAGCCTAGAGGATGTCAGGTTGCTGAAGCATATTCTAGGAAGATACACTATATAACGCTTCAAAGACAATATTAAAGCTAGTACACTATAAGAGATGAGTGATGCTTCTCTGACAAAGAGAAGGTCAAACTTGAATAAAGCTTGGCTGACAGGAGAAATAGAAGAATTGCTGCTGGCACTTTACTAGCAGTGATGTAGAAAAATCACTAGTGGATACATTGAGAGCCAAAACAGGAGGTCAGCTTGGTTAAGATAAAAACTGCATTTATGTCTTCATTAATAAACAGCTTTGCAAATCTGAAACAAGAGAATGTGTTTTAAAAACATCTCTGGTGTTCAGAAGTGGAGTCCCATTAGAATTCTAAAGGCTCTTGTTTTCCAGTGTCTTTTTACAGCTCCTAGATACTTCTACTGACTTCTGAAACTTACCTCTACACTAATAAATTGTTGACTACTCAAAGAACTATTTAATTATGGAACATGGTATGATACTAGTGCCTCTTAATTTTTGGTGGTCTCAAAAAAACACAGCCCTCTTGAAGACCAAGCTTTCTTGACAGTCTCCAGCTTTTTAGAGTGACAATAGGGAGTAAAATGCAGAATGCACTCCAAATCTAGAACACATCAGAATAGTAAAGCATTCATTATCCACAAAGGATGGAAGCATATTTTTTCTCTTTTGATACAAATGATAACAGCAAATGGCACCAAGTAATTTATTATAGCCTATGAAAGCAAACAAATAATTGCTATTGCAAGACTTTCCGTGTCACACAGCCAACATTGCCACAACATATTTGAAGTGGATCACTATATCATGGTCTTACTTGGAAGTCCCATCGTGTTTCTTCCAAAGAAATCAAAACATACAGCCACTTGGTTTGACACCAAGTGTGAGAGTAGTCCCTCAGGACTCTAACAGACAACAGCATGATCTTATGCTGAACATCAGGATTTCACTAAGACACTCAAGTTGGTTTGCAGTTACAGCACAAACAGAAGTGACAGTAGGGCAGGAATGTTAAATGGCTGTCTGGGACATAGAAGCAAGCTGCTGGCCATCTTGGGCAATAATGAGTATGCATGCATCAGCACACGGTTTAGTGCTGCAAGAGCAGATTAGAATGCTAAAGCAGTTCGTGCTGAAGACCCAAGTGTCCACACCAGATGTTTCAGGGCCATTTATTTCATGTCAGTTCTATTTTTTGCCTGTGGACTAAAAGCCCATTAGTTCTAGGCACATCAGGTGGGATCTTGGTAAGCAACGTCTGGCTTGGTTTCACTGATCACCATCAGACGTTCCAGTTGTCAAACCGAATATGATGAACTGCAAAGAGAGATTTGCTTCAAAAGCATACTCTGTTGTAAAGTGAAATGCTACTGATGCTAAACCCATAAATCTACCATTACAGACCAAAACCAATATATACATCTAGGATCAAGAACATAGGAGCAGAACAATGTCTGAGAAACACATATTTCATAGGCTATTATGTTCATAGTTGCAGTCGGTCTGAAGTTGTTTCTTCTCCTGTGGAGTTATATCAACTTCCTAGCTAAGATTTAAAGGAACTATCTAAAATAATCTCAAACACTTGAAAAATTATTTTCAAAAACCTCAAACTAGGATGCTAAAAAATTTAGAAAAGTCAGACTAATTTCAAAACCTACAGGAGTGGAAGAAAAAGTAAGTCAACTTACAGTCACATACAGAATAAAAAGGTGACATCAGCCAATGTTGCTTACTAAGATAAGATAAAAACTAGATTTTCTTCTGTTGATAAGCAGACTGGCTTAACTAATAGGAGAAAAAGACTTGAAATATCACAATGCTAATATGATTTTTGAAAATTGTTTTTTCATTACATTCCCTATGCAAGCAAGATAAGTAACAGTACTGTGATATTTGAGAGTAACCATTTGGCAGAAGTATCATGCAAGGTATCAACCATTATCATACAGGTAAATTTCAGCCAACATTCTCAGCAAGTTGGATGAACAGTATTTCATAGAGTCTGCAGAACATACCAAACTGGAATGGGTAGAAAGTACTTGACAAGATGGAGTTAGAATTCAAAATGTTCTTCACATACTACTGAATCCACTGCATTGGCCCTACTGTAAAAATTAGTTCTATGTTTGGAACCAAAAAAGTTGCCAATCAACTCTATCAGCCATACAACATACACAATCAGCTCTTGATGAAGTCTTTTGTGACCCCAGGTTAGGATAAATCAATAAATCTATTAAAGCTCTGACAGAACACAAACAAAACCTTGTATGACTGAATCACTGAATACTGCAGTTTCAGTATTTTAGAACAGAAAATGTTGGGGTTTGGTGTTGCTGTTACCTTGTTTTAACTAAGTGTTCCTTTCTGGGCTATTCTTTCACAATGATACAAATTCTAGTTGCAATATACTTATTCATTAACTTAATTAGACTATGCCTCCAACTAAAAAGATGAGGAATGTCATAGGGCTGAGTAAAGAAAAGGCATCTCAAAGGGATTATGTTAAAAAAAAAAAAATCACTATTTTGTTCACAGTGATGCTAAACTCAAAGGAAACAAAGCAGAGCCAAAACTCTGCTCCAAGCCTTCCAGTGGGGGTTTCTGGTGAGTGTTTACAGTGAAGTGCACCTAAAGCTGTACAAAGTATGTCAAAACTGCACCACCTTAAAGCTGCATTAGTTCAAAAGTCTTTGTTTAGATTTAATTACGCTTAAGCCTTCAGTAGTGCCACTACACCATTATTCACGAAAGGACAAGTACAAACTTAAATTTGTATTTAATTTTTTGACAAAAAAACACTTGAAGAAATGAGGTGGCAATGACAACAAAGGAGTCTTACAGATTTCAAGGAATCCCTGCAAAACAACAAACGTACTTTTGTTATGACAGTAGCAGACTGATTAAAAAGGGAAAAAGCTGACCATTACCAACAACCTCTTTTATACTGTCATATGAGGAAGACTGACTGGCATTAGCTATTACTACTGTCAATGAAGGAATCAGCAGCTCAGTTTGGCATAACACATGCAAATATACATTATTTTTCTTAATTGCTGTAGTATTTTTTACACTAAACTAGAATTCTGCCATCTGACTAGATATCCTTCCCTTATACAGTCTACACCAGCAGCCTAATGGGGAAGCTTATTTTGAAGGAAAAATACCTTCAAACAATTATTTAATCATTATTTATTATTTTAATCAGTCAACATAATTACCTCAAGCAACTAAGAAATAAGATGAGATATATGTCTAGTTTTCATTTCTCTTTCTATAAACAGTGGTCTTTTCTTAAAGCCAACTTCCCAACACGGCAACTGTAGATTGAGTGTAGAACAACCTGTTAATATTTAAAAGCAATTTATCTTCACAAGCTTCTAACTTCCCCCATTGCAGTCACAACCAACAAATATGCAATTGCCATGACGAAGGTAATTGGTTTATTTATCCTGTTTCCACCTGAATAGCTGTAAAATGACCAATTAATTTACTAAACAATGCAAGATCAACTGACTTTCAGCCAGGACTCAACGCTGCTGCTGTTTTCAAGTCCAAAATCATGATTTATATTAACATAAAAAACCTGGCATAATACTATTAATACTAGTTACTAGTAACTGTGCATTCATACAAGTGTATTAAAAACAAATGTGATGGTGACAAGACAAAGGAAACAAAAGCCTGAGTAGCACAAGACAAGGTTATATTAACTTCAAAAAGTCTATACTTTTTGGGAAAATACAGCTGACTCAGGCAACTCCAGCAAACAGTTATTATTAAAAGGCTAGAAAAGCTGTCAAAGTAGGAAAAATAAATACTTAGAATCATAGAATCAACCTGCTGGCCACACTCTTCTTAATGCATCCTAGGACGCCATTGGCCTTCTTGGCCATGAGGGCGCATTGTTGGCTCATGGTCATCCTCTTGTCCACCAGGACCTCTAGTTTTTTTTTCCCCCAGAGCTGCTCTCCAACAGATCAGCCCCCAGCCCGTACTGATACATGGGGTTGTTCTTCCCCAGATGCAGGACTTTACACTTGCTCTTGTTAAATCGCATTAAATTTCTCCCTGCCCAGCTCTCCAGCCTGTCCCGGTCATGGTGGATGGTAGCACAGACTTCTGGTGTGCCAGCCACTCCTCCCAGTTTTGTATCATCAGCAACAGGATAAATTCTATCTGTTCATCCAGGTCATTGATGAATATATTGAATAGTATTGGACCCAGTACTGACCCTTGGAGAACACCACTAGTCACAGGCATCCAGGTGGACTCTGCTCCACTGACCACAACTCTTTGGGCTTTGTCCTTCAGCCATTTCTCAATCCACGTCACTGCACAATCACCCAATCTGCACTTGTTAAGCTTGGCTGTGAGGATACCATGGGAGACAGTATCGAAAGCTTTGTTGAAGTCAAGAAATATCACATCCACTGCCCTCCCCTCATCTATCCATCTAGTTGTGCCATCATAAAAGGCTATCAAATTAGTCAAGCATGACTTCCCCCTACTGAATCCATGTTAACTACTTGTGATAAGCCTCCTTTCCTCCACATATTTTGAGATGGTGGCAAGAACAAGTTGTTCCATCACCTTTCCAGGGATGGAGGTAAGGCTGACCGGCCTATAGATACCCAGGTCAACCTTCTTGCCCTTTTTGAAGATTGGGATGACATTGGCCTTCCTCCAGTCCTCAGGCACCTCTCCTGTTCTCCAGAACCTCTTGAAGATTATGGAGAGTGGCCTAGCAATAACTTCTGCCATCTCCCTCAGCACTCACGGGTGCATCCCATCTGGGCCCATGGACTTGTGAACGTTCAGTTTGTTCAGCTGATTGCTGACCCAAGCCTGTTTGACTG
The DNA here is from genome assembly GCA_013399015.1 of Galbula dea. Lineage (NCBI taxonomy): Eukaryota > Metazoa > Chordata > Aves > Piciformes > Galbulidae > Galbula > Galbula dea. The sequence continues at coordinate 1,249,108 of VWZX01010570.1, read as the reverse complement.
AGGTAAAAACTTCCTTTCTCCAGACATCCTCTGTGGTCTCAAAGGTCTGGGACTCCTGGGAGATGGCCTTAGTAGTAAAGGCTGAGGTGAAGGTGGCATTCAGTAACTTCGCCTTCTCTGTATCTTCAGTCACCAGGGCACCCACTTCATTCAGCAGAGGGCCCACATTTCCTTTAGACTTCCTTTTGCCTCCAACACACTTGAAAATCCTTTTCTTGTTGTCCTTGACCTCCCTTGCCAGGGATGCCTTAAGGTTAACGATGCCTTAGCTTTCCTTGTCACATCCCTGCATCTTCTGACAACCTCCCTGTGTTCTTCCCAAGTGGTCTGCCCCTTCTTCCATGCTCTATATATTTCCTTCTTCTGCTTAAATTTATTCAGTAGCTCCCTGCTCAACCATGCAGGTCTCCTAATCTCTTACTTGATTTCCTACTCTTTGGGATGCACTGATCTTGAGCCTGGAGGAAATGGCGCTTAAATATTAGCCACCTTGCTTGGGCCACCTTATCGTCTAAAGCCCCGTCCATAATTTTTGCAAGCAGTTCCCTGAGGAGGCCAAAGTTGGTCTTTCTAAAGTCCAGGGTAGCAATCCTTCTTGTGGCCCTATGCCTACTGCCCATGATTCTGAACTCCACTATCTCGTGGCCACTACAGCCAAGGGTGCCCCTACCCTCACGTGCTCAACCAGTCCCTCTTTGTTTGTCAGTACAAGGTCCGGCAGTATTCCTCTCCTTGTCAGCTCCTCCACCACGTGTGTTAGGAAGTTATCATCAATGCTCTGGAGGAAACTCCTGGATTGCATGTGCCTCGCTGTGTAGCTTTCCCAATGAATGTCAGGGTAATTGAAGTCCCCCACAACAACCAGAGCCTGTGATTGCAAGGCTACTTTCAGCTGCTTGTACAAGGCCTCATCAGCCTCCTTATGCTGATCAGGTAGCAAACACACACTACAATGTCTCCCATACTAGTCTGTCTCTTAATCCTTACCCACAAGCTTTCAACCTGCTCTTCATTGACCCCCAGGGAGAGCTCAGTACATTCCAGTTACTCTATCACATAGAGAGCAACTCCACCACCCCACCTTGCCATCCTATCCTTTCTAAAATGGACGTAGCCATTTACAGTGTTCCAGTCATGTGAGCTGTCCCACCATGTCTCAGCGATTGCAATGAGATCATGGTCTTGAGATTGCACACAGATCTCTAGTTCATCTTGTTTGTTCCCCATACTGCATGCATTAGTGTACAGGCATTTGAGCAAGCTTCTGATACTAGAGTACCGCCTGACTGGTAGAAACCCTGAGATAGGAGTGGAGCTGGCACCACACTCCACAAATGTCCCAGGCTTGTTTCCTGCGAGCCAGGTTTTTCTCATTTCAAAAGAACATAGTTTGAATAGTTAGAGTTTGAAATGTGCAGTACTAATATACTTATTCTGCTGACAGCTTTTCTTAATGTGGAATCAAATGACCACACTGCAAGGAGAGTGCAATAATACATTAGTGGTTCCTATGATTTTAAATGTTAGCATCACATTTCCTCTTTCAGTTGTGTACAAAATAAGGCTGTATTGATACAGATCTCTAAGTTCTGTTCTTCAGTCAGACACCACTAAACATAATAAAAGCCTTCCTACAAAACAATAGAAAATGCATTTTCACCCGCTGTTAAAGAGGCAAATCCCATCATCCCTGGCCCCTGTAATCTGACTTGTCACTCTATGTATGTATAAAGTAAGCTGAGTTCACCCATCTTGACACCATAGACAGTCTACAAGTCACATTGTGGCAGAAAATCCAGATCAAAGGATTTTCAAAAATCTAACCAGTCACCAAATGATCAGTAAGATCATCAACTAGATCAAGAAGCTATTGCTCATGAACTACCATTCACAGAAAGAGTCTACATTATCATGAAAAGCAACTCAGAAGAGTGCATCCAACACTGCAAGCTTATCCAGAGAGAATTTCATCAGAAGAGAGAACGATGCTTCTCCTACAGTACCTCTAAAAGATAAGGATAGAATGAAAGAAGCCACTTCAGAAAAAGAAAGCTAGAAAATAACAAGCGAAGACTGGAACAATAAATAAAATGGTAGTAGTTATTTTCGATCACAGCATACATACAAACCACTAGCTAGCATTTCTTTTGCATTTTTCTAAAAAGCTATTAATCCTTCCATTAATATATATGCAATATCACACCACCTCTATGTCCTTACATAACTAAGTCTGAGAATTATTCATGTACTGTTCACATCAACTCTCGTCCATATATCCTATTATTTTCATTCCAGTATATCTCCAAAACCACATTGTAATAAATAATACATAAGCAATCTGCCCATAGTGTATTTTTTCTCTCCAGCTAGAGACAGAGAATAGGACTATTCGATGGGGCTCTTGTGCACTAGTAAATTATTTATGTATTAAGTTTCAATGATCTTACCTCATGTGTCACTAATAAAAACAGCATTCTGAATCTTTCTTTTGTACTAAATTGAAGAAATAACACTACTGTATTATCTGGCTATATCTCTGTTTGTCCAGACTGCTGCCTACCTACTCCTGGTTACACAGAGAGATGAAACCGCTAAACAACAGGTTATGCTTTAGTTAAATGAAGATTAATTCAAGAAACTTTATCTTCAATTAGTACTTTTCCATCCACAAATAAGAAATCTGAAACTAACTGTGAATCATTTGTAGGGGTATGAGAGTAAAAAAACTCCAATCCTTCCAGAAAAGTCATGTAAACCCTAGTTCAGCTATTAGACACTTTTGTTTAATGTTATTACTGCTCCTGCAAATATCAAAAGGAAGATATAATATCCCAAATTAATATTTGCTTATATTACTAAGTATTCTCTGGACATGCATGAATCCACACATAGAGAGGAGGTGGCAGATTGTGTGAACTGAAAGGCTACAAACCATTCATTTTTGTGTTTTGTTGAACTCCTCCAAGGAGTGTTTTACAAAATGTTGCTTCCTATGCAAAATCAAAATTGCTGTGTAATGCAAGCAATAAACAGAAGCTAAATGTGTTTTCTTAGGGGATACACTGACATTAAGAAGACACCCTTCTTCAAAGGCTGCATGAAAAGTATTAAAAAAAAATGTATTTCCTTATCACAGAATAGTGAAGGCTGGAAGAAACCTCTGGAGGTCATCTTGTCTAACAATCCTGCTCAAGCAGTGTCACCCGGAGAAGAGTACCCAGGACTAGGTCTAAATGGCTTTTGAATATCTCCAAGGATAGAGATTCCATCTGCAGATTCCATTATCTGCGAACAGACTGTCTTGCTGAAAGTAAAAATCAAGATTTGACTCCGATAACACTGCATGCCACTCAGCAGCAGTTTTTCAGATAGTGTAGATTTCAGTAGGAAATCTAGGAAATATATCTTATATTTTTAATTTCTGAAGAATTTTTAGGTGTTCTGCAGACATTAAATGGTAAAGTATGTTCATATATTAGATATAAAAATATGAAAGACTGTTTTGTTAATAAGCATTGCTAAGTATGCTATGGCTGCAAGAAACCAGATAGTGAATCCTGAGGCAGAGTCCCCAACTGAAATATGTCCTTCCTGTTGGTGTGGAAAACAATGTGAAGAGAAAAAACTGCTACATGTCAATCCATACTGTTTCCGGAATAATCTAAAAAGCAGTGGTGTTGTAGCAGTTCATCTGTAAATTCCCGCTAACCTCTTTCTGTATCCTCTTTTATTTCAGTGGAAACAAAAATGGAGGTCCTAACATGACATCTTATAACTACACAAACTCTATGTCCCATAGATTTCACCCAATAAAACATTTTCACAAACTGGCCTTGGTGTCAGATGGCACTTCTGTGTGTAACACAGTACTGTAGAAAAATATCTGCAAGATACAAATCTACAATCTAATGCCATTATTTGAATGTAAAAATTAATTTAAAAATAAATTTTCATATTAGCAATATTTAATTGCTTGTGCAACATACTTTCTACTTGACAATATGTTTACTGTAAAAGTATTGTCCACATGAAAAAGAGACTTTATAGTAGCTCAAGCTTTGGGTAAGCTTTACTACTAAATACAATTTTGTCAAAAGGCAGAATTCTTCATCTTTAAAACGAATGTACTAGATTATTTTTTCAGGGCACGTAAAGAAAGCAAAGATTCAGTCAAGGTGACAATTACCACCTGGCTAGCTATGGTAATTATGTGCTCCCAATTAAATGCACATGCAATATTATAATATTGGCATTACAGTGTATATTAATACTCAGGATCATTGTATTTGTCTATTAGAGATACTAAAGTTATATATATAACCATCTTCTTTGAAGTCTGTTAACACAGAAGGCAAAGATCATGAATAAATCTGTGTTGACATCCTCTAACTTAAGTTCCCTTCTACCTCCTCTTCATACATGGATGCTACCATTTACACTTCACTTTTTCCTTCACACCTTTCTCTTCCCTTTTTTTGGACTTACTAGGAGGTAAAATTAAGGACAGAATTAGAATCAGTTTAGGCTTACACTCTTACAAGTATGTAACAAATTATAGGTTGCAATACAGGATGCAGAACACTGCTCATCAGGATGAATATAGAACCATCCATGCCTTGAAAACTGTTAAAGAAAACACTGTGATTTTTGACACTTTGGATTACTCCTGTGAATACATTTATAAAGCTATTTATAAAGCTAAGAAAACCGGGAACAGTGCACCGCCTAGTTCTTTTCACTAGATTTAAATCTTGTGAAATTTAATTTTCAAATTACTGAAAATCAAAGCAACACAGTTGCTTACAAACATGTTTGACTAAACGTATTCAGAAAACTCCTTCAAAACAAACATGTAAAATTTGCCTTTTCAACATCCGTGGGACTATTTCACCCTATGAGCAAAACCAGACATGGGTAGAACATTTGTCACCAAATTCAATGGAAGTAGGGTAAGGCACCATACAGAAATGAACATCTAGCTCTACTAAGAACAATGTTTAACTGAAAAGACAATATTAAAATACTATTACCTCCAGCAAGGATCTTCTCTTCCAAGTCATTCATTTGTTTCTTGTACGCTTTTAAAGCAGCTTCTTTAAAGGATGGTCGTATTCTTTTCTTCTTTGGAGTTTCAGTAAGCACCTCTGGGACATTCTGATTTTCATCTTCCCTTATTTCTATGTTAGCAGCCACATGACTTTCAACTTCCAATATCTCTTCATTGACCACACTGTCAAACTGTGCATCATATTGCTCCTCTGGCAGTATTGCATATTGAGTTTCATACGAAGGCTGCCCCATTTCGTATTCTTGGACCTGCTCACTGGTTTCACTACTGTTAGTTCTATTTTCTAGTTTAGCAAGGACTTGTTCCATTACTTCTACATAGTCTGTTTCATTCTCGCTAGGTGGTTCAATTAAGTCTTCCTCATACTCTGCTTTGTAGCAATAAGGCTCAGCATAAACATCGGAATCAAGTGTTGTACTTGATTCATTTGCAGTAGACTGAGATAAAGTTCTAAACCTCCCCATGAAAGATGATCCACTGTCCTCATACCCACTTAAACTTTGTGTACTTTTATTCCAGACTACTTCCAAAGCTGACTTTGCACGTTGAAGTGTAGATCCAAATTTAGGAAAGCTGAAAGTCTTATCTGAGAGATCTATGCTTAATCGACTATGCCACGATTTAGGGGCTGTTTCTTCTGAGTCATCACTTGGTAGCTCACTCTGACTTCGGTACATCATAGGCAATCTGTTTTGATTCTGATAAGAGGACATCGAATTTGTTTCTTGATAATCATCATATTGACCTGTCCACTGACTTTGTGTTTCACTGTCAAGGCCTGGACATGATGGAGAAGTACCATCAAGGGTAAAATCATAGCTTTCAGTATCATACTGGAGGTCAGAACTTTGGCACTTTCCAAAATCTGTCTGTTGGTCTGAAGGGCTGCTCATATCATACACAAAAACTTCCTGCGTGGATGAATCTAGGCCCAAATCTGCCCCTTGTTCCAACTGATTCCAGTCTTTCCATGGGGAAAGATCATCGCGTAAAGAAAGCTGAGAATCGCTATAGCGGCTTCTGTCTCCAGACACACATATTACTCCATTGCTTACTCCACTGTCAACAGCTTCTGTGTTCTCCGCTTCATTTTGCCCTGGATACTGTTGCACGTCTTGGACAAAAGTCTGTTCCTGGGAACTGCCATACCAGTTTGTAGAATCATCTTGCCTTCGTTGCCAAAGTTCTCGATCGGAGGAAGACAATAGTGAACTGCCATTTGTTCTGCTAAAATACTGATTTTCTGAAAAATCCTGACTGTATGACTGACACAATTTTGAGAAATCTGACTCTGAGCGGCTGAGTTTTGGTGTTGCAAAGTCATTCTGTAAATGCCATAAAGGAGTCATGTCTGAGTAATAGGCCTTTGATTGTTTGTCCATGTTGTCAAATTCTGGTGACTGATTGTCATAATTTCTTCTGTTTGAAAAGGTGCTATTTTCAGCAGTTCTATTAAGGTCTTTAGTACTTGGAGACTCAATACTCCCTTTTGTACTGCTTGTTTTTATTTGAATTGCTGAATGAGACATCTTTGAATAACAGTTCTTATTTATATCTGATTCCAAGTCTTTATCACTATTAGGTGACTCCCAGTCATGCATTTTAGTTTTTGTCTCCACAGTTAAAAGCTTCATATCCATACTCTCATATGTCTGAGAGGAAGGTAGTCCTCTTTCTTTTTTGTCTTTTGTGTCATGGGAAAATATATCTGTAGAAATTCCAATGCCAGTTCCTTTAAGTTTATAAGACTTTTTTAAAATCAAATCTCTCTGTTGTGACGACTCAAAGTAAACAAGAATAGGTCTTGGCTTTGCATTTGGACAGTCTCTTTGTTGCCCCAGCCTTTGGGCAAATTCAATTTTAATGGTACTTTGTGCCTCTGAGAACCCCATTTTATCTATTAATATTTTGTAAACTGTGTTTTCAGTTTTTTCAAGCCTCTCTTCAGGCACATTGAGAAACCTAAGACTTGCTTTGTTTCCTGGATGACCTATCTGCTTAATGTAGTCGTGTATGTCCCGAGTTTCTCTTCTGGACTGTACAAATCCAGTTCGCAATTGTTCAATTTCATTTTGTACAACTTCTACACTACTAGAAATTTCATCTATTGATTGTTTCAAAGCATTAACGTGCCCTCTTAATTCAGAGAGTTCAGTTTCAATTTGACTTATTCCCTGAAGTTCTTTGAAGATCATTTCCATGACATCATGGGTTTGACTAATACAACCTGTTGAACTAAAGCCAGGTTCAAAAGTATTTGATTTCTGGTGACGGCCAGTTCTGTCTAGAGATTTACTTCTTAGGCCCCATGTTTTCTTCCATGTACTTAGTTCTGAGTCTGATGAGACACATTCTTGGCTCTTCTTCCATTTCCTTAGTTTTCGTAAAGCTCCTAGCTTCAGTGTGTGTAAAGTGCGTTCTCCATCCGAACTTCCATCAGATGGTGCAAGGCTGCTTAAGCTTTTTCTGTTGCGTCTCACAGGCATTGTGTGTGATAAGTATTCGTTTTTCTTGCTATTACTTTTTACTTCACTTAGTGAATCAGAATATGAACTATCATTTGAAGACAGATCTTGAACTATATCTTCATTATTATTGTTTGATACAAAAATATGCTTTTGCAGTCCATTGGCAATAGCAACTCTGTAACTGAATGTTGGAGAAAGTGAAAATTCTCTATTACTTTCCTCTTCTTCAGCTGATAAGTTGCGAGCAGATGGACACTTCGCAATCTTTTTAACAGTGCTTTTTAAAGTATTTGAAAATTTTGGATTTTTTGTTTGGCCAATCTGAGTTAAGTCTTGTTCCTTTTTGCTCTGACAACTCTCTTTCCTTTTTGTACTATTTCCCGATTTCTTTGTAAACATTCCTTTGCAAATCTTATATATGTAAGATGAGATCTGGCTCTTTAAGAGGGCAGAAACCATGGAGTGTAATTTATATTAAGCTGTCTCCACAAAACACATTTTTTGATCCAGACAAGTATTTGTATCTCCAACAGGATCATCAGCAAATATTTCATCAGAAACTATAGATGTATAAACTAAAAAAAAAAAAAAAAATTCAAAAAATCATACATCTGCTTCTTTGAAACCAAATCCTAAAGGGATTTTGGATGTCTTGCAAAATCTCACTCTCTTGCACATGGCTTCTTGAAGAGTCTAAAAAGGAGTGAATAATGTTATAATGGCTGCCAAACAAACTTATCATTCAATAACACTAATGTTGTTTTAACTGGACTACAATGGAAACACAAAGGAGTTAAGCATGTATTTATACCTTCCCATCAATGTCCAAACAAAAGTTTTCATGAACAATTGAAGCTGAAAGCAGTTCTAGGCAAATATTTTGGATGTAAATGAATAAACTATATTTATTTACAGATTTTTTTGTCCAGTTTAATTCTTTGACTTTATCTCTGTCAGAGATATTTGGTATTAACGCTGTCTGTTTTCTTTCAAAGTAATGACATTTCAATTTAGATCCATATGATATACAGCAGTGCTTAAAAAAACTCAGAGGAACAAGTCGTTATTACCTAGTAAAACAGAAATAGAAAGGTCTCTCTTGCTTCATCTTTTGGAGCAAGGTAGGAATCTGTGCAACAACACTGCTGTACCCAGGAAGCACTGTTCTACCTTAAGATTGAATTATGCATGTGACTGTGGTTTGAGAAATAGATGTTTTCTTTTCACACCAGATTTTAACATGTCATGGTAAGCCAGGACTTAAAGTGAGCATAACCTTCTTGGTTTCTCTTCTTTAAGAAGGGGGATGAGGGGGCACATGGACACCCACCAAAAAAAAAAACCCCACCCAAACAACCACCAAAACCCTATAGAAAATAACAGAAAATCATAACAACCAATAGAATATTCTCATCCAGATTACTAAGTTTTACATTGTTCTAGACACAGACAAAACGAACCCCACACAAAATGAGAGTATGAGGGAGAAACGAGTATGATTTACAAGTCTCAGGACAAAAGCAGATGCTATTACAATGGGAAAGCAATTTAATCTAATGGAAGAATAAGAAAAGGTTTCAAAAGGTATCTGGAAGGTCAGTGCATTTTAGTCATATAAATGTCCTTCTTATACAGCATATCATTCACCTCCCTGTCTCATAACTGCAGACTAAAAACAAGACAAATAGAAAAATCCAACAAAGAAGCAGTTCTTAAAATGGCCATGTCAGCTTCTACACCAGCTAAAGATTCTTTGGCAGAATAAGAAGTCCATTTAAATACAAAGTATATGAAGGGTTAAAAATTTACTGTAAAATTTGCTGTCTGAGGCAGAGCATCTATTTATATAACAAAGTTGAAAACAAATGGGTTAACCCATTTTAAGAATGAGGAATCAAGCTGAAAAATTACAGCAGTAAATTACAGACTAAGTTAGAAGATTATAGAGCTGGACACTGGAAAGTGTTAGTGGGTTCCTTCTGTAAAGGAAGGGTGCAATGACATTTCCTTCAACTTCTTACCCATAGCAAGTTTGAATGTAGAGTTTTGTCAATCAACTTGATGGTGAACAGCTAGTTTGGATTGATTTCAAGGATACTATTGATAACAAAGATTGTCTAAAATAAAACTTGTCAGTTGGAAGATTCATTTATAAAGGGTCTTATTGTCAAGTCTAAAACTAACATGTCAGGTAGAAGCAGGGGTGGAGTGGTCCAGTTTAAGAATGTTAGCTTTTCAAATAATAGAGTGTATTTTAGTTACATATCTGAACCCCAGATCTTCATGGATTCCCATTTAGCTTTTTTCATTTTATCAAATCCAGCCCTCTCTTTTTATATAGAAAGAAAATTCAATCATCTTAAAAAAATAATTTCAGTCTTTAAAAAGAACTCTAAGATCACTGCTGAGCTTCTAGTTGGATCTCAGTAAATGAAAATGTAAAGCAGCAGACCTTCAGAGGTAGCTTTGTGAATACAGACTGTCCCTTCAAAAAAAGTAAGACAGGCAGGATCACAGCCCTGCTTAATCTTTATATTATTAAGTAACTACAGGAGGTCTGTGTGCATTGGAAGGGGACAAGGAAATAGAAGAAACTAAAGTGCATCCTCCCTCTGTAAAAAGGTATACGGCAGTGACTGTTTCTGACACCAAAACTGTAAGGGAAAACGAAATCCCAGTGTCTTTTTCTGCAGCAATCCCACTCTGTATTACTGCCAAAGTAGTCAGTACTGCCTATAGGCAGCAACATCCATTTGTGATGTGTAAAATGCTTCACAGAAAAATTAATCTACATAACAAAATGTAAACAATTCACTTCGCAGTCACAGAAACAATGATAACCTCTCTCTGCCATCAGGAATATAAGGAAATGATAACAGAATAACTAGAATTTAGATTTACAGATTTCTCAAGTGTGGTCTTTTACCAGTCTTATGAGCACCTGGCATTAAGGTTATCCTGACATCACTATGTTTAGCAGTGCATGTCTGTTGAGTGAAACCTATGCTACCTTTCAGACAAGCGTAACTGTGTATACTCCAGATTGTTTCATTGGTTTACTAGAAGTGTAGCATTATACTGACAATTATCTTAGACAACCTAACTCAGAAGAACTTTATTTGAACAATTATCTGCTCCATTATATTCTTGTTACATTCTCTTAACATTCTTAAAAATTTACATTTCTAATCTGTGTTATTGGTAAGGCTTTCAAGGTAAATGTATTCATCTTTATACTGCAGATGCTACACAGATAACCTGCCTGCAGACCCTGGCAAAGACAGGGACAACTGCAAGAAAGTAGTTCTGCTTTCTCCTTTGGGTAATTTGGATAATTATTCTTTGTTACAGGAACTTCTCAGGTTTTCAACATCAGAGTTTTGCCCTATCCTATTACCCCATCCAACATTCACAGGCAAGCATCAAGTGCTATCAGCACTCTCTCCTTTTGGCTGGAAAAGTACTCCTATTGTCCATCAATATCATTTGGAAAGCTCACTGTGCCTGCTTATTTATCTGGTGATACGTCCTTATGGATCCTGCTATTAATGTATCTAAACACCATTAAACATGTTGCTTTTCTATTTATGAGAAATATTATTAGTAAAACTAACAAACTGCCGCTTCAAGCCCCAGTTTAAAAAAAAATGTCCTTTTTTTTAACCTGCACAGACTACTGCTGTCCTGAAGAGCTTGCACATATGCTCATCAGGTCCACTATGGGATCCGACCTATTTAAAAGTCGTATTACAAAACTGGTCATTCATAGCTGTTAATTGATTTATCTGTTCTAACAACATACAATTTAACCAAGTTTAAGGATAACAACAGATGCCAGTAGCACATGCTTAAACCAACTTTGGCTCATTGTGACTTAGAAAAGCATCTGAAACAGAAACCATAGATAGAACTTTGTCCATTAGTGAACTAACTCAGTGGTTTTACAGTTATTTGCAGTTTAACTGCTTGTAATATATAGAAGCGTATTGTCTTCAGGACAGCTTAGAAAGATGTAAATTCCCAGCTAGCTAGGATGAGTAATTACTCTGGAGAGAAGTGCCATCTTCACTGCTTTGACCACTGTTGGGAGAGGATTTTTTTTTTTTTTTTGCAGAGTAAGAGATGTTCTCTCCTCAATTACTGTTGAAAACAGACATGAGTTAAAAAAAAAAAAAAAACAACAAGAAAAGCTACTGCAAAATAAGAATCTTTATATTATTTTTTTAGTTACAATATTCTCTGCACCTGTAAGGCTAAAATTGCCAATCAATTATTTAGGAACTGCTAATAAGACTGCAGACATTTAGACTAACTAGAATTTAGTTTAGAAACAAATGTGTAGTATGGTATTTATATTAAAACTACATTTGAAGTAATTGTCCTTAAAGGACAATGGCCTTGACTAGAACTAAACCAAAGATTTGCCAAATATAGTAGATTAATACTTAAATGTAAATAGCTATTGAACAGATTCTTAAAGTTAAAATGTGCTCCATCTGGAAAGCAGTAGATAACTTCGTATAGTGTAGTGGAATATATTAATTGCATATATTAATGCATGCAAAGGTTAAGAGATCTGAGATGATTTTAGAACACAGCTTTAGTAATGTTTGGCTAAATGTACTAACCTTTTTTTCTTTAATGTTTCTACTTGTTTCCTCAACTTTTTAAATGAAAAGAAAAAAAAAAAGAGGACCGTGGAAGGTGGTGATAGTGAACCTGAGAGTCCTTTTCCCCCACTTTTACAGCTGTATATCTGATGCATGCTGTCCTACATAAAAACTTATTTTTAGTCAATACTCTCAATTCAAAAGCCGCTTCCACTTAATAGTCCATTCCTATTTAGATGCAGGCTACAAAAGGAAAACCTGGAGAGTGAGAAGTTATTTGCTGACAATATGGGATAATTGTATTACTAAGTCAGTAGCAGGCATATTAGCTTCTAAATATGAGTTAGACTACTACAAGCATGCTATTATGTCAGATTACCACAAATATACAAAAGACTTACTGTAGAGTCCAGAACAATGAGAACCTATTCAATGCCTCTAAGAAACAGAAAGCATCAACATGCACTTGACCAAATCTCAGCTCTGTCCTTAATTTTGTCTTTGTTTTTAATAAAGAATTTTCTTTACAGCACTATATCCCAAGAGCCCAAGTGATTTACTTTACACTGAAGTGTAAGACATATGCAGAAGATATATTTACAGTATACTGAGTGTACATTCAAAGTCTCATATAATGCTAACATTTGACACTTTTCAGCAACTTCAAGTCATCTCAATAATAACTCCTTTAGAAAGTAAAAACCCCTCAATTTTCTTCCAGGTGTAGATTATTAATATTCTAATTGTACTAGCCTGAGCCTTGGGATGGGCAATTCTTTGCCCTGAATTTGATTTCTTTTGGACAGATAACTCCATGGTGTCTGTGACCATGTGTGCTCTACATCACTCTCTATAACACAGTGCTTTAGAGAGCTGTGATTTTTTTGGCTTCGTTGTTTTTTTTGGAGGGATTCTTTTTTTAAACTACTTACAAAAATTCTCTGTGAAATGTTCAGATTAAGGGAACAACTTTAAACTGGCAAAATGTTACTCTTAAGCCCCCTGGATTCCATTCTTACCCTCAAAAAAAGGCTTTAAATATTTTAACATGTGTTTAACTAATAATTCCATGAAGTTTTAGAACACAAAAGTACAAAAGGGATAGTTTTTGATAAAGAGTTGTCTCATTCGATAAAAGGTAGCAATCATCTGTGATATCTGTGTTTGCAAAATACCACAAACCACTACAACTACTGTTGACAGCAACATGCACTACGTTGAGTAGGCACACACAGATAGGAGGCATGCTTGCTAAACACCTGCAATTGTATTCATTTACAAGAGCAGTAGATAGTAAACATATTTCTAAATTTGCTTCCAAAACTTTATACGAAAGATTTCTCTGCATTGTTTCCTTCAGCATACTGACAACTATAGAGTGATACTTAGATTTCCACATGAAAGTAAGATTCTTTGCCTTAGAACTATCAACCTAATTGATACTGATGAGAAAAACAAAAGCTGTGCAAGAACCTTCTTAGGTGCCAAAGAATTTTTATGCTCCAGAGCTTCTGTTTTACTTGTCTCTAAACAGAATCCAGTATACCACCTCTTTCTAGATTTTCACAACACTATAGTTAAAAGAAAATTCGTATTTTTCACTTCTCCTTGATACTTCAATGAATTGAAAGATATTCTGAGCTATCAGTTTTATTCTCCTTGATAATATTCTGGAATCCCAGTGTTTCATTTGTGATTTCCCAAGTGTTTCCACGGCAATATACAGCCATTATGATAATGTTTTGCTGACATCATCACAGGATCAAGCAAATGGTATAGTGACAGAAAACCTTTACACAGCTCTCTTCAGGTTGTTTAAATTTCACTAAATAAAACTTATTTACCTCCCATCATGACTTCTTTCTACATGAAAAGTCTTTCAGATGACAGTTTACCTTAATTTCTATCATAATACCCTTAAAAAAAGTAACTTATGAACAGAAGATGTTCTGAGCTTAGACTGCTTTCCACTTCTCTTAATGCTTTTAGAATCGACAGCATTCACTCAACAGTTTTCTCAGAGTGTTGATTTATATGTTAAGAATTAGCACTGCTTTTTAGAACACTCACATATGTCAAGTAACCTTACGTTTTCATTTGCCAAATCACAGTTGTGTATTACACTAAATAAAGGGCATCTATTTTATATAATCACTGTCAGCTTCATTCAGGAAGCAAACATTGTACCACCTCTTCTGTGGAAAATAACTACAAGTTTATGATCAGAGTTTATTTTCATATCAGAAAGCCATTAATAATGTTAAACCAATTAATGTTTTTAAGGTGCAGTAATTCCTGTCAGCCAAGGGTTAACATCACTAACAAGATGCTGGAACTGATATTAACCCTTTTTTGTTTAAAAAAAAAAAAATCTACTTAAAACTGGGCTGCATTCAAATTAGAAAAGCAACAGAACATTTTAAGAGATTTCAGGACTACCAAACAATCAGATGAGCACAGTTTTTAATGTCTTAAATGTTTTAAATACATTTTTAGTAGACATGCCTATTGTAAGACAACTAGTGCTGTCCTTGTTTAAGCGCACACATACTCTAAAGACTTTATGTTCTATTTCACTGATTACATACAATCAGTATGCAAGAGGACCCAGGTGACTAAAGAAAGTTGGAGGTTAACAAATACAGTCATATTTTTTTATCTGCATAATTCTTCCTCTTAAAGCAAAATGAACCATCAATCTCACAGTAAGAAATTAGTTTCAGCTACTGTTATGCAGAAGGCATAACTACTAATGTTTTCTTCTTGAACCTAAAAGGATGGATAAAAACTACTAAATAGCTGTGGGGTTTTTTTAGGTTGTGGATTGGGGGAGGTACATGAGAGAGAGTATTCTAACACGTAGGTTTTGCTGTGGAACAAAATCAAGCATGTATTCTGAGCAAGCTGCCTCTTCAAAAGAAAGCTGCAGGATGTTCATCCTGAAGATTCACAGAAACACACAATCACTTTTTAATCAAGACCAAGAAATACAGGCATCTGTAAAGCTCAATTTATTACTAATCCTGTCATGATCTAGGAAAAACGTACTGGCAGATATAAGGAAATATACTATATTTTCACCATGTATTCATATATCTAAATTATTTAATTCATATTTTTGTACCTGTTTAATGTTCCAACTCATTGTGAATATACTGTCTTACTCAACTTATAATTGGGAACTTACCAACAATACAAAATAACACCCCCCCTCAATTTTAATGAAATGTTGATTCTTAAGTCCACAAGCCCAGACAATTTCAGCAATGCTATAGGATTAGAAAGCAAATCAGTTACAAATCAATGCATTGCATTAGCTAGAACAGTGGGAGGTACATTCAGAATGAAAATAAGGAAAGGAAACAAAGGAAACAGAAAAATGTGTGTAGACAAGGTACAAAAATACAAAGAGGATACATACCTGGATTAAATTCTTCTTAAAAATAAAATACAAATTACATACCACCATCTTCATATTATTTTCCACATACGCAGAGACACTGTATACAACTCCATTATTATTATGCTGTTCTTCCTTCAGCCTTAAAACCAGTACAATACAACATGAAGCTGCTTCTCAGTGATTCAACTCAAGTGCAATCAGGCATGCTGTTAGTCCGCAACGGTGTCTGTTCTAAATTCCACCGTATTCCCTAGGCAGCATTAAAGATTTTTTTCCTCCCTCTCCTTTTTGCCCCCCCTCCTACAACTTGTTCAACAGCTAAGAGTAATCACGGTGTTTGCTACTAATTCATTCCGAAGCTCAGCTTTATTTCTCCTCTGTAATAGCAAAATGGGAGTCAGTGTCCTGCTGCTTAAATGCATCAACATGAGAGAACAGTAATCATCCTGGTGTTTCATGTGCTGATAACTTCCCTCGTTGCTGTTTTCTCCTGCCACCCGTTCTGAATGCAGTATTCTCTGCAACAGCCACAGCCCTCCTGCGTGGAAGGCAGCCCCTCTGCTTCACAGATAGAGTAAAACAGGCTTATTGAGAAACCTTGCTCACAAAAAACAACACATGCAGTGCGTCGTGAGAACTAGCAGGTGTAACAGTGGCCACAAGGATAACAGTGTGAGATAGCATCTCTTGTTGTTAGGGCCATGTTTCTCCTAACCTTTTATTTATCAGTCTGACGTGACCCACAGAAACAACTGTAAAGCTATTTCTTTCAGAAGTGCTTTCATCAACAGCTGATCATTTTTGGCAATGAATCTGCTAAACAGGCTCACAACTACTATCATTCCATAATTATTTAAGGATGCTCCAGATAAGAAGCATGTCACTATTTTCCATAAAAAGTATTTTGTGTGTTCCCAGTTAATACCTAGACAGTCGGACTCAGCCATTTGTTTACTGGGATTCAAATAGCAGAATGGATTACTATTGTGGTTGTAGTGAGTAAAGTATCCTGTACATAATACAATAGAAGTTTTTTCAAATATTAACTGATTTAACTATGTGTAAGGCCACATTCAGCTTCACATGTACTGAAGATATGTTCAAAACACTGACACATGAAGAACTACATAAATATATCCACAATGATCGTACAAAACCACTGTATATATACACTTAATCCAAGTGTAAAAGTTTCACAAAACATGAGTACCTATATAAAAGTGTAAATATCCTATTACTGCCTTTAGTCTTGGGGGATAGCAGAACTGAAATGCTGTATAAAATACTAAATCTTCAGCTACTAAATTATGCATGTTTCCTGTTTAAAAATAAACAAAACTTCAGACTTTTTGGTAATATCCAAGATATTTGTAACAGAGAAGCTTGTAATTCAGTTAAGTAAATACTTAAAAATATATTAAGGATACCTTTACTAAAAGGCAGCATTTATAATTACATATCTATTCCTAGCAAGCCTTAAATATTATTGTTTGTAGCTTTTACTTTTTGCAACCCTCGTATTATTTTTAGCAACGTGATCTTGGGATGCAATGTTTTTTAAGTACAATTTATAAATGGAACAGTTGTAGAATAAAATCTCATATATACAGTGGTAAACCAAATATTTCAAATTTTTTTGTGTACCACTGTAAGTAATTATGGACCATCAATTCATTATGTCCTGCTGAAAAGAATGCAACCTCTAAGTACCCCATTAATTAGATTTATAGTTAAGAACCACACAAATGCATGCTTTATTATTCAAATCTCAGTGTAGTTATTAGCCTGTGGCAATTACTTAATATTCTAGCTAAACTTAAACCAATGCTTCATATCTGCCATGTTGCATACCAACAAAGAACACAATAAAACTTTTATGAAACTGAACAATAGAAAACATTCCACTGCTACTGATAGTCGGTGATCTAGTCCTAATTACATGAGAAGTAACAACAATACCTCTCAAAGCCAAAACAGGACTTTTCAGGTAAGGATTAAAAAAAATGAAAATCAGACAACCCAATTAAGTATGGCCACCCAAAGCAGATATACACAATAGAAACAAGTCGGCTTATTTATCAAGATGAAGCAAATGGTATTGAGATTACAGACAGTGAAAACAGTAAATATTGGGAAATTTTTGCAAAAATATAAAGTTGTCATTTAAAAAAACCCTACAAAAACTTTGCAGATAATGTTAACACTTAGATTAATTTCTACATCTTCAATCAAGTTCCTAAACCTTGACTCTGTTTATACTAAGCTGTTATGTTAACAGATGTTGAATGTTACAGTCTGAAGCCACTTATAATGACAGCTCACTGTTAGCAGGGAATTTTGCTCTGCCAAATATATCACTCAATTGATATTTAAGAAGGAAAACCAAAATCAACCCAAAAAACCAGAAACCAAAATAATGACTGATCTACCTTGGAATTAAAATTCCATGTAGAATTTGCCCAAGCCAACAAAATTCTGACTTTGCTATAAAGATACTGACTAATCAAGAATCTAGTTTCACATACAAATATATACTAATTATTTGCAGCTGGAGTTACCCAAATTCATCTTATGTTGCATCTCTGTTCATGTTGAGCAGAGGTTTTCAGTCTGTACAGTAGCAAAATTCTCACAGTTCTGGTAGCCCAGACACTTGTAAACCCATGCCTGGAGTTAAACTACTGTGCATCTTGAAAAAGCATCCATGTCAGCCTTCAATCATCTAACACAAAGGGGCAGTTTGCATTCATGGGCCATTTGTGGTTTTGTGGTTCTTGTCAGTAACCTCACACGGTCATGAAACTTAAAGAAACACAGCTTTAAGGGTTGACTCTGATTTACTGCACATTCAGTACACTGCACAAACAGTGCTAAGGATTAACTCCCCCATGAAACAGAAGACATACAGACTAGTATAAAACTGTTGCAGTTTGGTACACAATTCTATCCAAATCCTATCTTAGTGGCAAAAAAACCAACAAACATCCATCAAACCCAATCACCACCATCACCATTAACATCATCCCCAAGAGAACCCCAAACCACACCCCAAACAAAAAACTCAAATCCCAATGGGCAGCTATAAGCCTTCAGGGAGAGAACAGCAATTCTGTGTGCCTATTTCCAACATTAGGTGACCATGACTTTTAGGAATAATTCTTGGAATTCTTAGGGATAAAAGTCTCTGCAATGAAAATGTAACTGATGTTACTGAAGTAATAAAAACAGTGTTAAATAACATATAACTATTGCAGGTATTATTTGACTATTTCTATTGTTTAATACTTATATTGAAATAGTGACAACTATAAAATGATGGAACAACTTAGAAGTAATTTATATTTCATGATGCAGTTCAGCCTGAAAGTTGGAAAAGCTGTCACAGGATTAAGCTTTCTCCCTCCTTATTTCAATTAAGGGATAGATATTTCTTCCCTTTCACTAAAGAAATGCAATAACAGTGTCAATTCTTAAATTTAATACATCAGTTCTTAGATATAATACTCTGACCTAACCAGAGATGTCCAGATTAGGGTGGGGATACGGAACAGGGAAGAGTAGAAAGGGAGTTTTTCTAGTGAGTCTCTCGCTGGAATCACGCTAGCTGCTTTTTAGCCGCAAAGATGCCCAACGGCACCCCGCTCGCTCCGAGGAGCTCGGTGGCAGAGATAGATGGAAGGAAGAAGGGAGGAAGGCAAGGAGGGTGAGGGGGAGGGAGTGAAAGATGCTGCGGGTGGAAGGAGCACGCACGGCGACGCCGCTCCCAGCGCGCCCCCTACTGCCGGCCTGCGGCTCGCCCGGCCCCGGGGAGCGCTCCTGCACGCAACGATGGCATCTGCCAGTGCTTCCGGATGGGGCAATTCTGTGATCCGAGAAAGACAGTGACTTAAAGAAGGAGATCATATTGCTTTTACTGAGTTTTCTTTTAACCGATGGACAGTTCTTATGGCTCCAGCTCTTAACTGAATTTCTAGCCCATTAATAAAGCAGAGAAATGAATAGAACATAGAACCTCCACCCTCCCCCTTTTTTTCGGAAGCACACACAGTTTTACAGATACTTTTCTCCTTACAAGTTGTTTTTCCTATACAACAATTATTCTGTTCACTGTAAAGCTCAGTGTTTTCTTCTAAAATAAGACTTTATAATAAAATAGGAATGAGAAATTAATTATCACGAGATAACACTTGATATTTTGTAAATGCATGGAGTCTATCTACCTATGAGTTGGTTTAGATTTTCTTTCAAATAACTATGATAAGCGTTTTGGAGTTTCTGAAGTTATGAAGGCTAAGGCTTTTTCTCATTATGTACTAAACCTTTTTCAAACACCGTTTCCTTAAAGCATTTGCTAAGGTTATAAAATTATGCAGTCTGAATTTTATTAACTGACGTAAACCCACTCTGAGATTTTTAAGTAGCAATTAACAGGGAACAGGCAAACAACTTAAAAACACGATAACAGCCTCTTGCCAGCTGCAATATAAACAAAAGCTTGCCCTGATTTCAGAAGGAATCACAAGGATGGGATCACAGTAAAATGTAAACATGAGAGGGGAAGAGGGGAACCCGAGAAAAACTAAAAGTAAAAAAACAAAACAAAAACAACCAAGAAAGGTCAATAACTAAGCATATTTCAGGAGGAAAAGAGAGCTTTCTACCCATCCAGACATAGCAAGCACTCAAAATCATTATATTAGGCATTTGAAGTGGTAAATTAAGAACAAAGTATGTTACTCC
The DNA here is from genome assembly GCA_013399015.1 of Galbula dea. Taxonomy (NCBI): domain Eukaryota; kingdom Metazoa; phylum Chordata; class Aves; order Piciformes; family Galbulidae; genus Galbula; species Galbula dea. The sequence continues at coordinate 1,228,819 of VWZX01010570.1, read as the reverse complement.
GGAAATTTAATCCTCCCATTGTATTCTTTTCTTATGACTATTTTGTTAGTTGTTGCCCTCTAGGAATGCATTCATTGTAAAGAATTCATTTCATTGTCTATGAAAGTAGAATGTTTCCTAAAAATCTTTTTAAAATCAAGAATGTGACTCAGTTGACACTTTTTGTGTAAGGAACTGCTTTTAGTTTGATGCTTTACTTTCTCTTACTGTGTTCCTTTATGTTTTGCTATAATTGTAATTTTTTCTATGGTAACTGATCTCTTATAGATATTACTATTAGAGCATTAAACTCCTCATTAATCACAGAAAAGTCAAGTCAATATTTCTGTTTCTAAATATTAAGTCAGGCTATTGTTCTCCTAAACTGTCTCTGATTTTGGAAGAGAACATCAGAACTTTTGGCAGAATATAAATCTTCACCACTGCAATACAACTAATTGTGCAGCTTCATACTTTATGCAGAATGATATGCTGATCTTTACAGAAATTAATGTCAAATGGTCAAGGAGTCATAAGCATATTTCAAAAATATAATTTTTTTCCTCTTTTATCCTTAAATTGTTAAGTTATCAGCTGCATTACGCAGATGCTTATTTTTACTCTCTAAAATCAGATATAACCTTAGTACTGGTGCTGTTGACAGGAGAGTATGATGAACTCAGAGTAATAAAATTTGCCTGCTTTTTCACATTTGCCCAATATAAAATTTTTATTAATCCCTCTTAAAAATAATATATTTTTATTGATCCTTTATACTTGATTCCAGATAAAATAACCCTTACAGTATACAAGTGCTGCCTCAGATCTAAGCACGTACATTAGGTTTTCCTGGACCTTTCCTATCTTGGGTCTACCTGTGCATGCATTCTAGTTCTAGCTGAGGAACAGATTGTTACCTTCAGGCTGGGGGTACAAGTTTCTTTGATCCAAGGTCCTTTAAAATACAGTACAGATATATGACCCTGGCTGACCTTCAATGAGAAAGCTGTAATTCTAACAAACAAGACAGGGAGGGCAGCGGGGACTGGGAGATCAAAGAAGCAATGAGCTAAAAAGTTAGCAGCTCAAGGATTTGAGGGTAGAGAATCTGAACATGGCAGTTCAATATCAGCCCATTTCAAGGTATAGCAGAGGGACCTCTTCCCTGCTTTCCCAGGCCAGTGGAACATCAATATAGATCAGAAACACTTGGTATTATCAGGTTGATGCACATGTCAATGATTATCCTAGAAACTTCTTAATTCTAGCTTTCTGTTCTTCATATTGAGAAATAAATAGTTGCTCTGGACTCTCAAGTCACAATTAACCTGGTTGCAGAGACTCTTTGCCTTTTGTAAAGTTCTTTGGAACAGAAGTGACCTAGAGCGTTAAGAGTTACAGCATCTCCATTGCACACAATTGTCAGTCATTTACTTAAATTCAAATATATACTTAACAACACTAATTAGGAGTCATCTCAAGACTTGCCATGAATGACAGCAGCATGGAAGGAGCCAGTGAAAGAGCACACCACCAAATTGGAAAAGAAAAATGTCTTTGGTAGCTAATTAAAACAACCAACCCTACTAATTTGAAAATGGGTAAGGAGGTTAGATCACAGCAAAGCTCCATATTGATGAAGAAACTCTAAGGTAGATGCTGCAAGGATTTTAGAAGCTGCATGCTTGCAGCAATCCTGCTCCTAGTGCTAGAACAGCCAGAGCAAAGGGTTACATCATTTATCATAAACCTGGAAGAAAAGTAATTTGCTCTCCTGGATCTCTTTTTTCCCCTGAGTGGTCTCTAGCTGTTGCTCAGATTCTATCCATACCATCCACTAGCTTTTCAGTGTGACCTGTCATTCTTTGTGCCAGGATTCTGTTTACCAGTGCTCCATTCTTGGCTTTTCTCAGTTCTCTTTCCTATCCTAGACCTTCCAGTGATATGACTGTTGGTCATTCCAGTATTTCTTTCCTCGGCCTGTGACATCTTTCCCTTGTCATTGTGAGAGGTACTCTGCCCAACCTTGTAATTAACAACACCAACTCTCTCTGATGTAATCGACTCTTGCCCTCACAATCCTGTTTATCCTCAGCACCTTCACTGCATTCCCAAAGTCAGCTTTTGCCTCTACAGAATGGTGCCCATAAAGGATGGCCCAGTTAATTCATACTAGCTAGCACATTTTTCCTGGTTTATGTGAAACACATTCTCACCTGTAAAGTTTCTCTGATAAGAACCCTGTTGGGTTTCAGAGTTTTCCAAGCATTGCCTCAAATGTTCATAAAATGTACTATAACTCAATTACAAATATGCTCCAGGAGCTCTATAATTCTATAGCACATTGACTTAGCCACAGGCTACCAATAAAACCAGTAACAAATCATTTAACATGAGTCCAAAGACAACCTGCAAAACACTATAACAAGGTTACTCAAAATATACATTGAAACAGGTGGAAGGGAAAGAATGGTACAATGGTGCCTTTTTGAACTCTGAAGTAAAGAAGAGAATTGAAGTTTAATTGTGGAAGAGAATATGTTACATTCCTGTTTGTTGATTTTCTTTTACGACAGTCAAGAGAGAAAGCCTATGTTACCTACCCTTCATTGTGAATCATGATCTCTCTCTTTCTTAAGAAGAAAAGTGAAGTGATAATTCTTTTTCTGACCTTACCTAACAGATTCCTCAAATAATGGTGCAGTAGCTCAAAGATTTCTCCCTTAAATTCTTAGTACTTTCAACAAAACTGAGGAAAGCCATTTTTAACCTTCACATTGGTAAAAAAGGGGAGGAATAAATCATGATACTTAAAGCCACAATACTACAGGAAGATTTAAGTTAAAAAAAGCCTTTAAATAAGTATAGCTTTATTCAGATAGGAGACATCTCCATTTTCTTTTCTTCAAAATTCTATTGACTTTTTGACACATCTTCCCCTCCAGAAACTTTCAAAGGAAGTTGTTCCAGAAGGAAAAATAAATAAGCCACAGAGTTTACTGAAAATGATAGAAAACAAAAGAAAAAAAAGCAGTTCTTTGGTGAAAGTTGAGGTAAATGCAATTTTATCTCTTTATATAGTATATATCCTGCACAAAAACCATGAGACATGGAACACAAGTGATGGAATAAATTTTAACTTAAAACATAATTCAATTATAATTAATCTGTGCTAGATGATTTACCAGCAGGGCAACATACAACTTCCAAGTGCTTCCAGATATCTAGCAGCTATATTTATTGCTTTTTATGACTTAGCCTCATGCCTCTGATATGAGATTTGTTATCCTGACCTATTAGCTGCATTTCTAATCCTTTATCTCTACTTAGAACCATGTATTCCAGACTGCAGTCAGGATGAAATCATACATGCGAAGGTGAATCAATCTTACACAATCTTTCTGAGAAAATAATTCATGCTATATGCAAGCATTGCACTCCTTGTTGTGTGTTCAGTGGCCACAATACAAGTGAGATATATTTATGAACTTCTGCCTTTATCAGTGTCAAAGCTAACTTTCAAAATCCTTTTTGAAAGCCTCAAGTGTGACCAGAAAGTGGTCTTTGAACTGCTAGCCCAGTCTCCTCATGTTCACCTTTTTACCTTCACATAAACTCAAACAGTTCAGACACAAGACAGATAAATTCATAGATTCATAGAATGGCCTGGGTTGGAAGGGACCTTAAAGATAATCTAGCTCCAACCCCCCTTGCCATAGGCAGGGATGCCACTTGGTAGACCAGATTGACCAGGACCACATCCAACCTGGCCTTGAACACAGCCAGGGATGGAGCAGCCACCACCTCTCTGGGCCACCTGTTCCAGTGTCTCACTACCCTCTGGGTAAAAAATTTCTTCCTAGCATCCAATCTAAATCTTCCCTCCTTCAATTTAAAGCCATTCCCCCTTGTTCTATCTCTTTCTACCTGGGTAAAGAGTCTCTCTCCCCCCTTTTATGTACTGGAGGGACGCTGGAAGGTCGCCCTGAAGCTTTCTCCTCTCCAAGCTGAACAATCCCACCTCTCTCAGCCTGGCCTCATAGGGGAGGTGCTCCAGCCTTCTGGTCATCTTTGTGGCCCTTCTTTGGACCCACTCTAAAAGGTCTACATCTGTCTTATGCTGAGGACCCCAGAACCGGATGCAGTACTCCAGGTGTGGTCTCATGCGGGCAGAGTAGAGAGGCAGAATCACTTCCCTTGACCTGCTGGTCATTCCTCTTGTGATGCAGCCGAGGAAACCGTTGGTCTTCTTGGCTGCAAGTGCACATTGCTGGCTCATATCCAGCTCTTCATCCACCATGACCCCCATGTCCTTCTCTGCAGGACATCTTTAAGATGTGCAGCTTGTTTGCTGACAGCCCTTTAGCCCATGCTGGTTGTCACTTAAACACTGATTACTTCTGAATTTCATCAGGATACAAAACATCCATTATTAATACTTCAGGGAAAGGAAATACTTTTCTATTCCCACTTAAGGACACTTGCATACAAAATATGGGAATGCAGGGTTAAAAGAATTTTTCAACTGAAAGACTGACTTAACAAATTGCAACTTGTTCAAGCCTACCAAAAGGGAAGCTTTGCATTAAACTCAGAGTCCGTGGCTCCAAAACAAATAATGATTTCTGTTTACTGAGTCCTAAATTCCCATTGCTGTCACTAGTATCTGCTTTGGTATTAGTTTATTAAGTTTTTTTCCTGAATAAGACAGTAAATCAATAGTACTGACAGAACTAAGCTACTGATAACTTCTTTTACTGAGCATTCTCAAAACTGAGCATCACCACTGCATCCATCATAGTTAACCATGAATCACAAAGAACAGCAGAAGAACAATCCACAGTGAATATTTAACTTATTTTTTTTAATATTGCAACTCATGTTGATTTTTTGAGGTAATAGCATAAACTGTGATATACAGATGTGCTATGCTCATTTTGGAAACTAAGAAATGAGGCATGTAGGGAAGATATGCCTAGGCAAATCCATGTCACTATCACTATTGATCTCCAAGTTATAAGACCAGTCAGTATAGTGCCATTACTTCACCATCTTTTGTTTCCAATACTCACTGCTATCACTAAACACAGCTGTGGAATGATGCAAGGGATAACTCACATGAGTAGTGTCCTGCTCAATGTCAGCCTTACAAATCAATTACTATGCTCTATATTTTATAAAGAGCACTCTATATTTTATAAAAATCATTTCTACCACAGAAGTAACAACTACATATTCAAGTGATTATATTCACAATCTTTTTCAGCATGATGCTCCAAAGGGCCACAGCAGACCTTGATGATCAGGACAGTATCTACATCCGATACTGTACTGATGGAAGCCTATTCAATCTAAGGCGACTGAAGGCCCACACTAAGACCTTAAATCATCTTGTCCGGGAGCTGCTCTATGCTGATGACGCCGCCCTTGTTGCACACACAGAAACAGCTCTGCAACGTTTAACATCCTGCTATGCAGACGCTGCNCGCACAATCCTAAACATCCACTGGTCAGATTACGTGACCAATACATCTGTTCTAGAACAAGCAGCAGTCACAAGTATTGAGGCCATGTTACTGAGAACACAGTTGCGATGGGCAGGGCACATCTCAAGGATGAAGGACCACCACCTCCCTAAGATCTTGCTTTATGGTGAACTTGCCACCGGCTGCCGCAAGAGAGGAGCTCCAATGAGAAGATACAAGGACTCCCTGAAACAACATCTCAGCCTTGGCCACATTGATCTTCATAACTGGTCTACTCTGGCCTCCAAGAGGGAGGCCTGGAGACACACTACCTATAATGCTGCAGATGCTTTTGAGAAAGCACGCAGGATCTCCCTTGAGGAGAAAAGACAGCACAGAAAGAATCGTGCCTTGCAGAACACACCATCTAAGGAGTCTTTCTGATGTGTCTCATGCCTATCTCGTATTGGCCTTTTTAGCCACCAACACGTGTGCAACAAACGTGGGTAGAGCCCTTCCCAAATCTTCGTTCGCGAAGCCTAGCCATGATGATATTTCAACAGCAAAACAGTCTCTGCTACACATAGGGGTAGTAGCCAAAGATATAATCAAAGTGACATACACAACGGGGGTGGAAGGGAAGAAAGGGAAAAATCCATTTGATTGTACTCAAGGCTGACACCGAGTTAAAAGAAAAAAAACCTTCTAAATGCATCTTTTCCTAATTATTGCCAGTACTTTATAGCACTCAGTTAAAATCTGTTAGAGAATTAAGGCAAACAAACAAAACCCCACTTGGTCACTGTTCCTAGCAGTACAGCAAAAATGAAACTGAACAAACATACTATGATTACATTATTCTAAAAAAAATTCTGGTTTGGATTTCTGTATTTAATTGATAAGCAGAGCAGCAATTAAAGGACCTTATCTAGTCCTGTATTGTCTTTTAAAAGGTTACTAATTCCCGATATCCCTTTCTCCCTCAAATTCTTAACTCGTCTCCCCTCCCAAATATGAGAATCATTTCCCTACAGCTTTTATCTATATCCTATATAATTGCAAGAATGCCTAACTATGGTTATCGCAAACAGACACCAAGGCAGCTTATTATATACAGGGATACATTCTCCAAAAAAACCAGTTTGGCACTTCTCCTATCTGGTCAATGTTTCTGTAAATATTCATTAGCTACAATGCCTCCAGTGAACCACTGGATGTCACCTCATATTTGATCAGAACTGTCTAATTCAATTTCTTATTTCCATAGATTAGTATTAAAAGTACACATTCCAAATATTCTTACTGGAACTTAAACCATCTGTATATTTTCTAGTGCAGTAATGTTTGTTTCACTTGTGATGAAATACCTGAAGCAACAGCCCTCCACCCTTCCTTTATGGGCAGCTATTATGTAATTGTCTCTCTGAAAGACCATCCACCTGAGAAATCTCCCCTCCCACACATCTCTTCCAAGCTCAAACCACCTTCCTAAGCCTTGAAGAACAGTTAAAACCTCCCCAAAATATTGATATTCCTTTGTTCTTAAAGGCTTCCACGAATGCCTACAGCCTTCTCCAATACCTAAAATCCTTCCTTGTATTTTCTAAAGGTCATTACTTCTTTTTCCCAGTTGCTTAGGGATAGGGACAGTCCCCTACTTGTGGAAGCAGAATCTTGCAGTATAAATATCTAGAGGTTACTTTCTGTGGAAAATTACTTCTTTCACCTATTTGCTCATTTCTTCTATAAAATACATCAGGATTAAAGTATTTAGTTTTCTGATCTTCTGTTGCATGTTCTTTTTGTTGATAGACCTTTTGTAGCCACAAGAATGCTGGCAAGTGTAAAGCTTATTTTGATTAGGCATTGGCAGAGGTTCATTCTTCATCATTGCCACATGAATTGCTCCAGGGTTGCTTGTCTAGTGTACATTCTCTTGAATGGCTGGTTACCTGAGCTTAACCACATGACTTCTGCTCTGACCACTGGTATTCACTGGTCTCTTTTCACGGGAAAGAAAAAAAATGTTTACTTAAGGCACGGATGCTAAACATACCACAACTGGATTCTGCTTCTATGAGGCGTACAACCTTCCTGCCACATAAAGCCCTTTCAGAGAGAAAGGCCTTGGGAGCAGCGGTTCCTGTACTTCAACAATAGTAGTAGTGAGATTTATTTTCTTTAACTCGCATATCTGTTTCGGTCTCTCTTCTCTGCTTTCTTTTTCCCTTGTCCCTTTTTCCCTTTCCCTTCCCCTCCCAGGGGGGCTATTTGGGGGCTCTCTTCACTTTGTACATGGTGTTGTTTAGATATATGTATTAATCTCTAATATACTTTAATTATTTTGGACTCTAATTGTCCTATAGCATTTTTCATTACTCTGAAAAGGAAGGGTGGGGGGGAAGAAAGCTTACACTGTGAGTTTGGGTATTTGGCAGAAAGCCACGTCCAAACCATCACATCTATGTAACATTGTAATAGCACTGCAAGAAAGAGCCACATGGCAGGACTGTACAGCTGTGCTCACCTGTGTACACCAAACATTATCAGCAGCCAAAGTTGAACAGCTTAAAGGAAAAAATGTTATTTTAAGAGTTGGATTATTAGTTCCTTTAGCCAGAAGTGGCAAACAACTGACACAGCAGATAGTACTACCAAGTAACCTGAGCAAAAATTGATGGCTGAATTCCCAGCTGCTCATGTGAGGCAATGGTTTGTACAGTTTAGGAACACCAGTGAAAAACAAAATAGTTGATACTATTATTGACCACATAAATAGAGCAAGTCATCATAATAGTTTCCCGTAAGTATCACATTAATCTAAAATATGCCTGCTTAGGCACCAGTATCATCAGTAGTACTTGCAAGATTTTTCTAGGAAGAGATATTACAAGTGTTCTTAAAGCAATTTTTATTAAATATTACCAAAGTACTGACATTCCTCAACATCAAAACATGTTCAGTAGTAGACAGCTGAAGTTATGTTTTCTGGATTAATATGCAACACAGATGACACTGCCAAACTACAATCATTTCTCATGCATCTAAAGAAAGCTGGAGAATCTCATGGTCTTTTCTGTTTCCCTGAGATGAGTTAAACACACAGATTTGAGAACCAGTGGAAGGAATTGTCTCTACTATCAGAAACTCAGCAGTCACATCCTCAGAGCCTGCTGTAGCTGAATAGCAGTTTACATGAACTAGAAACCTTATACTAAATTCTCCCTCCCTCTGAGAAGATTCTTTAAATTACAGTAACACCAGTAGTTTTAAGAGAATCTCTTACCTTCTGAATAGCCCTGGCCCATCTTGCTTTTGCAAAATTACTTCCATCAGCTTGATCTTTATTTCTCCTGGAGAAAGAAAAAGCCAAAAAATATACTCAAGAACAGCAAAGTATGCAAAAAAAACCCCCAACAACAACAACAAAGAGCTCTCCTAAGCCTGTGCACAAGCAGATCAAAGTCACCTAGAACGATTATGCATTTCCTCTGTATACAGTGGCCTCTATACACAAGAAAATATTATATTAAGACTAACTTCCACAAAGCTAAAGTTATAAAAACTTATCCTGATAATTAGCATAAGGGTAACTTTACACTTAGTAGGAAAACAGCTGATTCAAAGTCACACGCTCTCATCCTCCTATTCAATACAAGCTGTTCAGTAAGTACTGTTTCAATGAGTGTATTCACAAGTGGCTTTGCTTTGTCAATATTAAATCCAAACAAGATATGGAAAACGGTGGAGGAAAACACTTCATTGATCTATTTAGCCCTCTACATGGAAGTTTTATTTTATTCGTATCTGATGAATGACATGACAACCAGGAGCTAGATTAATATTTGTTGCAGGGGATGACCAGGTTAAAGACAATCACCTAATGCATTTTTCCATTCTGTATGTCTATTTTCAACTCCAGCCCAATGTTTCCAAAAGCCAAATAAAAGTATCAATCTAAGAAAAGCATTATTCCTATTTCAAACAGCTTTGTTTATCTCTTATGATTTGAATGTTAAAATCAAATATAACAAGTTGAAAATATGTTTGTTTTATTATTCATATTTTGTCTTATTTTTATTGCATTTGAAGATAAACAGAGAGAAACAAATTTCCCTCATGTTTTCCCCATTTATTTCCAAGTACCCTGCCAATCTCTACTTGGCTGTTAATTAATGAAACAATGCTTACAGTGAAGAGCCCCCAGATCTGATGGTAATTTGACTATGAAGTTGGAACAAAGCATACATACAGTTGATACAGTATAGAGGGGGGAAAAAAGCAGACACTAGCAGTAACTCCAGCAGTACACTGGCAGTAACTCCATACGCTGAGGTTTTTTGCTGTAAGAAAATATTAAATTGCAGTTCTGAAAAAATTCCCATCTATCCAGGCATTATGAAACAATTAAGATATGTTCAAAGAAAGAAGACTGGGTCACAGTATCCCCCTTTGTATTACATTTAGTTCCATTCATTCTAATACTGGCTTGAACAGACATCATCCCTGCCCTTTGTATTATTAAGTGTACAAAAGAGTATTGTTAAAAGAATATATTTCCCAGTTTTAGTGGTTTATAAGGTAAGACTACAAGGTCTTTGATATCAAATGGTGGAAGGAGAAAAGAAAACAACTATAAAAACAACACCAAATCACCAAGAGAGAGAAAAAGAAGAAAAAAAAAGGAGTTAATGTGAATGTATTCTGGAAACATTTATACTTCTTAAGATCTAGAATAAAGCTCTACAAGAGCAGAAGGAAAACACACACACCAACAAGCTCCTCCTATGAAAAACCCACCATAACAAAATCTTATATTTGATCAGGTAACTATCATTAAACAGAAATCTAACAAATCCTTGAAATAAAAATCTGTTATGTAGTTGGGTGTTCCCACACAGAAGTTGTGCAGTTACACAGGCCAATTATACTGAAGTATATTAGGTTTCATTATCTGTTTCACCACACCTGTGAAGAACATTGGTTCAAGTTGAAAAATGCTAATTCAATTCACGGCTGTTAAGCAAAGATTAAAATAATTAGTATAGAGTCTACCACTCTTGCAAGAGTCCAACTAATTCAAAAGATACTGCCTTTGTACAACAGTTAAGTAGCAAAATAAAAGTATACAGTAAAACTCTATAGGTACAAACTACAGAGGATAGTAGCAGCCTAACTACTAAAATTGCACCATATTTATGTAATATTTCAGCGACAACCCTAGGTCTACACGTTCCTACCTAATTATCTTGAACTTTTAGATTAGTGCTCTTATTTGAGGAGAAAAAAAAGTTCTCTGAGATATGCACGGCTGAGTGGACATGATGCAAACTAAGTATAAAGAACCTTGTCTTTTCCTGCTTTCATCTCTAAGTCTGCATGTTTGCAGTTTCAAGCCTTTTTGCTTTTCACATTATTCACTTTTTTTGTTGTCGGGTAAATCAGCCAAATGATATTAGTAATTAGTTCACTCTGTCCTGAAGCTGTTAACTAGACTGGAAATACTAGAGGTAATAATTAACCTTAGGAATTATTAGGGTAATTAACCTCAAGGTAAGATGGAGAGTTCGTTGTCAAAGCGGATTCAGAAGGAACAGAGACAAACAACTTTCTCTTCCTTAACTGAAAGTAAGTAGGGTCAAGAGTATTCCTAAGTTTTGAGGCATAATGTACACAGGCAAAAAACCCCATGTAACTAGTCTGGAACACTTTTAGAAAGTCACTGTTTTGTGAACAGACTGCTGAGCAGTGCAGGCAAGTAAGGCAGCTCAATACACATCTTATGCCATGTAACTCAGCACAGACAGACAACAAGAGCAGTTTTTTACTTGCCCACTTCCTGCTCAAACAGTGATTGGTCCAGTTTAGGCAGGAAATTATTTTCAAATTTCTATTCAGGTGTATTGAAACTAATTATTTACTGGCAGAGAATAGTTTCTTAATACTGAACAAAGTCTCCATATGACATGCTGTTTACAGGAATTCTGAGTAGCAAAGACCACAAAATACTGCTGAGAATCATCTGTACTACTAACTGAACTATATACAAAGAAGGTATTCTGTTCCAGGCAAATACATTGCTATAATTTTTTGAAACAAAAGAACATAAGTGATCGCAGTGGATTAGGAGAAATTCACACATGCACTAAGTCAGAAAATAACAGCATCACAGCTGGTAATTAGAAAAACATTAATTCCCCATGGCAGAACAATCAAAAAGTTAGGAAACAAACGTGACAAATGCCTTAAGAGTGCCTAAAAATCATACTGATTCATTGTTCCTACAACTTAATGACCAACTGTGGTCACTAAACCAGTGCAGCTCACAAGAAAAATGAGAATGGGAAAACTAGAAGAGAAGCCTCATAATGAGAAACCCAGAAGTACTCAGATAAAGATGAGCTGAACAAGCAGCCTAGGTCACAGTTTTGATGCACAGTGCATCAAACTTACCAGGCCTCCACATCTCTCAGCCATAAGGATCAAAATAATCAAACTTACTGCAATCCATATACCAACAGAAGACTTTTACGAGCAAAGGAACACAGAGGCTAGATAAACACAAAGGCTGTTCAGTCTGCTTTTACAAAAGCTGGCATTTTTAATACAGAACAAAAATTACACTGACACTTTCATTTAATAGATGCTTTCCCCTCTCAAATATGTTGCCCTAATACACTAGAATTGATCTAGTATTTCAATGACAATTTGCATTTTCATGGCACTTCTTGTGGAATTAAATTTTTCTACAGATTTCATACTTAATTATATAGCAGTTTTAGTGTAGCCACAACCAAATAATGACATCCTCTCAATGCTGTTTTGTTTGCAGTAGGCAGTCCTAAATATCTGCATTGATCTCTAACTATTCATCATCAATGTCAATTTTGTCAGCTTTGAATATAAGTGGAAATAAACTATGGAAGAAAAATTGAAATAATTACACAATTCTAATCCACACTAACAACAATCATGCTGGAACTAACATCTTGTGCTGAAATGCATCTCCTTTGGACAGCTCAAGCAGAGCTGTACTTGGGTAGTGTATTACCACAAAACTGATTTGTTTTGCTTCCTTTAAATAGTTTTTTTGGGAAGTTCTGATAATGGCCATTCTTTTAAGAATATGGAATAAGGCTTCTGATGGTAATATGAGGTTTCATTTTGCATTCTTTTATAGTTCAGAAGGAGCATAAGAAAGAATAAAGACAAAGACCAGCTTCTGCATCCTCTAGAATACCAAGAAGCACGCACTTTCAAGTACTATGCTTCTAATGCTGTAACTTCTGACACATACATGTACTTCCAACACATACAAAACTGTGCAAGTTCATAAGACACTTGAAACTTTTGGAGGAGGATTTACACATCTATTATTCACTTAGACTGCAGCAGCACAAGTTCTTTGTTGGTGCAGTAAAACAGTAGTTGCAGAAGTTGCTTACCACAGCCTTGCCCATCAAGCCAAAGTGACATTAGCACATTACATACATCTGAGCTGCAATAAAATTGTCCTTGTTAGAGCACCTGCTAGGAGATGATCTAAAGCTGACTGCACTGAAATAGTTTCCAGTTGAAAACAAGGTTCTTGGCATCACTAGCTTTCAAGTCAATTCATGCACTTAGAAGGGAACACTATTCTTATTGGAAAGTATATCTGGGATGTGGAATTATAAGAATAGTATCTCTCTAAGGATTATTGTCCTATAATACTATAATCAAATTTTAACTCATTTCATAGTCCTCAATTACATAGTACAGATAAAAGAATCAGTATAACATTAAAAAGCTGTGCAATAAAGAGCAGTTTAGTAAAACATCAGGAAGAAGTGTAGGCAGTATGTTTCCATCTTAGCTATAATTACATTAACAGGAAGTGAATGACTTGATAAAATTGCAAAGGAGAATTAAGTAAGCTAGGCTTTCCACAGTTAGCTAGATCACAGCAAGACTTCCTTTTTCAAACTTAAAACAGATTTGTGTGATTTAGCACTATTCAGCTACCTCATATTGATATTTTTGTATGTCTCAGTGATACATAGTGAAGGCAGACTTTGCTACAAGGTACGGTTTTTTTTGTAGCATTAAATTTATACCTACTCACAGGTTCCCACTTGCAGCTGCTCAACTAGCACTTAAAAATTTAGTTTCCGAACAGTAGAGCAGAGAACAAAAATTGCTTATAGGTCAGCAACCAGTTACTCATATGCACAGTAAAATTTTAGTTTTAAATTTGACTATACTTGCATTTGGTTTCTTATTGTTTACAATAATACATTTCAGTAGCTATAATATAATCTTCAATCATGTGTTTACATCAGTTATATCACTGCTATTTCTCACTTCAAATAGTTTACAGGTCTGAGTTCTGGTGGTTTTTCTGTTTTAAAACTAAAATTGTAAGGCCTTAGTCTCTTCAGAACAAGTCATTACATTTTATAGTATTGGCTTGTATTTTGAAAGCAACATTATCTACAATAATGTAATATATTTTGAGATCACCTTGTGTACCTGCCTAAGACACATAGTACAGCAAAAACATCCTTCAAACCATTCAGATCCAAACATTTAGCAGCACATACAGACTAAAATATGCTTACATATATGCTTTAGTTAAGGGGTTTTCTTCCCTTATTCGTTCAGGTTACTTACCTCATCATTAAGAACTTCAGTGTTCTGTAACTACATCTTTTAACTCATCTCTAGAGAAAATGCATGAAGTTTCATGGTATACATTTATCCACAAAGCAGAACTCATTTTTAGGAAGTTCATATATTTTCTCCTCCTTTTTCCCAAGACTTTCATCAGCATAATTCACATTGATGTTGATCTTCATATTTTCCTGAAGGAAAATGCTAGTCCTGTGTGCTTTTAGAAGTACCCCTGAGCCAAGTCCATTACCTGCACAGCTGCTGAAGATAAAACAACAATTCCTGCAGTCTGATCCCCCCTCCTCTTCCTGGGAATAATTAACTATTTGTTGCGAGGGAAGACAATAACTACTTAAACGTCTGTATTTGATAAAGCCACTAATTTGATACACTATGAATTTAGTGCATAAGTTCTGCTTGTCCTGGACTTTATTACCATAATTATAATTTATAACAGTTATAATTTATTATACATGTTTCACTGCCTTCTTTTGAGCAAGACCCATCATAGTAGCATTCAAACCAAAACCTCTTGCACAGGCTTCGAGGCATCCTGTGGCACCTCTAAGGCACTAGACTTGAATCTAGCACTTTAAGCATTTCAAAGGACTGACTGATCTCTAGGTGAAATACAAGTGATTGATGTCAGAGGAGGCAAAATCTCACTCTAATACAGGTTTAATTAATGGAGCTGGACAAACCACATGACCTTAAGATTAAAGATAATTTCCATATATCAGCATAGCTACTGATAATTCCATCATGCTGAATAGTTGAAGATTTGTCTTATTATTTCAGCTAATAAAAGAATATAATAATAGTAGGATACTATAATAATATTAGGATATAATAATAACAACTATCTAATAGTTAAGAGAGAAAAGAACAATGTTTGGAGGAATCTCTTCTTCAGGAACTCCTAAATGGTTTAAGAACTTGAAATGTCTTTGCCTTCCTCCTGCACCAGAATGTTCAACACTTACCTCGTGTCCTACCATATCCTTACCTGCTATAGCAATAAACAGAACAGGATTTGCTTTAGGAGTCTAACATTGTTCTTATTTTCTTCTTCTGTCCAGTTTTATTTGCAACAAGGAATAGGAATAACTAAGGAAGCTATATTGCTCTGCATAGAATTCTTTAGCTTAAAGCACTGGAAAAATTTATATGAAAGCATGTATATTATGTGCTGTAGATTAGGTCTAATCTGCCCGTATTTAAGTCATCTTTAAACAGACTCTTGCACTGTTATTATTATATCCTAATATTATTATAGTATCCTACTATTATTATATTCTTTTATTAGCTGTTGGGTTTTATACTGAAGATAATTTGTACCCATAGTGCCTGCACTCATATGATCAGTGTTTTTCCCTGACCTTCAGCAATTGCTGGACCATGAAGCAAAAAACCTGCCTGCATCTTTCCACGTCATAGGCTTACATGGCTTTTCTAACCTTCAGTCTCAGTATCTTAAGTCAGAAAGGAAAGTGTGTCCAACTGAGGTGATTTTACTGTTTGGGACTACATTTGAGTCTACTGCATAGTAACTAGGCATAGTACTAGGAGCCTAATGAAGCTTTTCATGAACATTTGCTCCTGTTCCCATGATAACTCTCTTTTCTTCTCTGTTGTATAGCTCTTTCTGCAGAGTTCTTGTGCCTCTACCTGAAATAGCTGCATTTTGGTATTTTGAAATCAGGTCATATAGTTAAACTGAATTTCCTTGCACAAGAACTCATCTCTTTTAGCTTTTCTATAAATGAACAGCTTTTCTGGTAATTTCAAGGGAATACTTGCACAGAGATTGAATATACATCTTTTACAGAGTTGTAGGTATTAATTAGATAAATTAGCTCCCAGAAGCTGACACTTAAATAAATTACTACTTCTGTAAGTAAGGTCTAAGTAAAGTGTGTTAACCTTTATAGCATGTAAACCTTTGGGGAATGAAGTTGAAATGACTGGATAAGAGTAAAGTGTTAATACAATTACATGAGAACAAAAACATCAAAGGCAGCATAGGCCTTAATTTAGGGGAAAAAAGTCCAAAAGCACATCTCTGGAATTTATCATGGATAACATTATTACACAGAATTTAAAGTATATATATATCTGTTGCTGTATATCCAGAAAAGCCAGAAATTTGCAGAGTGTCAGAACGATTTGTCATTTAGTATGAAAGGTCACCACCATAACAAACAATACAAACCCATGAATACTAATAATTAAGTCAAAGCTTTTTATCAGGTCATAATACCATGTAAAGCAAACACCAGGACATTTTCAATAACCACAACAAAACAGACTTTTGTGAAAAGATTTGAAGATAAGGAAGTTATAACATCTGATTATTGGGAAGAGCTAAACAGTGTGGGCTGATAGGGATAGATATTAGAAGAAAAGAAGAGTAACCTGCCACGTGACAAAGATATTGACAGTTCAATACATAGCCTATTTTATAATAAGGTTTTGTAGGTTGTTTTATATATGCCACAGGACATCAAACTTGGCTGTATCTTCTGTGTCAGAACTAGACGCTAGACATCATCTCCTACTGGAAGTTTCTCCATTATTGTCTCATTCATAGACTGGATTACAAGGTCATGTTCAAAAACAAGGAATGACCTGAAAAATCTGTTTGTTTAAGAAAAGTGCTGTATTAAACCAATTATCTGAAATACAAAGCCTCATTTCTGCAAGTTATTCAGAGCACTCCAAGCAGAGCTGCTGAACAGTTTGTCAGACTAATTCCTTTTAATTATGCAACAGAGTGGTTGTCTTTACAAAGACATAGCATGTATATATAAGGCTCTGTGATTTTTTTAATGATAAATAATTTGGACCAGACTATTAAAATAAAAATCCAATTTTATCAATTCCATTTATCATCAGTAACTCAATAATTAATACCAATTTGCAGCATTAATTTTCAACCAATATTTTGTCTTTCTCTGCCAGGACCCTGAGTGTACCAATAGACTTCATCTGACCAGCCTCACCTGGGGCCATTTCCAGAGGATACATGAGACCCACATCTCCATTTGAGTTTAACCCTGGACTCCCAGTCCCTGCCTGAGGTTGTTACAGGGTGACAGTCTCTAGCTCAAGCACTGCTCTGCCTATGTACGCATTGATCTAGACCCTCACTCTTACACTGATTTTCTGGCTTGAACTTGACCCTGTTTGACTGTTATGGACCTACCTACCTGGTGATCATTGTACTGTGTCTTAACTTGGTTGCCATTACTAGACCTGATCCTGACTTACCAGGTTCACCTTAGATGTATATCTTATTACTGCAAACTTGTCTGGTCATCCGCACTATTTTTTGACCCTTACTGTTATTGCCACACTTGCCTAGGGGTAGTGCGTTGGGGCGCTGACTGGTGGGGCTCCTGCCCCACTTGCTCTGTTGTCATGCCTCACTGCTCATCCCTTGGGGAGCAGCTGGCTCCACTGGCTCATCTTCAGCTACATAAGGCCTTAATTCTGCATTCCATATTTATAAAAACTCAGCTGAGTATGAATACTCTTGATCTCAGAAGTGCACCAAAGATCATATTCATAGCTGCACACTACAAAATTTTACAGCAAACTTTTAACTAGATCCTACGGAGAACTCCATTATATGGATTATTTAACTTTAAAACCAGAAAGAAAACCCCTACCAAAATCTATTTGGGGTCATATTAGGAAAGAAAACGTACACCAACATGTTATAACAGCTCACCATCATTTGTTCTAAACTGCAGTTTGCCTTTCCAAAGTAAATCTGTTGTTTTGCCTACTAGTTGTCTTAAAAGTTTTATACATAGAATCATAGAATCGTCATAATTCATTGACTTTTCTGACAGAATTGTCAACTCCCTAAATGTTTGTTTTCTTAGTTTTTCAATGTCCTTTTTCTCAATTTCTTTCAAGTACAATGTATTCTCTACATGCTCCTAATTCCTAATTTGTCTTCTTTTCCATGTTTTTCACTCAGAATTTTTTAACATAAAAGAATAAAACTGGTAAAAATGGTAAAGTTGGCACAATTATAAACCTAAAGTACTGGCATATAACAAAACCAATTTTTTTTTATGCTTCAAATTCACTATATTTGAGACTTAATTATTCTCCAGCTCTAACTGTAAACTTTGTCTATACCTTTCCTGTCGTGCAGAGCTACTGCAACATTCCTTAAAATTCTTCAGAAGGTTTTTGTTCAAGAAGTAGATTTTGAAACAATTACTCCAATCAAGAGCAATAGTTCTAGGCTACAAAAGATCTGAAGGAATAACACATTTGAGAAAAGCAAGAGGGTGGAACTGAACTTAGAAAGGGCAGCAGAGCTGGAAGGATCACCAATGAGCATGTTAGCTTGAGTGACAGATTAGAATTAAGCCTGGGGAATAATGGAATGAACTCTCAGGACCACATTGCTATTCAAAGGGCTTAATTCTACATAAGATTTAAGCCACTATTACAACAACTTTCTCTTATTGAAAAGATCTTACTGTAATAAGATATATTAATAACATCATTTATTTGCAGTTTTAAGTGACTGATTTATAAAACTAAACCAAACATCACCTAAAGCAGAAAGATTTCCTACCTACACTGCTTTCTGTGGTGTAAAATCTGCAAGTTTCTGTCTATTCTGGTTATACAGCAACCTATTTATACCTGAATGGCACCAAAGAGATTAACCATGAAATCCATATTCTTGCAAGTAGTAGCATTCAGTAGTGAATACTAATAACGCATGCAGAATGAACCAATTGATTTATTGTGTGTTTGTTATGCACAGCTGGAATTAAGCATATACTAAAATATTTCATAGTTAATGCAAAAAAATAGTAATCTATTCATTAATTACATTACATTAATTAGAGCAAAACTTTTTTTAATAGAATTATCCCCTCTCTTTTTTTCCTAAATAAAGAGCCCAGGAGAAAATATATTGCTATGAAAGAGTCAATCATTTATCAAATCCTTCAAACTGTGATTTAGTTAATTTGTTATTTATGGAAAAAGTTAATCAGTTACACTTAATTAGCTATCAATCGACATCTAGAGTCAACTCCCATAAACACCATTTATATATATAATCAAAAACTGACAACAATATCAGCATAAAGAACATACTAATACCTAAATACTTACAGCATAGTTAAATCTTGTGTTTAATACAGCCATTCAAAACAAATAATCTAATCTATTTCCCTAGCTTCTCAGATTTTCTTACATATTTTCATAGTATAGGTAGTTATTTTGAATAAACACACATCTCTATCTTTAATTAAACTTTAAAATTATCATCTTTCTGTTCATAAGCTTTGAAAATAGCTATTACCAGATGAAAAATCTTCCCATTTAAAAAATATCTTGTAATATTAATGTAATATTCAGTGGTGAGCTTCAATTTAGTAATAGAAAAATTAATTTAACTCAATAAAATTATCTGGGACAAAGAGGCTAAGGGGAGAATTCCATAGTCAGGTTAGGTTAATTTCTTTTTGTTTAGCTTAACTTGCTCAGAGGCTCAGATGTCTGTTGAACAAGACATGTCAGCCCAGATGATATGCTAATGACTGCACACTTGCTTAGAAAAATGTAGTGAAATAGCTCTTGCATGCTGCCATTACTGACAGCTCTCACCCTAAGGAAGCATTTGCACTTCTTTGTAAATATCCAAGACCTTGCTAGTAAATATAAAGAGGAAGGAGCACAATAGCCAAAAAGATGTTGTAGCACCTTGTATACATAGGCCCTACTGGCTAACTGCATCTATGAGCTTGATGACCCTTTTGCATGCTTTTATTTTGTAGTAATTTTGTGTTGAAGTTACATGCACCAGGACTCTGCATTTTACTATATGTGAAAAGGTTATTTAAATGCACACACAACAATTTGTGCCCTTAAAGAATACATAACGGAATGGAACATTGTTTATCATCTTTTTTTCTTGTGTTTGAGCTCCTTTTCTGGTACCACTGCTGTTAGACATGGTTTAAACATGAGCCAAGTACCCCATATATTCTTGCTGCATTTCCGAAGAGCCTGTTCTATCCCTCATCAGGACAACACACCTTTTTGAGTATAAGCTGCCCAGAGACTCTGTCTTTCCCAAGTTACTAGAGAATACCATGAGTGAAAAGTAATACAGCCTGCAACAGCTGATATGAAAGCCAAACTTAAGAGTAAAGAGAGTTTTTTTTTCTTCCTAGTTTACCTTTGCAAGGAGAAGGAAAAAAATTATTATACCAACATGCAGAAATCTTTCTCTGCTCAGAGACCACTGCTGAGTGGTGTTCTTAGAGGCTGACTGAACTCCCTCCTGAGTATTCAACTCAACATAAGGTGATAGCAGGGTAGTCATACATTTGTTGCCACTTCATTCCTTGCCCCTTCCACCCATAATGCATCATCATCATCTTCCACACTCAGGGAAGCAACTATGTTTTCCTTTTTTTTTTTTTCCCAGTAGCATTGTTGCTTCTTCAAAGCAAATAGATTTAAAGCATTCCTGCTTCACCCTGTGAGACATGGTTGAAGGCTGACCATTAAGGAAAAGCAGGACTCCCCATGAGCTACTGAGGTGCCTTACATGTCTCAGCTTTGTAGATTTTCCAAAGGTGACTGTTTAAAAATTAAAAATATGTAGACGCCCCACAGTCACAGTTGCCGACAGCAAGCACTGGCATTCTTTGCCTTTTTAATACCACTGAAGTGTTCTCAGTGCCTAGTCACATAGAACTTTATTTTCAGAAAGACACTAACAAGGAATCACACAGACCACTCTTCTGTCAATTTTACTGACCCACTAAGCACTCTAAGAAATGTCATTTGTTCATTCTGTTGGTCTCAGTTCTAATTTCTTAAATGTCTTGTGGACATTAAAACTCAAGTACCATGCAGGCAACGTGGTTCACTGCTTGTGAACCACAAGCTGGAAAGTTACTGTTCAAGATAACACAAATAGTAGTAACATCAGTTTTTCTAGTGTCTCCTATTACAATATGGGGTTCTGTTTCTCAGAGCTCTGTCAAAAACTTTACATGTTCCATGCTTCAGTATGTGTCTTATTATTTAGACTGTGGATCCACTACCACTTTAAACTGGAATAAGCTATGTCCCTGATGCCCCGGTCATTTCTGCTTTTCCTTTATGCTGACACAAAATATTTGAGCATCTGCTAGGTTAAATGGGTGACAAAGCTGAGCTAACCTGGCAAAATCCTTCAGTTTTAATGCAGTTTAGTTCACTGAATAGCAAGAAGAACTTATGATGACCCAGAAAGGCAGACAACATAGGGAAAGAAGTGATCAGCTGTCAGTGGGAGGAGCACTGCTTCTTTCATCTCTGAGCCTATTTAATTAACTAAACACACAGAAAACTAATTAAGCCTAAGAATGAAGGCTGCTTGTTTCTCAATTCGACACAGGGTTCAAGACAGCCTGTTTCAATGAAGTACAGATCCAGAAGAAATGGACAAAATAGAGACGAAAGCAGCCTCATGGTTACAATGTGGATAGAGATGAAGGAGTGGGAATGTTTAGAGACAAGGATGGATGGAAAGTGACTTTCAGTTCTGGTGAGATGTACTTTTTATTTGAAAGAAATTTGCTTTATCACATATCTGACATTAAAGAACATTGAAAAACTAATACCTTCACTATCTTTAAAATACTATAAATCACCACATTAAATGAAGATCAATCAACCAACATATTTGCACTTCTGAAGCCATCTGTACATACATAACAATCTGCCACAAAAGATTCTAGAATGTTAGTTACCCCTTTTACACCATTAATAGATTATGCCCTTGTTTTGGAGGAATTTGCTAAAGATATCTGTGGTTATCTCTAATATCTACATTTTTCGTAGGCTAAAATCCTCTTTTCTGACCACCGATGATTCATTGAGAAGGCACATACTTGGAAACTGATTTGGTAGGATATAGTAGTCTTCATGTTGGTTTGGGTTTTTTCTTCAACAGAATACCGAGATTTATCCTGCTCTCTCCCACTGTAGTAATGGAAACATATGCCTAAATCTTTCATATGGTTATAAAACTTCTAGCATATTCTTGCTTCAAATAACTGACTAGGTACCACAATCTCATTCAGAAATTTAAAAAAAAATTAAAAAGTTCAATAAGTGTTAAGATACGTGTCTGGTATGACAAATTAAAATACCTTAGTTTGCTTTCTTGTAGGCCGAGACCACTTTCCACGGAGGACAGACTATCATACAGATCTTGATGTACAGGTCTTGTACCTTGGAGAGGCATCCCTCTGTGCCAGCCTCTGCAGTCTAAATCTTTGTGGGTATCTGTGGAGAAAGAAAAAGGTGCTAGAAATCTTTCAGTCCATTTTAAAGAAGGAACTTTTAGAAGAGGAAGTGCACATTAAATCAATTAATTCATTAAATTAATAGTAATAGGGACTTAATCAAGTCAATTGCATAACATAATAATTAAATTACATTTTCTAAGAATAGCAGACAGAGTTGCAACATGACCCTGCGATTGTTGTTCTGAAAACTTCCAGAGGCCTAAGCCAGTTACCTTTTTGCCACACAAAACAGGAAACTGTTCATTTTCCAATTGAAAAATGACCTATTGTTGAACTGAGAGGAAAATGGATCTCAATTTCCCAGTTTAACTTCAGTTCTTAACTGGCCATGTGTTTATGTGTCCATGTACAGCTTCCCAAGATGTAGGGTTTTTTGGTTTGAATTATTTTTTAAATTCAGTTGGTTGGTTGGCTTGGTTTGTTGACCTTTTTGTGTTTTAACTAAGGAATGAATCAGATTTTACTTTCTTTCCACATGCTGTTGGCCTAAAACTGACATTTTCCAATTTTTTATCTCTGGAGAAACGTGGCAAGTCTCATTTGCAATTGGAGGTACAAACTGATTTCCTAAAGAACATTTTACTCAATGAAAGGACTAATTACCTTTAGTGAGAGGAAAGGGTTCATGGTCTGGCCCTGAGCACAAGGAATTTTTCTTCCATACTGACTAGAAGAATTTGTATGCTTGGAATATATCTTCATATTCTTTAGGTTATAGGCTTTACATAAAACAAATGAAGGAACAAAGTAGATGTCACCAATGCTGGATTTAAGAAAAAATAAGTTATGACCTTTAAATTTTCTTCTATCTTCTCTTACATGAATGACAATGCATTTGAAGCAAAATTATTGTATTTCATAACAAAACCCAATTATCCCTTAAAAACCTGGACTTTTATAAACATTTAAAATGTTTGAAATTCACCTGCAGCATTTGTCTAGACTCTGTGTTTTATTACTGTGAATGTGCTTGCAGAATTTTAAATGTGAGATCATTTTACTTAGCAGCCTTTTTATGGAGCCCAGTCTAGATGGCAGTAGTAAAACTACAATTTTGTTGCTACCACAACTAACATTAAATGATACTTCAAGAAAAAAGCACTCATGAGTGAACTTGTGATGATAGGAAGAAATGTTGGATGATTATTGATGTTGGATATTAAGAAGAAACTCTTTACCCAGAGAGTAGCAAGACACCGGAGCAGATTGCCAGGAGAGGTTGTGGCTGCCCCATCCCTGGCTGTGTTCAAGGCCAGGTTGGATGTGGCCCTGGGCAACCTGGTCTAGTAGGTGGCATCCCTGTCCATGGCAGGGTTGTGGTGCTAGATGATCTTTAAGGTCCCTCCCAACCTGGGGCCTTTCCATGATTCTGTGAGAACACTTCCCTGTTAATACATGCAGTGTTTCAAGTCCAAATGAAGCCATATTGTTAAGGTAACATGGAAGGCTATTACATTTCTACCAAGTATCTGTCATTCTCAAATAGACATCTTCTAGGAAATGTGAAAAATAATTGCAATTATTTGCAAAATGTGAAAAATAAGTCTTCTACCTTTCCAATGTAATTGGTCATAACAAAGAGACTGTACTGATTCCAATGATCAAGGACAGATTCTCAGCTGATTACAGCTAAGATGAGACTCATTCAGCAGAATAATCNGTCCATGGCAGGGTTGTGGTGCTAGATGATCTTTAAGGACCTTTTAAGGTCCAGATTCTCAGCTGATTACAGCTAAGGTGAGACTCATTCAGCAGAATAATTAATTGAAATATAATGCCTTAGTCAAACTCCAGGCAAAGATAAATATGTGTCTCTCTCAGTATCCAAGATATAATATTTTATGAATTCTTCTCCCTGCCCAGAAAACTATAGTGTCAGAGTGACCTCTGCAGGATTTCCACAGTGCTCCATGACTACAGTGCCAGGGACTATCTTTAAACACTTTCAAATATATGTATTTGGAAACAGAATACAGGCATCAATCTACAAATCATCCTCTTCAAGAGTCCATTTAATGTCCTTCAAGTACCATTTAATATGCAGAAACTCTACTATTTGCCACTATATTTCAGGAACTTGAAGCGTAATAGAATGGCCAGAAAGCTGGAGTGAGACCTCAACCCATAACTCACCAAATGGTAATGCAAAGTAGACATCCAGTAAGATCTCATGGGAAGTTGGTGTTTTTGTGCCTTGAATCTCACTCCCGTTTTTTATGACTTCAGAATGCAATGTCCACCAGGAACCTGGACCTTCCTAGGAAAAAGTGTTCTGAAAGTCAGCAGGACTTTATGATGCCAATAGGCTTAGCATCCATTCTAGACTTTTCCAAATTTTATGACTTCATCAAGATTTCTTACAGGCATGGAATTTGAAAGAGTATTTGGTCTACAACACAGTAAAATGCACAATAAGATGGTTAGATGAGTAAGACACAAGAAATAAACATTGAAAATTATGCTTACTAACTGAGATTTTCCAGTTCCCCTTTAAACTGGTTCCAAACAAGCACATTGTAGCAAGACTGAAGCAATCAATATATGCTAATAACCAAGCCAAAAATGACCTTTTGAAGTAATGCTCTCCTATACGTTATTTGAGTTATAAAGTACAGAGCAGAGCTGCAGGGTTGAGCATAAATAATTAGGAAAGTACCACAGTGGCCTAATTATAGGTTAAGGCTTAGAGTTGTCTGAAGAATTTAAGAAACAATCTACTCTTGCATCACTGCTTGTTTAAAGTTTCAGTACTTACAGTTAAGCTACAGCCTCCATGTCAGCAAGTTGTAACTTAACAACAGCTAGTGCAGCAGAGCAAAACAACCTGCCTTGGGGTCTGAAATAGATGATGCTTGACAGCTGTGATAGAGGGCAACTTCTAATTTAAGCAGGAATTACTTTCTTCTCCTGCTTCCATTCTCTGAATAGAATCACTGAAATGTCAGATCCATGTATACATTAATATTTAGTAGTTCCTGTAAACAAATGGCTACACAGACTGTTGGAAAATGCTGTAGGAAGAAGTCTCCTGATTCTCTCACCTTTACCTCAGCAGTTGCCTTTTCATTCTTTTAGGCAATTTAAAGAAAACAATTTTATTTGCAAAGGTTAAATTAATCTTCCTTAATTTGGTTACTTTTTAAAAACAGACTCCATAGACTATATGTAAAAAAATCAAATATATGAATGGGAGAATTGTGGAGTATTAGAATAAGGTGCCTCTTTCTTTTTCCACTTACAGACAATTTTAGAGCACTTGCAGTTTGCTTCAGTATTTCCACACTCTCAGAAACCTTTTCCTTTATTTTCTAACCTACTGAGAACAAGCAAGTGGTGGCTAACTATGACTATGCTGAATACGTAAGAACTCTTGGGATTGACTCATCATGCTTTATGTGCTCATTGTTCTATTAAACTCTTCTCTAGCACCAAAGGGCAAATTTCTCTTTTCCTCTTTGAGACAATGCCCATGTCCCTTGAGATACAGAACAACAGTACTTTGCCCATTTTAACAGAGATTTACTCAACGTCACACAATGAAGAGCCAGGCCAGGAACATCAATTTGAAATTCCCTCACTCTAATCACATAAGCCAAATTGCCCCTGCCTCCTCGTGAGTGCAGATGAACTCTAACCCACTTACTGAATTATACCTGACTCAGTATATGAGCCATTTCTCCAGGGTATATGGCTAATGCATATCAGTTGTCACATTGAGAACCACATGTCCATTATGCCTCAGTATTACAGACTGAAACAAATGAATGTACCTCAGTCACAACTGTCAATTAGAGTATTTGGGGAGGCTAAGAATGAGTAATTCATTGGATTTTACTCAGTGTTTTATATTTCCACAGAAAGTCAACTTACATCTGTTGCATATTCCACAGTTGCAAGGGGAATCCATAAAACTCCCAAAATGCTATCCCAGAGAAAGCCTTTCTTCCAGAGCTCTATAATGAAGCCCTTTCCATCAGCACATATTTCACTAAAAACAATGAACAGACAAACCATTAAACTGAAAACAGTCTCAACTGCTCACTAATTTATGATAACTTGTGTTAGTGAGTTGCAGCAGATAGATGTGTTTGTTCACAGCATACTCATGAAATGCAAGATAGTAGGCATGATATAAACGTTAGACTATATAAGCCAAGTCTCAAGTCCTACTGTTCAAGATTGCTTTTACAAACTGATGAGGACAATTATGCTGGAAACATAGCGCAAAAGTCCCAATTGTCAGTAGAATTCAAGAATTTCAAGAGCTGCAGATCCAAGCTCTGTTTTAGTTCTACCTATAGGATGCATGCAGTTTTACTACCAGCTGGTTTTGACCAGAAACATTCCACACCACAACGTTATTTTGCAATAATTTAGAAAAAAATTTTTGCCAGGCCCTATCGCTCACCCATGAGAAGTTATTTCCCCATGGAATGTCTGGCATTCATTTCTATATTGCTATAAGCAGTTACAGATCAGTTCTGTAAATATTAACAATATCATAAAGTAGGCATCGGTGTCTCTGCTGTGACTAATTGTATGTTATCTCCATTTGACTACATTAATTTTAAATACTAAAACTAATCTTCAGCTGATTTGTATGGTGTACAAATTTGTATGTATTTGTATGGTGAATTTCTGTGAACTTAAAGTTACCAGGAAATGGACAAGTGAAATCTGGGAAGGGCAAAGGGTGTCACTTCTGAGATGGGTGCTGAGCTCTTCACGTTGTTCTCCATAAACATTACGTTGGCTGCTTCAATGTCTCACTTTCTGTGATACTCAAAGTTGAGTAGATACAATGAATTTTTGTTCTTTTCAGCTTCTCCCTTAACGAATGTGTTATGGAAGACAGATTGTAAATTGGTATATCTTGTAGTATGTTTAGACCCCAACTTTAAAACAATTGCATTGATAACTGAACAGTGAAATTGTTTATTGAAAACTTAATGTATGATTTTTAAAATGCATGCTGGTAATATCTGGATGTAATGGAACATGGTTTGTTTGTTTGGGTTTTTTACAGGCTGAGATGGAGAGAGAGCCTTTCAGAAAATGAGCTACAGTGTGACTTCACAAAGCCTATATGAATGAATTTGTAAGTACCTATTTATAATGCCTTTTAAAAGACTCCTGTGTTGTATGGTTGAGTAGGCAGTAGATGGAGCTACAGTAATCTCATAACATCTGCTAGAAAAGGGGTTTAGTATTCTTTGGTAACATTTAAGTTGCAAACTAAGAAAATAAACCTAATAAATTGGTCATTCTTACTGATGTTACAGAACACTCATTTACATACAACACGATTAAAAGCAAAGCATTTATACAACAGAATTGAATATTTTAACACATTCCTCAGGAAAATTTAAAGGATAAATTGCACACACCCGCTTGAAAGTACTGCTAATTACCTCCTGCACTGAAAGTAACAGATAGGGCAGATTCTGGAATTTATCTGCTTCCTGATATACTATTACATGATCATCCAATGTTTTATAGAACTACTGTGTCTAGACCAGTAAAGTGCTAGAAAATCAGGCTAACGCAGTATTTTCATATAGCAGTGATTGCTTTACACTGAAACACAAGCTTTTGAACAAGTAAAATCTGCAGTATGAATGCTATTTAAAAAGGCTAACTATTGATATTACTTTTCCTTAGCATTTTCAAAACCAGATACAATCTTCTTGTTTGGATCATTTAGGCTCTGAACAGTCTGCTTGAGAAACCTGATGACGTGGGAGTGGGAGAAGAATTAGCCCCAGATTAAGATTAGTTTTATATGGTCAAAGTCTGAATTTTTACTTCTTTGTTCGTCATTACACCTAGCCATAAAACAGCATGTAAAGAAGGTACATATATTGGCTTAACACAATAAGCCCTTCAGTCACTCAGAGTCTTCAGTTTAAGCAAGCTATTGTCTGTTACATTTGCACAACACCAAAAAAATTTCCAAATTTAATTAATGACTTTAGGAAAAAATTGTGATGCAGATGAAGCCCTGATTTATTTTAATCAAAATGTCTGTTTCAGCATACATAGAGCCTGTCAAAAGATATTTATAGTTACGATAACCATAAAGTATGAAAAAATTATTCAAACCAACTGATTCTTTGCACAAAATATTAAAATATTTGTATTAGAAACTCCAAAATTGGAAAACAGGACATTTTTCATAAACATACATAAAGCCAATTAAATGTTTAATTCTGTAAAAATACTTCAACTAACTCTAGACCTTGGAATAAAAATCTGTTTCCACAAAGATGATGTGCTGACAGGGAAAGACTTCTGCGGGGAGAAAGTAGGGACCAAAACCAGTAGAGATTAACAAACTATCTCAGCATCTGATGAAGTTACATATTTATTGGTGTT
Source organism: Galbula dea (assembly GCA_013399015.1). Classification (NCBI taxonomy): domain Eukaryota; kingdom Metazoa; phylum Chordata; class Aves; order Piciformes; family Galbulidae; genus Galbula; species Galbula dea. The sequence goes on along the minus strand of VWZX01010570.1, from coordinate 1,200,000 downwards.
ACCTGCTTGAAAATGACTGTTGAAAGCAGGTTTCCTCAGAATGTCAGTCTGTATATAACTGTTTGAACCCTTCTATCTAGGGAAGTGTATAAAAGACTAGACAAAAGAGGACAACAAGACTGAACAAAGATGGAGACTTCAGTGAAGCAGAGAAAGATCTGCAGACAGAAGAAACAGTATGGGTTAAAAATGAGCTGCTTAAATTGTCAGGTAAATAGATAGATGAATGTATAAAAATTGAGTCATACAGAAAGGAAATTGAATACAAGTAAAACCAAGTTGAGTGAGGATCAATTTGAGTTCTCATTCCTGTATTCCTAAAACATCACATAGAATTGAAGATACTAGAGACAAATACATTCTTTCCACTTCTTGATTGCTGGCCTTGATCTGCAATGTGGCTTGTAAAATTAACTTCTGTTGCTTAGATCTAGCATGGCACCTTTTCTCTGAGCTGGATACTTTTTCCTTTCTTTTTACAGTCTGTACAAAGTCTCAGATGCTAGTAATTGCTCTGAACTATCCAAATACAGCAAAGACACAACAAAATCAGTTGGTAAGAATTCCCTGATACTCACAACATGAAGTCCTGGTCCCAGCAAGGTTCACTTCCCTTTCTGTCTACTGTAGTGCTTTTTAAATTTTGGACTTTTAGAACAACATAGGTTTTGAATGCATCTGAAAAAGAAATAACCAGCACATTAAACCCCACTTTATTTCTTCCTAGAACCTGAAAACATTCAACCCCATGGAAATAAGGATTTAACTCTTAATCCATACAAAACATTCAGATGTGTGGTTCAAATATGTCTTTTTTTAATTTTGATGGGAATATGAGGGGGAAAACCTCTGCCCATCATAGGTGACAGAAAACAAAATCTTAAGTCAGAGCACATATTTTAAGGATCAGCATCCAGATGTGGCTTCTCAGATTATTTATCAACCTTGCTAACAGATCTTGTATGAGACCAGTATGCAGTCCCTTTCTGCAAATTAACATTTTCTTTGCCTTTCAATTGGTATGATGATATTGGTGAACAGCTAATGGGCTTTTATATCTAATTAAGGCAGGGCCACAGACTTGTAACATGTAATTCAGTCTTTTTTGTGTGAGAGTCTAGTTCAGTCTACAGAGGCAGCAGCAAAATGGGTTTCAGATGCAGTCCCAAATGAACTGAAATATTTTTGTGAAAGTCTTTGTAAATGTACAGTATGAGTATTCATAAAATTGGACCTAATCAGCCAAAAGAATAATTAAAAAAATTCAAAGTGCTTGAAAATATCAGTGACAGAAAAAAGCAAAAGAACTAAGGGAAAGGTCTACCCTCTAGGGCCTCACACTAGAATCTGTGGCAGCAAAAGGCATATTATAACACCTCAGTGAGTGTGGTGTTTGAGCAAAGTTGTATGCTTGCATGCATGAAAAAACACATCCTTCATTAGCCTCCAGCATCCTACATAAGGATCAACATTGACATATGGTTAGGAAAAAAAAAACCTCAAAGAAAAAAAGGGCCAATCCTCCCCCCCAAAAACCCCAAAAAACTAACTAATCAACAACAACAGCAAAAAAAGAAAAACAAACACAAAATATGCATGAGATGTAGCCAGGATCAGAAGTAATTTTTGAGCTGTCTGTATGTATTACCACAGGCTAATCAACCAGATGAGTTGGAGGGAAGCTGTCACTGTCTACAACAGGCTATTGAACAGATTGTATCAAATTACACTGCAGTTAACAAAAGGTGTGAAGTAGAAGAGTTAGCTCTGCACATCCTGTATGTAGATCTTATCGACTAGGACTAATGATAATATTTGACAAAAGGACTAAAGGATGTTATATAAGGGGAACTATTTTTTCAATAAACACAAAGAGTGATCAATATTCTCTAACTCATTGTACCAGTCTTCTCTAACATGTCTTTGCTCTTGCACTGAAAAAACAGACAAAGTAAACAGATTTAGAAATCTGGTGACTTGGTGAGAAACCGTGTCAACAATGCATGATCCACATCCTATCCTAGTCCTCATTCTGTGTAGCTGATGCAAATAAAACACAAAATTGGCAAAAATATTTTGTAATTGCAAAATTTGTTTGTAGGTTCAAGGCTTGCAACTCAGTTTGAGAAACTTTCAGAGGAACTCTCTATTAAATAGCATGGCTGAAAAACCAGCAATCTACAATGTTTAACCTCAGCCACTTTGGGCAGATACATCTATATCTTCACTTAGCGCAAAAATGCAACAACAAACCTCCCCCAAAATTAAAGCTTCTCCTTTAAATGAAGCCATAACTAAGATACAGGCTTTAAAAAGACACATTTTTAGTGGTAGTCTGTTTCGTTATTTTACTATCTTCATATTTGACTCCTCAATTTCCTTCTCATTTGAAAATTTCATGTTCCTATGTATCATCCCTGTGTTAGTTCAGGGTACCTTTCTTTAATTTGGGTAACTTTAAATGAATTGCAAAGGTTGCTTAAATGTGCCAGAACAGACATCTACTGGCAAATTTTGCTGCACTGCATACCAGTTTCTTCTGAGTAGTAGTAATTACAAAGATCTTGAAGGCCTTAAATTTATAGTCTACCTATGTGTGAGAAATCTCCGAGTCTGAACTTTCTTTTCCATTCTAGCTAAATCTTGGTCCTGAAGGCAGACTTACAGGGTTTTGGGCAGCTTGATTTTGCTCATATTTATTGCCTAGGGTCTATACCTGATTTCTGTAACTGTCCATCAGTATCTCCCATTTGTATTTCTTCACTGGGAAAACTCAGACACCACCTCCTCTCTGTGCTGGTGATACTAAAATGCTGCTTTCTCTTTATACAAAAATAGTTCCTCTTGACTGATGACCAATTTAGGTCATCAAATTATGTAAAAATTCTTTTTAGTGGAAAAATCCTTTAAATACTACTAGTTTGAGAGAAAATAATTATTAATAACCAAAAATTACAGGTTGTCTCAGGCCACAATCCTGTATATTTGATCTTTAAAATGTGTATATTTTTAAACGTTTTCCTTACTGGTTTTGTACCTAACTGTTGATGAAATATGCATGCAAGTAGTCCCAGGCTTAGAAAATTCTTCAGTGTGATACACACATGCATGTCCAAGAAATAAAATAATAAAAGCAGAAATTTAAGGGGAAATCAGACTTACCAGCTCCTTTATCCAACCTTCCTTTTTTCACTATGTTAAAAAAGAAAATTATTATAGTCAGATAATGCCTTGACAATGCTTGCCATTACATTATATGAAAAAAAATTTCTAAGATTTCTGTGGTACATCAATCAAAAATGAAAACAAGTGTGCTTAAAAAAACAATGTAAGCCCTGTTGTGGTAAGATGATAGGATTAACTGGAATTCTTTGGGAAAGAAAACATGTGAAAAGTCTCTATAGATTAGAGAAACTTTAGTAAAAACATGGATGCAACACAAAAGGGCAAAATGGAAACCAGATGACCAGGAAGGGTAGTATACTATCCACTGCCTCATAATGCTAGTTTAAAACTCTTCTCAATAGTAGCCAAAGGCTCAGACTTTATATAATCTAAAGTAGCTTCTAACATCTTACAAAGAATCATTTGTGACATTGTATTTACTCTGCATACTACAAAATATATACTGCAGTAGACACCTTAACAATTAAAAGGTGAACATTTGAGATCCTGACTTTGTTCAATAGAACTTAAGTTCCACACTATGGTATCACTTCCTTTAATAAAAAATACCCTGAGGTTAGCAGCACAGTGATTCAGATAGTCATCATAATTATGAAAAATCTAACCTGGCCTTCACTTTATATTAAGTGGCTGACTACTAAAGTTCATTGACTTTAGACTTCAAAACAATGTAATTACTCTCCTGCCATATCAATACATGTAAGACAGTTCAGTTCAATTTGAATGAAACGTCACTGCAGTCCCACAAAAAATAAACCTGCTCTAAGAATATACTTATGTATATCACATATTTCACTACTATACTTAAGGCTTAAATGCCAATAAACCAAAATGTTGAGTCCATGACTTCATATCTCAAAGGTTCCCAAAAGCTTTCCATTGTTTTCCTATTCCCTTCTGCCTTGCTTAACTTCACCTACCTTCCTTATTCTTGCCTTCATCTATCCCTAAACTTTCCCAAGTAGTCTGTGGAATTGCATCATATTTGCAGAATGTCTACCTGACAGCCTTGAAAACTTCCATCACATCTCACACTGAGAAAGCTTTCACTTTCAATGCAAATGGGAAGAGACCAAACTGTCACTGAGCAACAAGCAGAGTCCAAACACTGCAGCAGTTCAACTGAACTGCAAGAGAGCAAAATTTACACACTGCATGCACTTGGCTTTTCTTAAAGTACTGTAAGAAATATTCCCATCAACTTAAAGGAGTAATGCACATCTGCAGTCTATGAAGTTGCTTTTTACAGCAACTGTCATATTGGTGAAGGAGCTTGCATGGTAAGAAAAACCTACCTTTTACAGAGAGAAGTTCCATTCCAGTAGAAAAATACTTCAAAGAACATAAACTGAAATTAAGAGGGGGGGTTTTGTTTTGTTTTTACAAAAAAGAAAAAAACCCTAATTTGGTTTGAAGACTAAATTACTCTTTTCCTCCTGTTTCCTCACTGCAAGCATATTTCACTTTTCCTGCATGCTCCTCCCATATTTCACATGGAGGAAAGCCAGCCAATTGACAGAGCCAGAGAAAGATCAGCGACAGTCTTTCTCTCTATATATATGCTCTGAGATGGAAGAGGAAAGGAGAAATATTACAACTGTTTCCTCATGCTCATTTCCTCAAATTCTATCTGCTGTATGCAGCTGTCTTTAGTCTAAACACATTTCTAAATGCCATCTTTGCCAGCAATAACAAATGCTGTTTAACTATTTTATTAAAGCATAACTTAGGAGTTCCTAAGGTTTGTTTTTAACACTTGCAAAGCATCTGAAGTGGAATACAGGTGGTTATATTTTGTTCCCCTTTAAACACAGATTCACAATCAGAACTCTTATTTTACTGTATTAACTACAGCTAAACTTTGGTAGCCTTAATTTTCTAAAGTGTGAATAAATATTGCACAGACAAGTAGAATTATAATATACTTAGGATTTGGCTAATTCTATTGTAGCACTTCATTGGATAGTAAATATTCTTATGTAATGTTAAACTATTTCACAAAAATACTCAAAATACTGAAGTCATTATAAAACCTGAGGTGTTTATGAGTACTTGTTCTGATTAACACTGGGCCTTATTTATTTGGTTAATAGTGTATATATATCCACAGACATGTAATAGTTTAATTTTTAAATTTTTCAGTTTCCATCATATCATAATTGTAGCCTTTGATTTTAGGTCTTAAATTCAAGTATGGGCATGTTCTTGAAGCAGAAGAGAGTGCATATATCTTCCAAATTCAGGAGTGGCTGTCTGCAGTTCTGAGAAACTAGCTCTGCATGATGGCCACACCTCAGAAGAGAAGCAAGAGCTGAGACTGTTCAGCCTGGTTAAGAAAACTGTAGGGAGGTAAGATGGATTTATCAATATTTATAAATACATGATGGGAGGGCTTAAATAAAACTGGCTCTTCTCGTTGTTGCTTAGTAACAGGTGAAGGGGCAACATGCACAAACTGAAACTCAAAGTTTCATCTGAACGTAAGAAAATTTAGTTTTACTGTGAGGGTGGTTTAACACAGAAATAAGCTGTCCAGAAAGGGTATGGGGTATTTGTCCTTGGAGATACTCAAAAACAGACTGGACACAGTTCTGGGCAACCTGTTCTAGCTGACCCTAAGTAGGGATGTTGGACTAGATGATCTTGAGAGGTCCCTTACATGTGATTCTGTGATAACAGATTTTTGACTTTGCTGGCTAAGTGTGACACCGAAGAAAATTTAATGAAGAATTTCATTAAAGTCTACAGTCACTCTCCATAATATGTGCAGGCTGGATTTCCTCCCATCCCCTCCCCAGAACTGTCTATAGTTCTTTTAGGATTGTGCTACTACACCAGAATGCAAAGTTGTTAACTTATTACTTTTTGGTCTCGTGTTTTAGATTAATGCATTTGCATATTTCTCTTCTATTTATTCTGAAAGATTCTCCCACAGCAGTCTGGTAGCCTTAGAGCCAGGTTTCCACCTTATGCAAGCAATGGTGTTCCACTGAAGTTAACAGAGCTATCCTGGTACACACTGGCTGAGAATCTGACCCCAAGTGTGCATTTGAGTCAAAAGAAAAAATATTTACTTGGAACAAAATCTGATCACTGCTGCCTTGAGATTCAGTAAATAAAGCCCACAGTAAGCTTTAGCATGAGTCAGTTACACAGCTGCACCTCTGCATCCTCCTGAAATTGCACAAACTTGCCTCCTCTTCCTCTGTTCCATTCACCTTCTCAGATATTAGGACCTTTCATGTGGAATACCAATTTTCTCCTTGAATCCTTGGGTTCCAGCAGCAACAGCAGTCATTGTAGTTAATTTACTATATTGTAATGTCATGACTTTCTTACATATGCAACTGGGAAGACATTATGACTATATGGTAGGAAATATGCAGAAAATACTTGAACACAGGCAGAAGGTAACTGTGGACTGAGAATATGGCATGTGCAAATGCTCTTTCATTTGCAAAAATTATTATATTTAGCAAATGTATAATGAAAAGCACTGAACTGGAACAAGCTGTGAAGACGGTATTCAGCTAAAGGGCATAAGAGTAGAAACTGCAGTACAGAATGTATGTTTCAGAGTTTCTGTACCTCAAGTAATTATCTTACTTGATAATTAATTAATTACTAATGACTTAGTCATGCCTTCCCCATTGTTTTCCCTTTCCCATATTATAATTTCTTATTTTATGTCTGATATTACATTTCAGTCCTGTAAAGTTGACTTCAAAAGGTCCCAATATTGCAGATAAAAATGCAGAGTCAAGAATTTAGAAAGACATGGAATAAAAAAGTTTAGATTGCATTTTTATGATCTACATCAAAAGTGTCTATAATTTCACCCCAATACTCAGTAGAAGATAGTAATTAGGTAAAATGCTGTTATTAAGGATGTGTCACCTGATACCTGATGCTATTGAGTGATCTGCTTCCAAAAAGATGTATGTAATTAAAATTCTCAATGGATGTAAAGAGGGTATGATTATTTTCATTTGTGATCTTATACATTTATTTTTAGTGAGAATATGCCTTTTTTCTTATCTTTCTTGATATGATTTTATATAGGCATAATAGCAAAGTAAAGCCTGCCAGCATAACGCAGTTAATCTATCATAAGCAAGGAGATTTCAGTCTGATGATTTATCTACTTGGCACTAAAACTACATATTGTTCTTCTCAGGAAGTTCCTCCTCTACAGGACACTTGTAATCCCACAACTATGGTCATGAACTCATAGATTTTAACACAGTCTGTTGCATAAGGAAAACAAAGAACAGAACACATTTGAATACTGATTGCAAAAACATGTGGAAGACAACCTCTCACCCTTCACAGAAAATGAAAATACAGCCTCTCTTTAGTTATAGAACAGAATATTAAAAAAAACTTGATGGGGAAAAAAATAGTGAAATTTCAATTGGTGTTACAAATATAGAGCGTAGGAGCAGTTTCCTTGCATCCCCTACATTCCTACCCATGAATGTTACAAAGCCATCTTTTCTTGGCTACTTTATGCTGATCCATATATAGTTCTAAAGCACTTTTGACCTCGGAACACCAACATATTAGTTGTCTGTCTTCTGAAATTCTCCCTTCAAGGAGAAAGAAAATTTGCTCCTTTGCAAATTAATATAGTGAGTGAAATTTTCAGTTGATCAACTTCGATAAGTTTCTCCTTCCAGTAGGACATGAGGAAATATGCCAGTCACCTCAGAAGACTAGGAGATAAGCTGGTTTTTTTGCCTTCCCCTTGAAGTCAACCTTGAGCATAAAATGAGAGCTAGTGGGAGAAGAATATTTTTGTCTCTCATGTGAAAAAAATTGCACACATTAAATTCAAAGATAAACAACTACATTATCATTATTGTGATCACAGAAAACTGAAACCAGTGAGGAGGAATTCAACCAGGAAAAGGAAAAAAAATAAAAACCACTTTTTCCAGACAGTTCATTTCTACCTTTCAGAAATATAGATTCTGCATCCCCCAGGTGTATACTATAATTTTCAGTAGACTCCATAAGTGATAAAAGTTAGAAATAATGAACTCTGTAACAAAATATGCTATCAAGAGATACATCATCAAAGCGACAGGATAGGCAGAAAATCAATCAGCTGATTTCTGACCCTGAAAAACTACAAGCAATATTAAAGATAGGAACTACAAATGAGATCAGTTTTGTCCTTGTCTCCAGAAGGCAGGCACAACTAGGGCTAGGGATAAAGGTGATGTGTTCTGGGCTTCACAAGAATCACCTTGATAAATAGGTTTGATGCATGCTATTTACTCTTTTCCAATAGGAAACAAAGGAAGGACCCTCCTTCAAAATGTTATGTGTTCATAACCACCAAGTACATGGATACAAACTTTATGAATTTGTTATTAATTTCCAAAACTGTATTGGAAAGTCAGGCCACAGCAATAAAAATAAAAAAAATAATCCTGAAATTTTAACACAAATACAACTTGTCATAGATTGATATTCCACCTGTCATACCTGCAATAGTCACAGGAGCTGCTAGGTTATTAGATTAAAAATACCCTTATCTCACAGGTTTTTCTTATTCTATTACAGAAAAGTGCTGTTTCAACCATAAATGAGTGTCAGAAATTTCTAAGTTTTGGATAATTTAATACCTGGACTTAATGAGAAAACTATATAATTTTTAATTTGGTCCCAAGCTTTAGACAAAAAAGATTATTCAGTCCAGAGTTTTTGTTTACAGATTTTGCATGGCAGTACACATCTCTCCTTCCTTGACCCAAATGTCATAAAGACTGAAAAAATATCCCTTACCTGTCTCATTAAAATAGTGTTGGAACTAACATCTGCACAGTGCTTTGAGATCTTCTCATTAAAAATGCTATGGCAAGGAAGAGAAATATTTTAACTATTTTGCATGAACAAACTAAATATGTTCACACAAGTCAGTGTACCTCTACACTAACTGGGAAGAGGACTGCATACTGATTATGACCTTTAAGTCTGGGTACTATTCTGCCCTCTCTGTGACCTGTCTATTCAGTGATTCATTTGGGCTACTAAAATCACATGTCCTAGAAGGCATACCCCCTTTGTATAGCAAGACAACTCAGAAAAGATACCTTAGAGAATGAAATAAACCAAACCTAATAAAAGAAAAGACGGGTTTTTAGGATCTATTTTGATCAAGATTTTCTAAAGTTTTTATTTCATTGTTAGTAGCCCTGCTCATACGATTTCTGTTAAGTTGCTTGCTGCCACTCAGAAATTAAACTGCGCTCATTATAATTAGAGGAATAAGTTTCAAAAGAATCTTGGCTCAAAGGCCAAATCAAACATTTCTACTCAGTAACTGACCGCGAAAAGTTCAAATTTGTTCACTACTACATGCTTCCCAATCTCCCCCATCTCTTTTCCACATGTTCTTGTGTAGTCTTAGCTATCATCTTCAGTGCTTTCCACTACTTTTATTTTACCTTTAGAGACACCTAGTGGCTCAAGTCTGATTTGCTCTGGAACGAGGCACTGATTTCTCATTTCCAAATGAACGTCGGAGGTTTTCAAATTTTGTTCATATCTTAAAAACCAGTACAGCAAACATTTAACTTTTTAAAAAAAGTACTAAAATACAGAACTGTATTTCAAAGTACATAAAAAAATTTCACATGACAAAAAAGTCCCTTTTTCTCATCATTTAAATATACACTAGAATAGCAAACACATCTACCACATTTTTAAAATTACCATAGAAAATGGTTTGATTTTTTTCCTTCAGAGCATTCAATTTTATTCATCTTATGCACCAGATTTATTACTTTGGCCTCTGTACTTTTTCCTAATCACAAATCTCGAACAGATGCCATTTTTCATTGTTTCATGTATATTTGCACGCATACAATTCTCCCTTCGAATTAGTGGTTTAGTGGAGTGCTTGGACCTATCCAGCTTGCTTGGTGCTCCTGGAATTTCTCTACATGCAAAACAAGATGGCAGAATAAAGCACCAACCAAGAAATTAGGTAAGGCTCAATAATTCTTTCCTCTTCACTCTTCAATGAAAAAAAGTATTTCTAAACAAACAGAATAACAGTCTTAGCTTGAATACTCTGACTTAGCAGAGCATTTTCTAATCCAGTTAGACTTGGTATTCTTATGAACCCATAGTTAGTTACAGATGCTGCAAGTTTAACATGCCTTAATGTTTTCAAAAATTCTCCATCCCTGGGACTCTCAATGACTGTATTTAGTCTGCATGAGCTCTGTTTTTAAAGCTGTAATTGTCTCTTCAGCTCACTTTAAAATGTTTATAGTTAAGAAAAGCTATGGAACTGTAGGGGAAATCAAAAAGTATGAGATATTTTTATGTACTGTATCTCTTTTTAATGAGCACATAGAAGGTGCTGAAATGAAGATTTCTGAAATATTTGTAATAGCTCAGGACTTTCAGCCCTAAAGAAAAAATAAAAAAAGAAATCGATTTATAACCTAAGCTCCATTAAATAAATCTACCAGAAACCCTAATATTTCCTATCCTGCTACTTTAGAAAGACAAAATAAGTAGGTTTTATCTTGGATTCTCATATCCTACAACAGCAGGAAGTAAACTCCTAGAAACAATTATAACTGCCATAATTACCTATATTATATAGCCTTATAGGAGCAAGAATACTGGAAAAGGTGAGGTCTTTAGAAATTTTAGTTCCTAAAATTCCCTTAAGGAATTTTTTAAGCTGTTACAAAAATTCCCTTAAAAATGTAATTTAGTATTCCACACTTCTCAGAAAAACAAAGAACAAAACCTAAACCCATTTTATGCAGATCATCTTGCAAGGCAACACTGTGAAGTGATTAATCATTGCAAGGAAAAGCCTTCAGAAATATTTATGAGAATGACAAAGCAAGAAGGCTACTTCTACAACCTTAAAATGTAATTAAACTGCACTTCAACAATAACAAAGCAGTTTCACATCCTGAGCTAAATTGAGCAATTCCTTGAATTCCACTTCCCTCCCTTTTTCAACTTTGCGCCCTCTAGTGTCTCAAATGGTACATTACAGTCCTTTATCATGACAATAAATAAACAAACATATTTATTAGTCATTTTAAAATTAATATTGTGAAGTTACATTTTTCTTGGACCTGAAGCTTACAGCATTATTACCTTCGGGGGGGGGAGGGGGAGAGGAGGAAAGAACCACACCTCCCCAAACACACAACCAAAGAACAAAAAACTCTAGCACACAGCCCCCCCCAAACTGAAACAAAACTAAACACAAAATAGCCGAAGACCACCAATAAAGTAACAAAGTACAGTTTATAAATCCACTGAAACTCAGTATGTAAGACATGCAGAGATTGAATTATGTATTAACAAACACTGCCTTGCTTTAATTCTAGAATGTAACAAGTACAAATTTATCTCACCTTTTTATCTGATAGCAATTTGTGAAATTGCATTTATTCTCATAAAAGCCCTGATTTAATCAACAGCATTCTTAGGTCTCCAGGAAGTATATCCAATGGTGAACATACCCATAGCTTATCTTTGCAAAACAATAGCTCCATTGACATGAAATGTGACATTTTTCATCAATATTTCATCACATAATACATAAGATAATACAATAAATTCTCAATACTTGACAACTATCCCCTAATGTAATCTAAGCTAATGCTGTTTCATATTTCAGTATGTGACATCTGTCAACAATGTTGTTAACCACTAATTGCTCTTATTCATTCAGAAAACATGACTTGATTGCTAATTGGAGCCAGATAGGCATTTTAGTTTATTGAAGCTATTTACTGCACATCCAGATAAAAAGGAAAAATTTGAAAAGGAGCTCAAAAGATGAAAGCTGGAGAAATTAATTACTGGATTACTATAATCATAACAGAGACTGAAATTATAATATGATCTGAATGGTTAATAAATTAGTGAGCCAATATTATTTTTAGTAAGAAACAGGATTGTACAGGTACCTACACAATGCCAGGTCATAGGAAACAGGCCCAACTTTTTACATTTGTCAAAGCTTTTTCAAAGTGTTTCTGAAGTGCTTTAATGAACAGGTTTCAAGGCTTTTCAAAATTTAAGTAACTCATTTTTGTTAAATCACACGAGAAAAAAAAAAGGCTGGCAGCAGAAACTAGCCACACAATGTCTCTGGGTAGACCAATACCCAAAGGCTGCAATGCAACATGGCCTTTCTGAATCTAGCAGCAGCTTGCCAAGCTAAAATCAATCCTTTCCAGCAAAAGAATCTGAAAAATACTTCACAAAACCTCATTTGACTCCTTCTGTTACAAACAATTCTGTTTGGATAAAATAAGATGAAGTGGTCTGCATGTCAGACCAGAACTAGAAGCAGAATGCAAACCTTTTGTAACAGCATATGAAAGTAATGCCCAAAGAATACAAGAGGTTGTATTTCCTTCATAGAATCATAGAATGGCTGAGGTTGGAAGGGACCTTAAAGATCATCTAGTTCCAACCCCCCTGCCATGGGCAGGGATGCCACATGCACTAGACCAGGTCATCCAGGGCCACATCCAGCCTGGCCTTAAACACTGCCGGGGATGGGGCCTCCACAACCTCTCTGGGCAAAATATTCAGAAAATATTCTCCTTGTGCCTACATCATTCACTGTCTACACCCATTTCCTTTGTGGACATATTCATTTGTGAACGACTCTTGCCTCCCTTGTGGACACCCAAGAGTCCAGGACCACCTCCTTTTTCTCTAACAGAAAGGAGGGATCTCTGTTGAGCTCAAAAGCATGACCAGTTAATTTTATGCATATTCTCCCCTTCCCTATCGGCTGTGATATTTGAACTTGTGACAATGTAACCTGAACTCTGACTCATTACAGATTTCAATTCAGTAATATTTTGTAAACGTAACAAGTTATTACTGTTTTGAGCCAAGGTAAATCTTACGGCTGATTTTCACATGCAAACCCAGCTGATGCTGAGCCAAGAAAGGGCACTACAAAACAGGAAAATATATACAATTACTTTATCTTTGTATACATGCTGACTTGCCATAACATTTTCAACTTAATGTATACATGTATTTTTACTTGTATAAACCATATTTATTTTTTATCATTAAAAAACAACCACTGAACATCATAGAAATAATCAAAGGATCAAACCTTTAACCTCATCTAATTACCTTCATACTACTGCTGTAGCCTAGATGGGATTTGATAGCAACATTCAGTGATTCTCTTTGCTCAAGAAAATAAGAAGATAGGTAAACCTTGGATAGCTAGAAAGGGTTACAGTGAGGGAGCATTTCACAGGATGAGATAAATAGGACTTCTGTGAATCTCATCATATCAACACTTTCAGATATAACATGCAAAAGTTATGGTATGTGTTCCAATACTTGGTTCCCTCTCATATTTAAGGCAAATCCATTTTTTGGCATTATACTTGCAAAATCTCACATTCTGTTCTTGAAACATGCATCAAAATCTAAGTAATTTCTTAAAAGAAATTACAACAGAATCCCCCAAATCTTGAACAACGTTACCTTAAAAATCCTGTAATACCTATAAACCATGCAATTTCTTTTTAGAATCACATCATTATTTTTAAATGACAGTAGAAGGTTAATAGTACAACTCCCAGGAAAACACTTTTTGCTGTCTACACTATGATTTGAAATCTGTCTTACCTGAGTGCTTTACAGAGTACATCAATTTGCCATTTGTGTGTTGACATTTTGTACTAGCATACATCTGTTTTCTAGAAGTGTGGTACAAGTTCAACTACTTATAAGCAAAGTTAAATCATGTACACAAAAGTAATGTTGGTTTGGGAAATCTGTTCCACATCATCCCAAACAAACCCACTTGTTTTTTTGGGATAGTGGTTAATAGGTAGACATATAACTAGTATATATGATGCTATGGCTTTCATAACCAATATTTTTAATGTGTATCTGTAAATACATCTGAATGGCATGCTAGTAATACTTGTACTACTTTTATGGAATTAATTATTTTACCAAGGTAACAAATATGGCATTGAAATGCAAAACAGAAATCACAGAATTTCATTACCCTCTCTGAACACAAGATGCTATTAAGGTCTTTGGAGTGACCTTCCGTCTGTGCCAAATGTGCTAAAACATGTGTGACAGCTTTTCTTATGGAAACCTCCATGTATTGATGATTAAGGAGAAGCTGTCAAAAATCATTTAATGTTCATAGGGAGAATTCACAATTCACATGAAGTGCCAAAAAGCACAAACACTATCTAGTTTATCCATTAGGTTACTGTCTCATACACCTACTTCACTTTCTTGTTAATTCTCTTTTGACTATAAAAACCTGTAGCTGAGGTTCCAGTTATCCCTATTGACTTTAAAAAAAGCCAGTGTTGATTTTATCTGAGAAAAAATATATTATGGTTTTTAAAGTAAGTTAACTTATATCATCTCATTTTTGCTTTCACTATGTTTACTACTAAAAATCGTAGAAGTAAGCCCAGAAAACAGATACCTTGTTAAGTTTGCACCCAAGATACCATATCTCAATGTTCTTCACTTAGCCTGATACAATCTAACCAAAAATGCCCCTTTCCAATAAAGTTCTATTTTCAGGGTTTATAACTTGCCTACATAAAGCAGTAGCAAAGTGTTTTATAAAAACAAGGTTTAAAAAGTCTTATCTTTAAAGACTTTTATGTAATTGCAATAAAAGTTTCTGAAATCTGAACTACAGAATTAAAATAAAACCAAGAGTTCAGAAGAAATGTGTTTCAAAATATTTCAAGCTTACTTGTTTGTGAGGCTGTTTTGGGTTGTTTTTTCCCCCATCCATGGCATTCACTTACCTCTAAAATGCAGCCCCTAGATACAGACTGTAATTATATTAACACATTTTAGAACATTACTATACACTTAAATCTCTTAACATCCTTCCAACTCCCAAGGCATTTCAACATAACTTCAAAAAGATATCAAATAAATTTAGGAAAGTCATGATTTTAGATAAAATAACTTTTCTATAATGGTGAGTCTCATAATTTTGCTTGCAGCTCTATATACAGCTCAGAGCATTTCTGATTGCATACTCTCACATATACTTTTTTGGCTCCTCAAAAATCTTTTGCAAACCATAGCTTCTCTGCATCTGATTGTTGAGCAGAGACAAATTACTGGCCAAACAAACATCAGATGTCTTTCTTTCTACTGTAACTTACTTATTGTTTTCAAACAAAAATACTTGAAGCTAAGAAACTCACATCCTCAACCATATATACATCTCATACCAGGAAGTAACAAGCTTACCCGTTTACTGCCCTCAAGTACTGACATCCACAGCTGCTGGTGCTGATTCCTCACCTGTGAGAAATGTAACTCCACCCTCGGAGCAGCTAGCTGGAAGCATGCTAACACTGGCCTGCACCTGACCCACCCTGATGGGAAACCACCACCACCTGTGTTTGCAATTTTTTCACTGTACTTAAATGTAGGGTGGACAGGGGAAAAGTTTCCTGTTTCTGATCACTAGGTAGAGGGCAATTTCTGATGGGTCCTTAGATTTTTCTCTTCCTTTTTCTATCTCTGGGGTTTTTTTATGTTTTGTACTGGGTGGGGTATGACCCATTCAGGTCTGCAGAGCCTTGACAGAAAAAGGATCTAGGGTTATTGTTTGATAGCTGGCTGAATATCAGTTAGCAGTGCGCTTAGGGGGTCAAGAAGGCCAACAGCATCCTGGCCTGTATCAGAAATACTGTGGCCAGAAGAACTAGAGCAGTGATTGTTCTCCTTTACTTGGCACTGGTAAGGCTGTGCCTCAAAGACTAGGTTCAGTTTTGAGTCCTGCACTCTAAGAAGGACATTGAGATGCTAGAGCTTGCCCAAAGAAAGACAACGAAACTAATGAACGGCCAAGAGCTGAAGGAGAATGATCTACAGTGACTGCTGGCGGCGCGAGTTGCAGGCTGCGCTGGGGAGCGCGAGCTCGCGCCGGCCCGCGCCGCCCTTTCTCTGGCCCCAAGGAGCGGCGCGGGGCTGGGGCGGGAGGCGAGCTGGGTGTAGCTGACTCCGAGTGGGAGAAAACCCGTCTCAGCTGCCTCCCCTTTTCCTCAGCCCTCTCGCTGCCGCCGTTTGGTCCTTTCCCCGCTCGCGGTCTCTGGGAGCAGCTGGAGGTAGGCACGGCTCCTGTCAGCCACCTTCCCCCGCCGATCCTTCTCCAGGCAGCCTTACTCCAGGCCGATGTTGTCCTCTCCGCCACGCTAGGAGGGACGGCGGTGGCACTGGGCTTGGTGGCTTCTCTCCGCAGTGCGAAGCTTCAGGCAGTATGCTGTGACTGGCCCTAGCAGCGGGTCTGCCGTAAGGCTGTGCTTCCTCGGGTGCTGCAGGGAAGCGACTGAGGGTGGTTTTTGATCTTGCTGTGGACTAGAGGAGCAGTAAAACTGGGTACCACAGAGCTCTTCTGATAGGTGCAAAGTTTGTTCTTTCCTGGGCAAATCCATGTTTCCAGGAGGTTGGTTTGGTCCACTGTAAGTTTAGTAGCAGTTACATAATTCATTATATTTCAGCTTTGCTATCTGTTGTTGGATGTCTGAGACTTCAGGTTCCAGGATAGTCTAGGGAATTAAATGTATTCTATCAATTGCCTTGAACTGTACTTATTCACTGGACTTCCTGGAGAAAAGCAGTAACGTGAGGGCGCATCAGTGTTCAGAGTATTAGCTCACTGAAGCGGGGAAATACTTTTGTGTTATTTTGGTGATGCCTTACTAGGTAAATACAAAAGCTTAGAGTAGAAATAAATTTTGGTGTTATAGCAGGTCCATTTTCTCTTGAAAATAAATCCTCTTAGAGTGTTGGGGGTTGTTTTGGGGTTGGTCAATTACAAAATTAATTACGATGGCTTATTTAGAGTCTTGCAGTGTTACTGCTATGTTTACATTTCTAGTCACTGCTAGAAACAGTGATAGTGCTTTTTAATATACGAAATTTTTGCCTATCAGTAATGCCACTGGTGCAGAACTGTGATCTTTTGGATATATTCATTGCAAAAGTGGCTGTTGTGGTAAGCTATTTCTGCTTAAAAGCTTTGTATCAGTTGGTAGAACTGATTACATGACAGGAGTATGTTTTGCTCATTAGATTTTTCAGTGTTAAAATTAGAAGTTTACTGTAACAAAAACTGCAGTCCATGCATTGAAATGCATCGAATCACTTTTGGACTTTGATTCTGCTTCTTAAGAAACCATGGGTTTTTATTTAAGCAGATTTGACTGTGTAGATGTAATAAATCCTGCTGAGTTGTTTACACTAAACAGCTGCATGCCACATAATGAAGAACACTGCAGAGGCCTGTTTGATAATTAAGAGTATTCAAAGAGCAAAATGGAAAAATAAGGAGTTCCTGTTGTAAGAGTTCAGAGGAATTTCTCATTATGGTGCAGCTGATTACACCACTGATTTGTGGTTATTACATCACTAACCAAAAGCCAAAGGCTGATGAAATATTTTAGTTGTTTTGAGCATCCGATTCCAATTTTGTTTCTTATTTAAACATTCCAGAGTCCAGTGTAGCTGAACCAAAAACATCTCTGTGATCAACTGGTTTTTTATCTTAAATGAATTCAAGGTCACTCAAGGAAAAGAAACTGGGTGACTTAAAGCTTGACACATACTCACTGCCTCTCAGTTCGAGGTTTTTGTAAGGTGTTTTCTTTGATTTCATGTGTCTTGACCTTACCAGATTTTGTATCTTTTGTGTTAAAGAATGACTTCTGTAGCCTTAATTATGGCTAGTTCAGTGATCAGAATCTGTGATATTTTGTAATAACAAAAGTCAATCAATGTTTTTGTAAAATTACATGTGACTTTTGCTTGCATCTGTGGGAAGGATTGACACAGACAGAGTTTATTACTCTACACTTTTGAAATTATATAGGTCATAAATTTGGGCTTGACACTGCCTTAGTAGACCTTTGGATTCATGTGGGATTATGTTGCAATCATTGACTCTTTTAAAGGACATAAATGTGTGACTGCTCAAAAGACAATTTGTAATTAATAAAATGTAAGGAGCTCTCTCCTTACTTGCGTAACGCAGCAGCACTTTCTCACATTGGAAACTGTTACCTTCAATAAAGGTAAACATAATTTAATGTATATAAAACTAAGGTTAAAACCTGTTCTTAAGTCAGTAAGATGCAATTTTGTAGAAATCAAAGCTTACATTACACAGAAACTGGCCCTTTTCTGCCATGTGCTTTCCTGTAAATGTCCTAAGAGATGAATAAAGCTCTGCTTTGGCAAAGCATTTTACCATTTGAATGTAACTACACTGAAAATTACTTAAGTGATACTATTTGTAGGCCTAAGGCTCCAGAAATGGCAGATAAATCACATGTATGTAGTTCCATATAGTGTTTAAACAACATTTCACATCTTGCAGGTAACTATTCTTGTAGTTGATAGTACATTCAGACACTGTATTTAGACAGTAAAAACAAATGTTTTTTTCTTGTTTTGAAGAGCCCTTTTACGGATTCAAGCACACTTTTATAATGTATTTATTTTTCAAATGAATTTGTATATATACAGGATCATTGATATATATGATTTAAAACCAAATTGCTAGCTCAAGTGCATTAATTGTTGTCTAACTTGTTTAAACAGCTGTTACATCATTGTTGTTGAAGCTTTTAATGCCAGTGAAAGAAAGTGGGAATTTATATTTTTTTCTTGCACTTTTAATTTTTCTACTTAACAAGAAAGCATCTCATGACACTTTGCTAGCAAGCTTAAAATAATGTAATAGTTTATGGGGTAAAACAGTAACTTCACGGAGATGAAGATTATTCTATTGTATTTTATGACAGTGTGTGAAGTACAAGTGTTCTGAGTTGCTGATGTTTTCACTGCCCTATTTTCCAGCTTAGGTGCAACATAAACTATTTTAATTAATATTGTGTCACCAAAAGGTTTTGAGATGGCCAATTGAATTCTGCCAAGATAGAGTCTTTTGATGAAAACATATCTTTATTGATTGTAGAAGAAGAAAATCATTCTTAAAATGAAATCCAGAGAAAAATCATATCCCTCAGAGAAAATTTCTGAGTGGCAGGCTGAGATTAACATCATAAAATTGAATTTGTGCTGCAAACCTTTGATGTAATCAGCAGCTGGGAGATGGTGTTGCCCTTACTGTGCTCTTTCTGATTGTGGTGAATTATTGTGTGGAATGAAATAAGTGTTTCTTGTGTCACTCGTTCAAGAAATACAAACAAGGTATTACTAGGTGGTTCTTGCTAGTTAAAATGGGTTGTATTGATTCCTGGTCCCAGTCACTTGCTCCCTTGGACTGCACAAGCAGTATGCTCACACCCCAGGGGAGATCTGGGTGGCACGCAAGTGACTCCTCTGGACAATTAGGGTGTAGCCTCGACAGGTCTCGAGGGAGACATCTGAAACTGGAAGTATAGTGGTAGCTAGGCAGACAGGCAGAGTCTTCAGAATCGAGCTACAAAAAGCAAAGTGGAGGAAAAGGTGTGGAATGCTGAGGGGTTTGGCAGAAGATAGGGAAACAGGCGAAAGTGGGACATAGGATAGAAATGTTGACTGATAGAGTATTTTATTTTTTGCCTGCTAACTGAAATATTTGAAATAAGTATTTTTACTCAATGTATCCACAGGGAACAGATTCCACATCTTAAAGGAGCCCGTTAGTTCTCTTGTACCATGTGTTAAACACAAATTAGATTATAAGTATTTAAAATCTCTTGATAAATTTTTCAATTTTTTGCTATTAATTACTTCAAATGTTGTTGTTACCTTTGTCTTTTTCTGCTGTCTTCAGTGTAATTTCTTTGTCTTTCCCTTCCCACTCAGCTAGCTTCTTATCTTTTTTCCTTTTCCTACACTATACACCCTGACTTCTCCCCTGTAGCGTCTATATCTCCGTTCTACTTGGATTTCTTTGTTAAGCATCTTTCTCAGCATTGTATTTCTAATTTATTCTATTGCTCACACCTATACAGATGAGCATGTACTGTGCTGCTTCACAAATTGCAAAGTATTGTCGACCTGTATTTTCAAATTCATGGACAAAACAGGCATTTCAACAGCAACCTATATAAATAGCAAATCCATGAGCAGCATCATGAGTGTCAGTGACGTATGTCTGCAGGCTTACAAAGACAGCACTGTGTCACTTTTATCTTTAGATTTCATACTTTAGATACTTTTATCAGGTATTTTGTAAATGTGATATATTTTACTATTCATGCATTTTAGATGGACTTGTGTATCTGGTGGACAGTGGGTGAATATAGCTTTTTAGTTCAGGAAAGGTGGTGTGTCTGCTGATTGCCATAGGTAATATATAACATCCTTAAGGAGAGGGCAACATTTAAATCATAAAATAATCAAAATTGTGAAAACAATATAGAATGGATCACACTGCAACCAAAGCTGTTTAAAAAGAAAGAATATGTCAGGGAAAGCCAAATAGGCAGGAATATTGGAATGAGATAGGTTAGGAACATACAAAACTCACAAATCTGTTGTTAAAACCTACCAGGCTCTACCTAAAATTTAATTCCTAATGTTTTACTATAGTGATGAATCTAAAGGGGTGCATCTGTGTAATTTACATTATTTTACCTGCTCATCAAGAATATTGAAGCCTAAGCAAATAGCATTTTGCTAGACTGAGAACACAGGCTACTCTTATCGAACTGTAAATAATTGTTTGTAATTATTTGTCTGTCCTGTTGTTGGCTTTTTTCCCCAAATACCTGTATTTTTTAATCCAATACAAATGGTTAAATGCTGGTAATTTCTTAATGTTTTCAAGACTGCAAACAAATTTCTGATATTTTTATTGTGCCTACATTTGTTGCCACACATTTCAGTGGACTTTGAAACAACTTATCTTGTATTGATAATTTAGGATGCATAGGAAACGTGAAATAAGTATGTATGTAAATTCAGAAAAGGATTTTTGGCAGATTGACTGTTACCTGTAGGGTGATGCTTTGTTGTACAAAGTGTTTTCTCCTTCTTTAAATAACCTATACATTCCTATTCGATAGCTGTAGCTTTGAGTAGGAGATTGCTGTCACAACCAGAGTTTTATTATATGAACTCTTTGAGATTAGGTCTTTGGGAATTTCAGTTCCTAGTTTTAATGATCTTCATGTATGTGAGAACTGGTGACTTCTGAGTTCATTTAAAAATCAAGGTATGTTTTCTTTATCGAGAAATGTGATTCTTGTAACTGCAGTTAATAGTCTAATATTGTTCAGGGTGTTTCATTCTGGAAAGATTCCTTTATGCTTTTGAGCAAACTCTGCATGTAAATGCAAGGATCAATAGAGAATGTGAGCCACAGACTTCAGTGGGGGAAAACAGAACCCAGATTTTTCGCTGCAAATCAATATAAGCACACATGCATGCATGCTCCTTGGACTGCAGCAACTCTTCCTTTCTAACCTATGTGTTCCCAAACCACTTGCTTTAGGATTATAATTTTTATCTTGAGAAAATGCAGCACATGGATGTGTGCATGAGGTTAGGCAGTAATTATGTGGCAGTGATTGGAAGGTCTGAGATGAGTTTAGTGATGAAACTAATTTTTTTTGAGGTTAGTAGAGGAGGTAGTGTCAAGATACGCTTCTTGTAGTGGACCTGGGGCTCTATGGGAAAAGCATATGTTAAGTTATGATGGCATGATTTCTTTCTGCTGTATAATCTGACCTTTTTCATTCAACTCAGTTTACGACCAGTCCCAGTCAAAAAGGCTGAGTGATCAGGAAAACCCTTTGCATTACTATGTCCTTAGAAAGGCATTCAAGGTCAGGCTTCCTGCTTTTTGGCCCTTTAAAGCTTTTGACTGGACTTTTAAATACTTCACAGCCTCTGTAGAAGGTGGTGTATTGAGCTTTCCAAAGGAAACTGTAATATTGTACAAATGGTTGGAAGCAGCTAAAGTAGTATAGCCAAGGTCCTTGAAACTGTATGAGTTGGGATAATTTTCCAAGTTAACAGAGGTTTGTGGTGTGGTTTCAGTGTGTGAATAGTGTTCATAGAATGGTAGAGATGTGACAAGTTAGTGGTGGGATGAAATGTTATGGTTTTAACAAACAAGAGAAAATTTTCTTACGGTCATGAGGGAGTTCTTCTGAACAGTGTGATCATAAGGGCAGGGCAAAAGTTTATTAGGTGTAAGCAGGTCCGAGGAACTTAGTTGAATTATGGGTTAATACTGCAAATCGGACATGCTTCAGTGGGCAGAGCTGGAGGAATCTGAGTGCTGATAAGCTACATGCAGCTCAGATATGCCTTGGGCAATATTTGACTTTGTGGAAACAGTTTCTACATTTTTTTAAAGGAACAGTCTGATAAATATCTGTTGATTTTATTTTTCAAAAAATTTGCTCCAGGTGCCATCAGCATCACTAAATAGCTTTGTTAAAGCTAAATATTGTCAAAGTGTGGGTGTGTGCATGTGAGTATGCTGTATTTCTAGGGAAGTAGTGGTATTCTTAGATGCAAAGCTGTCATGCAAAATACATATCTTGTGCATCAGAATTTCTTAATCCAAAGGAAGAGTTAACCAAGAAGCAAGAAAGGAGGAAGTTAAGAACTGTTAACATGGAAGTTCATATACTTTCTGTTTGCTATTTCACTTACAGTTTGGTCGTAACGAAAAAGTACAGAATATTCTTGTCTGTCCCTTGCCTGAATGCTGGTGGTAGTCGAAAATGCCCTCAGTAAAGTTTGAGCGAATTTCGGTTTTCAGCGGAGTCACTTCACATGCATAAGTCAACTTCATGCTCTTCTCCACACCTGACAACAGTTAGAAGAAGGTGACAACGATTTTCTGGCATTTCTTCAGAAACCTGAAAGGGAGGGGAGATAAACAAATGTTTATGAAGCAGCTGTGGTAGAAAAATGGAGAGAAGAACCTTCATAGGAGACAGAGAAAGAGTGCTGGAAGATATTGTGTGCTCAGGTTAATTTGTGAATTTTGATGCAGCTGATTTGTATCTTACTGTTTGTATGATATTGGCAACACCTAGAAGATGTTTCAAAACCTCATCAACTTTTGCAGCAGTAGTTCCCATTTTCAACTGTTGATTAAATTGGCTTTTATAATGTTGTTTTTTCTTACATTTCATGGTTGCATGCAATCATCATGACTTGTTTCTGTTTTCAGGTGCTGACTATGAAGGTTTCAGTACAGGCTGTGGGAGTGTGGGGGAAAATAGCTCCCTCTCACAGTGTCACTGCTATTATGATTACAGATGACCAGCAGACTATAGTTACGGGAAGTCAAGAAGGACAAATATGTCTCTGGGATCTTTCATCAGAATTAAAGGTTTGTGTCCACTGTGCTATGGTCTGCCAAATAGGTAGATTGTCATTTGATCTTTTATTATTAACAGTGGGATATTCAGACTTGTACTTAATTAGACTAAGTTTTAAATATAGTATAATATTTATTATAGGAAACTCATTAAGCAAAAAGTGTTGAAATGCCTATGTAAGTAGCTAGTTATTTGCAGACTTTGGAAAGTTTTTCATTGATTATCATGACCTGTGGTTTATAACTTGAGAGTGTGTGCTGTGAGTAATGACAGCACATAAACATACACAATTACGATGACTCCTATAGTGTAAAATATTTTTTTCTTCTTGTGTTTATTTGGGGTTTTTTGTTGTTCAGTTTATCAATTGCTGAGCATGGTCTGTCATTTAAAGAAAAAAATATTTATAAAGTTAGAACTCTCTACTAGGTAGAGAGAAAATGGAAAAATCTGTAGATAGATGAAAGAGGTAAAACGTTATTTGTATTTTTGGTATAATGAAGCTGCAGACCTGTATCTTATTACTTTTGTTTTGGCTATTTCATATTTATTTTCCTGAGGATGAAACAGTCAAAATAGTTCCAGGTTTTTAGTCTTGAAACTTTAAGCTTGAAACTTTAGTTTACACTTTTATGGGGCTACATTTTTCCATTAAGATCTTCACATGCAGTGAAGATAATCAAAGGGATTACTTAAACATGTTGTATGAAACACATGCTTAAGAACTTTGCTTTATCAATTTCCTGCTTCACTCTGCCACTTTTGATGCATGCTGTAGAGTGAAGGACAGAGGTAGTCTGCACATTGCCAGTTTTATATCTGATGCTCCATAAATTCTTCAGATGGTGCAATTTCTAGACTGCAGTGAATACAAAGACTGTACTTTATGCAAACTGCATTATCCATCCACATCTTTGTACATTACAGAAAAATGACTGAAACCCAAAAATATAAAGCAGATTGACAATTATTCATTAATAACATCTACATGTAGTATTATCTTGCTATTAGATCTCCTTAGTTTATACAGAAAATACTATGCTTAAGTTAAACCAGTGTATTATTCTCCTAGATTTCATCTAAAGAAATTCTCTTTGGCCATACTGCTTCTGTGACTTGTTTGGCAAAAGCAAGAGAATTTGAGAAACAGCCGTATGTAGTAAGTGCTACTGAAAATGGGTAGGTAACTGAATATTCAATTACTCATTTCTTAAGTCATGAAATGTATGGCAGGTGTAGGTCAGATTCTGCATTCGACAAGCTTTTAATGCTCCTCTTCCATGGTATAAAAAGGATAGCAACTGCTTAAGATAATGACTGTGTTGCTTATATACAACATAAGAGATCATCTTTTGGACTACGGAAGGATTTGGCAGATTCAGATTTCTGGTTAGTAGTCAAGAGAATAAGTTGTTCAGAGGGTCACCTCAGCCCAATCCAAAGGGAGGATAACAGGCTAGTGTTCAGAAGCACTTAAATATGATGGTGCTTTTTACCCATTCCTTCCTGAGCTCAGTCTTGAGAATTGAATCAGTACAAGAGGCTAATGTGCTCTGAACCAGATTATGCTTGCTCATTGAGTAGGTATGGAATCATAGAAAAGACTGCACTTCAATAAAAGACATACAAGTTTCTTGTCTTTGTTTAAATCTAACTTGCTGTTTGGGAGTACATCCTTTTAAGAGGCTCCTGATCTTGCAGTTTCTCCTGTGTTTGTTTTGACTTGGCCCCTCACTACATCAAACTAATTTCTGCAGTTTTCCAAGGTTCACATTTAAGTTTTTTTTTCTTAGTATTTGATAATTTTTTCAGCTGGTGTCTGAAGCCCTTTTGGTCAAGATTTAGCTGTTAAAAGTAGTTAGGGCTGGCTTCTTGCTTCCTTAAGGGCTTTTCTTAAATAATTGAAGCTTAATGGTGTTCTCTCATTTTGAGTTTCTATCCAATTAATAGGACAGCTCTGTTAAGACCTCTTCCCATGAAGAGTTCCTGTCAGTGGCCCTTCTTGAAGCTACACTTCCCACCACCTTAAGGCTGCTACTTTCTCACTGAGGAGCTTGTTTATCTTTTCCAGCTGCTACAGTCTGTCTGATTCTCTCAATCATGAGTACACAAAAAAGGGATAACTTTAACAAACGATTCAGGCTTCTTATTCTTGAAAGATTAGACTCCCCTGTTGGACAGCTAGTGGTAAACAATTGCGGTTATGTGCAGAAAGGAGGATGAGAAGTCTAGTTTGTATTGACCTCCTACAATTCTACTCGAGAGTTCAAAGGTGAAACTATTATTTTTATCTTAATTCTGAAGTTCTGTTAGTACTGTACTGTTTCTAGATCATACTGGGAGAAAACATACTGTATTTTCCAAAAGCTGGGGTGAAAAGTGTTAAAGAAATTAGGCTTTTGCTAGAAATAATACCATTTAGAGAGATGTTCACATCCTAAAGGTTCTGCCTCTGAAGGGGTCATCAGGATTGCTGAGAATGTGAATAGGTAGGACTGAGTAGTCTTCTGGCCCATTTAAATCTTCACTTTTACCAAATTACTGCTGACTTACCTGTGTTACATAAGGGCAAAGCATCCATCAGTGATCCCTAGAAGGCTGTATCATGAAGCTGAGATAATTGCAGATAGGAGGCGTTATCTTCAGGAGAACGCAGGGCTTGTTGAACTGCATTTTCTGGCTTGAGAATCATTTGGTTCTGCCATTTTCAAACTTATGTCTCCTTGTATTAAGGGTGGAAGACATTGTATGGAAGGTGATACACCAACACTTAAGAGATTCTGAAGTGGGATGGGGAAAAGTAACTGGCTTATCCCAGAAGGATGAATATTGAACAGTATTGTTGTACTTTTCATATGGAAATCTATAAATTAATCAATAATGATTCAGTTTTGTTGATGTCCTGTGCATGCATATAGCATATGCTGTAGGACAGGTTTATCAGCATGTGGTATCACTTACTCCCTGTTAGTACACACAGTAAATTATGTGCAACATGCAGAAGCTGAAGTTATTTCGTTTTCTTTTGTGCATGTTTGCATGTATGTGTCACAGTCACATAGCTAGTGAATTAATTGTCATTCTGGTATAAACAATGAGAAATTCACTGCCTTGAAATATTTAACAAACAGTATAAGCATTATATTTAAGTTATGACTTACTGGTCCAACACTGCAGTAGAGATGTATAGATTTCACTTTCTTTGCCCAGCTGAAAAATCTAAATCAAGGAATATTTTCAGATTATTAAAAAAAATGTGAAAGTGTGTAGAATAAAATGTAGATCACTAAATAGTATTTCTGATATAATGAAATATTTTCCCCAGTGTATTCTTTAAGTCCTCTAATATAAAATGTCTTAGAATGGTAGTATCAGAAGTTATAAAATTGTTTCAGCTGTGGAAATAATGCTTGCTATTTAAATAAAATCTAAAAGCATCAAGTTTAACATTCCATTGCTGAACGGTGACAACATACTTCATACAGTCTCGTTCACAACATTTGATTTGATTGTATTTCTGTTGTACTAAGAACTAGTCTATAGCATGTTGAATCGTGTCTAGATTGGGAAGACTGGCTAACGCATCTTTCTCAAACATTAACCTTAAATGTAATTGAGTGTAGCTAGAATGTTGCACCGACATTTGGGTTGTCAGAGGCAAGTGCAGTATCAATAACAGATTTCAGGAATAGCCTCATGGTGGCACTGTTTCTTCTTAACAGAAATTGGGGCTTCTCTCAAGAGCTGAAGTCTGATGCGGCAGACGGTGCATTATGTTTTTGAAAACGTGTGGTTTAAGTTCGGTGAAATGAATCATTTTCAGGAGCATGTAGTTCCAACGACAGATAGTTACAGTGACGCATTGACGAGCTGTAATGACAGTGTACCTACAATTTGTTCTAGACCAGAGTTGGCCTTAAAGTCAGGTTTGTTGCAAGGCAACAGAGTGTAATTACAAAAAAACCCATAGAGAAATAGATCCTGTATGTCATACTCTGCTAATGACTACAGCATTTTCTTACCCAGTTATCAGTAACAAAAAGCCACATAAACCACTGGACTGCATTTAGGTAGGGTGCTAAAGAAAAACTTGGTGGCACAAAATTATTCCAGCCAGCTGAGTAGAAATGATAGAGAATAATATGAAGTTATCTTTGACAGGGAGATGTGTGTTTGGAATGTCACTAGTGGACAATGCATTGAGAACGCAAAGCTTCCTTATAGGCACACAGCAATCTATGTAAGTATAGAAAATTTTCATGGACTATCTCTTAATTGCAAGAGGTTTTGCTATATTAACACGATATTTTTCAGAAGCATGCAGTTTTAAATACAGAGCACATGGCATACTTGATAGGAGAAAATAACCTATTGCAATATAAGTAGTTTTGTATGTTATTTTTCCTTTTTTGTCTTCCTTCTAAGAAAATAACTGAGACTTTAATGTTCCTCTGAATTCCTTAATCAAATCAAACTGATTATTTTTAAGCTGCAAATGTCTAGAATGCAGAATCAATTTATTGTAAAGTTTAAGCACATCAGGTAGCAAAGTGAAACTGAAACCCTTTACTCTTGTACTGTTAAAATTGCATAGAAAAATAAAGTTTAATGTTGTTTTTTGATGCCGTATTTTAGAAGCAATCTAG
This sequence comes from Galbula dea, assembly GCA_013399015.1. Taxonomy (NCBI): domain Eukaryota; kingdom Metazoa; phylum Chordata; class Aves; order Piciformes; family Galbulidae; genus Galbula; species Galbula dea. The sequence continues at coordinate 1,171,835 of VWZX01010570.1, read as the reverse complement.
CCAAACACTGAGAAGTCTGAAGATCTTCTTTTTAAACAGTTAAAAAGTTTTGATGCCTAACTGCTGACCTCCAAAAGACTGCTTTGCCTCACTTCCATTCATTGCAGAGCTTGGGACAGATCACTCATTTTTTGAGGCCAAATTATTTTAACTATTACTTTAGAAAATTTAAAGTGTCTGCATTGAACTTATTCCAGGTACACTAAGTATGTAAATATTAGTGTTGAGGGTGTGTTTGAAATGCATATGTGTCTATGACTGAAGAGCCCAATGTGTATGGACTTGATTGAGAGAGATTAACAGAAGATTTCAGGGCTCCTAGATTAATAACAGCTGGTTTTCTCAGTGAGTCTAGGGTGGAACTAAGACTCCAAATCATGGAAATTTAAGACCTCATGTGACTCAAACTATGGCCAGATCCAGAATGCAAATGTTTTAAAAGATTCTGAGAGAAACAGTTTTTCATGATGCTGTTTTGGTTGGAGTGATGAATTCACACAGAATCACAGACTGTTAGGAGTTGGAAGGGACCTCGAAAGATTATTTTTTTTGAAGTTGTTTGGATTTTTTTGTTGTCATGGTTTTTTTTTGTTGTGGTGTAGATTTTTGTAGTAGTTGTTGCTCCATGGGGAATGATTGCTTGTGGTATAATAGTACCTGAGAGAATATAACTTCCTATGGAATGTTATTGTCTGGGAGGTTTAGTGCTCACTGATTTCAATAGCATCACCATTTAAAATTGTTAATTTTTTAGTTAATGTTTAGTGTATTTTAATTAAGTTGCTAACCTATCCAGTCTAGTAAGTTCCTTGTGATCAACATAGATGATTTAGCTATAAATAGCAGATGTCAAGCAGTAAAAACTGAATATTTGCCATTTGAAATGAAAATTAACATCAGCATCAACTCTTAACCATTAGTGGATTTTAAACAGCGTGGGATTTTCCCAGAGGACTGATAATACATACCTTACAATTTAAGAGTAACAGTAATTAGAAAGGGTTTCTGCTGCTAAGTATTTCTGTCTCTGTAAATTCATATCTATTGTAATACTTATCCTATTCTCAGTTATTTATTAATTTATATTATTCTTTATTTGTTGTTTGCAGACTTCAGTTATTAACTGATAGACCAAGCAAAACTGAATGTACAGAGAACTTGTAGTAAATGAGTCACAACTTTGTGGATCTGTCTGATATTTTCCTCTAACTATATGATTGTTCCCTGTACTTTCAGGGTAGTATTTACTTGTAAATTCCATTTGGGGTGACTGCTTTTGTATTTATGGCAATTATGTATACAATTATAGATATTACACCAAATGCAAATGTACTTGCACATATCAAAACACCCAGCAAAAACATATTTGTAGTCACTTTGCACTGCTGTCATCTCTGTTTCTTAGTACTTTGTTATTTGTCTGTTTATTCTTTACATGATTGTTGACAAAGAATGAATCTTCTGAACACTAGGGCATTTAATGTCAAAAAGAAGAGTATCTTGTTAAGTGGAAAACTCATTATGAAAACATTCACTATGATTCTTCTGCATTTTTCACCTGATTTTTTTAATCTTGGTAATTGGAGTTTTATCTGATGTTTGGGGAGACACACTGCCTCTCAGAGAAACAAGTCTAAAACTATTATGCAGATTAACACCTTGAATTTTTCCAGAAATCCTAATACTTAGGCAGGGCAGATACTGTTTTCGATATGAAGCACCTGTTACAAAGCTGTACGTCTGTATTAAATTGTTACAAATCTATGTGAAATACTTGTGTCACTAGCAAAATTGTGTATGGACTCCCATGCAGTGAATTTTAATAGTGCTACATTGTTGATGATAATCTAAGTATGACATACTTAATATGAAACATAGGCATGCCAACTTTTGTAGCTCTGTATGCTGACTCTTCTTTTCACTTCTGCAGTATTACCATTGCTCATTCCGAATGACAGATGAAGGCTGGCTTCTTTGTTGTGGAGAATATCAAGATGTTCTTATTATTGATGCTAAGACTTTGGCTGTTCTTCACAATTTATCGTCTCAGTCTTCTGATTGGATAAATTGCATGTGCATTGTACACTCTGCAAGAATTCAAGGTATACGTTACAGATGTATTTATGTAGGCCACTGAAATTGTGACAAAATATTTCTGTATAGATAGTACAATCATACTGGGTTTAATATCTAATACTGTTTTACAGGGCCGTTATGTACAAGATGTTAACATTTCATTGACAGCACCTAAGAAGGTGTTTTTAATACTTCCAGTGTTGGTCATATTTCATTTAATATGTTTCTTAGAAAAAAAAATCAGCCTCTATTAGTTGTAAGCAGCTTATTTCTTAATAAGTGCAAATAAGTAATATCAGGGAAACTAAGGGTGCAAAGTGACCATTCTGTGCTTTCTGTTATCTGATTGGACAAAATAATTATTCACTGTTTACTTGCATGGTTTGTATTTCTGTATACCAATTAGTTATTTTTGTATGAAATTAATGCTTCATCTAAACAGTGTCCTGTAGAATCCATGTTTTAGTCCTGGATAGACCCCTGGTGTCCATGCCAGGTTTCTCTTTTGGTGCTAGGCAGTTCTCTTTTGGCACTGTTTGAACTTGGTTTCCAGTTGACTATCTCACTGTTAACTCTTCACAGAAGACTCATTGGTTGCAGTGTCTGTAACTGGAGTTCTTAAAGTGTGGGATCTATCCTCATCTCTGAATAGCATACAGGTCAGTTTGTATGAGGTATGAAACAGTAATTTGAATAACATGAATGTAATAATATTCCCAAGGAAAGTATACATTGAAGTAGAATATGAATAAATCACAATCTTCTGGAGGGATATTAGACAGAATTGATTTTGTCACAAGGTTTTGAAACACAGCCTCATGTCACTAAAGTTAGTTGGGCCATTGGACAGCTCTTGTCTTGGTAATGTCTTTCACCTAGGCTTCTTGTCTTTCAGCATGATGCTGAAGTTGTAACGATTTCCTGCTGTCCTGAAAATGCCACTCCTTGAACCACTTCACTCTGTCCTTCAAATGTCCTTTGTCCATCAAAGCTCTTCAAAATTGTCCTTTGTGCTCCCTCTTCACCCCTGTTACTTTCTTCAAAATGGTCCTTAAAACTTCGTTTTCCTATGCCTTCCACAATGCTGCCCTTTACTTGGAAGGGCACTTGACATAGCAAGAGTCTTTATTTCTCCACCTTCAGACTTGCTTATGCTGTGCAACTGTCCTGTGATAATACTCTCAGCAGCTGTTATTTAACATGCACAAGTGTCAGAACTGGAATACAATGTTTTGTGTTTAAATTAAACTCTGAGCTAAATTCACAAAGGGACTTCAGTATTACAGCAAGTACTATGAATTATCAACAGAAACAGCAAAATGTCAGCTGTCGTTTCTGAATATCCATAATACCTTACTGCCTTGCCTGACAAACTGCAGAGCATGCCACAGTACTACTTGTTTAATGTGTAGAATCAGGCCCCTCAGGAGAGACTGTCAAGTTAGATACCATATGCTGGTGTTTTTGTGATGTGTTTTTGGTTTATCTGAAATGTTGTGGGGGGGAGGTCATTCAACATTCCTGCAGGAAAAAAAAGTTGTCATGCTGTAGAAATTCTGTAACAACTGATTGCATACAGACATCAGAGAATTATATATGGTATGGTGCCATCCTTTTTACTGTCTCAGGCCTTCTTTTGTGAAGGGAGGAGTTCAGAAGTAGTAGCAATCCTGCTGCTTCATACTTTAAAGAGCAATATTTCAATAAATATTGTTGGAATTAACTGGACCAGATGTAGTGAGGGAATGGTTTCCAGTTTGGTAGTCATGATTCCATAACCAGCATACCATTTCTTTGGGAGGTTTTGATACTCCTGCTGTCTTCTAAAACAAAACATGATTTTTCAACAATTTAATAAATAATAAAAATCATTAAAATGTAATTATTTTGAGCATGATATCCTTGATAAGACTGATATTTACACAGAAAAGGTGTGAATTCAGCAATACAAAACTTAAGGAAATTAATTACTTTTCCACTACTTTTTGAGGTAAGTTCAAACAAGACATACAACACCATGTCTCAGACTGTCCTATGTGTAGTGGGAGAGCAGAATATTCATCATCCATTCTGAATTAGATACTGTCAGTTTATAGGTTGAAGCTGTGTTTTTGACTGAACAATACTTAGCAGATATTCATTACAGCAGATGCTGTCTTTGACCTGCCTTTAGTTGTTCTCCATATTCATTATCACTCTGTGAGAAGTGAGATCAAGGTCTGAGCCCTGCTGAATGTCTTCTGTTTGTGTGGTACTTCTGAAGCCTGCTGTCTTCCTATCTCCCTTTTAATTAAGAACTGGAAGTTGCTTTGTGTTTTGGAAGTGTGTTAAAGTTATTTTCAGTGATTTGTTTCTGTCCTAAAAGTAAAAGCTGAGATATCTAGAATAAATCTAATGGCTTTTTTTCTCCTCTGCTGTAAAGGAGAGACAAAGTGTGTACGAGAAGGAATCAAAATCTCTGGACTGTATAAATTGTCAAGCAGTACGGTTCTGTACTTACACAGAAAGGCTCCTTCTAGTTGTGTCCTCCACATGCTGGCAGGTATAAAGCTCAATAATGTACTTGGCTTTTAGTTTTGTTAATAATGTTGAAAAGCTAATGTGATATTTACATGCAAATACTTGTTTTTATCCTCCACTTTTTTAAAGAAAGTGTTCAGCATTTGTCAGATACAACAGTGTGCTGCATCCCCTCCTTGCTTATCTTCACTGCCTGACTGAAGTGTTTATTTTTTTATTAATATATTTCTGCTTTAAAACCAAAACGTTAAATTGGCTGGGTAGAAAGTAGATTACTTTTGAGTTGGTTTTAGATCACTGGATGTATTATGGCCCCTCCACAGTCCATTTCAAAAGGAGACAAAGATGCACAAAAACTACTTAAGTATGACAGAAGTAATCACAGTTGGCAAGTCCTGAGTAACCAGGAGCTTTTGTTCCATCAGGGCCAGCAGCCTGCTTTCCACTAATAGAAGCCAGCAAAAAAAAGACCCCAGACGATATCACTTTTTCTTGTAGCTGGAAAATAAGAACTGCATTGTGTAGTTACTGAAACTGTCATTAGTTAATTTTAAATTTTAGTTAAATTGAACTTTATAGTTAGAATTCTGTATTTCTTACAGAAATAAGAAATTATTTCTTATAATAATAGAAATTAGAAGATTCATATTAAAATAATCCTGAGCTATTAGTGTAACATGTGTATCTGATCCAAACACCACTGCTGTTGGGGAGGGTGAGGAAGTTTCTCATACACCTGAGTCAACTTTGAATAATACAGTTGCAGGATATCACACAGGATTATTAAGGTTGGAAGAGACCTCTAAGATCAAGTCCAACTGTCAACCTACTACCACCATGCCACTGAACCATGTCTCTAAGCACCATGTCTAGATGCTGCTTAAACACCTCCTGGGATGGTGACTCCCCCACCTCCCTGGGCAGCCTGTGCCATTGCGTGACAACTTTCAGCGAAGAAATTTTTCCTAATATCCAATCTAAACCTCCTCTGGTGCAACTTGAGGCCATTTCCTCTTGTCCTCTCACAAACTGGGAGTAGAAGCTAACCTTGGTCTCACTACAGCCTCTTTTCAGGTAGTTGTAGAGAGATGAGGTCTCCCCTGACCCTCCTCTTCCTGAGACTAAACAACCCCAGTTCCTTCAGCTGCTTCTCATAGGACTTACTCTACAGACCCCTCACCAGTCTTGTTGCCCTTCTCTGGACAAGTTCTAGTCTCTATTTGTAGTGAGGGGCCTAAAGCTGAACACAGTGCTCAAAGTGCAGCCTCATCAGTGCTGAGTATAGGGGATCAGGCTAAAGCAGTCTTTGCCATCATCACCCATCAGCCCATGATTTGGATGCCTGTGGGAGGTACCAAATTTAGTTTCTTGGCCAAAATAACCAAGTTATCCATACAAAAGCTGTAGCAGTATTCCACTCAATTTCTGTGCTCCTTCTAACCCTGCCTGTATGTCCTAGCACTGAAATGCAGAGTAAAAAGAGGTTCAGCGTCCACCATTTCCTTCTTTACTTAGTTCATTAGTGCTTTTGTGTAATGTACAACTACTCAGTAGACTTACTGGTCATTTCCCATGGAATGCTTAGCTGCTATTCCTTCATAGGAATAGTATGAAATAGTATGTAATAGTAATTTTCTTAGTATGAAAACTGCTTTGGTTTTAAAAAGAGAGTCAAACTATGAAGAGTCAAGCTAATGTTCTACTTATTGATCCATTGCTCCAACCCAGCTTGAATTAATTTTAATGTGCCAATACTGTTTGTTTACGTTTTATTGTTTTTCTGAGCTTAGGTCTATGATTATTGTGATTTCTCCCTGCTTTGTACTGAGTTCTGTAAAAGTGGTCAGTGCTTTGCTGGTGGTGAAGTACTAGCAGCTTACAGACTTATCATCTGGACAGAAGATGGCCACAGTTACATCTACCAGCTGCTAAACAGGTGGGTTCAGATGGGAAATTCACACAAAAAGTTCAGGTACAAGATGAACTTTGTGAGGTTTATTATGGAAAATCTCTGCATGTTGCAAATGATCAAAAACCAGAACAAAACCACTTTGGCACTCAAAGATTTACCCTGAGTTTGACAGCCCTCGGTCTTTGTTTGGCACAGCAGGGGACATAGGAATAAGATTAGCCATGTAGAACTCGGGCAGCTGGTGCTGTGATTTCAAAAAGTCACTTGTAATTACTTATTCTGTAACTTTTAATTGAACTTGTGAATCTTGGATGCTACTGTTCTGCTTTCTAAAGCTTTTAATTTTTATTTATTTCTCAATTATGCAGTGGGCTTTCTAAAAATATATATCCAGCTGATGGGAAAGTGCTGAGAGAAACTGTTTATCCTCACTTACTCTGCTTTGCTGGTGTGAAGGAAAATAAGGTAAATTCTTAAAGGTTTACAGTGAGCTTAAAAGTTCATTCATTATTTGATTGTAATTACCTGAAATGTTGTCTAAAAAAAATGAGGTGAATTCTTCACTAGATTTAATTGTTCTGTGAAAACATTGAGTAAAAGTTGTTCCTTAATTTTTATTTTCTTTACTTAGACTTGGAGATGCTCATAGCATCTTTGTTTTAAGTTCTGGAAATACTTTTTTTTGTTAATGGGGAAAAGAATTTCTGTATTTTTCATTTATAGATAGGGAGAGCTGGTTTTTAGGTTGAAGGTGGTCTAGCATAGCTTTAGAAGCTTTTACTTCAAAATCTGTAAAAAAGCCAAACAAAACCAAACCAAAGCCAAACAAAACACTACCCTCCACCCCCTCAACAGAAAATCCAACCCACAAGCAAAATGTAAGTAAGTTGCTTAGTTCATTTATTAAGAAATTTGTGCATGTTTCATTGTAACTACATAAATAGATTATTTTCCATGCTTACTCATCTTAAATTGAAAGCTGTTAAATCTGTGCCGTCTTATCAGGAATACTGTTATCTTGAGCCTTCAGAGGCATAATCACATGCCTAACTTTCTTACACTGTGAGCAGACTGGCATTACTCACAGAGCATAAAATTAGACACATGTGACTCTCTTCAGAAGTGTGGTGTATGCTTGAAGAAGCCTCTGAGATTAAGAAAAGAGGAAGCTAAAGAAGTAGGTGATCCTTTATAATTTTGGTTGATAATTCACGTTTAACAGAGCATGTCATATCAATTTCAAATTTAGAAGTTGCTGCTTGGACTAAGTAGCTCAGGTGGGACTCAGTTATGTTGGAAAACCAGTCTCCTGACTCACTTTTTGAGTAGTGCTTTGTGTGACCACAAAGAAATAGGTAAGGAAAACCAGTTCATTTATAAAAGTAGATAATTGGTTAGAATTAAGAAGGGGAGGGGGAAATCTGTGGCAGGGGTTCTCACTTCAGCAAAAATCGAACCAAAACCAATACAGCATATCTGTAGCTTTGGTTCTAGTTTTGTTGCTAAGCTAATACTGTTTATGAAGTAGGAATTGCTGTAAGATGTGGATTTTATTCCTGCCTGCAGTTGCTCTTTGTGTATTTGCATGAGAACTCAAGCAGGTCTTTATATAGTTTCTGAAGATATGCAAGGGAGACATTTGTACCTCTCTAGGAATGCTGTCAAATATATACCTATGTGAGATTTTCTTTTTTTCTTTCTCTTGACAACTACAGGCTCTTAGAAAGCACTTTTGTTGCATACTCTTGCCAAGCCTGACAGATTTAATTTTCAGCTGAAGGGCAATAGCAGAAGCCATTTGACTTTCCCCCCAAACGCCGTGATCTAAAATCAGATAGGATAACTGCTGAAGGATGCCAAAAGGTCAGATATAGTGAGGGGAGAAGAAATAGCCAAAACATATGGCTTAGCAAATAGTAAGGTTACAGTGGTGGTAGGAGGATCATACATGCTTCCCCCTAAACACTTGCATTTTCTAAATAAGTCACCTACCCTTTTCAAATATTCCTGCTCTAGTATTTACCTTACTATCTGAATAATTTTTGTAGCAGATTTGTGAGACAACAAAACTGCCTGTATGGCAGTCTCCATTCTCTAGATTATAAACTTAATCACATTATGGCACAGTTGCTTATTGTGGAATTTACTCCCAAACATCAACGTTGTGAATAAAATATATCCAACATACAGGGTTGTTAATATCGTGAAGAACAGTCAAGGTGTGTCTATACTGTCTAAGTAAAGGTGATGTGTGGAATGAAACAGTTTATTCTGAAGGCCTTTCATCCAAAATATCTAGAGTATGGGGTGTGCTTTTGGGGTTTTTTGTGGGGTATTATTTTTCTGGTGTGGTTTTTTATCTGGTGTGGGGTTTTTTTGTGGTGTGGTTGGGTTTTGGTTTTGAATGTTTTCTTCTTTCTGTGTGTATGTGCTCCTGCATGCATCTCCCAGTTTACTTTCATGCAAAAAGAGTGCTGATTTAGTGCTACAGGACAGCCCTGCAACACATACAGAATCATTCATTTCCAGCTACGTGCCTGGTCTAGACATATGAATGTAGACCTGTGTGGAGATTCCTAATTGTCTTCATTTTTCAAGAGTTTTGAGCAACTAGAATCTTAGACATCTCACCTGTTTTTAATAGTTTGATACTTGAGAATGAAGCTTATGTAACTATGTTGTTACATAAAAACACCCTAAAAAGGGTGATCTTGGCAAGTCACCCATAGATTGTCATGTACTTTAATGTTTACTGATGTGATGATACAGAATTATCTATAGTGTTATAGCTACGGGCAAAGAAAACCTACAGACTTCTAGTCTTCATGGGAGAATAAAAACATACTGTTTGAGATAAATATATCACAATAAGTTTTAGCATAGCTAAGTAGCTGTCAGTAAATCTGTTTATCAATGATATTATATGTCTGTAGTATCTAAGCTTTTCCAGATGAGGGAATGATGGTGTTACAGATTGTTACCTATCTATGTAAAAGCATAATTCTTACCTTTCATTATTTGTAGTAAAGATTTACTGAATTTTTGATGTGAAGATTATCAGTGTTTCACTGCATTTTTTTTAGCCTGATTTTGGTGCGTATGCTGCCTTTTTTAATATATGCTGGTGATACTGTTGAAAGATTGTCTAATTATAGGCAGTAAACCTTGGGACTCCTCCCATTCTACTTTTCCTTTTGAGACGTAGGCTTAGCCAAGGGTGCTGGCAAAGCAGAGGTGATCATCGAGAGGCTTACATCAAGCAGAGTAGAATCTGGTCTGAGGAGAACTCAATGATGGTTGTGAGGGTTCAACCATTATTTGTTTTACATTTCTACAGCTTTTGATGTAAAAAACCTTTGAGTTTGCAATTAGTTATTACATCATTTTACCAGCTTTTTCATATCAGAATAGTGATTTACTGTTATTGTTGGCAGACTTTTCCTGTTGTCATGGGCTTCATTAATGAAAGAAAGGAGCCTTTCTATAAGGTTCTTTTTTCTGGTGAAGCTTCAGGAAAGATCACACTGTGGCACGTTCCTGATGTCCCTGTGTCAACATTTGATGGTTCACCAAAAGGTTTGGCAATTCTGTGCTCTTAATACTGTCTTTTTAATTATGCCTTTAAGTCAATTTTCATGAAAATATTTTCACATTAGGAAGTAATTTCATTAATTCCTTGGGTGATGCTTGCCTGCAGTTAGAAGCAGCAAGACATGAAGATGAGTGTCTAGAAGTTCTTCATGGAACTGAGCATATAAATGTTTCTATTTCCTTAACACCTCCCCACATATGCATCTTTACCAAATGTCATGAAAATTTACTTAATTGGTCCTGCCTATGCTTGTTCATAGGGAGGTGCAAAAGAAAGGATTTAGTGAGATGTGGTATAGTGTTGGAATAGCAACTGTTGGCTTTTCATCCCTAAGCTGAGGAAAAATAATAAGTTAAGGAGTGTGACAAAGGATGAAAAGATGTATTTTTCTTGTTCTGAATAAACAAAAAAAATTAAAATTCCTCACTCTTCCTCCCCACCCCCTAGAGATCCCAGTTACAGCAACATGGACTCTTCAGGATAATTTTGATAAACACCATACAATGTCAGAGGGCATTATTGATCATCTTTTTTCATCTAAAGATGGAATCAGAAGTGCAGTTGTCAGTTCCTCTTTATACATACCCAGTCTCGATAAGCTTGTGTGTGGATGTGAAAATGGGAAAATTTTAGTAACACTCGGTTTAAAAGCTGCAAGAGCAAGACTTCTGGAAAACACACCTTTGCTGAAAGGTAAGTTTTAACAATTTTGTTCAAATTCATCTCAGTCAAGCACGGAAGACTGCATACTTCTGACTTCCCCTCCAGTGATCCCTGTAAAAATTCTCTGAAAAATAAGGGTTGATGGTCAAGGATCTGTCATATCACAGCTTAGTGCTACCAAGGTGGTTTGTACTGTTAGGAGTCCTGTAACGGCTGTGGGGTTGGAGTCACCTATAAGTGACATGTGTGGGATATTGTGAATATGGGCAGTAGTCCTCTTTGCCATTTTTCCTTTAAAAGATCATTCCACTGAAGGAATAAAAATGGTGTATCTCAGCATATGAAGCTTAGAGTGCAGACCGTTGTCCTCTGTTCTAGGAACATGTCCAAAAAATGTTTTGGTCTCATGTGAAGGACTGTATTTGGTCTTTTGAATCTCCTGACTTTTAGCAAATTAATGTACTGTGAAATGTAGAACACCAGTTCTTAAACAAGAGATAGTTTATGTACCATTTTGTTTCAGACAATCTGCCTTACAAGGTTCTGAATGGTCACAGGAGCAGAGTCACTTGTTTACTTTATCCACATGATAAATCAGTAAGATTTGATCCAAGCTGGCTGTTATCAGGTGGCCAAGATTCTTTTGTGATCTGCTGGGATATATTTACTGGAAGCATCTTACACCAATTTAGTCTTCAGTCTGGTCCGGTGACAGAGCTCTTGCGATCCCCAGAAAACTACAGAGTAAGTAAAAACAATAATAATAAAGGTATATCTATGTACATGTGTATATGAGAAAAAGCCTATCTGGCAATACTTATATCTTGCAGCACTTTACCCTTAATTTACGTTCACTGTCTTGTTTAAAAGTTGCTTTTAATTTCAGGTCGTTGATTTCTTATTAGTTTGTAACTTCAGTAATTCAGAATAGTGATCCTAAACCCATGACATATTAAGTTGAAGCTTTTAACATTCTATTTGCTATTCTTTATATCATGATTATCAATCTATATGCTAATCTGATTATCTTGTAACCTCTGAAGTTGAAAAGTGTAATTAGAAAGGCTAGGGTTTTGAACATAATTGTGTTCAGTTTAGGGCCTCTTACTAAAAGAAGGATACTGAGATGCTGGAGCATGTCCAAAGAAGGGCAGTGAAGCTGCTGAATGGTCTAGAGCACAAGCCTTAAGAGGAGCAACTGAGGAAAGGCTCAGGGGAGACCTTATCACTGTATAACTACCTGAAAGGAGTTTGTAGTGAGGTTACAGGATAAGAAGAAACAACCTCAAGTTGCACCAGGATAGTGGATATTAGGAAAAATTTCTTCCTGGAAAGGGTTGTCAAGCCCTGTACTGAACTGCCCAGGGAAGTGGTGGAGTCACTCCCTCTGGAGGGATTTAAAAGATGTAGTACTGAGGGACACAATTTAGTGGTGACCTAGCATTGTTGGTTTAATGGTTGGACTTGATGATCTCAAAGGTCTCTTCCAGCCAAAACAATTATGTGACTCTATGATAAGAACAGATTTGGACCAATAGGATTTAAATCTAAATGTGTATTCTTGGATTTGGTTCCTGGCACATCCTTGTGGTCCTTTGCAGAAGATAATTTGCTGTACTGAATGTGCTGTGAAATTTTGTTGAACAAATTCTGTCCCTGTTGTATTCCATGGGGCTGGAATTTAATCTTTTTTCCTCTTAGAGAGCCTGAGAAGACGTATTTGATACTTACGGTTGGCTTGCAGTTCACTTATGCGCCAACATTAAGTGGACTGGAAGATGTTTTGCAATGGCTTAAGTTCTTAATGCTTGTAAGGCTGCCTTTTGGCCATTCTTTTGCAAACCAGGTAGGATTCCATGCCTGCTTGGGTGGTGAATTTTTCCATAGGGCAAATTCTTTCATGTGTCACCAAAAATTACTTGCAAGAAGGGAAGGCTTTGCAGAATGAGGTTCATACAGTGTGAAATGAAATTGTAATATACCCAGATTTTCACTAGAAATACATTATCCTTGGATTTTGTCATAAGACCTGACATAATTCTTGTATCATGCAAGCAGCAATTTGATTTAAGGTAATTTTTTACTACTTTGTTTTAGGAAAAATGGTACTGTATAGTTAGTTACATAATCACTGCTTTGATAGGCTAAGTATTGTGAATAAATGGTATTTAAAGTTATTTGCTTATATTCGAGAAGTCGGAGGGGGTTGCATATTTTATTGTCAGAAGGTCAGTCGTACAACTAGCCTGTTCAAAACAAGTTGGAGCTGTAGGCTGGAAAAAATCATCGTTTTCTAAAATGAGTTTGTTCTGGGAAAGAAATTGCTGGACAATTTTTACCAGGCTTGTTAAAATGATGTGATTGTGACTGTTGTTACAAGTATTGAAAGTGAAGTTCTTTCTCTTTTATAGTTAAAAGATCACAGTATAGTATGCTGTGTGTGCAGTGATCACTCAGTAGCAATTCTACACCTTCAGAAGAGAGTATGTCTCTTACATGCCAGAAAGCATCTCTTTCCTGTGAAGAAGATAAAATTTGACCCTGTTGAAAATCTGCTAGTTGTTGGATGTGAAGATGATTCAGTTTATGTTTGGGAAATTGAAACAGGTAAGAACACAGAGGGAATTTTTTTGTTCACTTTCATTAAGTTTTGTTTGTCCATCATTCAGTGTTATACAGACCTAATTTGTAGAAGACCAGAGCAGACATACACGTCAAATACATTAGACTTTAAACATTTGTATAAGCACATAAGCAGTTCAAGGTATGTTGCTAATAAAATACAATAGCTTAAGTTGCATCCTGACGATCAGATGATTAGCTGACATTGCAGTGAATTGAAAGCTGGAAGCTAGAAACGAAATGTAAGTTATTCTCTTTAGTCATTAAAAAGACTGCGGCTTTCAGTTCTAACAATCCTAAGGTAAGGCATGAACTTCTGCTTTCTTCTGCAAAATCATACTGTGAGAAACCTTTTGGGTTAATTGATAATCAATTAGTAGTGGAAGATAATTGAAAAGTTCACAACTATATAGTCAGGAAAACTGAAGCTGAGTGTTTCAAGTTAAAACTGTAGATTCCCAGGTGCTTTGAAAGTGTCATGCTAATTCACAAGGGTAATAAATGTAGTCATTTGAATTTGACAGACAGAATTTTGAGAAGTTGTAATGGCACTAAGAATTGCAATACAGTGTTGTCCTGTGGTTCAGAGCTGTGTCCTGAGAGGGGGGGAAGTGCATAATGAGTCTAGAACAACTGAAGTTCACAGCATATTAATGCTGTCAGAAAACAGTTTTACTGATGTAGTACTGAGATCACAATTTACAAGTTATTACGATGCAGTGTCTAGGCTGTCTACTTTGTAGAGAAAAGCTGCTTGTTTTAAAGGACAAAATAGCTGCATTTAATTAAGGTGTTGGCAAAATGAGTACAGTGTAAACTACAAGCCTGCTATGTCAGTAAGCTATTTTAATACCATTCAGCAGGCATAGAAAATGCCGTCTGGTATTAATTTTTTTCCCAGATGTACAGAGTTGCTGCTTTAAATAAAGAGGCTTACAGTAGCATTAAATGGAGCTAACAATCATAGTCAGTTAAAAATAAGTTTTACACTAGTGTTTTTCCTACAGCTACTCCAAAAATATTAAGTTCTCTTATGAAATTCTTATATTTTCACATTGCATTTTGAGATTTAAGAATTCTTTGAATATTTTTGTTTAAAAACATTAATAAAGTTAGGAGATGTGATCTTAGAATGTATACAATGTTATACTTATTTTTCTTTGTCTTGTTGTTGCTGAGTGACTATGCGATGGCTTTGCTTAGAATGTTAGTTTTAGTTGCACTACTGGGAAAATTTTTGGAAGTAGACTCTGAGCTTTAGGGTACTCTAAAGTTGTTTTCCTGCTTTTATTTGTTGTTTTCTGCCTAACTTTGAATTCTGTCTGGTAAATATCTTAAGATTCTTTTTATGTATGTTCTGCTACTTAGCTATATGCATGATAGTACAGCTTTCAGTACATTTTCTCCACTCAGGAGGGAGGATGGGTTCTACTCTTCTGGTTCATCCTCTTTCTGGAGGGTTTGTGGAACAGTACAGTCTCAGGATCCTTCTTCCTGTCTTTGTTACTGCTCTAATTCCTTAATTTTATTAGTCTCTATCAGCACATCTGAAATACTGCAAACTGTTACATCCCTCTCCTCTTTTTTCCTCCCTCTGTCAGGAAGGTTTCCTCTCCAGTGTGTTCCCAAAGGTATTAGTAGATCTCAAATGTCAATGCAAAAGTTAATTCACTTCTTTTAAACAAACAAACAAAATTAACCAACTGACCAAAACAAATAACTATGCTAATGCCATGAGAAAGAGTATAACTTAATTTATCATGGCACAAAAAATTAATTAAAATTAATTATTAACAAAGCTTGTTTCTAGAGCTTGTCAAGTTAACAGTTGAGACCCTGACCCAGCAGTCTGCCTGTCCCAGTGTTTCAGGTCTCTACATTAGACAAAAACTGTTTAACAGTGGATATGGACTTTCTCTGAAACAGACTGGACAAGTTAAAATTAATGATCAGTTTGATTTATTTTAGTGACAGATAACAGATTCAGAATTGCCAGTGATAAGTTGAATAACTGCAAGGAATTTGAACTCAACCTAATTATACTCCCAGGGAAGCATCTGACAAAGTTGGAAAAGTAAAAAGCTTTAAAACAACACTAAAATATAATAGAGAAATGCTAGAAAAGATGTTAGGCCATATATTGATTGTGCAATTATTACCAAGAAAGCATCCCTTCCTGGTGACCAGAGTAGAAGGAGCAGCCCCTCAGCTGTCCTGTGTGACAGCTATATCCTAAGGTCTTCAGTCTGTCCATCCCAACCAAGGAAATATTCCTCACATGGGTTTTTATGTCTGAATTCTAACTGTCCCTACCTTCTAGGTGACATTCAGCATAATTTGAATGGAGTTGAGTAGTAACGTGGTCCTAAATGTACTCAGGGTTGTCAACTGTAATATTAAAATCACCATTAATTAGGCAAAGGTCTAAATTTGCTTGCTGTAGCCTTCAGAATCTATTTTGAAGCTGTAAGTTATTTTGGCATTGCTTCATTAATTTTAGCCAAAATGGGTCTGTCTTATCTTCACAAGACTCCCTCCTTCAGCCACCTTGCAGGCCAGCCTTGCAGATTCCATTCACAGAGATAACCCAAACCTTTTCTTGGTGGTAAGCATCTCAACCTTTCTCACAGAGCATAGTAAGTCATCCTGTATTTCTTTCAGAGAAAACTAGGCCTTATTGCCACAGAGCTGTAGACATCATGAAGAAATACACTAGTTTGTATCAAGGCAGGTCCTTTGTATGACTTACTTGCACACTAATGTCTGTAGGATAACAATGTACAACAGAGTTGTGCACTAAGAAGGGGGATTATGTTTTGTACATAACTTTCCATCTTAAGATAAACATAACATCTTTATTTTCTTTGGTTTAGATTTCTCATGGAAAGTGTGTATTCTGATAAACATTTTGAAGATTTAAGTATATTCTACATCTGGGAAAAAAAAAAAAAACCCTGTGAAAATTCCCAGCTTTTTACTTTTTGAGCCTTTCAGTGTTCTTATTACCTCAGACTTCTGGGGCTAAGTAAATAATTGCTAACTAATTCATTCTGTCATTTTTGAATTGAAACTTTTGGCTGTTGATTTAAAGAATTCTGTATAGGTCTGAGAAAAGACAGTTCCATGTGTGGTGTTAGAAAAGGCCAGGTCTACACTGCTCAGAAAGGTATCTTGCAGGATTAAATGGTATTTAGACAGTGTATGACTTTGAATTAACTCCTCACAGTGAGGATACTTTTATCCCCACAGTGAGGGGCAATGAGGTTCTTCCTTTGTGGTTTTTTACTTCTGTGGTTACAGGGTTTTCTTTGGTTTGTGGTTTGTTGTTTGGTGGTTGTTTTTTTTCCTACCCCCCCACAAAGGAAAACCCCACTCAAACAAATAGAAAAGCCCAACAAACTAACAATAAACCCACAAAAAACCCCCACAAAACCAACAAAACCCCACCAAAACAAAACCCAATAATTTTTTTCCTAGATATCTGGTCAGTAAATATTGTGAAGTTTATTCAGTGCTGCTGCTGTGTGTGCTTAACAACACTGAAAAGGACTCTCTCATTAATTCTGTAGAGATGCTAGGTCAAAATTCAAGTTTCTACACTCAGCAATATAAGTAAAAGTTTCAATCACCATACAGTGCCCAAGGCAGCCCAAAAGTTATGCATCTAGAGACAATCACATCCCAGGTGCAACCTTATTTAGTACAGCTAAATAATTTCACACTAAAGCAGAGGGATTTCTTTGTAAATCACTGAGATTTAATAGCATAGGACTATAGTAATAGTACCATAGAGACAAAAATAAGAGTGTATTTTAACTGTTCCTCAGCTGTAAAAATGCTGCCTATTACAAAATTACAGGTAGTAAAATTGATGCCACTGCTCACGTATAATATGTATCTAGAAAGGGTGCAGAGGGTTAAAAGTGTGTTTTTAAAAAATTGCTGTTTCTGTATCTCTTACTAGTATCAAGTCAGAGTTAAAAATCACCATCTCTAAAGGAATTGCTAGAGCACAAGAGAGGGTGAAGATAATGGGCTAAATTAGAAAAAAGTTTGGGTTTGTTTTTGTTTTTATGTACTTACAACAGGATGCCATCTAAGGTGAATACATGGGAAAGCCTGCTAGGATATACTGTAGTTGGTTTAATGTTAAATTATATCTGTATTGCAGGAGAACATGAGAGGTCATGGCATTGATCCTTGAAATTGGCCTGACCTAGATCAAGGGCTGTGTAGATACTTCAGTGCCACTCAGGCAGACAAAGCATTTTTCAGATGTATAGGAAAGATGTATACAGCATCACAGAAAAACTTCTGCAAATACAGCCTTTCATTGTGATTTTCATCGGCTGGCAAATGAACAGGCAGCCATGCATAGTACCACTTGCCTGTGCAGTTACCTGTGAGCATGTTCCCTGACTCCAGTTAAATAGGGTGCTGTGGTACCCTTTTGCTTGGATTCTGTCACAGAAATAGACATAAGATGAAGCTTTTGTTGTTTCTATAGTCAAAAAGTGTATCCCATTCTGGGCCCCTCAGTTTAAGAAGGATAGGGGATGATTTAGGGGTAAGAGTAGCGCAGGGCTATCAGTTGGACTAGATGATCTTGAGGGTCCTTTCCAACCATAATGATTCTGTCATTCTGTGTAACTGCTGGAAAGAGTCCAGCACAGAGCCACCAAGATGATGAAGGGGCTTCCTTATGGGGAAAGGCTGAGGGAGCTGAGTCTCTTTAGCTTGGAGATGAGGAGACTAAGTGGTGACCTCATTAATGTTATAAATATGTGAAGGGTGTGTGTTAGGAGGATGGGGTCAGGCTCTTCTTGGTGATGCCTAGTAACAGGACAAGGGGCAGTGGCTGCAACTTGAAGCATAGGTAGTTCTGTGTAATCCCAAGAAAAAAAACTTTTTCCCAGTGAGGGTGCCAGACAGACTGCCCAGAGAAGTTGTGGAGTCTTCTTCTCTGGAGATATTCAAAACCTGGGTGGACACATTCCTGTGTGACCTGGTCTAGGGAATCCTGATGTGGCAGGGGTGTTGGACTAGATGGTCTTTCAAGGTCCCTTCCAACCCCTAACTTTCTGTGATTCTGTGATGACAGAGGCTTTTTGACTCTTAAGTGAAAGTCAGCAGAGGACCTGCTTTTGTGTCAGACTCATATATCACTGTGCAGTTAAAAAGGTCTGAATAGTGTTACTGTACTAGAGTTAATGGATAACTGGGAAAACAGCCAGTCTGTTTATAGTATCAGGCTGTGGATTAAGGAATTTCCATGAATATCTCAATACTTACACTGTCCAAAATAATTCTGTTAAATTTGACAGATGACATCGCTGAAGTTTAGGGGCATCTTGTACCTGTGACTATCTTTCAGCTATACCAAAACAGTCCTTCCACCAGCTGATTAAGAGGATAACCCCTTAAGCAGATGACAGTCTTCATTATGCATAACAGTTTGTCCAATTTCCTATGGCAGAGGCTGACACACTTTCAAAAAGCATTCTGAAGACTTTAAAATATTTAAGTTACCTTTTAGCAGGCTTTCATAATAGATTTTTTACACTTTATAGGTTGGAAGAAACATTGTCACATAGGTTAAAATCCAAGCTAATACTACTTCATGTAGAATTTACACCCTTGCTTCATAAGATTGCCAGATACCTTATTTTACATGGTCAGTGGGAAGTTGTCTGAGTACAATGGGCTGCCTTTATTCCAAATAAATGGGCATTTCAGCATTAACTATGCTGAAATGTGTTAAATACCAAGAGTATGGTTGACTTCAAGTAGAATGTACCTTGTCTAACTAAAGAATATCTATACTTAAGACCTCTACCTATGAACTGGTGTTTCATGTTGGTTTTGAAATGAGCAAAAGGAATAGTAAGAGTCTATCTTTTCTCCTCTAACTACAAAGGAAGTCTAAAGAAGCTAATTGTCTGCTGCTATTACAGGTCTAGAAGAGAAAAATTGAATCCTGTCCTTTAATCCTTTGGTTTACAGAACATAGAATTATTCTAGTCTTGAGTTTAATTGTTGTTATTGCACATTTATGTGGGTAGTGATATAGAAAACAATACAGAAGCCATGAACTAGTGTCTCTGTAGTTTAATGTATTTTGCCTAGATTATAATATGGATATAGTAACTTCCCATTACAGTGGAATATCTTTCCATGACAATAAATATTGATCTAATAATACATTTGGAATATTAATATAGCATATGTACAGGACATGTTCCAAACCTATGTGTGCTAGAAGACAAATATGAAAATCAATAACAGATTTTATTCTAATTAAAGTGCAGAATATTTCTTCCAATAGCCACCACTTGAAATCCACTTCAATAAGGAAATTAGCTTTTACGTTTTCCTAAGCAGTTGGTATCTTTGCTTCTTTAAAAAGGCAAATATCAGTATGATGTAGTAATAAAAGGATCAATATTTTTTTCTTGCTGTGTACAGTATATGGCAGCATGTCTTCTGAGCCACATTTCTATCTAATATGTATTTTCAGTGAAAAAAGAAATAGTAGACTTTGAAGTGTTAGACTTCTTTGCTCAGAGGTAGTGATCTTCATTTTTCAGGGGTGCATTTAGTCTTTCAATTAATACTAGTTTAATATGACTTTACTCCCTGAAGTTCATCATGCTTGCAGAATGAATGATCTACTAATTTCTTACTTTTTTTTTCCTTGCAGGTCTTGTTCTGTTTTACTGTTTCATGACATGCTTAGTGTCAGTTTAAAAATAATGTAACTTAAAACTTTTTGTTCAATTATAATAACGCATTTAATTTTACACTGTCTTCATTGTTTTTCATACCCACCCAGGTAATGCACATTTTGGGGATTTTCCTGCATGATGCTAGCCCAAACACAGAAAAAAAATTGAGACATAGCCTAAAGAGTGTTTCTGCTGAGGTCATATCTCCTGGATAGGAAAAATTAAGTGTATACTTAGTTACTGTACTTTTGGAAGACTGTGTCCAGTTAAATTTTTCAGATGCCAGATGAAACAGTTTGAGTAGAAAGAGATATTAAGGCAAAAGAATTGAGATGTTGGGGCTCTATTTCAGTGCAGTTTGAGAAGTTGTGGTGGCTTAATCATCTGACGTGCTTCTTACCTGCATACAGTGGGGATTGAGTAAATTCAAGTAAAGTTACATCTCACTTGCATTCATGGTATCAGTGTAAACAGTACCCCATGGGACAGGGGAATTCTGTCCAACATGCAGAAAATCTTTTCCAGAGGACCAGTAAGGTTGCTTTTGCATGTTATTGTAGCAGTGCCATTGTAATTTTTCACTACTTGCATAGAAGGTTTTATTAAAAATTGGTTTGTGAACTCTAAAACCAAGGTTCAGAAAACTGTGGCAGATTCTAAGCCCCTAGACTAAGGGATCTTGCTTTTAACATAAAAGGGCTAATTTTTTTTTAAACAAAACCTGATTTTGCAAATTTACTAAATAGTCTGAAGTATGATCCAGTCCTTCAGGAACAAGAAAATCCATTAATTTTTCTGTTTGAGAATATCTAACTCATTTTTACAAAACACTTTTAGCTAAATTAAATCATTTATCATTTTCAAATTCAATAGAGGGTTTTTTCCACACTCTACTTTCTATCTGTACAAGAGCTATGGTGATCTTAGTGATTTTTAGTACTTAACCTGTGTTTCTGTTAAGGGCAGTGGTGATCTTACTGTATCTGCTTAAAATGTGCACTGCTGGCAAATACAATTCATAATATGATATTTGATTATAAATGTTGTAATAAGCTTTTTATTAAGTCAAGCACCTGCTGGACTTTTTTTGATGACTATCCTCACCTCTGAGTTATTCATGGATCCTTTTCTTTTATGTGTTGATATTCTATACTGTGTCATTTCATACAGGACAATTCAATTGAAAACAAATAATGGACATAACCAAAGTTTTCTATATAGAAGAATTAAATTGTTATAGATGACAAAATAAAACCAGATTATTAAAGCACAGTTGAATATTACACTTAAGAGATGCGTGTTTGAAGGAAAAGAAATTTGTGTAGTTAAGCTTTGAAAATCTCTGAGGTGTTTAGGTTAATACTGTGCAAATCTAATTGTAATCTAGTTGTGCAATTCTGCATTTAGCTTTCTTTTCATATACCTTTGAACTCTTGAGTAGAATTACTAAACAAATATATAAGATCTTGTTTTAGCCACATCATTTAATATGTATTGGTTTCCTGATTTCTGCCCTGTTTGAATCCTTTTCTGAATATAATGCTTGTATTTTGCCATGCTGGTTATCACAGTATGTGAGTGCTCAGGAACAATGTTTCTGCCATTTTCCTTAAAAGTGCAGAAGCATTCCAGTTGTTTTGGCCTGTAACTTTTGCATCTAAACACAGCAGAAATCCTAAAAATGACAGTGCTTTGTGTAGGATTATTCTTAGAACAATCTAGGTGTTATGTAATTTTAAAAAACATGTTTTAATGCATACAATGCACCAGAGATTTGCATAAAAGTGCTACCTCATTTCAGAGGTTTTCTTTGCTATGACTACCTGTCTTTACACACTGAGTGCTGTGTAGATAACTGTACATACGTTTCTGCATGTGTGTAGCTTGGGGTTTTTTAGTAAAGGCAAGTGAGAGACTATCACTTCCATTCAGTGTAATAAGATTGACTTCATCTGTATTGTCATGTGGGATGGATTCTGTATAGACCTCTCTTGCTTGAGCAAACAGAAAAGGTAATGATGCTTCAGTTAAAATTGTCCTTTTGGTGGGAAAAAGACATCAGCATTGACAGTGTGTTTTGTAGAAGTGTCCATACTTTAAGGCATGAAGATTTTATGGAACACTCATGTTTCATGGCTCTAATATGAAAGACAAATGGTTTGGAAGACGTTTGAGAAACAAAAATACCCCAATCCCACCACCTTAAGGTAGCTGTCAAGTATAGGAAGCTTTAGCTCAAGCAATTAAAAACTACACAAATAACAGCAAATTAAAACAGGCTTTTAATGAGATCAGCAGCCCTCATAAAATATGCAGTATCTAACATTAGTCAAATCCATTTGTATGATCACTTCTATAACAAAAATATCCATATAAAAAAACTAGGCAAGAGTTCAGGAATACTATGAAAATATTTCTTGCAGTGTTAATAGCACTTTCAGTAATTTAAACTGTTACAATAAAACCTCTTCTATTTCAGAAACATCCTTGCTGTTGAGAAAATGAAATTACTCTGCATGTAGTGGTGTTATAGACCAAACCTTTGATCACATTGATGGTCAAACATGCTAGAACGCATTCAAAAGCTGTTGTATGTAGTTCTAATGCTCCAATGTTTTTATAATTGGAACCAACAATAATAAGTTCTCTAAACCTCTGTTAAACTCTGCAAGTATCACATGAATAATCAGTGGCTAACTGAAAACTAAGGTTTAGATTTCATGAAGTGTCTGTGAGGAAATAAGTTGCACAGTTTTAATGAAACTCTTAAAACTGTTGAAGTACACTCGGTCACTAATTTACTATATGTTTATGCCTAGGTAATTGTAGAAGCAACAACAACTACTCCTGTTACCTTTTGTCCTTGCAAAATTTAGTCATTTAGTCTCTTGATATATTTCATTTTCCCTTTATATCTCTCTGTGTCTCTTATCTCTCTTTCTCTTCAGGTCATTGGTCAGAATTAGATTTGAGTAGGTGAGTGTGGCCTATCTGATAAATCTGTGGTTGTGTTTCATATTTTGGAGGCTGTGGTGTAGCTAGGGTCAAAGATGTAGTGGTCACTATCATTTTTTTTTCCGTTTTAACTCTGTTTAGCCTAGAGATCTGTACTGATGCAAAAAGTTTGAGAGACTTTGATAACTGCATCTGGTGATTTTTTGTGAAGCATACTACATGCATATTTTTTACAAGTTTGGGAGAAAAAATACCTCCTAAATAGACTTCCCAGAAACTTAATATGAACAATTCACTTTCTCCTAGGTAACAAAGTTTGCTTGTAGGGTCATGTGCCCCTGGTGAGAAATCCAAGTCATTTATATATTTGTAGGAATAAGATGCAGTAACTGTGAAATGGTTTTGTTAGGAAGGGGCACCAGGTCGATCTCTGTGCAGCTCATGTGGGTAGGTCAATGAGCTTCATCTTAACTGATTATAAACTATAAATCTTCAGAAGTGCCAAATAACCAAATTGTGATATATTACTTGAGAGAAATATCTATAGAGTTGTTTCAGTGAACTCATTAGACATTTGGGTAGTAAAATTAAACTTTTGATAAAACTGCCGTGATTTGTTTGAAGGAAAACATTCAAGCATTAGAAGGGTTTTGGAGAGAGAAGTTTTTCAGGAAGAGAGATTTGGGAAATTGTCACTTACTTTTGTATTTTTTACCAAGAGTCTGAAGGTTAAGTAAAATTTCTTTTTTAGAGTGGTAGCACTAGCAGTTAAGAGAAATTTTTAACTTGACCGATGTCTTGGAGCAGTAAACTTGAAAAAACCCAAGCACCCTCTAGTGAGGAACATGAAGCTTCTGTTTGCTTGACTCTACCAGCATAGAAGAAAGTGGGTGGGAGTATCTTTTCAGATGAAAAAGGTATTGACAGAAAGGAAGTTCTTGCCAGAAAATAAAAAAAAATAACTAATATTACAGATTATATTTGTTCTAAAAGGTGAGTTTTTTGTTTTAGCTTCTAGTAAAGAAGAGGATTTTTTTCTTGACCACATGCTCTTTTTAAAGAAAATCAATTCTGAAACCATTTTTCATTCACAGATCACTCTTACACTGTAAGATTCAACTGAGTTACTAGGTCACAGCAGCACTGCAGTATTGAGGATTTTCAATATGTTAGCTGTGACAGCAAACAGAAAGCACTGGAGCCTGATGATATGACAGGTCATTTGATGTCAGTGAATACCTCGTCTGGAGGCAGGATAATATGCATGACCGCCCCAGTAAAAATTCACCGTTCAGTTAAGAACAGAACCCTGAGAACTGTGTGGACAGCACTAACACCAGGAGACACAATTTGTAGTACTTGGTCCAGAAAAAGAATAAGATGATGTAACAGTCTCTAGCCAGTCACATCTTGTGGTCTAAAGCTGCCCAGGAGATTGAAATACTCCACTCTTGTCTGTTCCTGAGACTTGGTTGCCATGGTCACAGCTTTAGAGAGATAAAGACTTTCTTTTCCTGTGTTTTGTATGTATAGTAGGGGGTCATAACAGTGGTGTTGCTTCTATGTAGAATACTCTATTTTTCCCTTTCATCTAGTGAGGCATTTTTTTACTCCTCAGTTAAAAGCTTTTGGGCTCATTTGTGTTTAAAGCATTTCAGGTTTGAGAGTTGTCTTTATTTCTGTCCTCCTTTCTGTACTCCCATGTATCCATGTGAAGCTGTGTCATTTCTATTTTTATTGTCCTTTAAAATCCAACACATTCCTAATAAATAATTGTTTCTAGAACAATAACCACCTTGCCCCAATATTCTTTTGACTGTTTGCAGTGGTCAGTGTCTGTCACATATACAGGTTTCTCCATCCTTCACACTACCATGCCATTAGTTTCTCTGTAAGATGTATTCAGGAATCACAGAACACAGATCCCTTCCTTTATTTTGTCTCTGCCACCTACTCACTCTGCAAATGGGTATTTTGGGCTCTTCAGAAGTGTAAAGTACACTGGATAAAATAAATATTTTGTAATAATTTCATGGTCACCCACCCTCTTCCATCGCACTCATTTTTCTCTGCTCTTTGTGCCTTGTTGTTGCAGCTCCAGATGTGTACACACAACAGTACACAAATATACACAAACACAGCAGATATCCACGATTAAGAAGTGTATGCAAGCAAGCATGTGTTTTAAGAAAGGTACTATCTTCTAGAAGGTGCTACTTCCCAGGGATTTGAGATAGCTGTTAGGAATTATATATAGAACATTTAAAGAGGATAGTCTTAAGTTTTTTTTAAATTGATTTTCTGATTTCATAGCCTTCTGTCAGTAAGAAACTAAGCTGGTTTTCCAGGGCATTGTTTTGCTTTCCATGTTCCTTTCTATAAACAGGAAAAAGTAAAAATAAAATAATTCTATATGAGAGACTGAGTCATATTTTTTGGCTAGTGTGAACCCAGAAGGGATTTTTTTGGTTGGTAAGTTCATTTTCTCTTCTCCGAACTACACATACAAAATGGTATAGTTGCTATGACGTAATCCTCACACTGTCACTTAGAAAAGTGTTTGGGAGGTAGAAGTGTTCAGTAACCCAGCAACCCTTTCAGTTGTTTCTTAGTTTCCATCCATAAGTCTGTAGTATGTAGAAGCATATCTGCAACAGCTGAAATAAGGTAGGTATGTGCATGTAAAATATGTAAAATATCAATTTGCCTCAATGCCTCTTTATTCTGTTCAGGCAAAGTGCTGCTGTCCTAATCCTCTGTTATTTTTACTACTTACTCTGGTCTGTTTCTTTCAACTAAAAATTTTCCCTTCAACCGGAAATTGAAAACCTGTCTCTGAAGCTGTTGCTAGGGAAGAAGCTCTGATATATAGAAAAGAATGCAAGCCTTAAATATATTTTCATTTTTACTCCTGAATGTATATGCAAATGCAGGAGGATAAAAAAGTCAGGTAACTCAGATCTTGATTTTTGTTGGAAGCATGATTTCATCCTCTCTTGCCACTGTAGTATGAAAGCTTTAATTAAATGTTTGTCTTCTATTATAAGTCCACAACATTATTCTACAGAACAGTTTGGATCTGAGGGTTGACTGGTGGTGAGGCAGTCATAGATGCATCTGGAGCTAACAAAACCTGTTTTGAGGTTCTCTCTAATGCTAAAGAGTCGTATAATTGGGTCTTTGAAATCTAATACCATTTCCCCAAAATTCTTTGATTTAATAAAGTTATTGTAATCTCTGCCTTAGATCCTTGCCCATAAAATAACATGATAGCCAGTAATTTCACCAGGGATATTATACGCTAGCATTTCGGAAGCACTTGGGTACTCTAGTCATGAACTGCACAGACATGATACAGAAAACAAGGGTGGATATGTATGTGTGTTTGTATACATATCAGTATTCCCTGTATAGTGGACTTGCTGCAGATGGTAGTGAAGAAAGCTTAGTCCTTCACATGTAACAACAAAGCAGAACTACTACTTCCTTGGTGACTTTTGTTAATCTTTTGCTTTGAATGATGCAGGATGTTCTCTGGGGAAATAGGACATGCTTATAGCTTGAAAGACTACACTGCATGTAGAAAGGGGCTGAAGTAATACTAGCTGAGTGACTGTCTGATTCCCAAACTTCTTAGCTTTGCAAACACTACGATACTTGTAAAAATGTCTACTTGCTTATGTCTAGTATGAATTGTGTAATCCTTCCTTGTAGACATATATTAATACAGTTTTTGTGTTCCTGAAATATTGAAGTTTTGCAGTGTTGGAACCTAGTATTGTTTTGAAGTACTTGTAGATAGCCTAACTATAAAGATCTCTGGGTGACTTGCTTGCCTTCCAGTAGATACTCAGTTCTGTATATATCTGTATGATACTCAGTTCTGTATGATATCTGATGCTGGCTGCAAATCCTGGGGAGGGACAAAGAAAATTACATATTAAAAACAACTGGGGCTGATGCTTATTTTTTTCAGTGTGATAATTGTAGTAACCTATGGCATTCCATTGATTTTTGTAGTGGACAAAGAATTAGTTGTGTTACTTTCTTCTGCTCTATATTCAAAGACTCTCGAATATATCAGTAATAGAGGTGGTATTACAGTGAACAGAAATGGATGAGTTTCAGAGAAGTATTTTCAGATAGAGATTTTATACATACATACATACACAAACACTTAACATATGACATCTCTCAATCCTACTCCAGTATTTTTAGCAGGTATTACTGATAGAACTTCAGTGTTACATGTTTCTTCTGGTAGCAGTGAAAGGGAATATTCATGTTGTATTACTTGAGGCTACGAAGAATTCAAACTTAAAGGAAAAAATGTTTCAGGCTATAGCAGATATTTAATACTTCTTAAGTCCTTCACATCTCTTGTCTCTGATATCTATAGGAAGCATGCCATTTCAGCTTTTTCTTATGAGTTTAATTTCTACAGAATGTGTGTTTATAAAAGGAGTTCACTTTTTTATATTTAAACTGAGTACAGGTATCTTTAATAATAGTGCTTAATTTATAACTAATGTTAAAAATAATAATGAATAACATTATTACGAAAATAATACAACTAGATATAACTAGGTTAAAGGAATTGGGTTCTCTAGAACCATGAAAGTGATGAAATAGTTTCTGAAACATTGTATTCATATTCTTGACTACTAAGCTGCATGTAGGTATTTAAAAAGTGTGAGAGGTAAAGGTGGCTTTTAGGAATGGAGACAAAAATTTGAGTTTTCCCTTGCTATTTGTTATCTAGAACACTAGGGGACAGCACTAAAATATTACATAAATGTGTTATTGTTTGCAGTGCTAATGATATAGATACTCTGTGAGGGTTTGTGAGAAGAAAACAAATTACCCTGTTTTGAACAGAGTTAGGACAAGTAGTAGTCTTCAGAATTTCTGTATTCCTTTTGAAAACTGCATTTGACTTCACATGCTATACAAAATAGCTTAAGTTTCTTGTAGTCTGAATCTAAGGTATTTGTTGCAGTGATCTCTTTAGAAATTCAGCTTTATTTTTTTAATATAGCAATGGTGTTGAACAGACCCTTCTGTAAATACATTTTTTTAAGGTCCAGAAAACAAGGAATTAGTTGGCTCACATGATTTATCTGCTCATTTTAGATGTGCTATGTTAATGCTATGATACTTACACTGAAATGTGAAGCAGTGTAGTTCCTTGAAAAATATTGCAGTTTCTCTTGTGTTTCTCTAGGCACATTGGAACGACATGAAACAGGTGAAAGAGCAAAAGCAATTCTTACTTCCATTGAAGATTCGGAGTGCTTGGTGTCAGATGTTCTACTTCCTGTATCTCAAGAGTCAAGAAGAAATAAAAATGATGGATACAAACACTCTAGCTCCTATAAACATGGCATGGTCTCTTACAATCTTACTTATACAGAAAAATCTTCAGATAAGGTAAGAATGAAGAGCAATGAGCTGTGATCCAAATTTTCTACCCTTTCACCTTCACTGATCTGTTGCCCTCAATAAGTGGGGCTAGCCTTGGTTTTAAGTTTATAAAGGTTGTTCCAAGTGACTCATTTTTTATGCCTTCAACCCCATTTCATAGAACAAATGGGGAAGATGAGGGGAGTGCCTTATATGAGATCACCAGTAGATCATGTCAGAAGGATTTTCAGAGATTTACCACCCATAGTTAGATCCTATTTCCTTATGCCTCTGGCTCATGACTTCTTCTATTAGCATTACCTTCAGAACAATTGAACCCACCAGTTGGAATATACCTGTCTTGAGGAAAAGCATATCGTAGTACGATGCTCTGGTGTGGCTGCACCTTGAGTATTATGTGCAGTTTGGGGCTCCACAATATAAAAAGGATATCAAGAAAGGATATCAAGCTGTTGGAGAGTGTCCAGAGGAGAGCTACGAAGATGAAGGGTCTGGTGGGCAAACGTTATGAGGAACGGCTGAGGTCACTTGCTTTGTTTAGTCTCGAGAAGGAGATTGAGAGGAGACCTCATAGCCATCTTCATCATCCTTACAAGGGATAGCAGAGGGGCAGGGACTAATCTTCTTAATCTGGTGGACAGCATAGGACTAGGGGAAATGGGATGAAGTTGAGTCAGGGGAGCTTCAGGCTGGAGATTAGAAAAAGGTTCTTCACCCAGAGGATGGTTGAAATCTGGAACAGCCTCCCCAGGGAAGTAGTGTCAGCCCCAAGCCTGACTGAGTTCCAGAAGTGCTTAGATAACGCTGTCAGGCACGTAGTGTGATTCTTGGGGTGTCCTGCATAAGTTTAGAAGCTGGACTTGATGATCCTATTGGGTTCCTTCCAGCTCAGTTGATACTATGATACTGTACTATGAATGCTCTTGGCTTTTCCATTATTGCTTTCCTATGAAACAGCAGATTCCTGTTGTCATTCAATGCTGGGGGTTTTTTGGGGTGTTTTTCTGTTAACATTATCACAGAACAGAGTGTAAGTGCCTAATATTTATATTAGTGTTTATGTTTGTCACCTAATTGACTTAAAAGAGGATGGTTATATTCCTTGTGAGATACTCGGCTGCAAATGGGTATCACAGACTTGAGAAGAGATTTGGCCAGGAACTGTACTTAGCTTTGTCTAACAATTTTTTTTTCCAGACATCATTAAACCAAATAATTGTGACTGATGGAAAAGATGTGCTCTTTCTTTTTGTTTTGAAAAAAATAATAGAAGGAAATATCAAACTGAAACTAGCATAGTACTGTTAGAGCTGAAAAAATGAGTAGACACCACATAATGAGAATTAAGGTTGAAAATGTCATTCTATTTGTAGCCTAGATATATCTATATTTTTATCAGCTATTTGTAGATATTTTAAAAGCCTGTATTTGCTAAATGTAAAAACAATTTAAACTGTCTCAAGTTTAGTACGGTCTCAAATACAATGAGACATTGCCTTATTCATGTTTGAAGATAATGGCCCGTGCATCTTTCTGAAAACCCTCTGTGCATCAGGAGTGAATATATTCACTGAGCTCTTCATATGTCTGTATCTTAAGAGTAGGCCCTCAATGTTGTTTGTTCGTGTTTATCACTTTTTAATTAAAATGGATTTGGGGAATTCCATTCTCTTCAATAAGCAGAGGAAGTCAAGGTTACTGTTCTTCAACCCTGAATGTATATAAAAAAATACCTTTCCACAAGTATTGGAAGATGAGAAATGCTTTTCCCCAACTGAAACGTGGAAACAGTCTTCAAAATGGTCTCTGGCCTTTTTCTAGCTTTATTAATTCTGGTAAATGAAATACTGGATATTCCAAAATTCTGCATGCTAAAGTGCAGCTTAATGCAAGTCCTCACTCCTCAATTTTCTTTTTTTGGTCTTTTTCTTTATTGTACCTACAAACTTACTTTTCATTTACTTTTAGTTTAAGAGTTAAACAATAATCATTATAATGTTTATCTTTGACCTTTTACTAACCTTAGTCTGATTTCTAAAGTTCTTTTTGATCCCATTTTCTGAAAAGTCTTATTAGAGCATAATCCTGCTGAACATGTTGTGGGGCAGATGGTACACTAGATGGCCATTGACACAGAATCTGGTCTCACTGTTAGTTTATTAAAAGGAATAGTTTCTTGCCTTTTTAAAGAGAAACAACAGAAAAAGCTATAGTAGTTGTGTTTGGAGTGTAACTGGTCATAACTATTGAGTTGAAAATGAAATGTATTCAACAGTGGATGGAAAGAAAATGTGCTGCTTATGGAATATGGGGAAATAGTTTTTGAATAAGTTTAGAGTGTTAAGTTTAACATGCCTTAGAAATTACCATCTTAAATTGGAAGTAATATCACAGTTGGTGGCAGTGGAGTTGTAAAAATTTGTAGCTCTTTCCTTGTTCAGATATACATCTCAGCTACTCAAGTTTCTCTGTAAAATATTCCTTTTTCTTGTTTAAACATTTTTCATTATTTGTCTTGTCCCAATGAAAACTTTTTATTGAGAGAATATTATTGATGTCTCTTAAATGACTTCCCTGTGACTTTCAAAATGTCACCTTCTTTTTTGTCATTATAGTCCTGTTATTTTAGTCTAATTTCCTAATAAATGAAATTCTGTACTTGGGAAACCACTTTTCATTTGTCAAAAATCCTGTCATCCATTACATCCGGTGCTTCTTCCCCCTTCCATACCCGTTAGAACAGGTTCTGTTGATTGGTGTGGGAGATGCTGGAGACTAAATGTATAGAGTGTAGCTGAACCTGGGAAGAATATGACAGTGGAGCTCCTCTTAAATGCTATTCCAGAAGCCCATGAAGGCTACACAAAAGGAGCATGGAGCTCTGTGGCTTTTTTAAATTCCGTTTTGTCATTGCTGAAGCGAAGGCTTGTTGTGATGTCTGCTGCTTTTCTTACTTCTTAAGCAGGAAACATTTTTTTAGGTTTTTCAGATCAGAGTGCTATATTGACTGTTTGGGGTATTGTATTTTAGGATCTTGAAACACCTTTTGAAATCCTGATCTCATGAAATTGAGAGTTCTGAGTTTAATGTTCCATTCCATATTACTAAGTGTATAATGACTACACAGATGAAACTATGATGAAACTTTCAGATTATCAAGAGGTTAAGTATGCATTGTGTGTTTACAATGAGTGTTTCATTATCAGTTTGCTTCTTTGGCAAATTGTTTATTAGAAATATAACAACCAAAAAAGTTTCTAATAACATTTCTATTTAAAAAACAAACAAACAAAACCCAACAAAAGCCCAAGGCAGTCAATTTGTCAATTTCAGCTTCTCTTTTAAGAGTTCAATTTCACCAGACTTAGGTAACAGAACAAATGCGGGGTACCTTTTCTGTCCTGTTGGTATTACACTTGTGAGTAATCCTTATTTTGTACAGTGAGATAATCTACATGAAGAGCACAAGAAAGATTCAGCATTTTTTCTAAATATTTATTAGATTGTTTTATCATTAATAGTCTGTTGAAGACAAAATAACATTTACGAAGTAATCTGTCTTTACTCAATCCTGAGAAAGAAGAAAAAAATGTCCTTACATAGCAGTCCAGCTTCAAAGGGTTTCTTTCAAAACATTTGTCATCATGTAAATCACAGACACAAAAGTAAAACGCTTTGATTTCATGGTGTTTTGACCATTTTAACTCTTTTATTGTACTGCACGTGCTAGTGGGAGTACCAATAACAGATGAGTGTGACAAATGCAGTTAACACAAGATCCATATTAATGTTGTCAAAACCCTTTGATATATTTAAACAGATTTTAATTATTTTCAATGTCAAAAGACTTGAAATATATAGCATAATGGTTCTTCAAGAAAGCTTTACTTAATATGTGAATGTAAAACCTCTCATAAAAATGAAACTTATATCAGCCTTACTCATTGACATAGGGTATTCATCAAGTCAGCAATTTGTGTGGCAAAGTGCCATTTGAATAGTGTATTGTTAGAATACTTATGGTCCACTTGACAAGGGCTCTTGCTGTAAATAGTGCAATTTGACTCCAGCTGTTAAAGAGTGGCTTTGACAGCAGCCAAATAGAATGGAGATGCTTTACTGCACCGCAGAAAAATCAATATTGGGTTCTTGTTCCTAGTAACCTGTTTTTCCTTTTTTGCAGATTTATACAAGACTATCTAGAGTTCATTTGTGAAAGTTTAAATATTATTTTAAGAGCAGGTCTGGTTTATTTTCAGATTAACGTTGGTGATGAGTGCTTATGTTTGGTATGAAGAAATCCACAAAACCCCCTAAAAAGACAGTACTTTGTGGATGTACATAATGTGATAATGCAGCATTATTTCAACTCGCAGCTTATACAGATGGATATTAGGATATGGGTGCATAACTTTTGTAACTGACAGAAAATGATCTTTTCTTCCTCTCATTTTTGTATCCTTTTTGTAGTGTAGTATCCCTGTCAATTTCTTTAGCATAAGGCTTTTAAAAACAGATTTCTTTGTTGTTCTCCCTGTAACAACCCCCACAGATGTTGACAATCTGTAGTGCCATTGTAGATTTTCCTGAAGCGTAGTCTTCCTGGTGCTGAACAGTTTTCCAGCAGTGTTCAGTGACACAAGGTTGCTATGATACCTGGCCAGTAGCAATAGGTATTGAATCGCTGGTCTTAATTACAATAAACTAGACACTAGATTGTGTACTCATGGTGTTCATGTGGAGCTAGTACTCATTATACCTTTAAGTCATAGTTATAGTTGAAAATTGGAGCTGTGTGAAAAGCTGTTTAAAGAAAAACACATTAAAATGCATCAGTGCATTGTATGAAGATTTCATTGATGCACATAAAAAGCTGGATATCTCTGGGAATTGTTTTCATGATGTTCCAGAAACCTTTCATGTTAGAAGTTTCCTAGCTCTTCAGCTTAAATGATTTGGATATAAATCTGTGTTTATCATGGACTGGTATTTCTAATGGTTTCAAGAATGTAAATAGAGCTGCTTTTGGGAAAAATTTTGGAGGAAGAGCAGCTTCTAAAATTTGTGCAATAACTGCTAAACCTTGGACTGCTGAATTATTACTGAAGTACTGAAGATTTAGATCAGAAGAGGGAAATTTTTACTGTAAAACAAACAAGACAAAGACAAGGGGAAAAATGTATTTCTTTACATATGAACTTCTATAGGAATGTTACTTATTGCTTGATATAGTCACTACAATTTCTTGAAATACAGTTATTTGAGCATTAATGCATGGTGTAGAAAGAGTCAAGACATCTAAATAAGGGTTTATACAAGATTTGTAAAATGTTTTGATTTATATAGTTACTAGACATAATTATGGTGCCAGTATTTAAGTACCAGTTACTGTAATACTTGTCAATGCATTGAATTCATGGAGCTTTCTAAATTCAGAAATTACTCTGTACTAACTAGACACATAAGTTATATCAAGTTTTTAGTTTTACCTGTAGAACCTACAACAATTCCCCCACAATTTCCTAGTAGGTAAGTGTTGCATTCACAGTGTGGGTTTAAGATGCACTATATGAAATCTGAGGTTTTTTGTGGAACTTGTTAACAATATTTTATGCTCATAAACCACCTGGAAGCCCCAAACACAATTTCATTTATATTCTGAGCTTTATAGAGTCTGCAAAAGTGTCTATCTGTTCAGCTGAGATTGCTTCAAATAGCGAGTGGTCAGAGAGACTTAGCTGATAAAGGTCAAAGGAGCCTCTTGACCCTGTGATACTTGCCAAAGCAATTGGAGCATAGGGACTGATACACAGTTAGATATAGCTTGCTAACGCCATCTCCACTTTAATTGGTAATGATAGCAGGAATACACAGTAAAGTCATTGCTGAAAGAAAACAAAAAGTATCCAATATAGTAATTTATTACCAGCCAGTGGGTTTCACGCACTAGGTTGTTTTACCCCTGCAGTGGTAGAGAAAGCAAAAAGGTACTCTTAACACTTAACTGAAAATGGATGCCCTGCTGCTATCAGAGATGCATGGTGGTCAAATGATTGCCTGTGCCATTAGCTTGGTAATGTTTTCTCTATTGTAAACTCAGCTCCCCATGTTCTTCCTGTGCATCAGCTGCAGATTGAAGGCTTTCTCTTTTGTCTTCTATTTGTGCTGCCAATCATCAAGCTGCAGTCCACCAAGCACATTTCAAAGAGCCTTTTTTTTCACTACTATTGACTACCATCTCTGGAAACTGAGGACTTGGAGAATTTAGGAATGAATTTAATGCTTTAATTTATACTTTCTTCAAAAGAGGAAGTCTTGCTTATCTGAGAGCCTTTTATCATTTACTTAAGTGTGCTGTAGTGTTGGACCTGTATTAAAAGCTGATAGTCTAATGACTGTCAAAATAGAAAAGCATGTCTGCCAAAAAACTCAGACAAATAAAGGACACAAAATCGTCCCAACCCCAAAAAATCAGAAGCAGTGCAGTTAATGAAAGAATTTTCCATTTTCCTTTGCATTTGCCAATAAATACCTCAATTAAGATCATGTACACACCCCCAGGCCCCAAATCTTACTAAAATTTCACCTAAAATGAAGTTGAGTTTCTTGTATTTTTTTGAGCCTTTGTAGGTGTCAAATAGTAGATAAAAGAGGGAAATTATTTTTCTGACTTGTTTAATGTTAATGAATCAAAATACACTCTATCACAAGAGAAAGCTCAAAGGAACACAGTCCAATATGTAATTAAAAAAATCTGATTTCATTTATCAGAATAGCTCACATTTATGCTTTATACAGCATGTTTGATTCTGCAGGCATTGGGAACTTTGGGGCCAATTTTCTGTCACTTTTATCCTGTTTTTTTTTGAATAGAGAGCGAGCACAATGGATAAGGAAGGCCAAAAGTCTGTAAGAAAAAGTCACGTTTAATATTTCAAGACTTGTTTTATGTAGAAGTTGATACGGCCCAGGCTGTAAGAATTGAGCAATTTCTTTTTAGTGGTATCAAAGTGACATCTAAGTTTATTTTAGTCTGGTTTGCCTCTAAAAATCTACCATGTGATTTTGCCACTTTATTTCCTTTATGTAAAATGAACATCAAGACCATTCTTGTCATGTCTCTTTTTAGCGCAAAACCCACAATAGAATGCATCTGTTAAAGAAAGCTGGTGTGTGGAAAAAGTACACATATATAAGGAAAAGAAACAGTATGGGAATCCCTGCCAGCTAATGGAAGTATGTATTTTAAGTGGAATAGTGTTCCTGAACAGGTTGGATCCCAGTGGAAAAAGGCCTTTAGAGATGAGAAGGCAGCTCAGAAAAATAACACTTGAATTGTACTTCCCATGAAATTTTTATGTGGTATGTCTGTCTTAAACCTGTTAAAGATAATGGCATGTATTGATGTATTTTGGGGCAACAGTAAAGATAGTCCTCTGCCCTCCCCCTTCCGTAGACATGGGAAATTTTTTCCTTGGGTGCTAAGCTGGTTTGGTAAAGATGTGTAAAGGGAGAAAAGAGACAGAAGAACAGGCTCAGAAGTTGTGGAGCAGGAATGAATTCCATGCCAGAAGAAATCAAAGTGAGTTGTCATTGCTCCAGCTTTTAAGTTTATTGCCTCATTCTTTAAGAATGATATGAAGGTCCTTGAGGATCTCCTCTAGAGGAGGGCAACAAAGCTAGTGAAAAGGACTTAAGGTGTGTCCTATGAGGAGTGGCTAAGGACATTGGGCTTGTCTAGTTTGGAGAAAACTGAGGGGTGTCCTCATTGCTCTTACAATTGCCCTTCCTGCAGAGGGGAAGTGGAGAGGTGGGTATTGAGCTCTTATCGCTGGTATCCAGTGACAGGACACATGGGAGTGGTTCAAAGCTGCGTCAGGGGAGGGTTAGAGTGGACATTAAGAAGCACTTCCTTACCAGGAGGATGGTCAAAATCTGGAATGGGTTTTATAGGAGGTGGTTTATGCCCCAAGCCAGTCAGTGTTTGTGAGGCATTTGGACAATGCCCCTAATAATACGCTTTACCATTTGGTTAGCCCTGAATTGGGCAGACAGTTGGACTAAGTGACCATTGTAGGCCCCTTCCAAGTAGTCTGCTCTTTTCTTGCTCTTGTTTTGTCCTGGCTCAAATATCTTCAGTGACAGATTAGGGAGCTATTACAGAGCTGATAGCTGCCATACATGGACTACAGCTTACCTTTCCAAAGCCTCCCTGAATCTTGCTCTTTCCTGGATGTAGAAAGATTGTGTTGTGTATTAGTCGGAGATGGTGCACAAGGCTGCCATGTGGCTCCAGGTATAGTTTTAGTCTGTAGCCAAACTTCTTGCTTCTTCAAAGCTTACAGGTGAAGGCCTTGTAGGAAGCCTTATCAAGCAAGGCAGATCCCTCCCAAGAGTGAAAACGTTCCACATTCTACTTGGTAGGCAGGAATGTTATCAGCACACAGATAGTTTTATTTTGAACAGAGGAGGCCTAGCCTCATTACTAAAGTATTCAGTTTCAAAGGGTGATTTGTTAATTCTTAAAAAAAGTAGACTGTTTTTGGGATTTGGAAATCTTTAAATTAAGATCTAATAGTAATTACAGAAGCTTAATGAGATACTTGGCTAGTCCCTAACAAAAACTCAGGACTATTTTAGCTGAAATGGCTGATGGTGCTGTTACATTACTTTTGCGATGATGCATGCATAAACAAAAGAAAGCACTTGCTGAAGTTGTCAGAAAAGAAGGACAAAGGGATCTTTTAATTACTGAAACCTGCGTTCACAACAGCAAGGCCTCGAAGTTGGACTGTGTGGTTCTGAGACAAGTCATGCTTTGTTATTGCTATTCTATATTCTATATTGCTATTAGCCTGTTTTTTGACACTGAGTTACTAAACATTTAATATGTATATTTGGAAAGAAAAAACCCCAAACCCTAAAGACAATGGCAATATTTATAAGAATGTTGTAGGTTTTATTTTTGTGAAATACTTCCAGAACTTCAGGAAAGGCACAATACAGAATGTAAATATCTGTTAATCTGCTTTTCAATATCCATCATCAAATGCTATTTCCATCTCTCTAGTTCATGGTTAGTTTTATGGGTTTCGTTCCATTTTCTGTCATCTTCTGTTACAGAGAATAGCTTGTCCATATTTCCTAAATCATGTTTTATGTCTAAAGCTTTAGATGTCCACTTTCTTTCATTGGCGTGAAATGCCTATGGCAGAGAGCTAAGATAACATGGTAGTTGCTTTTAGGGTCAATGTCAATAAGCTTTCATATAGCAAGTAAACTTTTAAGGTAACTTCACACACAGTAGCATCACCAGATTCCTCAACAGATTGGCCTTGTCACAATATTTTCCTTTGTTTGGGTGGTGATTTTTGTAAAAATTTCTAAATGTTAATCAACCAAATATAAATGTATAAAGCAGAGAAAATTAAAATGACAGGCTGAATAATAACAGCTTTTATTAGTGTCAGAACTAACTTGTGAATTCCAGTGTTTGCATTCCATGGGGTTCTCCCTATGTATTAGGAAACTGCGTAAGTAAGCCTAGGAATTTCCTAAAACCTATTCTTTTTAAAAACTGGAAAAGGAAAGGGATAAGAAGAAAACATGAACAAGCAGTTATAATCTCTTACTTATGGCTCCCTATGGAGACCTTTAAATAAGATTACGTATTTAGAGTGCATCCTCATCTGGTGGCAGCATCGTTCGCTAAATAACAGAAAGCTAAATTATATTATTACTCAAAACTAAATAATCAAATAACTTAGAGTCAGTTGTTTTCTTTCTATTATCTGTAACTAGAATATTGATAGCTTAAAAATCGCTGCTCTTATAAAAATCATAGTTTGTAATGTAAAAGGAGGTAGGTAAGGAGTGGTCTTTTAGAAAGATAATCAACACTGCATTCAAGTTAAAGCCAGCTGTTGCCGTATTTATTAATACTTTATAGTGTATTTTAAGATTCAGCTATTTTCAACAGAAACAATTCTTTGCACTAGTGGAATATTTCTAATTATCACAAGAAAATTAAAGCTAACAGTGATCTTGAAAAGTCTGTATCACTTGTGATATGGAGGCTAGCATGATTGTCTGCAGAAATATCACTGGGCCAAAAAGTTGCTTTTTGATACTGTCTTTCTGTTTGTACGTATTTGCTTGCAAAGGTGAAATAGTTAGACTGAACAGAGTGCTGAGAGCATAGGTTATCCAGAACAATAAAAACATAAAAGTCATATGTGCTTAAAGAAAAGGGCAAAAGCCTCAACAAGGAATTTGTACTCCCTCACATCTGCTCTTCCCCTGAAGGTAAAAGATATCTCTTTAATAGATACAGTAGGATTTTGATAGAGGATATTGTGTCAGTCTCATAACTTAATTTTACCATTGGATGATCCCTCTAGTACCTTCATGGAATGCTACTTGGTGCAGCGTGATGATTCCTGTGAAAGGAAGTAGTTGCTCTTCTACAAACTCATCTGGAGTCTTTCTCAAAGAAAAATTGAGAGTTTTATCTTTATAATGGAAATTTATTGGTGTAGTCTTAAAGATTCAGCTCTTTCATTTCAGTTTCTGACATGTTTTTTACCTGCTGGCGTGAGAAATAGGATTTTTATTCCAAATTACAATCAGATATTTGTCATGGGTTTTTTCCTCAGAAAATGTGTTCCAAAATACCAGCAGTTTCATAAACACATCAGTCACATGAAAGTCTGTAGAGCAGGAGGTTTGATGAAGATGAGCTACAGCTATTCCTTCCAGTAAACATTTCTATTATTTTTATGATTCTGTGTAATATTGCATTTCCTAGGAAAAAAATACTTTTGAAAAATTTGTAATACCCAGAGTCAATATTTACAATTTTTTTTCATTAAAAGGAATTAGTGTTTCAGACTGTTTTAAAATGTAGGAGGAAAACAGGTTTTATTGAAACATTAAGGTGATCCTTTTCAAATTTGAATATTTGACATTAACTGCCAGTGGTAGCATTATTATTGCAGACTCTTCATTTGGTGCTATGTAGGTTCAGTCTTTTTATAGTAAAAGAGTAAGGAGGCCACAAAAGAAGTTGATATTCTACTGTGACCCTACTAGTACCTTTTTTTCCTGCTTTCTGAAGCCTGCAGAAGTTCTGTCATTAAAATTCTGTCATGCTGGGAATACACAGGCACAGAAAGTTGTATGGGGAAAAGGGCAGCAGTGTGAAGTGTTTTCTTCTGAACTTGCAGTTGTGTAAGGCAGGAAATCTACTCTTGTAAGTGAATCTTGATTGGAATGTGGGATCTGAGATAGTTTCCTGTGTTTTTTCTCCTTAAAGACTCTCAGAAATTATCTGGCACAGAAGTCCAAGATAGAACATCTTCCTGAAGTAGTCATTGGAAACTGAGTGGGGGAAAAGTATAGAATGTTTTCCATATATAGAAATATCCCAAGGATTGTAGTATAAATTTGAATTTCCCCTTCTTGACTTGTTCATCCTTAGAATCTTATTCCTGTCTGCATGTATTCTTTATTCACATGACTTTATATGAATATTTTTCTTCATTGTTTTGTTTATTCTTGCTCATTCCTTCTTCCCACAGGTTTTGCTTAGTATCTGATCTCCATACAAAGATGTATGCAATCTACAGCATAGCTGTATAATTGAAGGTGCTAGGGAGCCTATGTTATAGTATTTCCTTGCGTGTATCTCTGTGTATTTTAAGCTATTTAGGAGAAAATCCTTTTTCCTTAGTAAGAATTGAATAAATGTAATTCAGTTGAACTTAATGCAGTTAATAGATTTGGTCTCCTTCATATGCAGTTCTGTGCTGGTGTCTCGAAAATTACAAAATACTGTGGATTTGGTTTTGGACGCTATCATTTTTTCTTTTCAGTCAACAGATACCAGCAGCAGCCAACAGCACTTTACTATTTTACCAATTAAGACAAAATGGAACAATGCAAACTTTCATATTCTCTTATTTGATCTGGAAAAACTTGAACTTCTGCTGTCATCTCAACTCAGTGGATTAAAGTCATCGAATTCATTCCACAACCGTGACGCTCTAGAAAGAGCCAAAAGTACTACTGAGAAAAGGGTACTGACATTAAAAAGAAACAAAACTGCTGACTCCGTATCTCCAGTGGCTGCGCAAGTGGATACTCTTTGTTCAGACCAGGTCTGTAGGGATAATAATGTGGCTAAGCCTTTGGAAGAAAATTTTGGCATGAAAAGACAGAAGAAAATGAAGAGTTCAAGAAAGATTAGAATGCAGCCATCAGGAAACATTGATGTGAATGTCACCACTGATACAGCTAAACTGCTTTTGTCATGCCTCTTACCATGGGGTGCAGATAAAGAAATAGACGATCTTTGTGTTAGACACTTAGATATCTTGAAGCTTCAGTGTCCTGTTTCTTTTGGACTTGTGTCAAATGAAAACCATCTATCACTAATGTTGCCAGGATGGAGATGTACTGATTGTGGTGTGCTGGAAGAACATGCAGTAATGAACTTGTTTTCAAAAAGAGTGCTTGATTTATCAAAAATGTACCTTGCTTCAATTGAAGGACAAAGTGGAAAGAAGGAGGGACCAGAGAATGATGTCTATGGAACACAGAGATTGGAAACAGTGTTCTTCTTACTTAGCAGAATAACTTTAATCAACAGGTTAATTAACATACCTTCAGCAGTTACAGGTGAAATTGGTAGGTAAGTACATTTTCATTGAGTCTTTTCTTCCTTTATAGTGGTTTAAAAGTGAAAAATATGAAACACTTTCCTTAAATATGGAATTTTGCAGTGGAGTTTTACATTCTTTCTCTAGAGCTTTTTTGTAGGATGTTCTCTGAACAAAAGGAGTTTGGGATAAAGATAAGTATATTTTTCTGTTTAGCAGATGATAGCTGATGCCAGGAATCTTTTCAACAGAGCAAGAACTTGAATTATCAAGTTTCACATCCTTTTTTTTCCAGAGATCACTCTTTTCACAGCTTTAAGTAGAATAATGATGTCTCTTTGGGCACATTGTGAAACATACATTAAACACATTTGTGCTATTTCAACTTCAGTTCTCTGTAAGCAATATACTTCCTTTACCATAAACCCCTTGGCTTCCAGGTAAATAAAACATGAGACAAGAACATTGTGTGTTAATTATGCTATCTAAAGTACAATGCTCCCAGTAATAATGGCATCTACTGGTAATGAATGCCTCATCAGCCCTTTTGTTGTGAGAACCATCCCAAATAACAACAGAGACTTAAAACAAATTTATTGACTAAATGCATTTCCAGTATTAACAGAAAAATAGCATGCTCAACATTATTTGAGCAAGCCAAATAGAGCATGCAAACCCAGCAATGGATATTGTCCACATATTTTGTTGTTCAGTGAACCTAGGTTGTTCTGTATTTAGCATTTTAGGGGCAATTAACTTCAGTGTTGGTGATGCTATGGCCCAAAGGCAAGAAGGGTGACAAAAAATATTGATCCTGATGGTGCAAATTTCTGTGCGTCTTCCACAAAGTTCTAGTCATTCAGCGTGTATCAAGAGGTATGCGCCATCCCACAGGACAAACAGATGTAAGATTTTTCTGAGTTAGTTCCAAGTGTTTTTTTAATAGTTTCATGCTCTTTTAGTCTGCAGAAATCAGAATCTGTACATGACAAATGGCGAAATGTAGAAGCAGGAAGACCTTTGTTCCCCAGTTTTTATGGAGAGTTACCAAGCAGTAAGTATGTGGAGGAGTGACAATATTAGCTTGCAAGTGTTATTTTTTTACATGCTTTTTGTTGATAAAATACATCATTTAACTTCAATAATTAAAAAAATTATTTGTATTTTTTAGCTTCAAACAGGTCCAGTTTGCAAATACAGAAAATGGATTATTTTGTTGTTTTCTGTGAATATTACAAAAGCATATAAGCAAATTGTTAACTGTTAAGTAATACTGAAATCAAGGATATTTTTTTGTATGAAGGCAAAACATTCAGCTGAGTCTCTAAAGATGTTTTCTAGCTATCTGAAACACAGAGATGTGGTAAGACAAACAGTGTTGTCTCCCATCTCCCTCATCACCGTTACTTGCCTGCCCAATAATATATACAGCCCTTCAAGCAAACTGTTGCCGTAGTAATACAGGAGTGATCTTGACTCTTCAATCATGCCCTTAGGTTTTTGGCTTAGGGTGGAATAAAATAATCTCTTCACATTAATGTCCCACAGGCAATTGTTTGCCAGTCTTAGCTTTGCAAGCCAGTCTAACATTGTTTACAGTATGCAACTAACCAAAGAATGTTTAAATAAAAACCTAAACAGCATATGGATATTTGTCAGTATACATTACCTAACAAATACAGTGTTCCTGTTACAGACTAGGTCCTGTCTAGACTGATAACACATTCTTTCAAGTCAAATCTTGTCCCTTCACTATGTAAACAAGACTTAATATCCCCATCTAAAATCAGTTTTTAGTGTCTCTCTTCTGACTCTTGTATGCACCATAACTGTAGAACTTGTGGTGACAGCAGAAGGGCCTGCTGAAGGAAAGAGGTGGAATATAAAATGTAGTTACAGTAGAAAATTAAGTAGATGAAAGGCATGGAAATGTTGCAGAGGTGACTAAAATGTTTGTGGACATAAAAATAGTTTTAGTAAGTGACCTAAAACCTCTAAGGTAATCTAATCCATATCCCATATCTCCTAGTTCACACCAGTTTGGATTTGCAAATTGAAATCTTATCTAAGACTTGCAGATCTCTGACATTTCAGGAAAGATCAGTTTTTTAGCGTCAAGGAAACACTGAACAGCAGAATGCATAATGTTAAATCTTGATTATACTGAAGTTTCTGGACTTTCTGTATACCTTTACATGTATGTAAAGAGATGGGAACAAAACCAAATTAAACCAGGAGTTATTAATGTTTTTTTGCATACATAGACATGAAACTGGAATACTGTAGCAGAGGACAAGGGCAGATGATAAGTACCATAGTGGCTGTACTACTCTCCATCAGTGGGGACATTTGCTGAAAGACATTTTTTGTTTAGACCGTAGTAGCCCCAGGTTAGCCCTCGAGTCAGTAAGAGACATGAAAACAATTAATTTAAATTGTCATTGCTTGTGCCTTCCTATTCAAGATTTAGGAGAGCTATTTCTATCCCATAGGATTTCATCACGATATGTTTGTACTAAAGAAATTAGTTTTCAAATGAGGGGGAACGGTTTGTAATAGTAACACTGAACTTGACACAGCAAAGTTTCCAAAATGGCAGAGAAAAGAAAACTGCAAATTCACATGAAATTCAAATTAAAACATGAAAAAGAAGTTATCTTTGGATGATCAGTTCTGCCTCTCCCCATTTTGTCATCCCTTTTTATGTTTTTATATTAACCTTTACTTTTTGTGTTACGGTACATCCATGTCAGCTGTCAGAGGTAGAAGCTAAAATATATGCTCTTACTCCGTCTTTCTGTAAAATTATATTAAATACTGTAGGGGTTTTTTTGCTCTTTCCTTTTTAATTCTTTATCATACTTATGTGAATGTTTGTGCATGTGTTTGTATATTATATTAGATATTCCCATAGTTACATCATGTTGCTTCC
Organism: Galbula dea; assembly: GCA_013399015.1. Lineage (NCBI taxonomy): Eukaryota > Metazoa > Chordata > Aves > Piciformes > Galbulidae > Galbula > Galbula dea. The sequence goes on along the minus strand of VWZX01010570.1, from coordinate 1,127,755 downwards.
ATTCAGTCTGCACTGGTGTACCCTAGTCACTTTGCAGTATGCAAGTACTTACATGATGTTTTTCAAACTTCAGTTTTGCTGCGGGAATCCAATAGTTAAGCGAGTGACTGTGTTGTGTGATCAGGATCCTTACTGTCTGTTTCTTACTGAAACACAGTTGCTACTTAAAATTCACTTTCCTTTTCTCAAGACATTATATGGTACTGGCAATCAGAGTTTCTTGTGTGGATTAGAAAGATTGTACAACCAATTTACCCAACGTTATGTGTCTTGCAACAAACATTGTCGTGAAGTACTGAGATGTCAGTTTTGTCTATTGAAGTCCAAATGAGGATGAAGTGGGCTAAACCAGCACAGCTGCAGTTCAGTGACTTGCTTTGGACATAATCTGAAAAATCAGGATGGGTAGTAATAAAACTCACATCCAAATCCATAAATGTAACTTTTTTCTTAACTGCAAGCATATCTGGTGAATCATTAGCTACGTAACACCTTGACTACATACCACTGTTGTTGCCCTGTAGCAGAAAAGGAGATCAGAACCGTAACTATACAAAATGCTATTGAATGTATTTTTTGCCTAGGCATTACTACTGTTTTAAAGGTAAAACCACACACATTCAAATAGCTTTAGAGTTTACGTAATAAAATCCATAGTGAAGTGGTCCAAACTGGAAAGTGTTTTCAGTATCTTTAGAAAATAATGATGAAAACATACTCTGTGGGATATGAGACCTCTCTTTAAAAAAAAAAAAAAAAAGGAGGGGACAGGGGGGAAGCTAAAAGGCTAATCTGATTTAAAATAAGAATAAATGTGTATAAACAACATATTGTCTGAACTCTTTGGCTGCTTACTGCCTCAGACGAAAGCATTTCCTAAAGAGTGATGCTTTTTCAGATCGCTTTCAGGTACGTTGCTGAAGTGCAGAAATTCAAAATGTGACCTATCATTCTGTTTGTATGCTTCCACATATACTGTCAGTTCACAAATTCTGTATGTGTTTTTTTTCAGGTAAAAGTTGGTATCATTCTTTGGACTTTGCAAGTGTTTCATTGCTGAAACTCATTTGTTATTGGAATGACCAGTCTATAAAGGTAGGAAATAGCCTGTGTCAGTTGTTGCAATGTAATCCATAAATTATGTTGGCTGTAGTTTGGTATTTAGAATCTGTAATGTGACATAATAGTTATGGATTTATGGCGAAATTATTGCATAAATTGTGCCATTCAGAATTATGAAAAGCAGATTATTTCTTTAGGAAGTATGCTCCTTAGGAAATTGTTTTGCCTTTAAAGTACATGTTTAGATGTGGGAAAGTAACTGTCCCACTAGGCTTTAATCTTGGTGATTTTGTTCATAGCATGTGTTTAAAAAATTAGCTACCTCTTCTCTAACAGCCAGATGTACTTTACATTGTAAATGCTATTCTGTGAAAATAAAGGCTAAAATAATGCCAGTATCATATACCAATGTATTATTATGGAAGAAATAGAAAACGCCTTCTTAAAAGGATAAATAATTAATTCCAAGTCCTTTCTTACTAGAACACTCTTCAAGAATTACTTGGAAAAGGATGTTATGGGTTCCGAGGTCAGATGAAGCCCATGCCTATTGTTAGTGACAAATGTAATGTCTTGAGAGATAAATTACTCTTTCCTGACAGTTGACGTGTAGCTCTGAAATAGTCTGAACAGTGAAACCTAGAGCCCATTTTTCATTTGGAAATATTCGTTTAAATAAGTTGTATGGTTGCTTGAATGAGTTAATATTCAGGAGTATGAAACTGAAGACAGTATACTACAACCACAAGGAATTTTACTCCAGAAAAGGGAAATACCTATTACAGGTTTATTTTATTATGTTGTTTTTAAAATTGAATGTAACTCTGTGCTGCACTTAAGTGTGAAGACTATTTTCCATCTCTGAGATGCACAGGAGTACAGCAGTGATAGTCCCCCGTTCTATTAAACAGTGATGGTTTCTGCAAAAATTCACATTCAATAGAATTCAGGATTTTATCTTGAGTTCTCTTGCAGACCCCTGACTGCACATCTTCCATATTATTTCTGCATTCTTTTTACCTCATGAACTGTCCCCCTTTTTCTTACAAGGTTTTATCTTTTTTGAATCTATTTAATAAAAAAACTGATTACAGGACCTTAGTTTCAATAGCTGCAGTTGTCACGTGAACTCCATATAATCCCTTACTGACCTGATCAGCCACTGAAACTGTTAGAGTTGTATAGCCATGAAACTCGTATTTGTAGCATAGCTGATTATGTGGGGCCTATGTGTTTGTTTTCCAGTGAATTTAGTGAGTGACCAGTCTATACAATAATCTTCTCATCTACAACAGGAGGTTAGTGTGCAGGAAGACAAGGTGTGAAATAAGCTGCCTAACCCTGTTCATCTGAAAGGACACTAAATTTAGGATACTTAGTAATTTAAGTACTGCAAATACCATGCTACCATACTTCTCAAATTTTAACAGCTTTGTAGTTGCAATAAGCTTTAACCTGCTTTGTAGTGCAGATTTGGGGTTTTTTTGCAGCCAAACTGCTGTAAACATTTTAACACTCAAATAATTTGTGATGTTGGCAACCAGTGATTTATACAAAATGGTAGTTTTTGTTGATAGTAGGGTGCCTTTGTTAAACCTTTCTTTTTACAAACACAGATTTATGGCCAATTTATTAGTCTTGAGCAGCCCAATTAAGCACTTATGCGTATTCACCCAAAACATCACTAGTTACTCTGCTTTCAAACTTTTTTTTACTGTTATTGTCAGTGCAGGATACCTACTCTTGGACATGACCCAAAGGACTTGCCATTTATTGATTCCTCATCTCCTTACAGTGCTGTAACAGATTCTGTGCAAACAAGGAAACTGAAAATACCTGCTGCAAATGATTGATCAGGAGTCTACTGACTTGTTGAAGGGCTGAGGGAGATCTTTCTCTGCCCTAAATTGTAAAAATACATATATTTTAAGAATATTTTTCTAGGATTTTTTCCCCAGATGATTTTAAAGGAAAGGTCATCTTCATGTATTTTGCTGTTCTTTCAGATAAAATATAGCTGTTTGTTGCCATACTCCCATCTCACCCAAAAATTACTTGTGTACTTGTCTTTTCAGATAGATGTAAAAAACAACAAATTAAAAACTTACCCTGAATCATTTCATGTGAGGGGACAGTGGTTGCATTTCTGCCCTTAGTTGTCCTTAGTCTATACTTAAAGTAGCCTGTTCCTCAGTGTTATATCTGATAGGTATTTGGTTATATCTTATTTTTTTAACAGTAGTACTATATTATTGAAGCTTTATGGAAGCTTTTTGGCTGAAAGGGTGAACATTAAAATCAAATGTAAAAAATAAAGATTAAAAAAGTAATATTTATTAGAATAGGCAAACAATAGTGCAATTAAAATGTTTTGTCTGTTGTTGGCTCTAGCAGGTATAAGGATGTGTTTTCCACTAGAAGGATTTCTTTCGTAATTATTTCTTTGGTCCTTAGTCTTCAAATGATAGCTGTTGAAATGCCTTCTTAATTCAGTCATTTCAAGATAAGGAATATGCTAGGAAATAATTTGCTTCCTTTTTTCCTGCTCTGAGATCTTCTAAAATCTCATTGTATGAATTAGTTCTTGTTGACTTACTGAAGTCTCTCATCACAAAAGATAAAGTAAGCTTCCTTCTATATGTCTTTGTCCCTGAGCTGGACAACCATTTGTAAACCAGAGTAAACAATGCTGTCTCCACAGCCACCCTCCTGTTTTCAGTGCTAATGTCAGCAAAAAAATTCAATATTAAACCCAATGGTAACTTTTGCATTAAACTTCAGTAAGTCAGAAGTTACACTTGCAATATGTTAAGTGTACAGTCTTCACATCTATGGTTGAGGATTTCAGTTTCATGACAACATGCAGGTGGGCCGTTATACTCACAGGGTGCCCAACTGTCTATGGGGCTTCAGCTGTTTGCCTTTTGGTTACATATGGCAGTATCAGGGGTCTCTGGTGTGAGATACTTTTATAGAAATAACTGCCCTTTACCAGATTCATTACTAATGCCTTGGCCATCACTATGAGTTATAGATCTGTTCCTCTTAGTTCCGAGTTACCTGGACATAAGTCAGCTGTAACCTTGAAAGGGTCTTGTTGTATAGTATTAATAAGAGCTTGTTAGAAGTTGGATGTATTAATTCAAGAGTATCATCAGAAATAGGGTTTATGCAGCTACAGCATACAGTGTTTAGGTCCTGATTTGGAAGTCCTTCACTGACAACAGTCCTTCACAGTTGCACTATTCCTCTTCTGTACAAGAAAAATTGTATCCTCTATTATCAGCTAGCAACTTAGCAGTCTCCACTTAGGAAGACTGTTGATACCATATTTAGAGCTCTGACATGATCTGCTCAGGGAATGTAGTTGCTTTAGCCTCCCTCTTTGGCTAGTGGAAAAAGGTAGACACTGTGAAGGGACTGCTAAGATTTTAAGAGGAATTAATCATCACAGGACTTTCTCATCTCCTTCTATTGATTCCTGCAGAACACCTGTAATTTTTTTTCATTTCAGTTACTTCATTTCCATTAATAACTAAAATAAGGTGGGATGAATCTGAAATATATTACACAGGACTTTACTTTCAGAGAATAAGCCACTCATAGTAGTGTGATAGCAGAGAGTAGTACTGATAAGCTAGTACACTCTTTACTGATGCCCAAGGTTACAGTAATTTCTCTAACGAGCTTTGAATGCATTTGTTTTTACAGCATTTGACTCTAACTGAAGCTAACTGACTTCAGGATAAGTATTTAGACAACTGTCCTGACAGTTACAATCCCAAAATAGAGGAAAACAGACAGGATAATACAAGTCTGTTTTGTTTTGTGGTTTTTTGCTCCCTGATGTGACTGTTATGAGGGCACCTGGGAGGCAGTTTCTGCATGACTCAGCCCTGCAGAGGTTATGGCCTGAGCAGTAACCAGGAGTGATGTCTATTGACTTCTCTCCTTAGACCCACTTGTTATAAGAGAATAATAATTCTGGGAAGTAATTGCTAAAAGTGGAGTGTAGAAAAAGAAAGCCAGTATAACTTAGGATACATATAACAGCTTGCCTCAACTTTTATTCACTTGTCTGTTTGAATTGTGCTCCAGTATTTCTGCTCCAGAGTCAGTTACCTTTCACTCCTTAATATCTGTATTTATAGTTGGACATTTGCTATTTATACTTTATTAGGTATAGAAACAGCATAATTTCTTTTGTATTTCACAATCCCAACTAAAAAGCAGCTAGTATTTGCAAATAGAGTGGTTACAATTATAAGGGAGAAAAAATGAACACATCTTAGTAGCCAACGAGATAAGCGATGTATATGTCATCCAGAAGGATGCTATAGATAAGGTGGAAACTATAAAGCATCAGAGAAAATGAAAGTTACTTATGTAGGTTTAGGTTAGAAACAGGCAAAGCTTCTGAAGATTCTTCAACTTGGTGTGATGACAATTGATGAGGTATATGAATTGATGGGGAAGAGGCAGTGAGAGGACAACAAATCATGTGAAACCACACTGTGCACTGTGGAAATGCAGATTCAACAAAGTGACAAACATATAACATGCAGACATACAGGTGCCTCTAAAATATCATGTGCCATTTTGGTACAATGTTTTATTTTGCTTTAAGACAATGGAGGAAATTACACTTCAGAAATGCTGCCTGGCTGGCATACACAGCACTGATACAGGTAATGAATATCTGAGCCAGGTTAGAGACAGATTCTTAGCAGATCAGAACACCATGAAAAATAATGTGTGCAATTCTTTTGTGTACCACTGTAAGACTATATTCTTTTTTGTCAATTTTTTTTTTCCCAGGACAATGACAACATGTCTGTTCCTTCTATTTCTTAATTATTGTAGATATATTGTAAGAGCCTGCTGTAAAGTCAGGATCTGTAATCCCCAAAGCTCAGGGTTGTATGGATGTGAGGAATTGGAAGCTGCCTTTGGTTTCTCCTGTAAAATAAAGTGCTATTATAACAAGATAAAGGTCTGTGCTATGTTAAAACACATAGGGCTGGGTTCACTTGCTGTGAACTTTCACACTGTGGACCTGACTATAGTATACGTGTCTACAATAAAGGATTTTGTCACAAAGGATACCTACAGCCTTTATTCTGCTTAATGATTTGAATTTACAAGGGCAGATAGAAATGTGATTGAGGACAGCCCACGAATTCACTGTACTTGATTAGTGAGATGAAACTCTCTCTCTTCCAGGCAGTTTGTGGGAGCCTGCATATTAACTTCAATTCATATTAAACTGAAACAATTGTTAATAGATTGTAATATAAATATCATCTAAAATGGTCATAATATAAATGTACTTAGCTTAAAATTTTCATATTCAATTCAATTGATATTTAGGTTGAGGTGAAGTTCATTGTCTGGGAAACTTTAGATTCTCTCTGTCCTTCAGAGAATTTTGTCCACTTAAGAATTAATTACCTTCCTGAGAGGGAAAAAGTTGTATTTCTTTTCTGAAGGAAATACCAAATGAAGAGAAAGTATGCATAGTGCCAATCTGCATCATGCTGAAATTTAGACTAAGGTTTGCAAAAGTTTGAGTCCATTGTGTACGGTCTTCATGTGCCTTATAAACATCTTAAGTCTAAACTTTCTCACTTCTCCTGAGGCTTCTCTGCTAAAGAGAAGGTAAGTAACAGTTCTATCACACAGCCTCCATACTGCATTGTCTTAACACCTCTGTGTGGTGCCTCAGCTATTCTAAGTGCCATTTAAGAGTTTTTGATAATTCCAGCAGGTGTTTTTTTGGCTAAGAGGAGTTTGAAGAATAATATTTCTGTGTTAGACAAAAAAAATACAGTATTATCACATTTGAGTTAGAGGAATAGAGGATCACCACTAATAACAAAACATTCTTTCAGCTTTTCACAGAGAGACTAGACACCAAAAATTCTAAAGAAGTCAAAATACAAGGTCATTCAGTCTCTGAAGCATCATAGGGAAAAAAAAAAAATCTTACTAGTTATTACTACAATGTGTTTTACTAATGTTTTCATGACACCTTGAAATCAAGCAGGCAATAGACAACTGATTTTAATTTTGAGATTAATGAAATTAATGAGATTTGAATGTTTAATTAGTGTGAAGATGTCACGATTGACAGCTTGCACCATTTCATTGCTATCCAGTTAATATTTATTTCTCAGTATGTATGCAGAGACACATGATATCACTCTCTGGAAGATAAGTGTTGACTTCTAATGGCCTTCACTGGAACAGTCTTAAAATTTTGTATTAGTTATTTAAAATAGTCAAATGCTTAGATAAGTAATTGAAGTACTGATATCACCCACTAATTATTTGCATTTATGACAGATTATTGAGGCAATGCAAGCAGTGCTGCTGGCAGAAGTTCAGAAGAGTATGAGCACCTTGAGAAAGACAGCAATCTGCAGAGAGCCTTTGGCCATTGTAGAGAATGGGAATGGTAAGTTGTGGACACTGCCAAAGACTGAGGAGAGGGGCATGCAATACATTAAAAATCTTCCTTTGCCATGTAGATGGAAGATTTACTGGTATATTTTTTAGAAGAGCTTTCTGTAGTACTTGAAACCTAAATTGGGAGTATGAGTTCACAGTAGATTTTTCCTGTGTAAAACAAGCCAGATGGCCTGTTTCTGACCTTATCAGGCTATGAGTTTTCTCATACAGTCGTCAAGGAGTTCAAGGGCTTTCACACTCTGTCATAGACTCTGAACATTAAAGGAGTAAAGGTAAAATTTCTTTAATTATGTGATAGTTGTGGTATTAGAAATACATTTGCAAACAAAGGAAACTGAAATAGTAAGTTGTATTGAAAAGAAGTTTTAGTAATTTATCTTTGCAATGACATCAGACCTTATGCAGCACTAAAAATTCATTTCTTAAATCTTTTAACTTCATAATGTAATACAGAATATTTTATTTTTCTTTGAGAAATAACCTCCCTGCAAGGAGATATTAGATGCATTTTGCAATTAGATAATGTAATTTTGCAAGAAGCTTACTCTTTGCAACTTTACAATGCTGTGAATGTTTATGGTAAAAAAGATTGAACCTGAATTTATGTTATGAAGTTATACTCATCTTTTTCTTAGCCCATTAGCTGAGTCTTAAAATTAAGTGACCTAAATTTTACATCCAATCTTATTAGTGAGCCTTCTCTTGGGAAACTAATTTATAATCTCATTGAGTGTGTGTGTCTGTCATGAAAATTTGTTACTGATCTGCTTGTTCCAGGATACTAAAAATGATCAGTGATAGTTGCTTCAGGCCATGAAAAAAAATGATGTCTCTATAATTTGGACTCTTGGAATATAGTGAAACTCTCAACACTTTGAAAAATTGTCATATATGAGTTTATGCTTACACTGAAGATTGCTTTGAATAAGTTTATTTTTATGTGGTTTGGGACAAAGTGCATTGTAACTAAACCATCCCCAGCTGTAATTTCGTATATAGATTTGATTTCAGATTTCCTGAATTTCAATGTGTATTTCAGTGTGGTGTTTTGACATGGGTTACAACAAAAATGGGACTAGCTGGAATTTGCAAATGCAGATAACTAAGCTCCAGATGTGTTTAGGTCTTTGGATTTGTTTCAAAACCTACACTAGTTGAAAAAAAAAACCCCTTTTATGAGGAGTGTGCTGATTACAAGAGTCTAGTAAGTTGTTGTTTAATTCTAATTAAGTACTAAGGATTAAGGCTCACACAAGTTATGAATTCAGAGGCTTTCCTTCAGCTTTCCACTATCTGAAAGGGGAATTTGGTTGTATCATTTGGAAAATATTTTTACCATCATTTTGTTCTTAACCCTATTATTTGAAGGTCATTCAACACGCAAATAGGAAATTTATTTGCTAGAATGAGCACAGTATTCATATGGAAAAAAGTCCTAGCCACTATAAATGCATACTTCATGATATGAACTACATAAATATGTTTTATAATATATATAATATATATATATAGTCTTGTGAAAAACTACATGACCAGAAAACTCGAACAACATCTGAGGAATCAATTTCTGGCTTAACATCTTACAGTCAGATAACCATTCATCTGTCCTCATATCCTTGTATTTCTCTTACTGTGTTAGTTTCAAATTTGGATATGGGCTTGTGAGGTATGTAATCTTTTGTATCTTTGAAACTGCTTGCCTTGCTAGGTTCCACGTTCAACATAAACAGTGCAATCAGCAAAAATGTCCAAAAAAAAAAAAGTCCAGAAAAAATGTTTTGGGGTGCTAGAAATCCACATAGCCAGAAAATGAAAGTTATTGGTGCAGTTCTGGGGAAATCTTTTCTCTTGTGGATTGACTACTTGTACAGTCAGGGATTAAGTCAGTGAGGGGAGAGGGGAAAACTCATGGGAGGATTTCTGATAAACAAAAGAAGAAAAGGCTAAAGAGAAGAGGAGACTGTGGGATATAAAGGAAGTGGAGGTAAAAAGAAAAAATCTAGCAAAATGAGATGAAAAAGGTTGTGACAGACACATGGCAATGGGAACATGTACAAAAGGCTACCAGTTTTCCAGTTGAAATCACAGCCAGGAAACTGGTTGCTGATTAAAAAGATTCAAGAACAGTATTTGATACGATTTCTGGTCGGATAAAGGTTATTGAGATTAGCTGCAACAAGGAAATGACAATTTTGTCACAGCATGTGTGATTTTGAATTGAAAGAAATTGGGATATCATTAAATGCACAAGCAGTTAAGAATCCACTTATCCAAGCAGCATGGGTTTTGAAAAGCATAAGAGAAACTACTCCTTTTTTAGCACATTCAAATCACATGAAGGAAAAAAAAATAATTCTGCTGTCTGGAAGAAATCCAAAGACAATAAAATTGTCTTTCATTTATGACAAATATCCTAAGGAAATGGAGTGAAGGGTTTGTGTTACTTTTTACAACCTCTTTGTTAAACTCACAAATTTTACTGGTTTTATTTTTTTTTAAATGCAGATATTTGAAGGAACCTAAGATCATTTACCCTATGCAGGCTGTTTCATGATTTTATTGCTTTAGAAGAACCAGTACTACTTCCTGCTGCTTTCTCAGAGTAGTTCAATTTTTCAAGGGTATTGAGATAAAGTATCCTCAGTTTGGCATCTGAAAATCTAGAGTATGTCTCCAGAGCTTATGTTTCCACTGGCCAAAAAAGGCCTAATAGATTTCACTTAGTAATGATGAAAATAAATTTGCATGAACCCATCTAAATCCTTTTCAAGAACAACACTTCTACATTATGTCAAAATCTTATTTACAAAATGTAGTGAGAACTGATCTGGTAAGGTCAAAGCAGAGTCCTGTTTACAGAAATCTGAAAAAATAATCTGAATTTCCTGAGAAAAAAGAATGTTAACAATTATATCTGTCCATTCTGTTCTTATTATTGGTACAGACTCTTCAGCCAATGGAACAGAAAGGTTTTTTTTAGGTGGAACTGAAGTTTTGTGCTCTTGGGCAAGTTTATGCACATAACACAATTCACTAAACTATTAGACTTCAACATTAAATGATTAGGCTGTTTAAAAAGATTCTCTGACAGGCCAGTTTTGTGTGTGCATGCATTAGCAATAAGCAGTGTAAGAAATTATTGCATAATCAACATTTCATCACTGTTAATGAGAATTAGATTCAACTGTAATCTCATTTTAGTCCATTGAAACAGCAAACCAATTAATCTAACATTTGTTTGATGAATGGACTTAGAATATAAGCTGATGACAGCAGTAGCTTTCCTCTGTACTGAATAACATTAAAAATGAGTGTATTATATCCTAGTTTCATATTACAAATATTTCCAGTAAAAGAATACAAATCAATGTTATATTTTAGCGTCTAACCTGTGGTTTAACTATACCACTGTATCATGTCCTATATATCCAATTAAAACTGTATTTTGATCCAGTAGTCTTTAATATTAGTGGTCAAGTACTAAAGGAAGTAAGCTTAAAGACTCATTCTAGAACTACAGCTTATTTCATTCCATGCGTCATATATTTTACCAGAGAACTCCTTAATGTAGCAGCAATCAGATTTGGTGTGTATTTTTACACCAAATCAAATTGTGCAGGCGCCATCTCGGGCTCCTCCAAAACATTAGGAAGGACAGGAATCAGTGCTCAAGAAGGTAGGAAGATGACCTGTATTCTAAATTCAAATGCATGATATAGTGTAGAAAATTTTCTTTTCTGTGTTTTTTTTTCAGTATTAGCTGAATGGGAAGAACCTCTGGTAGACTTTCTGTTTAAGCCTTTAAAAGTAAATATTCTTTTTTGGGGAGGCTATTAATACAGAGATACAAAATTATCATGGGTTCATTTTTAGTCTCTACTGTTTATTTAGAAGCTCCTTTAGTACAGGCAAAGTACAACACGAGTGCCTCAGGGATTTCAAAGCTGGTTTTGGTTTGGGGCTTCAAAATAACAAGTGAAAGAAATGCAGGTACTCCATGTTTAAAATACTGACCCTGGCTTTTTTGGAGCAAGTCTAGTCTCTGTCTTCTACTACTTCCTTATTCTGAATGTATTTTTCAGTAAGATGGAAATTTTTCATTATGGGTTTTGTGAAAAACATGCTGAAAGGTAGAACTGTTTATACAAGTCTTCAGTTTTAGTATCAGAGCTGAGAGACTAGTTAACACTCACCCAGCAGAGCAACACAACTGAAGAACAGTGCTTGTCTCTAATAATGAGAGCAAGACATTCATCTCTGTAAACAAAAAATGGAAATAACTCAAAAGAAGCCTTTCTTGCCTATCAAGCTTATCAGGAAAATATTGAACCAGTTGGAAGTACATATCCATCATTATGTAGAAAGTATATGAACATAACTGTTCAATTTCAGGATGGATGTGTTCATCTCTCAGTGCACTTCTGCACCTCCACGCATTTTTAGAAGTTTTAGTAGATCCATTAGTATTGCATTGTCTCTATGTAATCCAGAATCTGGTTTGCTGTTTATATAAAGTTGAGCTCACTGTTGTTTCAAAGCACATAAATATTATTAGTAGAAATACTGTCTCGTATTTGGATGGTACATAGACCTAATCTGCACAATCTTGAGTTTCAAATTATGGAATGTAATAAGTATATTGTTCAGTAGGTTCTCCTCTCATGCCTGATGATATTTAATGTTTTATCATATCTTTTATTTCAAGGCGCAAAGTTACTTCCACCAAGTATCTTAGCTTGCTTCAGCATTATATTTTAGTTCTTCAGTTGTGCTTACTAATAAAGGTGGCTGTTCAAGCATTAATGAATACAGAAACCTTTCCACTACATCTGAGGAAATTTTTTCTTAATTTCAAAGTGTGCAGAAGCTTCCTCCCCTCCACACCCCACACCCCAGAAAAAATCAACTTATATCACTGATTGCCTAAAGACCAGGTGCCTGTATTCTCATCTGATGGATGTTAGTCTGTTCACCTGCTGCACTACTAGACGATGCTCAGATAGCCTAGTGAAGAGGGTGAAGCAGGAACCTGAATCCAGGAGGTGTTTTCTGTAGAATAGTTAATAACTGGCCTGTGTATTCTTTTCTTCTCTACCACACTTACATCAGGATAGGTTTTGGAAGTAAAATTTTAAAAGAAAGAAACAAAATACATCTGACATAAGTAAAGCATACCTGCTGAGTTGTGTGTACTGACAATGTTCTGTTGCTAATTTTTTTATTTCTTTTGGAAATGGAGTGCTGTCAAGGTTTTCAACTGGAGAGTTTAAAGCTGATAATGAATGTAAATCTTTGTTTTGACTGAAAAGACAATCTGGGGGTTTTGTGTGTTATGTAAATTAAGCAGAGACTGGTTTTACTTTGTGTTTTCAGGAAAGAGTATCATTTAGATATCAGTTTGGAAGATCTTTCAGATACGTGTATCCTAGACAATCCTAGCAGATTGAGGCCATCCTCAACCCACAGGAAAGACTGCATTATTTTATTAGCATGTGCCTCTTGGAGGGTTCAATAGGAGCCCCTTTCGCCGGTGACTGTTGTTACCCATGTCCAGGTATAATATATGGTATATGGCAGTCTGTTGCCAGCAGTATAATTCATATGTTAAGGAACAGTAAAAAAAGATCATGAGTGTAAGGTTGTTTTCTGTAATGAAATTTAATGGTTTAGTTGCATGGTTAGGAATGTTTTAAAATAGGATTTGTATGTGGCTTATGTCAGTGACAAGCAAGCTAGAAATAAAGCTAAAGCATTAGTAGAAAGTCTAATCTAAGAGGCATAACAAGCAGGTTTACCTCACATGTACAGGGACAGCAAGGCATATGACAAGGAAGACCAAACTGACAGACAGGGCAAAGAACCATTGTTTCCAGTTGTCTCATGATAATTCTGCGTAGCAGCCGTATTTGTGAAACAGTTTCTCTTAAAGTTCCATGGTTTATAAGGGAGTAATTTCCCTTAGCCTGGAGTAAGATGATTTTTGTGAAGGGTCTAGAATGGTAAGCAAAAATGTATGCTCTTTTTTAGTTATGCTCTACTATAACTCAGATAGATATATATATATATATATCTCACAGATATTATAAGGCATGGTTCTTTTTCACTCTTTGGCTGTACCTCTTAAAAAGAGCCTTTCACCATTTGTGAAACCTAAAGAGAATTTAACGCTCCCTCCCCTCACTGCCCACCCCTGCCCCCCACCAGGTCCCACCGAAGTTGATGTTGCAGTTTGAACCTTAGCTCTGTGATGTGGATGCTTTTTTCCTAAATTTATGAATGAGTAACATAATGTTGTCCCTCTTATAAAAGATATTGTTGTAGTGCTCAGTGCTTTTAGGAGGCAATCAGTAAAAGCTGTGCAACAAAGCAAAAACCTTAAGAACCTTGTTTATTGAATTCTGTTGGCTAAAACTGCCAAAACTAAATTAATAGCTGTTACCACTGCAGTGCTTTTTTTTTGTTCACAAGAAAAATATCTTGACATATTTTTTCATTTTGTGATTGGTGCACATTTCAAGGGTATAAATTAATCTTCAAAGGATCCTAGGGAATATCTTTCCTGGACACTTCACTTATACATCAAGTTGGCCATGTTAGCAATCTAATCACAAACCTGTAATTCAGTGGACAACAATTTCTTATTGTGAACAGCGTAGCAGCTTTTACTATCATTTAGGTCAGCCTAAGATTGCTGATGCACCATATGTTTCAGGCCATGGATGATGGATGGTATCCTCTGGTGCCCATCCCTAAGTGATTGGAAAGATTGAAGACACACAGTTCACTTAAGCTTGCTTACTATAACATCAAGTAATCAGCGTGATAGGCAAACCTGTGCTCTTTATGTCACACTGCCCAACTTTCTGCAGGGACACTGTGTCAAAAAAACAATCTAAGAACATTTCCAGATGACAGGCCAGTTACTAGAACAGCCATTTAACAACCGGATTCATCTAAAAAGCTTAATAACATGGGAAAGTCAATACAGGTTTTAAAAACACCTTTATTTATATAAATAACCAGACATTGTGTTTTGTTTTTAAAGGTTTTCCCCCCCCTCATGTTTGAACTTATGCAACAGAAAGTTGTAATAATGCAATCATTCTCATAGTTCAGCCTTTAGGGTGTCAAAACATAGTGTTCCCAGTATTAATCAGAAAGAAATGCTACTGTGAAATAAATTTAAATGCTTTAGAAGTTTAACATTTTGTAGTTAGAAACACACATTAGTTTAAAGTTTAAGAGAGAAATCTTTTATTTCCCAATGCCTGTCTCTGCTCATAGCAGTCAATGTTATTTTCATCTTTTGCAACTCCATTGGACCAGAATCTAACCCAGGCAATTGAGTGCATCTTCCTTTTTATCAGATTGTACTGTGGTGAGGAATCTTTTATATGATAGAGGAAGAAAATCTCAGGTGATATTCTAAATCTCACTTTGCATAAAAATCCTTCAAGAGTTGCAGCGTGTAGGCCATCGGTTAGAATAAACCCAATCAATAATATCAAGTGAGGTGTTAAAGTTATAATTTGAAACTACTGCTGATATGTGGTTTTGTACATAAGGGGTATGTTTTTGATGAACAATGACTGAGTTGAAAGCTGAGTACACAGACCATGTAAAAGAAGCTAGGCAGTCCTGTGAATTCAGACTGTAAATTACTCATATAACCTGTTATTAATGAACATATTTTTGTGTATGTATTTTCTGATTAAAAATATAGCTACTGCTATATTTGATAATTTGTAATTTGATAAATTGCTCATGGAATTAAATAATGTTTTTCTGAAGTAACAGACACTGTTTATTTTGAACACTAAGTGCTGGCAGCTATTCCACTGGTTTTTTTCCTTTTTTTCTCAACTTCTTTGCATTACTTGATTAGTTACTGATTTCACAGTTATGTTGACCTAGTTAGGTGACTGGCCTAACATGAAAATACATTTTTTCATATGTGAAGTGTGCAGTTAGTGAGAAGTGCTAGTAGAAATACTTCAAAAATCATTTGAGAACTAGCCACTCCAAAGTCGGAATTTCAAGAAAGGTTTCCTCTTGTCAGTTCTTTGATAGCTGAGACACTGAATTCCATAACCAGAGACAATTTAGGCAGCAGCCTCTAAAGTAAATATTAAACTAAGGTAATGGAAAGAAAAAGCTATTTTGAGGAAGAGAGTTTGGGGAGCATTGATTGTCACAGGCTTGAAAACCAAAGCTGTCAAAAAGGTGGGGAAGAAATGTGTTATTAGTAAGACTCATCGCATAACTGCAGAGCAGAAATTGTTAGAAAGCTGGATACAGTTTTTAGACGTTGCCTAAATACATGAACCTGTCCAAGTTAGAACTGTGCTTTTTGCAGTTGCTGACACTTTGGTCGGTTACTGAGACACCACCTGCGGAGAGAAAAGTTTAGTGGGCTTTACTGCAAGTTGTTCTAATATGAGGTCACTCCCACTTAAACCCTTGTGCTCATACTGGAGCACTGTAGCTGAGAGAGTAACACAAACTGAAGTATACAAATGACTGCAAGGATGGATGAAAGCACTTCAAATATAAAATGCACTAAACTAGAATAGTTCAGTTGGAAGAAGCCCACAGTGATTGCCTAGTCTGGACCACTACTTTGGCCTTGTCAATGAGAGAGAGGCCTATGATTAAGGAAAAAGCTTTAAGTGTCTGAAAACACATTATTCTTCAAAGGACAGTTGATTAGTGTGAATGAGAGCAACTTCTGGAGAATTGCTTTAGCAGCCCCATGAGCCAGGTGCGCAAGAGAAACTTTAACTGGGGCACAGTTGGAGTTAAGTTCATATACTCTGGAAGAGTCTCTCTGGAGTTATTACTTTTCTAACATCAAAAGTATCAGTCAATGTGAAACTCATAAGTTGGCTTGTAAGTTGAGCCTTTCAAATTCAGAAGGCAGTAGAACATCAGCCAGTGTGAATCACAGGAAGCTAAACACCTTTAAAAATTTCTACAAAATTTCTAAGGTAAAAAGGAGTCAACTGCTCTCACCTAAATGTAATGATGCTCCACAAGTCAGGATTAAGTGACTGTAAATGCTTTATATGGGTCAGGGGGTGTCGGCTCTTTCCTTAAAAGCTATCACAAGCATGGAGATAAGCATTCCATTTCTGCTGAAAGCAAATGCAGTGGAAAAATCCTCAGGTATTGCAAATATGTGCACTATGAAATCAGTAGCATCATGTCAGTTAAGAATGGAACTACACCCAAGTCATTATACAGACAGAAAATACATTTTTGGAAAAGTAACTTAATTTCTATGGGAAATAGCACAGCTAGTAGACTTCAGCTGCTGTGCGCAAGGGGATGTTTTCTATAGCTTTTAAATGAAGCACTTGTTCCTGAACAATCAGCCCTGTCCTTGCAATAAAAAGCTTGTGATGAAGGTGATGGTACTTTTTCAGTCACCACAGTTAAACAGAGAGGAGGTGAAGCTTTTAACTACTGTAATCTGCTGTCCCTTTTAAAATCCTGTGAAGACGGCAGACCCGTTAAATAGTGGATTGTTGGTAAAGTTAACCGTGTGCATCCAAAAGTGGCAGAATATGGACTAAGGTACAACCTCAATCTGTGCTCTAATAAAGTAGCTGTTCATCTGTGGTAAGAGATCGTCATGAAAGACCTTGAGTTCCTTCACTTTATTTTGTAGAAAGGCCATCAGACAGCTTTGCATCATCTAACTCTATCAATCAAGGACCTCAACCACTGCTTTCTGCTGAAAGCTTTCCTGTTTGGCTCTGTTTCTCACAGACAGCTCAATAACTTGTCTGTGGAGCTGTGATAAATGTACCATGTGCTTCTAACTTGTCTCTTTAACACTTAAGTGAATTTCGACTTGTAATGCTTGTGACTAATTGTTTTCATCAGAAACATTTTCTGTATTTCCAATTATTATTCCATATTCCCTGACTATCCCTTTTTTATTTATTCTCTGGTAATGGTAAGACTTGAAGGCTGCCCTGTGTACAGTTGTCTGCTAGAAAGCTAGATCTGAGTCTGTGAATAAGTTGCATAGTACAAAGAATAAAATTGAAATGAACCTGTATGAACAAGAAGTATAAATTGATTTTTTTTCTCCAGAAAAGTACATATTAAGCCCATTTTGAAACCTAGATTTTCTGGCCTCTGATTTGTGAGCCAGTCCTAAGTAAAACTTCTTGTGTTTTTGCAGTATGTATAAAAAAAGGGCTGGTGTCACAAAACCTCATGCTATTTAGACAATTGTCTGTTTTTTGCTGAGAAGGCCTGAAATAGATCTATTACAGCAAATGAATAACTTCTCACTCTGAAAGAAGGTGGTTCCTTTTGATCAGGTTTTAGGTCAATGGCAGGGCAGGGTGAGGAAAGTCATATTGCAGCTGTCTGCAAATGAGCTTTGCTCTTGATACAATATAAAAGGGACTTCAAGGTTGGTAAAGGTTAAAAATTTTATATAGGGACCAATATGTAAAATATGGGGAGGCAGAAGAATTTTCATAGTTGGATGCAAACTCCACAGGCAGTTGTGTGGCTCATACCTTTTTAGCTTAGTCATACAGAATCTGAAAGGAAAGACTGCAATTAAGTGCAGTTTAATGATTGAGAAAGAATGAGGATTTTTGACAAAAAAAAAGCGCATGTAAAATGTGTTGTAGTAAATTAAGGTTCTAATAAGGAATATGAGCAAAAGCTTTACATTTTGGGTTGTTAGACATCTTGGAGCTTATGTGCAGAGAAACTGTTCCTTTTGACACAAAATTATTGCAGTAGGTTTATGACTGATGGTGAGCAAATTCGGCTCCAGAAACTTGTCAGTTGGTTAGTTCATGCAGCTTTCAGAAGTGTAGTGTGCATTCAGCATCTAAGTAAAACATAACCTTTTCAGGGAAAAAATGGAATTTGAAATGACTTCTTAGTGGAAAATAAAAGTCACAGGTGGCAGAATGTCTTGGGATATATGACTCTGGTCCCTATATTATAATAATAATTCTGGTAAAAACTGGCAGCTAGGACTTAATTTTGGCCCAAAGTTAGATACGATATACCAAAATGAAAAACTAGGTTTTTTACTTTTCTCTGTAGTGGTTTTAGTAGGAGAAGAAACAGCATAAGGCATGTTAATTGCTTTTGGGATTATGCTATTCCAGGTTAAGAAGAATAAATATTGTACCCTCTGGAAAGCATGTTGATTTTTAGTGGACAGTACTAATTTACACATTACTCAGAGCACAGAGGTAATACTAAAAATGGTTCCTTTGGTGGACATAGTAAAAAATACATACATTGGGACAAATCTCATTGTCCGTGTCACTGCATAAATGCACAGAACAGAAAAAAGAAAATGGAATGGTGGTGTTGTACTGCATAGAAAGCAGAACAAGTGATGGAAAACAACAGCCCACCATGCATTAGCTGTCACGACAGTAGCACAGGAGCAGAGGATATATCAGAGCACAGCTAGGAGATCTGTTTAACAAATTTAGTGTGTAGCACCTATCTGACATGATATTCTATGAGAGAATTATTTCTGTCATTATAGTGCCAGCTGGGTGCAGTAACCTTCCCAACTCTTCTTTCCCCATACTTATTCCCTTTCAACCCCATAGTGTGATCCACTGTGTAGTATACATTTGTTGCTACTGCTGAGCAAAGCCCAGTAGAATTTCTGTTTATGGAAAATCCCACTAGTCAAATCTCTTGAACTCCTCCTCTCCTTCTTTGACCAAAGCATTTTGAGATGTTAGTTGAGATATATCTTAAAACTGTGAATCTAATTCCAGACTGCACTGTTCTGCTTCATGCTGTTTTGCTAGTAAGCAATTGACATAAGCCCAGCTGATTTATGTAATGGAAGGTTTACTCTGCTAGGAAGAAGCCTCTGCTAGTGAACAGCCTTGTAGAGTTTTGTCAGGGGAAAATGGGTACGAAGCTATTGTGAACAACTTTGTTGACTTTCATAATGACTTGTACTCTTGTAGCTATAAATTAGAGCTGCCATAAAACCATCTGGTATCTTTTTTGTTGTTTGTTTTCCTTTTTGTGATATTTTCCAAAGACCCCAGATATATTGCTTTTTGAAGAGAGACATGCTTTTGGAATACCAGACCGCTGTTGAGGAGTAGGAAGGAGGGAAGGTGTTAAATTAGGAGCGCAACTATATATTAAGCACTAGTTGCCCACGATAGAGCTCATGTAAATGTGAATGTAATGTCTTTAAGGAAATCTAGCAGATTCACAAAAATACACATATTATCTAGTGGCAGGAAAGAAATCAAAGCAAGACTAAGTATTTTATACTGATGTAGTGGATGCCATAAGAAACTCTTTCCCCTGTGGAGGCTACTGTTGTCTTGAATACATGAAGCAAATATATAGGCAGATTTTTTTAGCCACTTTTATAGTCTATTTATAATCAAGTTTTATTTCAATTGCGTGCAGGCTGACTTCACAGGAACTGGTTACTGTTACTGGTTCCCTAATGAATGCACTAAGATTTAGAAGCTGGGTTCACTAACAATGAGTTTAATTGGTTTCTACACAGAGAACTGAAGTCCCAAAATTGTATTCTGGGCACACACTCGACTCAGTGAAAAATTGGGCTAGATTATGTTGAGACAGTGTGTAATTCCCCTTGGAAAGTCCAAACAAGAGGGAGGACGTGTGGTCAAGACAATCCCTTGCGCTACCTACTTTAGCTATTGGCTGCTACAAGGTCTTTAGAGGCAGTGATAAATTTGAGGGTAGTCATCTGACTTGCCTTAATCAGCACTGATTAAAAAGATCTAAATGGCTCCTGGCAGCCACTGGATCAGGAGGATACAGATGCTCTCTCCCTAGTGGTATGCCAGTCACCGCTGTGGAGGTAAATTACATCTATAAATGTCAGGGGTAACATTTCAGTCAAAAGTTGTACAGTGGCACTCAGAAGAGCTGATAACACTGTGAAGGTGTAAGAAGAATGTGAACAACACTGTAAATGCTATGAAGTTGTGTACATTGGTTGTGGGGTGTTCTGGGGAGGTTATGTTCTTTTCTATTGACTCTCTCAGAAGGAGATGGCCTAAATAGTGGAGAGCTTAAAGGTAGCCCAGAAAAATTAACAGGCTTTTCTATAACTGTAATTTTAAAAGCTGATTCGTTTGAAGAGGAGATAAATAGAAAGAATGGTGTAGAAGTATGCAGAATTACAAATTGTTTTGCAAAAATAAACAAACTACTCATTCTTTATCCATTCTCATAATTCAGGAACATGCAGACATGCAGTTATCTGAAAGGTTGAAGCTTTAAAAAGCTTAAAAGAAAACGTTTCTTCATGATACCTAATGCCTTAGATTCCCTTTCAATGAAATTGGGCAGCATTTTTTCTTTGTCTTCACCAAATTTTGAAAGTTCTGAGGTCTTAAACACCAGTTGCTATGTAAGGTAAAATTGACTTATGCAAAGTAACAAAGACTTGAATAGAGCATAATGACTTTTTTGTAGAGTTTTTAATGTAGCTCTAGCCTTCAGTGTCTAGAGGATATCCTCCGTAAAAATAATTGTGGTGACTTTAAAAAAAGACATAGAAAAGCTCCTGTAGCTTTTGTAGTTCCTGTCACTGATTGTATTCACAGTGAATACATCAGGACACATCAGAAGAACCCAAGCAGTTAGTTTTCTTTAAAAATCACATCTCAAAACCCCTCTAACAATGGTATTAAGAAATTTGGCTTTACATTGCTGATTCATGCAGAACATAAACAAACATGTAGTTATATTCCTTCAAATTCTTATGAGCAGCTGTAGCCTACCTGAGGAATGAGATGATGCTTTGTGGTTCTCAGACCCATCACCCAGGGTGAAATCAAAACCTAGAATTTCCAAGGTCCAGGATGGAGTAGTGAGCCTAGGCCATTTGCACAGTGAAATCTAAGGGTGGGTGAGAATGAATTCTAGTATACTGCCTTATTTTCTTCATGAACCATCTGCTTTATAACTCTTTCTGAGGGGAACTGTTGATGAAGTGATCAGGCTAAAAATAGCTCTTGGTTTTGCATGCTCTAGGCTTTTCTTTTACTCAGTGAGGAAGGAATATATTACCTGGAATTTAAATAAAATTATCTTCAAAGTACTTTTTGTTGACTTGTATTAAATGAGATGCTAAACAAATGCACCATCAAAGTATATCTCTTCAAAGGACATCCACTGAATAGGAACCATATAAACATGAAAAGACTTTAGAGGAAATGTTAGTCAGGTGTGGTATTTTGTGGATAAAGGCTATCTAGGAGAAGCAGTAAAATAATTGCTGTAGTGAGGATTACAAAACATGTCATATTACACTTCACTGTAAATATCACTTTAATTGTTTATGGCACAGATTATTTGTAAGTTTATTTTATATACTGCATAGCACTTAAATGTCACTGGATCTAAACCCCTTATCCAGGAAGCTCATTAGTTGAGCTGTCTGTGTCTGTATATCTGCCATCAGCATCTGGTGAGAGGGCTGCTACTGACCCTGCCAGACTTGGGTCATGAGGTCAGCAGGTCTCATTTATTATTCAAAATTGCTTTCTGACCTTTTATCAGCTAGGTCAAAGAATGCTGCATTCTCCTTGGTTGAATTTTATAGTGAAATCAGTATCATGCACAGATAATATAATTACCAATTCATGTGAATCTCATTTCTCTCTCTCTCTCTCTCCAAAAATGTACTCACTCTGAGGCTGATGAAGTTCTAAGAGTTGCCTGTACAAATGCATGTATGCTCTACAACTATGTGTATACCTTGTCATCCTGGTGAAGTATCACAAGTAGTTTCACATCTTATTCATGCTTCAAATTGTGCATGTACTTTACACTGTTGTGGTAGTAAGACAGCTAAAGGCAGAGCTTTGGAGTTAACAGATGACCTCTCATTTTTACCACTCCTTTTGAACAGATTCCTTTTCGCTATCTATGTAGTCAATATACATATTCAGTGTATTTTCAGTAGTAACTATATATTCCCCTTCAGCTGCAGACTTGTATCAGTTGAATATAGGACAAATTAGAATAGCTGTAAAGCAAGAAAAGCAAATATATACAACAGTAGTTTCCTTGGAGATTATAACAGCTTCTGGAAGGAAAAAACCCTGAGAGTCCAAAATATATTTAATATATTTTCTGATTACAGATGTGATCTAGATATAGCAAATCACTAGCCCCCACTATTTCAGTCCCTACCAGAATCAAGAAGGACCCTAGCAAATAACTGATGATTTGAAATTTTCATTCTGTGGTGGATAAATAGGAAACATAAATGACATTACAAATAGAAAAAAATGGGTTTGGAATTTCAGAACACTAAACTTTTAAGAGAAAATTAGCCTTCAGATCTTAACAAGCCATGCTATGATATAGAAAACTGGAAACCATAAATGGCAAATTGATTCTTAAAGGGAGCTGTGCTGTTGAGCATTATTCCTCTGGAATGATTTCATCCTTTTTAAAAGAAGGAGCCAAAGGTCACGTTGGTCTTGCCCTTGAAGCAGACAATATGAGATGTCAGCTTGCGCTTTCTGACACTGTATATGATGAATAACCTTGACATAGTAATAAACAAATAACCTATATTAATGTTTATAAGCACAGTGAAGTATTAATGCAATATATACTTCAAAAATATATTGTGAACATCCAGCTTTCATAGAAATGGATTTCCTCTAGTAATACTGTAATAAATTTATAGTTTTTTTAAAATACTGCTGTAAAATACATATTCATTAAGTAACAGAATGTATACATATCTGAAACATACTCAACCATATGCACATAAACTAAGAGAAGTACTTTAAACAAGGAGGCAGTGAATTAAAATTGCACAAAACCCCTGAATATCTGTGTCAAGAGTCAGGGTTGGGCCAACCACCAACCCAGTGACAGACAGACGCTCTCTATTGCTCCCTCTCCCCTCCCCAGAAAGGGAAAGGGAGTAGGAGAGAGAGAGACTTGTGGATTGGAGAGGAAAACTAAAGCTACTTTAATGATAATAGTAATGATAAATGAAATATATACAAATATGTACAAAACTAACACCTAACCCAACCCCCCTCTTGATGGTAACTCCATCACTGTCTCTGCTGTGGCAGTGAGGCAGAAGGCCTCAGCAGCAGATGGGAGCCATGCCCAGGGGCTGGTTCCTGGTGCTGGATACAGGAATTTACGGATCAGGATCCGTAATAGAGTTCTCCTCAGATGCAAGAGAAGAGAGCAAGAGGAGAAAAAGGGGGAAGAAGAAACTGGCCCTCAGTTTTATATCGAATATGATGTATGTGGAAGGGAATACTTGGTCAGTTCAGGATGATCTGTCCTGTCAACTCCTCCCTGTAGGAGCAGCTTTTAATCTGCACCCCCCAAAGTGAGATGCAAGATTCAGGAGTTTGCATATTGATCCCTGGTAGTAAATCTAAACATCAGGTCTTATCACTCCTAGAAGCAGGCAGTGTCTGTAAAAGCATGCTGTTAGTTTCAGAAAGTGCAGTTGCTTCGAGGAGCTTTAGCTAAAAGGTAAAATCACTGAACAGAATTAGTTCTGTTCTAACCCAAACCACAACAATCTGTATTCATAGAGATACTCAAATTGTTGTGAACAGTTTATTTTTAGCTTTTCAAATTCTTGTAGTCAGTTGTTTTTGTAAGGGCAGTTCAGTAATAAATCAGTATTTAGTAAGATTATCAGCTATTCTCTTTTAGTATTTGCAGTAGCAGAGAAAAGTAGTTGTATACTGGTAGGATATCAAGGTGTACATAATGTTTGGTTGGAATGAGGTGTGTTTTTCTAAGTGTGGGAAGCTGGGAGTCCAGTTGTAGTGAGAATTAAAACATGGTAGTACTCTTTTTAACAAATTCCTTAGTTTTAAGTACAGTGTTATTTTACACATAATTTTGGTTTGTCTTTAACTAAATATCATGCTTCCAACAACTATAGGCAGTCTGTGTTGTGATATTGCTTCTACCATGTACTGTTAGGTGTTAAGTTAACCTCAGGTCCTACTTCAGCCTTTATTATTACTCAAACTCTATTGTAATTATGGTACAATAAATATTAACTGTATCTGACAGTTTGAGGAGCACCTTTTGTCTTAACACTTGCAAAATACCCTAGCACACATCCCACTGTACTTTAAGAAGTGGAAAAAGGCATTTGTCACTCCTTCTTCTGCATATTATGAATGTTACAATGTGTATACAGAAGAAATCCAGAATACCTTTCATAATGTCAAAAAAAGGTTTCAAAGGTTGGAAAATCTAGATTGGAGAAATGTAAAGAATTTGGAGAACGGTGTTCTATTGTTCTATGAAAGAAACCAAGACTGCTAGTTAGAAGTCAAGAGCAATCATACAATAATACTGCAGAGAGTAAATGAGAAGGAAAAGAACATAGAAAAAAGGTTTAAGTAGATTAGTAGAAAAAAAATTATCTTCCTCTTTTAACAAATACTGAACTTCTCAGAGATTGAAATGTATCCATCATTATTCTTGTCATTAAGAAGGGTTATGTGCTAGAAATTAGGAAAAAAATTGCAATCCCTCTATTGTCTTTACATTGAGTGTTAAGGGAAGCTTCCTCAGAAGTGAAAAGTAAAGGAAAGAAACTAAATACACATCCAACAGACTGTACAGTCCCAAAGCAACTAATAAGAAAAAATCTGCTCTTTAGTGGGTGGTATTGTAAGAATAAAAAATAAGACAACAAGGAAAGTGAGCAGCGAGTATTCATTTGCACTCAATAGCTGTCTTCATGAACTAAAACAAACCCAGGTTACTGCTTTTTCTAAACCACATTGTCATTTTCCTTTATCTCTGAATGACTGAGTGATTCCCTTAGAATGGAGTCTAAAGCAGCATCTATGAATGCAACTAAAAGTGTTAGACAGATAATTTTGTAGTAATATAGTATGGTAATACCATTGTGATCTTAATGTTGTAAACCTGAATTTAACTCTTAATGTTGATAGGAGTGTTTTAATCTATTCTTTAGCCTTTCAGTTTTTCCTGGGAGCAAAGAGTGTCTTTAAGTGAATTAACAAACCCAAGTACTAAATGCTTTACACAGGCAGCACATCATTTTGCATAATCTTGAAGCCCCCATATGCCACATGCACTGTGGATATTCTTTCATATACTGACACAAGAATTCTTGCAATTCTATAGCAACATAAAATGTGAGGTGGAGCTCTCTTGACAGAGGTAGGCTGTTCTCCTCTGGAAAAAACATCGGGCTATGGGAGCACTTTATAACTGGAAGCTCACCTGCAGTTGTTGTTTGGCTGTGATAAAGGATGTGCAAAGACTGGGGTGCCTGTGAGCTTCAGAGGGCTTTGTGCATTTAATTAACCACTGAAATCAGGTATACTACTGTGTAGTCTCAGATCTTTGGGCTAAGAAGGCTGAGCCTTTATTTTGGAGATGAGAGTTTGTTTGGGTTATTTTGGAAAAGATTAGACAACTTCCAGAGGGCCATTTACATTCTGGTGAAAATGAACTTCTCTTCTGTTCTTTTGAACACGGATATGGAAAGTCATCTTGCTTTACAATATCTGTTCTCATCCTTTAGGGAATCCTGCTGTGGCAGGGAGGTTGGACTAGATGATCTTTCGAGGTCCCTTCCGGCTCCTAATGTTCTGTGATTCTGTGATTTTTACATATCCATTAGAATTTCTACACTGCTTGTTTCATTGCAGCCACCCTGGACAAACTCAGGTTGTGGTAAATCAAAAGCAGCTTTTATTCCTTTTTATAAAAGTGTACCTGGTGAAGACTGAAATGAACTGAGTTCCCTGAGCAGGGAGTGAGCACTTTGTGATTTTATTTTACAGGAATGCTCTGTTCTCTGTTAATTATGCTACAGCCATCACACTGTGCTTTCGAAGTTACAATCAAGGTCCTGCTGCACATTTGTACCTTTTTTTGTGCAGAAGCCCTTTTGGCATTTTCACTTCACCATCTCACAAGCTGGAGTGCAACCTTTAGTGATCTTATGAACTCACAGTTTTGTTTCCTGAAACAATAAAACCTGGTTTTATCCTTTAATATGTGTATATGACTGTCCCTGGAGTCACCTCTGGTTCTGCAGGCAAGCTGGTAGCTGAAAGCATATAGGAACAGAAACAAATGAACCAGTAAAAAAAGAATATCAACAATACAATTTGAAGTACCTACAGGAGGCAGTTAGGATACTTCCTTATAGAATTTCTGGTTAAGGACTGGATCAGTTCTAAATAGCCAGCGTACACCTACCTTTTCTGTGTGTGAATTGGAATACAGATGTGCAGAACACCTTGGAACAGCTAGATTTCAGAATACCTAAAAACATTCCAGGTAATTTCAACTGGGTTTATTGCAGAAAGCAATAGAAATCTTTGTTTTCAGAAATAAGAAGAAATTAACAATCAGACATCGACAAAAACTCAAATTCTAACCAGTTACTTGGCTCCCATGGTAATACAGCCAGTGAAAGTGGTATGGTTTCACCAACCTTCATCATTTTATGGCAAATCTTGTAGTGCCTTGTATGTTTCTTTTCTTGAAGTCTCACTTTTACAGCAAAGTGAGAATTTGAAAGTACTAACTTCTACTAGAAGCAAAAGAAACCCAGAGAAAATGACATCTTCCTGAGGAATAATGGCTCAACACCCAAAAAGGCTAAGACCTTAAAAAACAAGGGAAAAAGAACCTAAATAAAACTGTGGGGTTTTTAACCTCATACCTCTGAAGACTTGAGTCTTATGCTGAAAGTGGGCAGTACCAATACTGATTGCCAGCTTTTCAGTTTGGCAGCACTGAGCAGCATGCTGCTTTTATGTTTGACCAACCTTGTTTAAACAAAGAGCAGTGAATTTGACATTTTAATAAATCCTGCCACTTCTCCATCTAGATTCTTCCTGCCTCACACTCTCATGTAGCACTTGAACGCACCCAAGAGAGCATGGAAGAGCTCACATTTTCTTGACTTTTTATCTCCCCATGGTGCTTAACTCCTGTAAGAACATGGTCTTGTACCATGTTTCATCTATCAAGAGCTTATCATCTGCATTTTTTGGAAACATGCTTTTTAATTCCTCACATATGTGGTTTCAGACAGCCTCTGAACCACAGAGACCTCCTTAGATGTCTGTCTTCTTGGAAGTGCCTGCAGTGTCTGTCTTAAATGTATTTATTACCTGTCTCATAGTGGAGGGCCAAGGCTGTTTTGTTCACCTACAGATTCATCTTGCTGATCACCTGAAGAATAAAGTTAAGTGTAGGTGAAGGGAGTGAAGGTGTATACAGGGGTCATCTTTTACCCATTAAATACCACACAGTTCTTAGCTTATCTTCTCATTTCAGGGAGTGGCACATTCCTTTTCTGGAGCTATATCCTGTGGTGCTTAAAGGGGAAAATCTGTTTCCCAAACCTGTGTGTGTTCTGTGGTAACTGAAGCAGATGGTCCACATTCATTACCAATATAATTATATATCTTCCATCAGTTCAACAGTGCACCTTATACGCATCAACAAATACTGCTTATTAATTCACAGAATAGCAAACTCCAGATTTTTTTCTCAACTGCATCAGAAGAGTAGCTGCCTTAAAATTAATCCAGATTCATAGTTCTGCAAAACAGCCCAGAATCATTGTTCATATATAGAAAATAGATTTCTAACTACACAAAAAAGGGTACAGCAACTCTTACCAGCTGGTATTTGGGAGAAAATACAAAATTATATAAATTTGTCAGTTGCTATTTTGTTGCCCTAAAGAGCAGTTCACTACAAATCTTAACCATGTAACTGGAAATCATTAATTAAATCCTGTGCAGCCAAGAATCATGCATAATGTAACATGGCTACTGCAAACAGTTCACTCCTGGTCATTTAAATTTCCTTCTTGCTCTTACAGACATGAGAAGCCTATATTTGAAGTAGTCCCTGATGAGATTTTGCTTTTACATCCTTGGAGAAAGGCCTTGTGCATATTTATAGAACAAAGTAGAAGAATTACTTTCATGGATTTTTGCTTTTGTAGTGTTAACTATAATAATTTAAAAAATACATACCTTGGCACAATATGATCACACATGGACATCTCCAAAATCTCTTGACTATTTGGAAAATAACTGGCCTAATGCTCTAAGCCTTTAAATAATAATGCTGTAACTGTGTCATGTGCATGAGATTTTAAATTGAACATGCAATTCTGTCTGAAAAATAGGATTCCCATATCTTCTATTAATTTTTCTGAGGAGGATTTTAGTAAACAGCCCACTCTGTAGGGCAGTGTTATTTCTATAGTACCGTTATGTTAGTGGTGAGAATAGGTAGGTTACTACAGCAGCAGTGCTAATGTTCAAAAGGGTGATTTGTTTAAAGGACAGGGGCAGAAAAAGGAGGAAGTGGACTTCACAAATGAAGAACTGCACAGGAGTTTCACTGCAAACCATCTCCTAGTCATACAGTACTATCCAATTAATCCGTTACCCTTAGAAGAGGAATCCCTGTATATCCAGGTACAATCCTTGCCAAATATCTGGACACGATCATAGGCTTTTAGGATTACGAGTAACATAATAAAGGATAATGATCAAAAATTAAGCAAACCGGTACAGAATGCTTGGGTTAACTGGGCCTGCCATGTGCACTATAAGGCAGCAGTCTGTTAGGTTTAAAGTGAGATTAAAGAGTTGTGTAACCTGCAATTATGCTGTTTTTCATTAAAAAAATAAGATGATTGGGCTCAGTAGGGCCCTTCCTTATATTTACCTCTGTTTAATTGGATTGGGAACTGCTTAAACATCTTTGAGATGGAGCTTATAAGAAGATGATCCCAGCTGTTTTTCAAAGCTTAAGACAGCAGGCAGACAACATGATCATGTCAAGATTCATACTAAAGCCTTAATCCTACTTTTTCATCAACTAGCACTACAGCTGAGTCTTTAACCTCCTAAGCACTAAATGTGCTTTGGATCTCACAATACATTTGCTGTCAAGTGTTATTGTCTAATAGTGTTAATTTTTGCTTTCTTTCTGAGATGGACTTTAAAGAATAGTCTCTTGTCTATCTGAATTCAGAGAGCTATAGTGTAAGCCTGTATTTTCAGTCCTTTTAAAAATACAATTTATAAGCTTGCACCTATTGAAGTCTACTGTTATCTATGGAGGCGAGGAATTGCATTGACCTGTACCTCACCTTGTTAAAATATAAACTTCAGTATATTAGTAACTATTTTTCATGGCACGTGTATTACTAGATGGCATATAGTTTTATTTTCTACAGAAAAGAAATGGCAAGAGCTTTAGGGTTTTTTTAGATTTTTTTTCCCTGGGAACAATTAGCATGACCAAAAGAACAATTCTAGATTCCTAGCCTCAAAACTTGCTAACCAGAGCACTGTTTAATTTGATAATCCTGGAGTTGCATTAAGATTAGATGTTCTAATGAGTTTTTCCTGCATCTGTTAATAATATCTACACAATGTAATAATCTCCTTTCAGCCATTTTCTTTTCTCTTCTTTTCTTTCTTTTTCTTTTCTCTTTTCTCTTTTCTTTCCTTTTTTCCTTTTCTTTTCTTTTTTCCTTTCCTTTTCTTTCTTCTTTCTTTTCCTTTCCTTTTATTTTTTCTCTTTTTTTTTTTTTCCTTTTCTTTTTTTCTCATTTTTTTCTTTTCTTTTCCTTTTTCTTTTCCTTTTTCTTCTCTGTCGGGTAGTGCTCCGATTTGTCCTAGTGACACAAGGCTGCCAGCAGGAAAGCAAGCGTAGTTAATGCTCAGCTGCTCAAACCAGTCAAGCAAGCTAGCAAGTCCCAGCTGTGCTACTTGATGTTTTTTGATTGCACCTAGTCCTCAATCTGTGAACTGTTTTCTGGACTTAGATTCATCAAGCTCTGCCGCTTTAAAAACTCATGCAGGCAGGCATCCTAGGATATGCCATTATAAGCTGCTGCCAGGGGATCTTCTAGGAGATAAATGGAATCTGTGTGAAGTAAATTAGTGTGAACCAGTCAATCTATGTGTCAGCCTTGAGCCACATCCATGGGTAACTAGCTTGCTGACTGAAAAGTCCACTGTCTTTTGCCAATCAGAGGTCTCAGCCACCAGGAAGCAGTCCTATACAACATTAGTTTCTTGGAATAATGCCTGTTTGACCAGCTAGTGAAACTCTTCAGTATACAGCACTGTACTGCCTGAGTTTACTTATTGCTTACAATTGAACTGAAAATCTTTTAAAGTCAGATAATATTTTAACAGGAGGGAGCATCACAGAAATGCCTTGGAAATAAGTACTTCCACTTTCATACAGCAGCCATTCAGCAGAGTCATGCTGTGCTGCAGTTGGCTTTACCTTCCTATCACTAATACATCTTCAAGGCCATAATGCAAAATAATAACAATAATCTGGCCAGAAGAGGTTAAGAAAGAAGCTTTGTGGGTTTTTTTTTTCCATGGATTAAGCTATTTGGACACCTTTGATCGAGAGAAGGGAAGAGTATGCGAGCTGTAACATTCACATTACGCACAGGGATATGTCAGTGCCATAACTGTGCTGCACACTTCTTTTTCAGGTTGGTTTTGAGAGCAAACTGAGGCAATCTACAGCAAGAACTTCTCTGTAGAAATGGACTGAACCAGCATCCTCTGAAAATTCCCTGATTAATGATTTTAAACTTGAATACCAAATCAATCTACTGTCATGAATATGATCATGTCAATACTGTCAATAGTGCTATTTTAAAGATAGACTGATCAGCAGTCGCTTCTGCAGTGTGTACTCTCCCACATCATTCATCTAATGTACAGAAAGCAGGGGGAATTCTGCTACACATTTTCAAAAAAATGGGCACATAAGGAGATGCTATATACTTTAATTAAAAAGAGAAACTGATTAGGCAGTAAGCACCAGAACTGAAATTTGGTCGTCTTTGCCAATTCCTGTAAAAATTGTTTTTCTGTTACCTCTGAGGTATTGGTTGAAAAAAATCCCCCAAAACAAAAAACAACAAAAACAATGAGAGAGGCATAAATAATTTTGATCAAATGTGATCAGCTAATTCAGTTTTAAACTGCGTTTGGTTAATATGCACTACCACACATGTAGGAAAATGGGAAAAAAAGAAATTTGGGCTTTCTAGCCAGATAGGCTAGAAAGAAGAAAAGAGCAGTGTATAATGGTAGAAGAATTAATTGAAGATGGTTTGAGGTTACCTTTCCCTTTTTTAGCTCCTCCTAAGTTGTACAGAAGTGTGTGCTTCTGAGCTGTGCAGTAAACATTTTGTGGGATTTTATGGGAAAGTATTTTATTTCTTGCAGCAGAACCCACTGAGACAAATTTAACTAGTTAGGTATTTTATTATATGTACTACGCTGAATACATGGACAGAGTCTGGTATAAATCACAACTAAGATCAAGACAACTGCTTTAAAATTGAGTGAATGTTTCATTGCACTAATGAAACAAAAATGGGATGTCCTTTGAGAGCATAATTTGTTACATGCTATTATATTTTAGTTGAGAGAAGTAAGGAAGTCCCTCTGGGTGAATAAAACGTCAAAGTATACTGGGAAAAGAACCACTGAAAATTTCAGTTTTCATGTCTGGAGTAATGCTGCCCTCATAGACATGGGGAGGGAGGAAAATAGAGTTTCAGGAATTTTTTTCTTCTGAAATGTGTAAAAACCTTAAAAGAAATTTCACATTTACAGAAGGAAAAATGTTCTTCAGTTGCAATTCCTGTAGTGAGTGAATGAAGTTCGTTTGCATGGGACTTCACGGAGTGCAAGAACAAGCTGAGGCTTCCCCATGGATTGGTATTTCTGCAGACTGAGCTCTGCAATGTAGTGTTAGGTCCTACTTCTGCATTCAAGGATTTAAACTACTGTAGCCTCCTGTTTGACTTGTTCCATAGTGGTTTATTTCAAGGACAGTTTCAACTTCACTATGCTGCAGCATTCACTTTAGAGTAATAATTTTTTTCTCCAGGTTAATTTCTTAATCTTTCTTTTTGAAATTAAAACGTAATGAAAACTGGGCCAGTGTGATATTTAATCATCAGAAGATAACAGCCAGCCATTCCCAATTAAATGACAACTACATACATCAGGGTAGGGTTTTTTTAAATGACACTAAAAATTATGAAATGACCAGCAACTGATGTCTTCTGTCAGTGAGATGAATTAGTGGTTTTTATGGCCTGAGAAATGGTCTGGAAAAAAAATAGGGTTCAATTCAATAAGGATGAGAGCAAGGATCTAGACTGAGGTAGGATTAATCTTCTGCAAAGAGACAGGATAGGGAAGAAATAGCAGAGTAACAGTTTCTCAGAAAAGAATCTGGATCACAAACTGTGCGTGACTCAACGGTGCTTGTGCTATGGCAACAAAGGCAAACACCACACCAGGCTCTGTAGAAGGGAGTAGCACCTGCAAAACCTGTGAAGCAATCCTTGTACTGTACTGGCACTGGTACCATCAAGGGCACATCCCCAGCCTATGTGACTCCCTTCCCACTGGCACACTACTGAGCACAGAGTGCTGTAACCGAAATGGCAGGATGGGTGCTCCAGGCTGGGTGCTGTAACTTCATTGTCTGCTTTTTCTTTTTCTAGGTGATTGTGATGAGCACTGCTATTATTTCTCTTGCCATTTCATTAATGTTTTCTGCATTTCTTATAATACTAGTGTGTTCCCCAGAGGTTAGTACTGGGTCCAGTTTTGTTCAACATCTTCACCAGTGACCTGGATGAAGGGACAGACTGTACACTTAGCAAGTTTGCTGATAACACAAATCTGGGAGGAGTGGCTGACACACCCTCAGGCTGTGCTGCCATTCAGTGAGATTTGGACAAGCTGGAGAGTTGGGTGGAGGGGAACCTCATGAAGTTCAGCAAGGGTTAAGTGTAGAGTCCTGCACGTGGAGGGGAATAAGCCCATGCACTAGTACAGGTTAAGGATTGACCTGCTGGAAAGCAGCTCTGTGGAGAATGACCTGGGAGTCCTTGCAGACAACAAATTTGCCATGAGCCAGGAGTGGGCCAATGGTCTCCTGAGGTGCATCAACAGTGTGACCAACAGATCAAGGGAGGTTCGTCTCCTCCTCTACTCTGCCTTACTGAGGCCACCACTGGAGTACTGTGTCCAGTTCTGGGCTCCCCAGTTCAAGAGAGAGGTAAATACTGGAGAGAGTCCAGAAGAGGCTACAAAGATGAGAAGGGGACTGGAGCATCTCTCTGACAAGGAAAGGCTGAGAGACCTGGGCCTGTTTAGTCTGCACGAGACTGAGAGGGGATCTTGTCAATGCTTACAATATCTAAAGGGCAGGTCAAGAGGATGGGACTAGACTCTTTTCAGTGGAACCCAGTGACAGGACAAGGGTCAGTGGGCACAAGCTGGAACACAGGTGGTTTCATCTGAACATGAGCTAAAACTCATGTCTCATTCTCTGGAGAGGTTCAAAACCTGCCTAGATGTGTTCAGGTCCAACCTGCTCTAGGTCAAACTGCTTTAGCAGGGGTGTTGGACTAGACGATCCCTAGAGGTCACTTCCAACACCATTCTGTGATTCTATGATTCTGTGAAATAATAGTATCCTTTTAGATCTTCATCAAAATATGGGGAAAATCAAAGTACAATAGTAATTCTCAAACTGGAAAAGATGTAGTTGAAAGAGGATAAAGCAAAGGGCTGTTCAGTCACAAGCACCGCGGAAAGAGGGTACAGGGCTGCTACACATGCTTTTTCTCATACAAGAATAAGTTTCGCATTAAATAGGGACTTGCACAAACAAAAGGAGATGCCTGCCTATGTGGTAGGTACATATGGAGCTTACCATGGTAAGGCAAGTTAGGGTGTAGAGTGTTACAGATATGAAAATTCTACATGTTTAAGGGAAAACTGGAGAATTTTGTGGAACAGAAATCTACTGTGAGTTACGAAATGTTAAAAAAAAAGGGAGAAAAAATAAAGTGTGCTTTTTAAAGTAGTACTCATAGTACTTAAAATAGAACTACCCAGCTCTCCATCAAGCTCCTGTGGCATAATATGGTAAGTACCAGTGGGTCCCATATATCCCAGAAGTGGCATTGCAGCCCAATTGTTTTATCCATTTACGAGAATAAAAAAACCCACCAGTGTTTTGTTTTCCTTTACAGCTTTGTTCATACAGTTTTATTTAAATTTAGATTGCTTTGTGTCCTGTATTGAACCTTAAATATCACCTGTAGCCTACCTTGTCTAATATTTTTGATTGAAAAATACTTTTTGTTGTCCTATCCACTTGTTTTGAATGATAAATAAGTTCTTGTTTGCTCTGGTGACAGACTACCTTTAAGTTACTAATCCACCTTATCAATAACAAAGACATCTTAGCAGAAAACACAAACTGGTTATTCAGTTGTGTTATGCAAGCTTCTCTCTCCAATGTCTCC
Organism: Galbula dea; assembly: GCA_013399015.1. NCBI lineage: Eukaryota > Metazoa > Chordata > Aves > Piciformes > Galbulidae > Galbula > Galbula dea. The sequence continues at coordinate 1,092,801 of VWZX01010570.1, read as the reverse complement.
CCTCTGAAAATTGGTATGCAGAGCAGATTATTTAGACCTTACTGTGTGATATTTCCAGAGCAGAACAAGGCTTTTCAGAGTTTCAACAGAACATGTAGAAATAAATGACAGTGATGAGTTGGTGCTGTAATTAGTCATTAGTATATATTAACAAAGAACAGCTTATCATTTAACAGTTTATTCACATGAAGACTGTTCTTTCATAGACTGGTCACCAATCAGTCTGTGATCTCTTTTTGAAAATAGTTTGGTTTTGTTTTGAGGAATTTGAAATATTTTGAAACTGATGACACAGATGTTTCACTGAATGAAGTTATGACATTCTCTTTTTATTCTGAATACTGTATCTTTCTTTAATGTCTTTTTCTGTTTCAATAATATAAGAGAATGGTTACAAGTTCAGTAAACAGCTCTAAAGAGCTTATTAAGATGTATCAGAAAGAATTACCAGAGTTCTCAGAATTGATCCTGTACAATGAAGATTTATGCCATTTTTACATGCTAGGTTCAAGGTCATATGCCTCATTGAAATCTGTCCTTTTTACCTTACTTCCATGCGAACAAAGGTAATTTCTACTATCCATGTAGAAATAATTGAAATTGCACTAAATAGAAAGAAATTATCACTTGGGGTATTAGATCAGAAATTGTGGTTTCTTAACTTTTTCTCTGACTTGTATATTTGGGGCTCACTTATGCTCCAGACATTTACATCACTTTGGGTACACAAATTAGCTTTCAAATTGAAGCAAAAGTAATTTTAAGGTCCATTTAAACCCAAAGTAGGACAGAGTATCCTCAGAATGAGTAAAGATCACACTGGTTATGTTTAAATAACTTTAAATCCCATCAGTATCCTAGGTATAAGCAATTCAGAACAATATTTCCCCTATTGACATTTGAACATAAAATTCTATTCCCCAAGGGAAAATAGAGCAAAGTAGGTGCCAGTGTTAAGATTTTTTAAATGTTTTTTCACGATTACGTAATGCCATTTTTCACTTTCACTCTTTATTTGGGCCAAACTGTTCTTTACATGGTTTTAACGTTTCAATTCTCTTTGTTCTTTTGTGATATTTTTAAGGAACCTTCCTCTTCAAATTGAGCATACATCATGTGATGTTTTCAAAAAGGAAGATCTGAAGGTCTCTACCTAGGTTCCTTTCTTGCTCACTGCGTACACTCATTATGTAACTTCATAAGCTAGGGTATGGTGAAGTTTGTTTGCCTGAGTTTTGTCTCAGGAGATATGTGTACTTCTGAGTAAGTGACAAGGCTAAGGTACACATCCCTTACTCACACTGGTAACCTGACCCTTGCCTGTCCCAGCACGTCTCCTGGTTTTCTGAAGTACACACCTTGCTCCCTTCACATTTTCCTGCTGAACTTCATTGTCCAACAGTTCTTTTTACACACCTCCTCTAGAGGTCTGCTTCTCTGTCCCTGCAAAACCCCTTTCCATCTATTCTTTCTACTTCCTTTAAACTGTTTCTGTAATAGCTCATTGCCACCATCTATGAGTGCAAGTGCTTGATCACTGGTTTTTGTCGTTTGTCATCCAGGCTCTGCCTGTGATCCCTTTTTTCTCACTTTTGTCTTTCTTGGCTTTCAGTGACTCCGTCATGTCCCAAATCTCCCTGAATCTCTGCAATCTCTACTCAAGAATTCTTATCAACTGGACACCCTCCTGCTTTGTCCAAGGATCTTCCTGGCTTGTCTTGGTTTCTTTCATGTTCACTTCACACCTTCCGATGTATCTCATCAGTATAGGGAACTGCTGCTAGCTGGCTTTTATTCATTATGTTCCAAGTTGCCTCTCAGCTGAATCTGGTACCTTCCCTAGAAACACTGCTCAGCTCTGCTTTGTTGTAAAGTCAAGCAAGTTTAAATTCTGTGACTTGAGCCGACATGGCCTGGGACAGAGGGAGAGCACTTGAACAGCTTTGGCCTGGTCCCATTCAAGAGCAATTACAACGCAGACTTCCAGCAATGCCATCTCCTAACTGGGACTGATGCTTGGTGCTGTGAAGGCATCTCCCCTCCTTAGTTCTCTGTGAGAGTTCTTTAACGGGTGAAAAAACACCATTCATTTTGAAAGGCTGATTCTGAATTCTTGGTCACTGTTAGTTTTTTAGAGAAGACAGCTGTTGTGATTTTTCTCTTTCTCTGCAGAAGCACAGTCATACTTTTTTGTTTTCTCCCTTTTACCACAATACACTCTGTTGGAAAGTTTGCTATTGCTCTGCTTCAGAGTAATTCTGACTTACGCAGCTGTAATGACTCAATCTGTCGTTCAGCACAGTGCACCTGGCTGCTTAATAGGAACAACTGCTTGAGAAATAATGTTCTAATAAATATGGCACAGAACTATTTTTTTAACACTTGTATTTTCTGGTTTTTCTTCTTGAAATGTGGAATTGTGGCCTTCAATTAGTGTACTTGAAAATTATTTAAATATTGTAGAAGTCAGAGAAAAGCACAGATACCTTTGAAGACCTTTCTTCCTGCACATACCATAGTGTTTTCACGTGTGAACAAGAACATATATTATTTGCTATAAGTTGTTCTTTATGGTCACCTTACCTCATGCAGATTATCATGTCAACACTGCTGTGGCAGAGACAAGAACTAAAATTCCTCCTAATGTGGATAAGTTGACCATTGATAGAAGTCTGATGGCTTTTTGAAAGCTTAGAAATGTAATCAGTGTTCCTGCTCCACAGGGCAGGGGGTTATATAATGGTTAGGTGCCACCTGAGATAGATTTTTAAAGCAAAATTTACTGGCTTATTTTTTCAGATGAAATATACACTGTAGCTACCATAGATTTTATTATTTATTATGTTTTAATATTGCATTTTTAAGTATCTAATTCCACAACTCTGTTGAAACCCTGATTACTTCAAACATACTCTGTGTTGATGCAGGAGTTGAGAATGATTGAACCTTTTGGGGACCTGGCATCCATAGCTGAAAACCAATGGAAATAATGCCCTGAAGCCTTGGGGATTCAATCCAGAATTTTGGAAATTTTAAATGGATGTTTAAATTAAGTAATACTTCAGCAAATATTCATTTTGGAAAAAAATAGAATACATCAGAAGTTATAAGGGAGGAAGTTTCTTGTTTTGGAAACAGGATAAAACTACATTGAGATTGTGTGTAGCCATTGGTATCCCCATCCACGTGGAAGTCTGGAATAGATATTAGAAAAAATTCAGTATTTTCATGTCACCACGATATTCCTAAGAATTGGTGTGAGCTGAGAGTTTTAATGGGACTGAAAAATTGACAACTAGTCTTTAATGTGGTGTTCTATGCTATATTATCTAATAATTTTATTTCATCTTCAAGCTTTATTTGTGGCTTCATATTGAGATATGGAGCAGAAGAGAGGGAAATAGACATGGACAAGGGAAATACCTCTCTTTTGTTCAGGAAAACTTATGGGGCATTTGTTCAAAAGCCAAGTGAATTAAAATCACATAGAGACAAAAAATTGTTCCCATTAAGATGTTTTCCTGCTTTGAAATTAATTTTTTAGCAGTTAAGTAAAAGAAGAAATCAAATTTTATGATCTCTAAACTGCAACTCAGTCTGGTTTCTACTGTGCTTTGGAATTGTCACTGGTTTTATTACACGTTCTAGATTGTTTTATGCAACATGTTTTCATCTTGTGGCCAGGAGGGCCAGTGGGATTCTGGGGTGGATTAGGAGGGACGTGGTTAGAAGGTCAAGAGAGGTTCTTTTCCCCTTTACTCTACCCTGGTGAGGCTGCGTCGGGAATATTGTGCCCAGTTCTGGGCCCCTCAGTTTAAGAAGGATAGGGAACTGCTGGAAAAAGTCCAGCACCGTCACAAAGATGATTAAGGGGGTGGAACATCTTCCTTAGGAGGAAAGGCCGAGGGAGCTGTGTCTCTTTAGCTTGGAGGAGAGGAGACTAAGGGGTGACCTCATTTATGCTTATAAATATGTAAAGGGTGGGTGTCAGGAGGATGGGCTTAGGCTCTTTGTAGTGATATGTAGTGACAGGACAAGGGACAATGGTTCCAAGATGAAGCATAGGAAGTTCTGTGTAAACATGAGAAAAGAATGTTTTCCCAGTTCAGGTGCCAGAGCACTGGCACAGACTGCCCAGAGAGGTTGTGGAGTCTCCTTCTATGGAGATATTCAAAAGCCATCTGGACGCGCTTCTGTGTGACCTGGTCTAGGGAATCCTGCTGTGGCGGAGGAGTTGGACTAGATGATCTTTCGAGGTCCTTTCCAGCTCCTAACATTCTGTGATATTAAAATAAACACCATTTCTCTCCCTGGTGAATGACTCCACTAATTACAAAACCACCTATTTGATCTTTTAGATTGTTTACTGGCTTTTTTGATGAAACAGACAAGCATTTCTTATGATGTCTATATTATTGTAGGATTCTATAAGAAAAACCTGGTTTTTGTACTTTAAAAGGCTCATGTTTAAGCTGACACCTCAAACTTCTTCCTGAATAAATTCTTGTGTATAGATTTTTCAACTGTGCTATGGTCATATCAGTACTTTGAGTTTCTGTTTTATTTCAATCTATTATTTGTATTTACAAATTATGTCTTCAGAGTTGAAAGCTATGCAGAAAATTAGGAAGTGTTTGTTTCTGAATAAATTACATTTCTCATCCCCCTGTTTTTATTCTTTATCTCTCCAGTCAGTGTGCTGAAGCATGACAAGAGCTCAAACTCGGCAAACTTCCAAGATGTGGAGGATACGCCTGACAGATGTGTCTTGGAAGAGTCTGAGAGTCCAGGTGAGAGGCACTTAAAGACAGTCAGCAAGTACCAAGTGATAAATCTGACACAGCTTTTGGGTCTGTAGAAAAAGCACATTGTGATGTTGTTTCCTTTTTAGCAGCTGCAATGTCAAATTAATGGTCACCTCCAGGGGTCACAGTGTGGAGCTGTTATCCTTTCCTCTTTCATCAAGAATTCAGGTCTTAGAAAGGATAAAGGCATTATGACCAAAAAGAAAGCTGACACTACTAGTTCATTATAATTAGTTTTGGACTACACTGCTTGCTTAATATATGTACAATGTCTGACCCCTTGAAGGTAGCATAAGATTATGAAAAATTAGAAGAACTGTATATACTGCAGTTGAATGTAGTAGTGGATGTGCGAACACTGTCTCTGGAGGAAGGCAAATTGGTGGCATTAAATAGCTTGATTCTTTTCTTTAAATCAGCTCACAATCATTATTTCATTTTAATGGCTCTTAACATTGATTCAACTAAAAACAGAAACATCCGTAAAGTGCATCCTTTTTGGTGACTAAAAGATTTATCTTCATGTAGTTTCATTATCTTTCTCGTTATGGAACATCTACAAAATTTATTAAATGAATCCCAAGGGGGAACAATTAAATATGAAGTCTATCGAGCGACAGCCGATTAGAAACATTCCGTGTGACTAAATACTAAGATCTTTTAAGCAAACTGTGAGCTTGACCCACATACACCATATACATCACCTGCCTGTAGTCCTCATTAGTGAAAGAGTTAAACACCTTTCTTCACTTGATATTTTCCTTCCGTGCTTTATCTCGTTTCCGTGTAGACTCTTGCATCTTTGTGTGCTGATCCGTGTATCATATTTTTGATTCATCGTCTCTGTGGCTTGTCAGCTTAGTTAAGAGATTTCCAAATCTTGCAGCCTGTGCTGACAGGGGGCAGCTGCCAACAGTCCCCTGATCCTTCCCCAAGGAACACTGCCGAGATTTAATTTTCAGTCAAAGGGTGCAGTCTGAAATCCATGTCAGGTCCCCTAAGTCATCTCAGAACCCAGATAGGACCCATGTCTGGGGGATTATATTTCAGCACACTCCACTCCTCTAAGATTCCTTGGGAGTTCAACTGCTGTCATATACCTGATTTGAACTACATTCCCCTTTCATCTTTTCCACAGAAATGAACACCAGTGTATGTTAGAATAATTGAAACCAATGAATTGTAAATCTGTATTCAGTTTAAAGCCACACAGGCTTGGACTCAATGCTGTACAGCAGAAACCAGCATGAGTTTTAGAAAGAAATAGATAACACACTCAGGAAGAAGCCAAGTTTAATTCCTTACTGCACCTCCTTCAGAAACTGCCTGTAGTCCCTTCAACAATGATTGTGGGCAAAACTGTGGGTTGTCCAAGTTCTGATGTGTGCTGAAGTGAGAAAGAATTAAAACAAGGTGGCGCTAAACTGTTCCGGTAGGAATTAATATGCCTTAAAGCTAACATTAGTTTTAACCTTAAATTAATTGTGTTGCAAAGTGTACACGTTTGGACGGGAACTAAGATATCCAATTCTGCTTCTGCACTCTGCATATCTATATGAAGTAATGGAAAGAATAAAAGCCTGTCAGGGGTGAATATTGACTGGCAGAAATACATGTTGATAAAGCATCTAAACTTAAAAACTGAGTTCCATTTTGTCCATCTGACATCATTAAACTAGTAATAAACAATGAATTACTCTGGCTTTTGTTTCTGTCCATTCCTGCATTTTAAGACATCTTGTCTTATAGGTCTGAAAACCTCAGGAGATTTCACTACTGGTCTCACTGCTTTCCACTGAGAATTTGTGGCTTGGTTGTCATGGAGACATCGTATTTCTCCAAGAATTGCTCATATTGATCCGTGGACAGGCGTAAATGGCCAGGCGAATGTGAGGAGTAAAGGGGGTTGGGCAGTACTATAAAATGACCAGAGGTTATGGGTCGGAAATAAGCTCATAGCAAACACTTAGGTAAAGAGAAAGAAACAGTTTCATTTTGTTTCAGGATTTCGTTTTTGCACTTTATGCCATTGTCTTCTTTCACTATAGACTGAAAGAAACTTGTTAGTCACTTGTCATGTCAGATCTTTGGTGCTTGTCCTGACACAGCTGTCAGCCTTCCAGCTCTGTGCAGTTCAGGGACACACAACAAAGAGCTAGGAACATGAATTATTTATTGCTTCTTGTGTGGATGAAATTCTGTGATAAGAAATTAAGATACTTCTGCCAGAAATGTTTGTTTGAAAGGAAAGATTTGGTAACAATACATTTACTTAAAACTTACCACTTACTTTTCGTAGCAAACATTGAAACAGTAATGTCACATTCAGTTGGCTGTGATTTTCTCTACTATATCTCAGGTGCTTTAGCTTTGAATTGTATCTTGAAATGTGAGAGTGCCTAGGAGGCCAGCATCTGGTTTGGTGAAACCTGTGACTTTAGAATCTCTCTCACACACATTCACAGTCTGGGCAGACTTACAAACTTCATTTTTAAGTTTTTATTAAAAAGTCTATCTGTGTGTTTTACAGAGTCTCTTGTGCTTCACTTGCAATATGTTGTCATATGTGCAAAAGTGATGTTAAGAAACATATTGGGTTTATTATCTCTTCTGATGAAGAAAACATGAAAATATACCTGCAAGGAATTTCAACTGTTCCTAGAAAAGGTTTATTACAACTTCCACCAGAACAAGGAAGGTTATAGAGCAGCTGTCAATAGGCATATCAGTACATTGTGTTTTCTAATGGTGAAAGGTGCAGCCTCTAACCTTTAAATTAGACTGAGTTGTTTTCAAAGTGATCTTAATTTTATAAAATCACATAAAACTTACCCTGCTTACTTTACTTTGACATTTTCTATGTGTCTGCACCTCTTCCCACTGCTCTCGATTTGGGCCTTTAGCAATTGTCAAAAAAGGCATACACTCAGATGAATAGCAGGAATCCATTTGACTACCCAAGACACCAATCTGAGATTTACCTGTGATTTCTTGTGTTCAATGTGTGATCTGAACTACTCTCAGATAGGTAATGAAACCCCTCAACCAGCATTTTTCTCTTGGATAATTCACAGTAAACACTTTTCACATGTGATGGACACAGGTAAATACCAGACTGCTGTTTCTTGTCTAAGTGAAATGGATTTTAGTTGCTCCCTTCATGTGCCTACAAGCTGCCATTATCTGTGATAGTGGCTCATGTCTATTTTAGCCCACACACAGAGGAGATGCTGGGCTTCTCTCTCAGATGCCTAATAGTAGGTTTATCACTGCCATTTTCCCCACATGCTGAGGACTACTTCTGTTTGACATGCAAAGCCTTGGTTTTCAAACTTGTCTCTGCTGTGGCCTTGGAACATAATAATCAGATAAGTATTACAACAGCTTTTTGTAGAACTTGACTTTTAATTGTATCAATCCCCCCATAAAGAATTCACTATTCCTTAGGGTGCTTCATTAAAATAAATAAGTATTCCCAGAAGTGTTTTCCATTTTATCAGACAAATTTTCCACATTTAGGGAAACTGAGAAAGAAGCTGAAACTGGGTGAACATGGATCTATAAGGTCTAAGTCTGACCTGTTCACCCATGTTTTCTTGTACAAGCAATGGTGGAAAAATCACACCTCCAGATGGCAGATCATCTTGTCCAAATGGAGTTGCTTGAGATGTGCTCTTAAGGGGTTTGAAAATGCTCTGAATGTTGTCAGTCAAAATATAAAGATTGTAGCAGGACTTGACACAATTTGAGGTGTCTTAGCTTTCATAAGTGGTGCAATCCCACTAAGGAGGGTTCTGCAAGTATAGATCTTATGAGAAAATGGAATAGATTTGAGCCAAAGTCACAAGAAACATTGTAGGCACAGATGCCCCTTGACTTTTATTTCCCCCACAGAGATACTGCAGTAGACTAGGCAACAGACTATTAGTTTGCTTGGCAACAGAGGAGAATTGAGCCTCCCTAATGGAAGACTGAGTTAGAAGCTGTAGACAGTGATTACAGAGTTGTTTCTGTCTTTTGGATGAAAACCGTGTAAATGGTGAGAACCCTATATGCTTATGGCCTTCAGTAGCCAGACAGTCTGTGCCTGAGTCAGCAGGTCCTTCTGCAGTTCATGATCTCTCCCAAATCTTCATTCAAAAAACATTTGCCATGTTAGATTTTGTTCCCTTTTGATTTTTTGGCTTTTCCGAACAGAATGTAATTCTGGATGTATAACAGATAGCAGTGAAAATCCAAGCAGTTTTCACAGTCTTGCTTAGTTGCTTGTCCTAGAAAGTCTTTGGCATAGGGGTGGGAAAGATGTCTGACTCTCCCTGAAATGTTGTGTATGAGAGACTGAACCACAGCAAATAGAAATGAAAGTGTGTCAAGAGCAACAGATTCTTATTATCCACACTGTTCTTCAAAATACAGCACTAAAATTGTAACTATCTTATCAGGCAAGTTATAATTATTCTATTGAATATTCACTTACCAGCACAAAGTTCCGTCCATAGGAGAGTATGTTATTTAGATCAGCACTGTGTCACCTGTGTGGCTGTTGGTAAGTACACAGGCAGAATATAAAAGTCAATATTCAGTACATTTTCAAGTATGAAGCACCCTCAAAAAAGCATGATTTTCCCTATTTGCGTCATCATGAAAAGTAGGTAGCAGTAAACTAGGACTGATTCAGGAATGGTGTGCTGGAGGTTGTTGGTGATGGTGGATGCAGCAGGAGGATGCAATGTAGGGGCAGCCCACTGATCACAGGCACCATTAGCCCATACTGCTCAGTGACTGTGTATAAAATGTTAGCACTTAGGAATTATTCCAGAAAGAGTTTCTGGAGTTTCCAAGGTAGGCACAGATGAATCCATAAGAATTTCACTGCAGTAGATGAAATGTCACATCCAATCAGCATTCTGGGTTACTGGTATCATAACTCATAGGTTTAGTTCTGTTTTTTTAAAGTAGTAAATCAAACTGTAAAACCTGAAGACTACATAGTGGACATCAAGAAAATGTGTATCTCTTTGTCTGTGATGCAGATAGACAGAAAGGTGATAAATGGTATGATAAATTTACAAGATACCCATTAAACTGTGAAAAAATTGTGTCCTGCTTTCTCACTGTTCAGGTGCTCATGAAGGTGTTGTGTCTGTTTAAGCAGTGTTTCTAATACAAATAATATTTAATTTTAAGTTTTAGGTTATTACCATACATGAAATAAGAAGAAATCATGAAGCTAAAAACTGATGGCTGAGAGTGCTTTTCTGTGGAATGCTAATAAGCCATGACAGAATTAAAATGTAATCCTTTATTAGTAGAGCTTCCTATTTCTTCTCTTTACAGCTATTGTGGGACTGTTTCTCTTGAAAGAAAATATACATAACTTGAAAATTATATTTGCAGAGGAAATATAGGCAGTCTATAAGTTTTAAACAATATATCTTTCTGCTGATCCACTGAAATGTTTTCCTTTAAAACACAAAAGGAAGAAGGAGAAAAGTTTTGATGAATGCTACACATACTCTTGAGCTGGTTTGGGTTCTGTATTGGCTCTTGTAATACAGCAATTATAATGTAAACAGTCTTCTGGAGGTAAATTTGTGATACTTTTTAACACTATCATGTTGGTGCTTGAAGTTTTCATTCCTTTGCAAAAATTACAGAGCTTATGACTTTTAAGTATTGAAAAATAGCTTAGTTTGTAAAAATGGTATCTTGTCTGTTACCTCAAACAGTAAAATCATTAAGCCAGATGAATGCATTTCTTTTCCAGATGACATGAAGCCACACCCCTGGATATCTAAGGTGTGCTCCTGTAAGGTGTGCTAGAAAACCCTGCTTAGCCAAGAGAATTAGAAGATGCACAAGAACAGCCAAGAACTGGGACATACATGGCGTGGACATGGAATGGCCTTTTTTATTTATTGTTAAATACCTTTAACAATTCATTTTCAAAAGAAATACCTTCCATGAGATCTTCTTTTTGCTGATTTATTGGCTTCAATTCACATATCCGTCACTAATAGATTTATTCAATTAAACGTAGATAGTTCTACATAGAAGACATCAACTCTTTATTTATAGATATTTTTCACTAGTTCATGTAGTGATCCCAAGTCTTAAAACTTTGATTGACCATAAAATATTTGCATCAATTTTAATATGCTTTTGCATACAGCAAATTTAATTTTTTCTCTCTTCTTGTTTCTGACTTCTATTACCAATAACTTTTTAACATTGAGCACAAAGAAATGCATTTGAAATAATTAGAAAACGTTTTTTCATTTAAAGGAAAAATGCACATTTTTAACTGAAGATGGAATGTTTAGAAACAACTAAAATACAATGAATGTTCTATGCACAGAAGAGCATGGGAGATTGATTATAAATGAAGTCAAATGGATGTGAGAGTGTGCTTTTCAGGATCTGTATCTCAGGGTGGAAATCCTGACCTGATGTTACCCTTCCTAGATGTCACATTAGCCATGAGCTGCCTTAACTAGGAGAGCGAAGTTTTCTTCAGCGTGGTAAGATTCTCTGTCAATGAATCTCTTTCTTGTGGGGAAATGTGGCTGCAGGAGTGTCAAAAGCGGGTTTATGTTGTCATACTACCACCTGAATTTGGTTAAACATGAAAGAGACATGAAACCTTTCTTCTGCTTTTTTATATCCCATGATTGTGTATCTCTAAGTGCAGCATATGGCAGCAAGGTCTTCAGAAACATTGAGTAGAGGGCCTTCTGAGAGGTAGTTTTTATTCATGAAGAATGTGCCATTGAAATAGGCTGTAATCCATAAAAGATAAAGATATTTAATGCTATTTTTTTCCATAATTGTAATACCATGCAGAAAAACGACATCTGCTAACAGAAAAGTCACTGGGTTTTACACATTTGGCATTTTTCTTTACTTACTTACTCACTTAACTTACTTACTCTTAGAAGGCATTTTCCTATGTAAAAGGGGGTTTGTTTATATAAGCTTGTACTTGAATTACAGTGACTAAACAAGCTGGATGTTGAGTGTTATGGCTTCTTTCACTTATTGTGCTGGATGTCTGGAATAATTTAACTTATACTTGTACAACACAACTGAGAGCAGAACAGGTCTCCAGCTGACAGGTATCCTCTTCTTAACTTGTATGGTTAAGTAAGAGCTGCAAACACCAAGAAGGTAAAAATAAAATTGCAAATATAACTACAGGAACGTAGTAGCACTACAGGAACTCTGCAGACAGTAAACCAGATAGCAAATAAAGGATGGACCTTGCTGTCTCCTTTGCCACACATCTTTGTTAACAGTCACCTCCAGTTCACTGCAGGAGTCTTCCATTGGCATTGAAAAGTCCGTTTACCTTCACAATAAACATTACTGCTCTGCATCAGCATCTGCTCACATGGGCCAGCTCTGTTCTTAGTGCCAGGGTAACAAATCTCCTTAATACTATTTCTACTTGATATTTTAAAAACAGATGTGTTCAGAGAGGTCTCATAGCCGAAGGAACTGGCCTTATCCATGACACCCAGTACTGCTGTAGTAGCAATTACATTTGTGCAATGCAATATTTGATTGCTTGTCTTTAATTCTGCAAAGCAGTGCACATCAGCAGCCTGCCAATACAGACATCCCTTTGAAATGGTTTGTGCAGTGATGATTGGTGTTTGGCACATGCTTGTGCGTGCTTTGTGCTAATTATAATTACAGTTTCAGTAAGGTAAGGCAGGAACTTTTTTTATTAGGTGCATTTCTTTCCCAGAAAAGCAAATAAATGGTCTGGTTGTCTTTGAAAGAACTAACATTACAGCTAATGCTGAAGGTGAGCTCTGGTTAGAACAGTCTTTTTGCAACAAAGTGACAATTTTAGAACCATACACAAAATACATATCCACCTCCTGCAATTGGTTCTTGTAAGCTGTAACTGAAGAAACATTTCTGTACTAATGCAGTCTGATGCACCACTGTACTCGTGCTGATGGAGATGGATTTTACAATGAAGTTGCAAGGTAATTAAGAATATATTTTTCTATCATATTACACTAAAGGAATCTTGCCAAAAGGGGTGATATGCTAATATTTTAGACTAGCTGTCTAAATTTTACATATGGGGTAAAAAAATTAATGAATACCTAAACTGCTTAAGGAGTAAGGTCTTTTTTGTTTTCATTTTTGTTTGTTTGGTGGTGTTTTGGTTGTTTGGTTGGGTTTTGTTTACTTGTTTTTTTTTTTTCCTGGGGGGTGGGGTTTGTGATATCCAGAAGTCACAGGATCCAGTCAACTGGATGGCTCAAGTTGTGGTTTCGTAGTCAGGGCAGTTTCTACCTACTCCAGACATATGCTTTTGTGTCTCCTCACTTCTTTTTGCATCAGTGGTTGTATGACCAGGCCATGTTAAGACAAGCACTGCCCTCCATGCAAACAGCAGATGCAGAACAAGCAACCAGCTGGAGTTTGGTTTGAGAGTGCTATATAAAACTCCAAAACTGGAGGTTTAGAGTGCTATATACAGGAGTATTTCTTGAAAATACATTTGCAGCTTTCAAATCCTTTAGGCATTTTTTACATTATATGCATAATCTATTTTATTATTTAAAAAAAATAATAAATTGAAAAGGAAGTTACTGTTCCTTTAGTATAAGCCCAAATCAAAACTCAGTGATGTCTCTGGTTTGGGGGATTTGAGTTTTCCAAATGATTCATACTTGCTTAATGATCACTGACCTAGATTCCTGTCTGGAAACATCCCTAAACTTTGAACTGTTCATTTATGGCTCCAAATCCAAACATTATATTTTGAAATCTTATGGGTTATTTACATATTTTAAATTTGATCATTGAAATAAACTGCTTCCATTTTGGGGTTGTATTTTGTTGAGAAATTCTCTTCCCCAATCCAATTAATGATGTTCTGAAAGCAAATTGGTGTAGAACTTAAAATACATATATGAGATTCAGTGTTTCTTGAAAAAAAGAGAAACTTTGACAAAGCCACTCTGTAACAGGGCTACAAGCTCCAGATGGCACCAGAAATGTAGCAAGGGAAATGATTTTGCAAGTCTGACTGAACTGAAGCATTGGAAATTCAGAAAAGAGTGGGACAGATGTGCTAAGCAGAGTTACCTCCCTGCAGGGTCTTGCTACTTTTTAAAGAGCACGTTCTGCAAATGCAGGCTAGGGCAGTGAGCTCCAGCACAAATCACAGAGTCATTGTGCCAGAGCTGAATAGCATTGCATGAAATTTCCTGGTGAGGGATCTGGGAAGACAAAAATCCTGCTTTTTGCAGTGGATATTTCTGTAGAATTTTGTAGGCCATTCTTCTTGCATGAGAAGAGGATGCAGAGGAGTTTCAAGGGCTGGTCTTCCTCTTCTTCCTTCCTCATAGGGTAGGCATTCTGAACTGCTAGCCAAAGCTTTCAGAATTATGACTAGAGTTTGACTTGGGTTATAATGTCAATTCAGAGCTCCCCAAAGGGGGTCTCTTAATGGAAGAAGTAATATTGAAGTAATACTAAACTTAGATGCAACATAAAATTCACACAGTAACCCAGGATTGTCTTATTTGGGATCATGGAAAGTTTGTTTCTTGAATGACACCTGCTGGAAAGTCTAAAGTGTGTCCAACAGCTGTACTGCAGGACAGAGGCACATCACATAAAGACTACCCTCACCATCTTCTGATGAATCTGAGTGTCCTGGATATGGTGTGATGGGTAAGTACAAATATAATTGTCCCAGTGAAGCAATGCAAGTTGCTAAACAATATTAAACATTACGAAACTTAAACATCTTAGAGTTTTTTTAGAGTGGACTGTGCATTTGATAAAATTCTTACACAGTACAAATTTAATTGCACTTACCTTGTTCTTTCATGTATTTCTAGAAACCTAGTCTTTAGAAGGCAGAACTATGCAGCCTGAATATACATTGTGTCTTGCAAACATAGGGGTAAAAGCTGTTTTTCTTCCTCTGGCAATACTTTCAATAAGATAGCTGTGAAAAATAACATCACTAGAGTAAGTAGTATATGTTGTTCCATTAAGTTTGTTACACCCTCTGTTTTTGCAACACCTGGGAGATTTTCTTAGCATTTGAAAGCTTAATACTCAGCAGAAAAATGTTAAGAATATCCAGCACTAGAAAATAGTAATGTTTTCTTATTTTCAAAGTTTTTCTAAGTAGTATGTACACTTCTTGATAGTAAGGACTTGGGAAATCATAATCTAAGTCATTATGAATTTTCCACACAGAAATTCAGGATAATAAAAGATTCTGTTCCTTTTCAGAACTGTGTTTTATTTAATCATGCTGGCAAACAGACTTACAGCTCTGCCCAGTAAATGCAAAGCATGTATTTTTGTTGTTTGGTTTGGTTTATAGTCTTCCTGCCATGTAGATGGCAGCAGCACTCAAGCCTTGAAATTCACTCTACCTTTGCTTGAGTGATTCTGAAACACTGTGTTTAAGAAAATTCTTGTTGAGAATGAACTGAAAGCATGATTACTTTAAAGATGGATATCAGCTTAGTTATACATACCTTTAAAGAAGCATGTAACTTCATAATATCAGTGTTTAAAAGGCAATGTGTCATATGTGTCTGTATGAATAAAGATGCCACTATTTGGGGGTTTGTACCTTATTATGTATTTTCTTTCTGTAAATTAAGTTGCTAATGTTTTTTCTTCTGTGCTAGGTTTCAGGACACAAAAGGTGTTTCTGAAAGTTCAAAAATATTAGATCTACTAGGATAGTCCCCACATATATTTCCTTGTAGAATGAGAAGCAGCTAGCAGGTGCTTGGACTGGAAGGCTGTTGACTGTCGGCATCTGTGTTGACAAAAGAAAGAGGAAGGACAGAGAATGACCTCATTTATGCTTGTGTGGGATTTTGTGCCAGTGTGGGATTTTGTGCTGTGGGCTATACTAATCATACTGCTTTGTAAAAACTATCATGAATTATCCTGGCAAAAAAGTTTTAGAGGTCCAGATATCTTTAGCTTGGCATAGCATAGAATTGTCTGCACTCTGACATTTACTTTGGCTACGAAGTAGAGGGAGGTTTTGAAAGAGAAGCAGCAAAACAGACCCAGAATCAAAGCTGCCTGGAAGCCTCAGCCTTTGCATCATAAGCTGGAACCTCAGGGAGGCTTTGTGGGATCATCTCAAGGCCCTGGGAGATAAAAGCAGGTGTTACACATGTGACTGTGCACAAAGGGAAAAACTAAAACTAGCACAAAAAAGCAAATTATGGTAGTTCCTTGAACTAGGAAATGCAGTTTAAATACTGGAGGCAAATGGTAGTGTTTTAGTAACCTGTCATATGAAGCAGATCAGCACTAACTCCCTCAATGCTTCTTAAGCAGTAGCAGCTGAAGTAGCAGGGAGATTAAATATCCAATGGAGAGCATTTCTTACTCTGTACAATCCTGTCTGGGGGATGGGTTTGGTGGAGGTTTAATCCACACTGAGCATGGAATCAGCTAAGTTAACAGAGAAGGTGTGCAGACTGTGGCACTTATCTATCCTCATCTGACTGCCACAGTTGCAGGTTTGAACAGCTCTGTTCTAGCTTTGGGCAGAAGCTGGGAGAGAAACAGGAACCAAAATCCTTCTAATGCCCTTGTTTTGTGGTATGAAGTAGAAACCCTTGTGCCAGTATATCATCAAGCCATTTGCAGTCAGGTAGACAACCTTCAGAGGAAAGAATTCCACACTGAAGGAATCAACATTTATGGACTGAGGGTCCATTACAGCTTTAAGCTGCACTCAGTGGATGATCTGTACCAAACAGGAGCCTAATGGGGCTATGACCAAAAAGCTGTGACAGATGTCATGGTAAGTGTCCTGCTTAACTAGTGCTTCATGTCAAAGACTAATAAAGGGAAGGTATGAATTTGAGGCTGATAAAATTTGTGACAAGAGTAAAAGTATTAATGATGGTGAGAAAAGAACAGCAACAAGGTACATGTCCCATCAAAACTCTGGGAGAGCCAGCTTTTGTCTGTCCTGCATACCCTTGAGTACAAAGCTACAGGTGCTACTTTGGACAGTGTGAATGGGAAAAGCACTTCCCTTCTTAAATCTCTTCCAGATAAATGCATGCCTAGAGCAAATATATTTTACCTGCTTATATGGTATGTTTTGGAGATTTGCTGGTTTTTACTCTCCATTTCATAACCTCCATTAAATCAATCTTGGATTCCAATGCAGTCAGCAGGTATCTGTCAGAAAGCTGCTTCAAGGTCTCCCAAATCCACATGGGATTTTTTTATATATATATTTTTGAAATGATGCCACAGCTTAAGTAATAAAAATCTCTTTTCACTTTTCCTCTCTCACACTGATAGTGCAGTCAGTGTAGTTATGGGAGAGTTCTATGTCTTGCAACCAAAAGCATGTAAATTTGGAGTTCATTTTAGTGCTAATTGTTCGTGACCTACAAAGAATACATACTTAAAAAGCTCTTGAAAACTTAGTATTTTGACTATTGAATGGAAACATTTGCAAGACCCTAACTCAGAGAAGTTTTGTAAGGACATAGTAAGGGCTGTGTGGGTGGTCATGGCATTTTGTAACTAAAATACACAATCAAAATGACTTAATAAAAAGCCTGATAGATTTTTATTATCCCTGCCCAAACTTGTTGGGCTGAATCAATAAAACTACCTGAGCAATATGATATAGAAACTCTGAGAATTGCCAAACATGTCTTTCCTTAGAGGTATTTTTGCAGAATCACCTTGGACTGTAACCGTTCCTTAGGAACTTGAGATTTGCAGCAATAAGATTTCAAGCTTTTAAAGAACTTGAGGAACAGTTTTAATGGATAGGATACTGAGAAAAACAGCAGAGAAGACATCACAAGCAAAGGCTCATTTCAGGCTTGCTTTCTTATATTTGTTGCTTTAGTTATGTGGAGTGACAGCCAAATGAATCACTGGGTGGTCTTTTAGTCTGACAATTTGGGTATTGTCTGAGCAATTAACAGGCAGTCAGCCAGTTGCAGTGGCTTGTGATTAAATTACAGAGGTTCTTTGGTGGTTTTCATAAAGAAATCTCTAGGAAGAGTTAGATGGATTCACCATTTGTCATATGATGGACATGTATCCTGTTATGTTTACGTGTTTATGCAACTAAATACTTCATATTATGTCACTTGAGAGGCATTGGTATTTGGAAGACATTTCATGCTTTTGGTTTCTTCAGTGCTATGAAACCACATTACTGACTAACTGCATGAGTACTTCACTGGTTTCATCCTAGATTTTTTATTTACAGTTGCTTTCTTTGCTAAGTCCTTTAAGCAGATATTATTGCTGTTAACTTTTTGCTTCGCCCATGAAATATTTATCAGTCTATGTTACTCCACTTTTTTACAGTGCCTAAATCTGTAGATGCTTGTCTGTGTTTCTGCTGTTTAGCTGTTTCTTCTCTTCCTTATGTGTGGGACAAATCTATCACATTCTTCCCAGAATTTTGAGATTTTATTTCCTCCCATGATAGAAGCAGTTAAACTTCCATGGGGAGAGAACATGATAAAAAAAGCAGCAATAAGGAAAATTAAAAAGAAGTCAACTCTATTAGCAAGAGTAAATATACCAGCATGGCCAAATTATGATCACACTGACCTCCAAGCTGCACTCTGATCTTTTACAGTAATTCTGAAGAGAGCTGCTGAAGGTAGATGTAAATGTCAGTGCTCTAGGAAGACTGAGGATTTCTGGAAATTTGCATAGGACACACATATAGCCATAGCCACAGTCCTGCAGGTGTTTGATACAGTAGCCACTGTAGCCACAGAGCTTGCATGTGGCATTCTTGAAAAGAGGATAGGACTGTAAAACGATTAAACATTTAGCCCTTTTTTCTGGAGGTGATCTTTCTGGATTACCCAGGAAGTGCCCTTGCTGGCTAGCAGGGAGGGAAAGAGGGTAGTTCTGTACATTTTAATACTTTTACAGCTTCTGTACTAATAGACACTGGGAATAAGAGGGAAGCTTGCATGCCTGCCTCACTTATAGATTCTGCTCCCTTGCACACAAAGATTTTGCCAAGGTTTTGACAAAATGAATCTCCCCAGTAGATTACTCCTATTTTCTTACCCAGTGTTCAGTCCTGGACCACGTCCTCCAGCAGCCTTTATTCAGCCAAAGCTGCTTCCACAAGGCCTCAGGAGCATCACTTGGTCAGCAGCAATCAGTGGGTTAATATGGTCTGGCTTCTGCCTCTCAGATGTTCAGGAGAAGATAATGAGGCAGGAATAGAGCCTGCAGGTTAATGAGATACCCCAAGTGGAAGGCAGAAATCTGAGAGGAGAAAGGTGGGAAGCAGAAGAGGAAGGGGGAATGCAAGGGTCTTTATATTCAGGTGTTACTCACTTGAGAGAATTGCTGGGGCAGGATTGTTTTCCAGTATTGTAAAGACCACATGATTTGTTAGAGCATAGCCAAAATTACAAATCTAGCTGGCAAAAATAATGTGCCTTTTACAGTACTGGACTATGTTTGGAACTCTCTTGTGCTGAAAAAAAAGGGCTTTCCCAAACCATAAACAAAACACCAAAATCCAAAGACACTCTGTTAGCATAAACAATGGAATCTCTAATAAATTCTGCTATTTAGGGTAAGCAATGTTAGAAAGATCTGTCATTCATTTGAATAAAATCTATTAATAAAATGAATGAGTAGAACTTAGACAACTATAGAGAGGTAATACAGTAAAGCAAATAGCCCTACTACAGGAGTCTGTTGTGCTGTGCTGTTGTGAATATCATTGGGAGAGCAGCTTACCTTTTTGCTGAATTGAATTTTTTTGAATAATCCTGAGCTGTAAGTGATGCAGTCATGTAAATAACTCTGACAGTTGCACTTTGACCATATAAAATGAAAAATAGCTAGTTCTCTGTAAGTGCATTGTCAAAAAATTCCTCCTTCTTATCAGTATGTGACCTCCTATTACAGACAAGCAAAGTACAGAACAATCTACACAGTCTGCAACATTCAAGATGTTATTTTTACTGTTATTACCAGCAATGCTGATTATCTCCAATGTTCAACAGTAAATCCAGAGGAATAAATGGTAACATTTTTCCTAAGTGGTGTATAACAGAACCTGACATTTATATAGCACCTTTCATCTGTAAGAATCCCAAAGTGGTTTGCAAAGTCTGCTGGGATCACTTCAGCCACCACTGAAATGTAGCTATCTGTATGGTGAAATTCAACTTCTGTTCCACACCAATGCAATTGCACCAGAGTGTTTCTTTAAAAAAAAGTGACAACTAAGTGAAAAGCCTTGAACTGTTCTTGTGAAAGCTATCCTAGGATCCTTGGTGACTGCCAGTGGTTCAAGCTTTGGCTTGGCATCTAGAGCAAAAACCAGTAGATACTTCATCCTCCTCTGCCCTCTTACACTTCCTTCCCAGAAAACACACTTTTATTCTCTTTCTGTTCTTCTCAGAACAATGTGCTCATGGTGAAAAGAGCTGCATATATACTGACAGTGGGCAGCTTTGACTTTGCTCATCTTACCTTTTGCCAGCAATGACTGTCAGTTGAAATCCTACTAATAAATGAAGCTCTACTAGTGAAATTACACTAGTAAGTCTGGGTGCCTAGAGTTATCATTAGAAAGTAATTAATAATGAAAACAGAATGTTTAAAAGTTATAGGTAAAAAATGGATAAGTAACTAATCTATGACTGTTCTTCTCTAACAGCTTTGGTCTGTTTTAGCCCAGCTCTATGAAATGAAGTACTAATCTGTTTTTACTTATGAGGTATTCATATTCTTTTTCCCAGTCTTAGTACTATATCTCTATTTATATGAGCAGGTGTGCTGGGGCCCACACTGTAAGGTGACTGTAGAAACAGATGCTATATCTGTACTGATAAAGTAGAGGAGGAGAACATTTTCAGGTATGAGAACTCATATATGCTGATAAAATGATGGAACAATCTCCATGTTCTTGATCTACAACAACTATTACAATCCTGAATTACAATCCTGAAGTGTTTTAACATGTCTGTGTTCTTCTGGAGGTTAAAAGTGTTTTTCACTCAACCTTTCTCTCAGGTCTTCCACTGCCACTTGGCTTTATTGCCAGACAGCAGTTGTAGGGACGTTTAATTTGCTGTTACAGATATATATACAAAAAAGTATGTACAGAATAATAATAAAGTGTATGTTAAGTGTAGTATTTGTGCATTTCTGGATGTGATAAAAGTATAAAAGAAGATTGAATCCTCTATGTATAGAAACATATAGTATGCAGATGAGACATCTTGAAACTGTTCTAGCAATATTAATCAAATTATGGAGCTGACAATACATGTTCTTGCCAGAGTTTCCTGTTACATTTTCATCTCACAGAAGGATGGGAGCAAGTCCAAGCAGGAGATCTGAACCCTGCTGAATTTTGGAGAGCTTAGCTCTTACCACTGATACAGATTTGATCCCTCCAACTCAGGTTTATGTCTGTAATGTGTCATTTTAAAAAATTAAAGGTCCTATATGGGTTCATTCCACTGCAGTGTCACTACTTTATCTTATATTTTATCTCCTCTGTTGTCTTGGATGTTCTTTAGCAGAATGTGACTTCCTTTTCTTTTAAGCCTAGGGAAACTTTGGACATATGTCACCACTGAGCTACAGTGTGTGTGGAGATATTAGCTCTAGCAGAACTATTTCACTGCTGAGAATATGGTGATGTCTGGTCTTCTGCAGATGAGGAAGAGAATAGAAAGTGTTATTTCAGTAGTTACTGACATTTCTAAACAAAGGTACATTTCTTTAATAGTAAAAATGCAGGTAAATTGGTTAATGGAAGTTTTAATTCTGTACATAAGAACTAAATGTAGGCAAAATATAAGTACTGTGTTTCATAGGATGCACTGCATTACTTGATAAAGGTAGCTTTTATTCTTTACATTGTTGTGTGTGATAGATGAGAAAGTTATGCATGTTTCCCTACAGCTTTTACTCCATAGCTATATAGCAAGAAAAGTGACAAAACTGAAGTGAATGGAATATACTGTAGGAAGTCACTTTAAATGTAACCCAAGCATAAGAACAGTTTATAAAGACATGCTGTTCTTCTGACCTGAAATTTAGAAGACTTGTGTTTGATTCAGGTTCAAACTTCTCATCTCCTCCTGGGCAAGTCATGTGAATCTCTCTGTTCTTACATAATTGAGGAATAATTTCCAGCTTTGTGGGAGTTTTATGAGTGTAAGTTCATTAAGGTTTGTGAATCAGTTAGATGCTATACCGAGGAGGAGCTAGGTAAGTCTGTAGATAGATAAAATATCAGTTAGATGCTATCAAACACTTTTTACTGTAACAGCAAGAAAAACATTATATCAACTTCATTATATTAACTTCTTAAATGTGTTTTTTCTTCCCCTCAAGGAACTTCATTGTACTTTTAAAATAGAGATGAACTGTAGAGTGAAGCCTAAAGTAACAGCAATAACTCTGAACCCACCATGAGATGTTCTGAGTAGCATCTTAAGAAGGCATGGTGTGAATACACTATCAGAGTTTATCTTGCATATAAATCCAAAAAATTCTACTGACAGAGAGACAATTATATATGCCTATGCTTAGACTTGTTGAACCTCATTTGGTTCATATGGGTCCACTTTTTGAGCTTGTCCACTTCCCACTGGCTTGTTTCCCCCAGTTCTGTTTCATCAACTGTACCACTCAGCTTTATGTCATCTGCAGACTTGTTGAGGGTGCACTCAATCCCACTGTCTGTGTCATTGATAAAGATACTGAAGTGTTAGGATGTAAAATATTTCCTATTAGACATGCTAAATTAAATGTTTAACAGATTTTAAAATAAATTAGAATTTAAGATTGTAAATTTACATTAAGCATATAACATTTATTTTCTGTGACCCCACTGAAACAGGCTCCCTGATTCTAAAGTATTATTCATCAAGTCTCATATGTATGTTTGTATATATGTGTGTGTTTCTCTATAGGTAGATATATCCATTATTGTATATCCCATATTGAGAACTATTTTAAAGGTGAATGTGAAGATTGCAGCTACATTATGAAATGCCAGCTCTAGGACTGCAGGAAGAATGGGTGTGGCAATGCTTAGCTCATCCTGTTGCACGTATGCATGCACTGATCTTTATATGTGTTAGTCCATGTCTATTCATAATCAATAATACTGCCTAATCAAAATCTTATATACTTTTATACACACATATGTTTATCATTCCTAAGGATATTTTAAGGATAAATGGGTCTAATTTTGATCCTGACAATTGGACCGGAACAATACAATTGATAGATTTGGCTCCACATTTGAAATGTTAACCTCTATGAGCCAGGTCTTAGCAATCACACCAACAAACAAAAAATGGGAGAATCTTACCACTTATTTTCCCTGTCTTCAAAGTCTTCATCTTTGAGGCAGAAAATCAGAATTCTGCTTTTTACATTTAACTATTGCTGGACTGGTGCATCTTCAGTAAAATCTATATCCTCCTTAAATTTTCCAAGTTTTCTTTTGTTTAGTTGACAGACAGTTGCTAATCACATGTACAATACCCTGAGCAAATTTCAGGCCATGTGGGGATAGAATAGCTTCCTGCATATTTTAGCCCCTTCCATCCCTATTTTTGCCACCTTATATGACTGGTTTGCATTTGTGAGTGAACACTGTGGTGTGTATTGTCTGTGATAAGAGGAGGGATTGTGTGAATATTAAGCCTTTAAACATAGACGGTGATATTTAACAGAGCCTTTCGAACTCACATGTACAAAGACAACATTTACTACTTGCTCTGCCTGCTTTGAAGCTCTCTGCAAAGAATCTGCTGAACACACACAATAAAATATTCTTTATATCAATCCTGGACAGATATATTGCAGTTTGACTGGCAGACAGGACAGGGCAGAAGGCTGTGTTCTAAATGTTGGACTGGGCTTTGCTGGCAAAGTCTGTGCTGTTGTGAGCACTGGGGGTATCAGAGTTTTTAGCCAGTGTGTGTCAATGACATGAGAGCTCCAGAGAGATTCTTTTGAGAAGAATCGTCCACTCCTGAGGTTGGATTCAGAGTTATAAAGATTTGGCATGTGGATTTTGATCTCTGAGTAGCTTTAAAAAAAAAAAGCAAATTCCATAACTTCCTCTGCAAGGTCTGTTTGACTTTGCTGGAGGAAGAACGCTTGTTCAAAGCTAGCCCAGCAATCATCATTCATCACACTGTCAGTCATACTCAGATACCAAGGTACCTTCAACAAACATTTTGTATTGTAACCTCTTGGTTGCTTATTTAATTAGTGTTTCCCACAAAGTTAAAGTAGTCATGGGACATTTTGTGAACTTTATGGGATTTATATTAACTCATAGCAATCTTTACAAGGTTGCCAGAAGGTGTAAAGAAGCTAATGATTAGCTAGATTTGTCTTAGTCATTTAGAAATATTGATGACAGCTAGTTCAAGTAGCTGTTACCAGCAAAGTATTACCTGCAATGCTTGACTTCTACAAAGAAAGAAGTCTTCTACACTCAAAACAATCTTACTTTACCTTATTTCATATTTCTTAATGTGCAAAATACTCTTGTTACTGTTTTCCGGTCAAAATTCATATTCAGCAGCTGCTGAAATCTTCAAGTCCTGCCAAAGACAGTCATCAACTATAAAGTGAGCCCTGAGTATAAAGAAGATGCAGTATACTTCTCAGAAATTATTGTAAATAAAAATAGTTATAATAATTTATCACTAATATTGAAAAAGTCTTTTTTCTTTTAATCTAGTATCATATAAACTAATTTCAGAAGCAGTCAATATGATCTCATAACATGTATGTGTGTAATGTTAAATTATAGATATAGTCTTATTATAGCTTATGAAAAAAAATTTAAAAAACTTCTAGATTTCATTCAAATACTGTCTTGTGTACAGCTCAGGAAAATGTACATATCTGATAACATAATGGCAGTAACATATGTACTGGTTCCCACAGAAAGCTGTTTACTTAAGGCCTGAAGCAAGGTTCAATTCTGAAGAAAACTTGACAAGGACAATTTCTTACTTACCTTTACTAGCTGACAAAGCACAATACTAATAATGAGTGGTTGCATTCCAAGCTTTTACCCACCTGAAATACCAGAAAGCAATTTATGTATATATTTATTCCTTGCTTGCATCATAGTGTTACACAGCTGGGTGGGATTTCCAGAGAAGCCCAAGAGATTACGTACTCAGCTCTCAGAAAGAGAACTGCATGAAGCTGCTTATTCGTCCACAGTAATGTAGTGTTTTTCTGAGACCCTGTGCCTAGGAGTGGGAAGACCAAGTTCCTGGCACTTTCCTGTATCACTCTGCTCTCTTTGCTATTGTCATATGCATAGGGCACTTTCTGGAACTGTACAAGGATTGTCTTTATCTCCTCAAAGGAACCCTTAAAGATCCTCAGTAAGTTTGCAGGCAACACCAAGTTAGGAGGAAATGTTGATCTGCTTGAGGGTAGGAAGGCTCTGCAGAGGGATCCAGACAGGCTGGATCAGTGGGCTGAGGGCAATGGTATGAGGTTTAACAAGGTGAAGTGCCAGGTCCTACACTTCAGTCACAACAACCCCATGCAACACTGCAGGCTTGAGGCAGAGTGGCTGGAAAGCTGCCTGGCAGAGAAGGAGCTGGGGGTTCTAGTTGACAACCAGCTAAACATGAGCCAGCAGTGTTCCCAGGTGGCCAAGAAGGCCGACAGCATTCTGGATTGGATCAAAAATAGGGTGGCCAGCAGACCAGGGAAGTGATAGTTCCCCTGTACTTGGCACTGGTGAGACTACACCTCAAATCCTGGGTTCTGTTTTGGGCCACTCACTACAAGAAAGACACTGGGGTGCTGGAGCTGCTGAAAGGTCTAGAGCACAAGTGTTAGGAGGAGTGGTTGACAGAGCTGGGGTTGTTTAGTCTGGAGAAGGCTCAGAGAATTCTCTAGAGCAGTATTTCACTTTAATTCATCCCACTCCATCTCTTTTCACAAGATCTAAACCCTTACCTCCTTCTGTCTTTTGGTGCATTCATTTAGATGTGGATGTCAGAGGGATATGAGTGGTGCTTTTCCCCTCTGCTCTCTTTGAGGCATCAACGTGGAACTGCTCCCTTGAAACCTCGTCACTGGCAAGACATGGTGTTGGAAACAAACACTTCATCCTTACACAAACACTTTCTATGTACCCAGTTAGTTCTGAACTACAAATACAGAGGTCAGTGGTTCCTGGCCAGCTTTTTCATGGATATTCAAAATATCTACAAATAAAAGGAACATTTATTTAACTCCAGGAAACCTATTCAGAGGTGTTTTGAGTTGAAGAAAAGTGGTTTTTACCTGCTTGTAGAGGTCTCCAACCGGGATCAAAAACTAATCCAGGACACTGAAGTAATATTATTGCAGCAGCTGGCATTTCTGCATTTTTGACCCATTATCTTCTACAGAAGATAGTGATGTGGTGTAAGTTTAGACCTTTATCCTTTAGCTGGACAAGCAGCCCTGGAGAGTAGGTGGTTGCTTTTGTTAAGGAACAAAGATTGTCTGAGCTCCCTAACCTGTTGTCAAGTTCAGATAGTAAGGTGCAGGATTGTAATGTATTTTCCACACGTTCAGGATGTATCTTTGTGGTTTCTCACATCAGATGCTAAAATCTTCACATGGAAGATTTTTGTATGGCAAGCTTGTGTGCCCATCTGACTCACTCCATGGTTTTGAGCTATGGATCAGTTTTTTCATGATGCCTTTTGAAAGATGGAGGTATCAGCTGAACAAACCAGAGCAGGCAGTTTCCTGTAATCATCTATGCCATCGTCTGTGCTGGATCATGGCAGTGGCTGATCAATAGAGGAGTATTTAAATATGTTAGAGCCTGAATCTGATATTCTACATGTTTAACTGCATAAACAGATCAATGGGACAAGATTGATCTCCATTGATATTTGGCAGTTTTCAAATACAATTAAACCACATTTGGAGTACTGAAAGCACTTGAGATAAACAACTGGGCACTATTTGTAATTTAAAGAGCTACTCAAAAAATTTGATATATAAAATGGTTGTTTCAACAATGCCAGTGTCAAGGGAAAAGTTGAAATCTATGTGCTGTGTATAAAAAGCAAACTGAAATTAATGGCAAACTGAAATTCAATGTGTTCTTTAGCAATTATTATTATATACAAATATTTCAGTATTTATGATGATAAGGATATGCAATTAAATTGTAATTAACTGATATATAGGAATGATCATGCCTGAGCAGATTCTGGGATTGGAACTATTTGTATAGTAGTGGCACAGGTTCTTCAACAGTATAAATAATTTCATTAATAATTGGCTTAAAGTAAGTTTCCAGTTTATAAATCATATGCTGTTGATAAAGGGCAAACTCAGCTTTCTCACATCCATAAAGCAGTAGAATGCAAGAGTTACCCAGCTTGTATTTTGGTTTCCCTTATCCCTGTTGGCTGTATTCCCACTTTGTCTGATGGAGCTTCAGCAATTCCCTGTATTCCAGAGCACCTCTAAGAGCTGACACGTAGGATCTCAGTTGTTCTTTCTGAGAGAGATGTTGTTCCTTCTGAGAGCTTGGCATCAGCATGTGTTTAGGCTACCAACAAAACCTATTTGCTCAACTAGTGACAATGTAGGAATGTCCTTGGGTTGCCTTTGAGGGTAATGTCATTGTTACCACAAAGACACACCAGGTAGCCAAAGGCTGCTCAGAGTGTTCGACTTACTGACGTGCCAAGTAGATAGATACTGGAGGTCATAAAAAAACCTGGTGCCCACAAATTTTCTCCCTAGCCAATTCAGCTGAGTCACACCAAAGCTGACCAGAAGAATATTCATTTTGGGACCATTCTGGTCTCTCTCTGGGCAGTTTTACACAGCAACACAAATGCAGTCATAACGTGTGAGAGCTGAAGAGCTGATTCAGAACATAAAAGACAATTAGGAGGTTTACTTTCTAAAGAGTTCTTTGCAAAGAAAGGCTTATGGTTTAAGGCAGTTTGAAATGCATAAAGGAAACATGGATCTGTAAGGCTACTCTGTGCCATAAACCCAGAGCACACTGCTGTACACCCCTATTTCTGTAAAGACATAGACTCGATTCATTCCAAGGACGCTGAATGTCAGCTCAGTAGTACATTTACCAGCCAACTTCAGCGTGAGCATGGGGAGATGTATTTTTGCACTTTATGCTGCCAACATTCTGAAACATATGTAACAGTATCAATGTGTTTTCCTTTCCCAGACACTTCACAAATGATCCCATATATTTCTGCTAAGGTCCCTACCCTGAAAAGCTAGGACAGTCATTTCCATGTGTACTCTTTGCTTAATCCAATGCCACTGTAAAAAAAATAAGGCTTTTCTTGTGATATGGATTGAGAAGAGGAAAATGTAGAGAGCTCCTTTTGCCCAGGAAGAAGAGACAGTAGGACTTCCCAGTGTACGTTCATCAGAATTGGAACACTGCAGTCCTTGATTCTTCAAACCTTCTCAATCCCCTTCTGGCTTCTGGAGGATTTAGGACATGTATGTAAGTGTGAACCCTTGTGCTGAAAGCGCATACGTATCATTCCCAAGGGAACTTCTTTTTCTGTTAATGGTATCAGAAATACTTTTACCTGAGAGGGAATTACAGGGTAAAGTTAAGAGAATATGTTCAGTATTAAATTCTGCACTGTTCCAATGGCCATGAGTACTTCCCACTACTAATCTCTGTTGCACAGAGCAGCACAGTGGAACCTGTACAACAGAAATACTTTGGCATTTTACCTGAAGAGACATGGTGATGACTTATAGTACACACTGAATAATATTTCTTCTCTGTGCTTTTATCAGGACCAATAAATGCTTATGTTTCTGGATGCAGGAGGAGCTGTTTGTTCTCCTCATCTGACAACCCATTAAAAAGAAAATAAAGTAAACATCACAATTAGTCCCCTAAAGCCTCCATCAAGCCTTCTGCCATGAGCACTTTGCCATTGCTTTTGTTGTTTTGGGATTTTTTTTTCCTTTCCTAGCTTTTGGCACTCAGGGGCAATCTGTCTTTGGGAGAGAGGATAGCATTTCTCTTCTTCACCAGGATGTACAATCTAAGAACTAAAATTGGAGGCTATCCAGAACAATGTCAGGGGGCTGCATAACAAATAAATAGCCAAAATTGTTGAAGAAATTTTTTTTTTGGATGGTGAGCAGTATAATATACTTAAGAAAAAACACAAACCCTTACTGTAAGCAATTGTGAGATAGATAGCTAATAAAAAGAAAATTTGTTTCCTTACCCCACCCAGTAGTGGTCAGTTTAAATCCTGGGGCAGTTTTCATGGAGTAACTCTGATGCATTGTCTGACTTTTGACTATAATTCCTAAAAATAACATTCCAGTATTATTGTTCATTATCAGAAGGTAAAGCAAGAAAGAATCATCACCAGCAGAAAAAAAAACCCACAAAGCACTGTTTTACCTGAATTTTTCTGTAATGATTGTCATGCAGTGGGCTTTAAGACCTACTGGAAATGCAGACCCTCTTAACAGCTTTTAGGCAAGCCCTTGTTTTCAGGTGATCATTACTGGTTCTGACCTTTTAAATCCTTTGCTGCTAAGGGAGAATCTGGTCTTTACAGAAAAACTCTTATATATTTTATTCATAGACAATGGAGAACTTAACTATATTTAACTATATTATGGTATTTAACATATGGAGCATATTTGCCTGGAAGGTATGTGAAATCTCTTGCATTTAAGATCAAATCAATTCGAATTTAAGGTCACATTTGCAGAAGCCAATATTCTGTAAAATCAAAGAAGAGCTTAATTCTACTATTTTTTTTCCTCTGTCAATCAACTGTGTAGTTTCATACAGCATAGTTCTATGAGCCTTCCCCTCGAAGGAATCCTTCTGTGAACAAACATTCAGACAGAAAGCAGCAGCATGACTTGGATCTTACTCACCTGAGTGGAGCTATCAGTATTTGGATCCAAGACAAACATGGACTGCATTCTGCAAACTTCATATTCTTAGTTCTCACTCCAACAAATAGTCTCTGTCATATTGCTGAGACTACTCCCACAAGTGCCTTGCCTGCTTAGAGTAAGGCTCTCAGGATCAAATGTGTTTTCTTAAGATGAGATGTATCCAATTTGGAACATCTAATTCATGTGCTTCCAGGACTAAATAGAGAAAATAGGTTCATGTGATTTCAAGGTGAAAAGTGTGTGTATCTTCATTCATAAGCAAGTGCTGCTACTTCAAAGGAGAGGAGATTTGCAGGAATCAATGATCTGCAATATCTTTCTGCTTAGGGTGTAATTGCTATCTAACAGCACTTAGGGACTTTGCTATTGCAGAATTCTGGGAAACACAAGCCCCAAACACAACTTTCTGGTTGGGAGATTTCTAACATTTGAACATTGTCTTTGCATGCTACTAACCCAAAGACTTTTCCCCCAGAAGTCTAAACAGGAGAGGAGAGAATAGGAGCTGCTCTCGATTTCTCCTTCTGCTTTCCCTGTGACAAAGTGTAATACAAGAGGTCTGAAAATGACATTTATGTTGTTAATAATAATATTTTTGTTTTTATTTTTAAATTAAAATATTGATTACTTAACCTTGATAAAATAATTAAACTATATATTCAAAATGCAGTGGAAAAAAAAATAGAAAATGCAGTATTAATTGCTTCCCCATGGTCTAAAAGAAAAGGGATTTTTTTGTTGTTTTTGTTTGGGGTTTTTTAATATAATGGAAACAAGAACAGAAAAATAGTGCAGAAAAGTGGGGGAAAATCACAAATTCTTATTTAATGGATTTTTAAATGGCATTATTCTTTCTGCATGTGGGACAGCTAATTGAAATGTGTCTAGCATCATTTTCTGTTCTGATGAAAATTTCTCAGCTATTTGAGCAAATGATTTTGAAAGATAAAATAGAATAGGACAAAATACTATTAGCAGCAGCACATTGCTGACAGATTCTGGAAAAAGTTAGCAGAAGTTAGGGTTTTTTACAGGTTGAAGTAACTTTTTATAAAGAAAACAGCTGTTGGAGACTTATTTGGTAAGATGTCTTGATGAGCATTTTTGAATACAAATGATGTTTTCAAACAATATTTGGAGGAAGTAAGCAAAGAAATGAGAATTTTTGAATAGCTCTTCCTAAGCTAGCATTCATAAGAAACCTTTTGTCATACTGCTGAGATGACAAACTGCTCTTAACTTGTCCCTGGCTGCTGGGATTTCAATCTGTGTTTCTATGCAGTCTTGCAGGACAAATTCACCTCTGATGTAAATGAGCACAGTTCCACTGAAGTCAGCTGAGTTGCTTTCTCTTTCACCAAG
This sequence comes from Galbula dea, assembly GCA_013399015.1. Classification (NCBI taxonomy): domain Eukaryota; kingdom Metazoa; phylum Chordata; class Aves; order Piciformes; family Galbulidae; genus Galbula; species Galbula dea. The sequence goes on along the minus strand of VWZX01010570.1, from coordinate 1,061,638 downwards.
GCTTAATTTGATCCTAGATGTTTAGATCCCCTCTGGCTTAGCAATTCTCCATTTGAAAGATTACTTTCTGTCTGTGAATGCCAATAGTCTTTTTGCTCTGGTAGCTGATGAAGTAATAAGTACATACAAGGGTTTCATGAAGTGCTTCACAGGTGAAGGGAGTCAGCCAATTGCATTCTGGAAGTGTCTCTTATCCTTCAAATGAAGAAGAGGAAGACTGAGTGAATGAAAGGTTGGTGTATTTTTATGACTTCTGCATCAAAACCGAGAGAGTTTGGACCTTTAGAGATGAGGGTGAACATTCTAAGTTGTTTCCCTACAGCACTCATTCAACTCTGAATCAACAGAGCCTGTAAGCCTCTGACATACAGATTGACCTGAGGGAGAAGAGGGAAAGAAGGGTGTAATTGTGCCAATTAATCTGGAAAGGCATCTGAGAGAACAGTGTCTTTAAAGAAAGCCTGATAATGATCTTGGTTATACTTGAGTAGATCTAGAGCAATGTCACTGAAATCAAGAGATCATCCTGTACTTGTTAGTTGTAACCTGGGTCAGAATTTGGCCTGGAATTGGTTGTTCATCCTGGACTAGCATTTGTAATTCTAATCACAGCTATCTAGAACATCAATGGTTGTACTTAATAGCAAATATTACGTCAAGTAGCAAATATTTTCAAGTGCTTAAAAAGCTCCAGTGAATTAACAATGATGTTTTGCTACGTTTGCATTTTGCTAGAAAACTCACAACATATTTTGAGAAGGGATTTGCATAGTGCTTATTAGGAAGGGAAGCAGAATAGGTAATGTGTACAGTAGGTTTATTCTAAGACCTGTTAAATACTACAGAGGAGTCAGGACACCAGAAAGCAAAGTAACATGATCTCCAAAGCAGAATGAAGACAATGGTCTATCATTTTGATCTTTTTTAGATTGAGAGATTAGCATGTATGGGAAGTGAGACAAATGTGGAACAGAAGTACCTTCTCCTTCCTGAGAAATAGGAGCATTCATGAGCCCTCACAAGCTCTACAGATAGAAGGAAGAGGAGCACTTATACACTGCTCCCTTTGTCCATGACTCCTCTTCCACTGACACAGAAGCAAAGCCAGCCTGTCTGCTTACTCCTCCTATAAGAGGGGCTGCAAGCCAAGAAAAGAGATGCAGAATCCTGTCTGTGGCCTTTGTATGTACCTACAACAGAGGAACGCGAGCAGGTGCCTCTCATCCTTCTAGACCCACTTCTGATGCAGGATTTACTGGACTTAATGGAAGACACACTGACAGCAAAGCCATAGCTAACACATAATTTAAATAATCCCTGATTAACTAGTGAAATGATAATTTTAGGATGTATTGAGTGAATTGGAAAGCGTGGAGTCCCACTGAAACATAATATTGATTTGATGCCTTTTGTTAGAGATTGTAGCTAGCAATTCCATTCACCTATTTACTCTTCTCAAGTTATTTATTATTGACCAGAAATAGATCTGGATGAGAGCTGTTAATACACAGTGCCAGATACTGCCTAGATCGGAATGGAAGAATGAATGGTTGAAGGAGATCCTAGGACACATCTGTGTTGTAGTTGGGCCTGTTTAGTTCCATATGTTCCAAGCCTCTCCATTTTCTAACTTGCATATTGCAGTTTCTTGGAATAGTCTTTACATAAGTAAAATTGTTTAAATGTAAATCAGAATATGATGTCTTAGCCCCAGGCCACTTCTCACACCCTGGCAGTAATGATAGCCATTGCCGGAAATGTTAGAAAGAGAAGGAACAGCTAGTTGCTCTGCCCCCTAGTATTTTGAAATGATAGTAAGGTTTTTGATCAGAGATAATGCTGTTTGGTGTAGAGGAAAAGTTTGGAAATCCTATCTTCTTGGCTGCCTTTAGCATTGTCACTTGTATGGGTTCGCTCACCTCATGGGCAAGGGATCTAACATAATGTGCTGTCACCAGGATTTTCCACTCACTGTATTGAAAGTAGTCCTACCTGGTCAACTTGAAGCATACTGGAATGGTTTGAGTCTTTCAGACTTGATGACTGCTGCTGCCATTGTTTCTCTGACATTGCCAGACACAATGAGACATAGGTCTGTATTTTAATCCACCTCTTTTCTTAGGAAAAATGAAGCTGGGAGACTTAAGATGTGATCCTGTAAATTCTGTTTCACATGAGCAATCTCACTGAAGATTAAAGACTAATCATAGAAGGATTTTGAGGATTGGGCCCTTTGATTTCTCTTCATGTTAAGGCTGTCTTTTATCTGGATCATCCTGTTGATTATCCTTCTCCATCTTTTGCATAGGGCTTTAGGAATAATTAGAAGGAAATAAGACTTTCTGACTTCAACTTAATCAGTAACATGTGCTTTGAAAAGTTACATTCTAACATGACAAAGAATGCATCATCCAAAAACAAATATCTCCAAGGTATTTGGACTTGCTCGGAACTGACAGCGTGGATGTTATCACAACTGTGTGGCTGCTCTTTGTTCTGACTCAGAGACACTGTGAATGTTTGATAAATGTTACTTTTTTAATTCTTGATAACATTATGAAAATGTTAAGAAATGTTACAGCAGATAACCTTTATAGACCAAACAGCCACATTAACCATGTGAAGTTAATAACTGACTACAGGACATTTACTTAATTTAGCTTTAAATAAAGGTTTGCTCACGCTACTCAAACTTTCCCTTCATTTTTATCTCCTTTTCTCCAAGGCCACAGATAAGATTTTCCTCTTACTTACTTGCAGGTCAGCTTTTCATGACACTCAGGTCTGCCTACAACCAAAACCAAATATTTATGGGTATGTGGGTATGAAACACCATAATGATAAATGCATGATAATACACCAGAGTGAAAGATTTTAAGACAACAGTGTTTGCTGTCTGAGCTGGACATTTACTTAGGCTGTGTAGCCAGGAGTAAGGACTTTGATATAAACCAGATGAAGTGTTTTTGAATGAGTAAGTCTATACTCTGAAGTATGACTTCAGAGATCAGGGCATACGGGCGTACAGGTGTCATTTTGCAATGGAAACTGCTAATGCTTTCTGTGCATATCTAAAACCACTTTGTCTCAAGGTTATGCTTCTGAGGATATAGCTCTACAGGTTTCTTTTAAAGAATGAAGTGCTAAATAATGGATTAAAGGCTAAAAAAGGATTTGAAAGGTCTTCGTATTTTTAGTACATTTCAGTTATACTTTTTACTCCTTGGAAGCACACTTCCAGACTGTATTTGAATTTGAAGCATGTCATGACATTGCATATTCTTAGTATGATCAGATAGGCTTGGAAAATTTAATGTTTAACCTTCATCAGTTATTACACAGAGCTCCTCATCTAACAAAGCAGGTGCTTGATTTTAAGCATGTTATTAGCCGCGCTAGTTTTAAACACTTTGCCAAACTGAGGAGATGGTGGACTTGCATGAATTTTACAACTCCCACAAAAATCATAAACATATTCTTTGTTTTATGCAGATTAGTAATGAATGTGACTACAAGAGTGTTTAAATTAGATACTTTTGCTGCCTGACAACCTCAGTAGAAAGTCTCTCCCTCGATCTTGTCATTAGTAAGAACACAAATCAGGTCCTTTCTCTCACTGTCTCTCACAGGAACTCTCATGGGAATCTGACAGTCAAAGCACAAGTTTCACTGGAGTTGAGCATTTGTGGATGGGGCCTAGCTACCATGAAGTGATCTGCACATGGAGCACAGGCTTGTTTTATACAGGTGAAGGCTAGTTTTGAGGCTTTAAAAAAAAATCATTGTTCTTCAGCTGAAAAAAAGCATAATGAGTGCTTGCAGTGTTTATGTGCTTCTACTTCTACCAGGGCTTTGGTCTCAAATATGTGCTAAGTTAGAAGCCTTTCCTTTAACAACATAATGTAGAATTTATAATTTACTTGCCAAGAATAACCATGTCTGTTTGGATTGTATTTATGGTAGTTGTACTAAATATTCTGAGGGAACTACCAATACAATTTTGTATTACAGAAACTCAAAGATTCACTATTCCTCAGGCCTGCAGATCACTGTGCATTTTTGGACAGTGGTATTCCATTTGCAGAAACAACAGAGGCTTCTCCAAAGGAAATTATAGGCACAGACATGTCAGGAAAAGCTATACTTTTAAGTGACCACAGCCAGGTGCTGTCAGGTTTTTTTCATATCCTTTTTCAGAGTCATGCCAGTTCATGTCACCTTACACAATCATTCTACCTGGGGCATATTTGGAGGGAATAGGTTGAGCATATGAGTCAAGCAAAACCAAGGAAAATCTTCTCTCCCTGCTTTTCAATTGTGTGCTATTGCAAACAGCGTGTAACCAGTTCTAAAAACCTAGCCCTGAAAACCTGGGGCCAGTGTGATGATATCTTCCTTCTACTAGTCTAACTAATTTGATGATCTGATACCTAATTTTGCTCTTGGATCCCACATAAGCTTGTAGGAATGCACAACCTGTTAGATTTGCAAAGGTAAAACCAGTTATTTCTGGATGTGGATGTTATGGCATTAAGTTCATTAGAATGATCTTCCACGATTTAGCAGTTAGGAGCACTAGAAAGATCTAAAAGCATCAGCAAAAACTATGGTAGATTGAGCAGCTATAATTTTATTTTTGTCTCCTGTCTTAAAATAAACTTTACTATACTAATTTCTCAGCTTGTTCTGTAAGTCCACTTCTGTTCTTGCAGCATGATATGAATGACACCATCTCCTCTTCAAACTTTTGTCAAGTTTAAAGTACAACAGAGGCAGAAGCCCTGTAGATGATGATAGTTTTATTTCCTAGAAACTACTTAATCAGTTATCACCAGAGCGTGAAGGGTTCTATCCTATTTATTTAATAAATTAAAATTAGTATTGGTATCTGTTCTCAATGTTAGTGTTTCAGTCTTTAGTCTTTTCAACTGTAATTTCTTGATTTTTTCCTTAGTACTATTTAAATTTTAACCTGAAAAATGAAACTGTTTCCTTTTGTTTAACAGACTTCTGCTTTACCTTGTATATGCTACGGTGCCATCACTGGCGATGCGCTTAACTGTGCTGACATGTTAGGTCTGTTGAAGTGAACATCAAAAGACCATTTAATCATTTGTAATGTTTTCTCCTTGTCTGGCCAGGGGTAGAGTTTTGCTAATGCACACTTCTGCCAGGAAGCTTCCCAAGGTGGGGCACCAGAGATGCTAAGTGGCAGAAGGAGGATGAGTAGAAGCCATTAACATTTCCCCAGCAAGGTCAGATTTGATGTTTCCTTTGTTTGTAGTATCCAAATTAAGAAGATGCTTCTGTGCTGAGTGTTGCCTTTACATAAACACACTCCTGGGTAATCTCAGGCTGGTCACATCTCCTTACTATTAGCCACCCATTAACAAGCTGATTGAAAAGGACCTAGCACAGCTTACACAAAGTGCTGACTATTTTCCAGGAAGGCCAGATTTCTCATCAGCTTCATCAACACTTCAGACTGTCAATATAAAACACTCCTGTTCTGAAAGGCTATGATCACAGGAGAAACTTTTGCATTCTTTCTTCTTTTTTATTGCACACATGCTAGTGGGGGGGGGAAGTGTTATCTTGCCTTTCTTTTTTTTTTTTTCTTTCCTGAAGCCAGTATTACCAGCCATTTTACTTGTACTTTACTATTATTATCTAGGTGATGGCTGTGACATGTTGATCATATATGGCAGTGAGAAAATTGATTTCCCTCAACAGAAATGCTTCCAATTTTCCCTGGGCCATAATTTTATGTCCACAACAAAATAAAAGGGTCATTTTCCTTAAGATGAGGGAATTGAAATCTTTGATAAAAGCCATAGTAAATGTTGTACTTTTGATTGTGGAAACTGCAGTTTTCACAAAGATTTCTCCTGTCTGTTCTGTATGTATGTGTGTTTCTGGGGAGGATGTGGGAGTGAGGAGAGAAAGGAGGCGAAAAAAAACTTGGTAAAGACTGAAGTTGCTTTAAGAAGTTATGCAAGTTTGCAGATTCTTTCTGGACATAAACTGTTGTTTTCTCAGGAAAAATTTAGGACTCTATGAATAGCTTTCAGTCAAGCTGCTCCTTTTCAAAACTTGCTCCCATTAAAGCCATGCTTCTCAATCACCATTTTTTCTTTTCTTTTTTTTGGCTAGGATTGCCTAACTTTCTGGTGTGATTTTAAGCAAGAGTTTGGGAAATTTTTTATATAGATAAAATTGAAACAAGTACATTTCTTGTAGCTATGTTTATTAAATTGCCATTTCTGGGAAAAAACAGGAGCTATTGGCTGATAAGACTAAAAGCTGCTTAAGGCTGATTCTTCTGTTGAAAAATTCTTTAAATATATAACAAATTTTTTAGAAAGAGTTTGTTTCTTCTTTGATTTTCTATGTTGGGAAGTAGAGAAGGTCTGGGAAGTGTGCAAGCAGGATTTTTTTTCATTTAAATTGGATTTGTACAACAGTCTGAACAAAATATGTGCTGAATCCTGGAATATTCAGGATATCCTGAAAACTGACCTTTTGGTTCACTTTTTTATTGATCTTTTGTATCCGTAGTCCATAGTGAGTGTAGTATGTGGTAATGTCTCACTAGAAGTTGTTGCCTCCATAAAATTACACTCTTTGATACCTCACTTCTGCAAGATGAAAGATTACTATAATTGGCCTCATCTCAGCTTGGTTTGTTGAGTGGCAAGGGAATTGTGCCCAATCAAAGTTGTGTTTCCAGAAGTTACAGTGATGGGTGTTTGAACAAGGGGCAAACCCTATGAGACTGATCTTAGTAGGTAAAGCCAGATATAAAGAATAGCCATTATTTTGGATGAAATACAGTATCAGGTAAATATGAAGTTTTCTCTTGCTTTCATATAAGTGATACAGTACTCAGTTTGGTGCCTTGATGGTTTTTGCTTGGCTGCATTTCTTCATATATTTATAATACTCAACATTTTCCGTGGAAACTGAAATGAAACTTGTGTATATGCTGGTGGAGACTGAAGTGCTTGATATCCTTTAAATCTGATTTTTTTTTCCAGACTTTCCTCTGCTTACAGATAGGGAATCCAGCATAAAAGAAATACAGGAGTGCAAAGGTTAATTAAGATGTTTAGATCTAAAGAGAATAGAGATTTGAAAGTCTGTCCCATCCTTGCATGTTATATATGTGTTGTTCACAACATCCAGATCTGTTTCTGACCGAAGAGTTAATCTTGTGATCTCTTTGCTTATTTCATCTGTTCTCAGTGGAAGAGAGAAGGAGGTCTGTGCAGATGGGTAGGTGGTGACCATTTCACCACAGACATAAACAGGAGGCAGTATGTCATGAAACAAGGATAATGTTGAAAAATAATTCACAAGAGCTTTTTTCTTTTAGTTTTTTCCCCAGTAATTTTCACAGAGCCAAGAAAAGTAATTCTTCTTTCTTTTGACTTGGAAGGTACTTTTTGATTAATATCTTGTTGTGTAAATGCAAACCCATTTTGGGTTAGGGTATAGCACTGTGAAATGGTTTTCAGAACTGAGTAGGCCAGGTTCTACCATCAGTTGCATCTGAGCAATTCTGTTCACTTAGGTGAGCTCACACACACCTAACTGTGAGTGGGACCTGGACCACCTCATCTATGGAAATCAATAACAGTGTTTGTGATCCAGTTGGATTCTGGCTTTTTAACAGAACATTTCTACATGAAACAATTTCCTAGGGTTTTTCCCAAAAGACATGGAATGTAGTTGTCAAAGTGCAGCTCTTCAGGGTTCCTTGGAGCACTGGAGACTACCCAGTTTCTCCCAGCAAGCAGATTATTCTTTCTTTTTAAAGCTGATTAACATGTCCCTTACTATATAATAATAAGGTTAATGGTTATTCCTAATTCAGCTCAAATTTACCACCTAAAGTCACCTACATCCCAAATCTCTTTGGCCAAATTCCAACAGTCCTTACAGGAGCAAAATTTCAACTAGCAAATGTTTTACCAATTGTATTGTTTCTTTGAATGTAACTGTGATATAAATAGCTGATATTCACAGTCAAAATAGGACAAATGCATTTTAAAAAAAAGTCTGAATTGAAAGAATAAGAAAGTGATGTTATGGAAAAGTAAAAAACCATTTTGCTACATACTCATGCAAAAACAATTTGAGAAAGTTCCAGTGCTTCAGTTCATATATTTTATCTTCATGAAGGAAAATAAAAATCAAGAAAAATAAGCCCCACCCAACAGGGTTGTTCCTGAAGGTTTGAGTCTGAGTGAAACATAGATTGACCAAGCAAGAATCAAGGAACAGAATCTCCTAGTTCACTGTATTATGCTCAGTTCTTCTAGACATATTTCTTGGAGGGCAGTTTGCCAGCATGGGATAATGTTTCCAGAAAATATTGTTTCTTTTTGTAGCCAAGTGAATCACTGAAACAAAATACATTGGCAAATGAGAAAAAAGCCACCAGGCAACAGAACAGCTACCCTGAATAAGAGTGGGGAGGGGGTCAGCACAGCCAAGATAAGAATCAAGAAAACATATCAGAAAATACTCAGAAGACCAGGGCAAAACTTTTTCCAGAGCTCTTATGGGAGTGTACTTTATTGTGGCAGAGTACTCTTATCAGTGACACAGGTCCCCTCCCTCTCATCCTTCTGTTGGAAGTTGTGAAACATCGTGGGGCTATACAGTAAGTGTGGACCAATGCAGTAGAGTGCTTTGCACATCCATGTAAATTATTTCCTTTGTATCTCAGCTAATCATGTATATTAGGTTACTAAGCCCTTTCTGCTGATGGAGCAGTGTAAATGGGACATAATGGAAGAGAAAATTTAACCCTATAGCAATAATAATGTTATACCTATGTCTCTTGAGAGAAAGGAGATAGTCAAGATACAACTTCAAGAATAGGAGAGTAGAGACATCTTGTCTAACTGTTTTTCCATTTTATCCCTCAAATGTAGCATTTGCTTCTCATGTAAATTAAAGTAGCCCAAACTGGAATATGCAAAGTATGCAGCAAAGTCTCTCTTGACAGGAAACTTAAGGGAGGTGATACGTGACAGTTAAGAAAATGTTAGTTTTGGCTGCAGTGTGTTTGGTAATTAGTTGAACAAGAAATTGACATTTCTTTTTTTTTTATAATTTGGATTTCATACCTGCTAATCTGTATGTGATGTTTGTCAGAGTTCTGCTGAGCAGATGACATGGTTCTGTCTCCGCTTGAGAAATGTCTTTTTCCTCATGCTTCATGAAATGGTACCTTTTATAAGAATAAGACTTTATTTCTTTCATGATTTTTACCTGATTCCTCTGTTTATCCTCAGTCATCTCCTTCAAGATACATCTCATACTTCTGTATCATCAGCTTTGGTGAAGTATTACTGCATATTTTTCCTACAGATTGCATATGCAGATGGTGTATTTGGGGCAAGCAAAATGTGAAATTATTGCTTAAGGAGCTTAATATGGTGATCGTACCAGCAGGCATGTAGGTACAAGTTTTTACACAAGCCAGGAGTCTCATTGCTTAGTCCTCACCATATGGAAGAGACATACCCAAATTCAATGCTTAAGGTGGAACCAAAAGGACAATTCCAAAGCTAAAGCAAAATCTTCTTCCTTTCCTTTCTGATGGGTAACAGGGCTCAGCGACTATTATTAGAAGTGATTTGGCACCTCAACATGCAATAGGCATAGACTGAGATTTTTCAAACCCACTATACATCTAATTTACATTGACTGACAATCCCATGAGACACCTAAATACCTCTGGACAACCTCACTGTGTCAAGTCATAAAGCTCACTTACTCTTTCTCACATTGTGAAACACTACAAATTCCTGTTCCCTTGATTAGGAGGCCAATTTTGCTTGTAAACAATTTTCAGCTATTATGGGAAACCTTTGCAAGCAATGCTTTCTTTTTCTTTTAATGTTGGTTGCAGTTCTCTGCAGCCATCCCACTGCTGAGCATGCAGATCAGATTCAGATCAAGGCAGTGGGAGGCAACAAGCTGAATTTTTTGACTGACCTTCAGCTCTCTCCCTCCATTGCAATATACAGCTTTCTGTCCTGCTAACTGGAAGTCAGAAATAGGGGCCTGCTGAAAAGGGTTTGTTTCACTCTCTTGCAGAAACAAAAAGGAGGTTGCTTTTTTGTGTGAGAAATTCTTTTGCTCATTTCTACTGGAGACTGATTTGTTTATTGTATTGGCTGCACATCATTGTGGGCTGGGTTTTGGCAGATAAGGCAATTGATCTGTATCAGGGCTTGGAGGGGCGGCTGTTTTGATACATTAAATACCTTTGCAATTATTCTTTTCTTTCCTTCCTTCTTTCTCCTTTTCTTTTCTTTTCTTTTCTTTCCTTTTCTTTTCTTTCCTTTCCTTTCCTTTCCTTTCCTTTCCTCTTAGCACTAAATCTCAGCATGACTGTATCCTGCAGTGGAAAATTACTAACCATTCAGAAATGTGCCTTGTTGCATTACAGTCGTATATTTGAAGACTCAGAGCTCTATCTGCAGCACAAAGGCAGGCTCAACAAATTGCTTAGCATCTTTGTTTCATTATCACAACATTTTATGGCAGCATTTCCTCCTTGTATATAGGTATACTTGTGAAATGAGTATTTTTTTGTTTTTTACCTTATGTGACAATTACACATCTTCATTAAAGTGGGATATTTCAGTTAATATCTATATGAAATTGTTTCTAGTAGTGTCTGAATTACTTTTTCAATGAATGGATGAATTTTTTTACAGCAGCAGATGACAAAATTTACTGTGTCCTATCTCTTTATTAAAAAGGTTCTCTGGGACAAAATTTAAAAGAAGTTATTTTTTTAGACCAAATGCAGAGAGGCACATTCCTTATCAGTTCTATATGTAAGATGCAAAAAGGTAAGAGGATCCAGCTACACCTACCTTTTTGGGGGGTTGATTGTTAAGAATTTCTCTCTCAGTATGCACTTGGATCCACATTAGAAGCAGTTGGAGGCTTTTAAGGGGAGAAAATCTCAGGACAGTGTACAAAATCAGAGCCAGGGTCGTGACCTTGACTATTGATCCAGCCTCTCTTATTTCCACAGCTTGCTGAGGCTTGTTCTTCCAACCTGCTGGTGTACATTAGAGCAGAAATCCATAACATGGCCATGTTCATCCAAGCACAGGAAGAAACTAAATTAAATGTTAAAAAACAATCTGAGGCTAGAGTTGGAGACAATTCATCATGATCCTAGACGTCAGGCAGGTAGGATGACCAAGAGTTCCTCAGACAATAGACCCCAAACAGAATATGGAGGGACCTCACTGCCTCATTTGTCAGGTACAGAGCAGATAGTCAGGAAAACACTGAGGAAAAAAAGTCTACTGAAGGTCAGTGTTTTAATTCTAAACCATGCACAAATATTCGTCTTTTGGAATGCAACCTGTAATTGAAGTTTGGGGGAGAAAGGGAGGGAGATAAAAAATTATCTGACACTATTACATTAGCAGTCAAAATTAGGAGAAAATAAAACTTTGTATAGAAGGAGAGGACTGAAAATTGGGTCCAACTGAGTTCTTACAACTCTGGAACCCAAGACAGGGCGACAGAATTTGACTACAGACTTGAGTAAGATACTGAAAATCAGCAGTCAGTCTCTTTTTCACTTTAAAAAGTTATCTCAGTGGAGCATTAACTTTCTTCTTGATGAAAGGAGTTTAAAGGTATGTAATCTGTGATTCATAGCATGAGCTCAGCATGTTTAATTAGAGAGAGATTCTGTAGAGTGGTTGAACTGTCTAGAAACTGCCCTTTGCTGTTTCTTAAGCTGATGTTATTTGTACTGGACAGAAGACGCTTGTCCCTTATGTACTCATCCGAAACATGTAACCTAAAGAATACTTCTCGAATGGCAGGTTTTTGTTCTGGGAACTACAAAACATACATACCTTCAAAGTACTGTGCAAATATTATGGTGGTTGAAAATAGTCATAAACCCCACTGCAGTCTCCACAGCTGCTGCTCTAATTTAACTAGCTGGTGAAAAGAAGAACTTGCCAGTTTGGTGAACATGAATTACATTTCCTGTTGTGGTTGAATTGTGTTCTCTCTCAAAACATTGATAAGCAGTTATCTGAGCTGAAAATAGTCTACTGCCCTTTAATTTTATTCCTAAGTTATGTTACGCTATTTGTGCGTTATCAGCATGTGCTGTTAAACCTCATCATGCTGAATGCCAATCTGATGAAACATAATAAGACATAACACAGTTTGACAGCTAATATTTAAAGAAGAAATCTTATCTCTTGCTATCTAAATAGCAAAGGGCTCCCATTCAGACACTTACAGATTCTTAGTGGATATCTTGAGAGAACAGTTAACCCGAGCTTTCTTGGAATGGTCCCCAGGATAGGCAGCAGCTCTGTATGTGTGCAAGCTTAGAACAAAATTCACTCTTACAGATTGCTAAATTCACACTGAACAATTTCTGAACTGCCTTTTAATTTGTAGTACTCTAAGCAAGATTATGTAGGAAATATGACTGAAATGATGAATTTTTGTTCCCTAGCCTTTTTTTACCAAATACTCTGTAATATCCAAATCAGAGACTGTCTTTTAGCAAGCCAGTAAAAACTGAGGTAATTTCCACTTAACAAAAGTGGAAAAGATTTGACATATCTTAGGTATAGGATTTTGCTGAACATAAATTCCTGGATTCTATGAATCACAATTTGCTCTGTTTTCTTGCCTGGCTTTTTCCAGTTAGCCCAGGGTGATTATGATTCTATTTTCCTGTATTATTATTACTTGCCATTCACACAGGCTTAACAAAGTACTTGTCAGTCTCCATATTGATCTGTATTCTACTGTTCAGGGTTTATGCTTTGCCATATTTTTCAAAAGTGTCTCAGTTTTTGTATTCTTACATCACTAGCCTGATTTTTACCACCAAAAACTAACTTACAGTTAATGCTGTTAAATTACAGTTTCACAGTAAAAGAAAAATCTGGCCATTTATGGACCAAAAAAAATGCCTTCTGTTGAGTACTTGATATGGAAGCATCTCAGATTTCCTTATGTGGAAAATCTGACTTGAATGTATCCGAGTTTCATGATTAACTGTTTAAATTGTAACACTCTTTGAAAGTAGTCAAGTTGAAAGGAACTTCAATACTCTGCTTCCCAGAGTGTTTTTTTTCTTTTCTGACAAAACAGGATCAAGTTTATACCTGGCACAATGAAACATGTTGTGTTATGTGTGCATCTACTGTCTGTGAATTCCAGAAATATCCCTGATCCAGGTTGAATGTATAACTTGTATGTCAAGACTCTTGTGATAATCTCTGTCCAGAAGACAAGTTGTAGCAAGGACAGTGCCCATCCAGAACACAGCTCTGAGAGAGTAGATGTCAGTACGCCACCTGTGCCTCTTGTGATGTCTACTGCCGTCACCTATGCTACACTTGTCCTAGCCAGCATGCACAGACAAGCATCCAGCATCAGATAAACTTGAATCCTTTGGAAGAGCAGAAATGAGAAGGAAATTCATTCTCAGTTCAACTAGGTGGGATCTGTTCTTTTGACAGTTTTGTAGCATGCTGTAGAAAAGGAGTGATTCCCACTTGTGGTAATAATGCTCCATGGCTGTCCCCTGCAAGCCTTTATTCACAGCAATATTTATCTTTCTAGTTTTCTAAAAATCAAATAACAGGGAACTCCACCAGCAGAATCTGGGAAGTTCTCTCAGGGAAGTTCAGGCAAATTTGGATAAATTCAGCAACCCAATACTTCTGTATTTGGCTGACAAATAAAATGCATAATAAGCAGAAATCTGTCAGAAATTGAGAAACCACTGAATCACACAAGCAACTAAACATAGTTTAAAAAAATCAGAAGGACATAAGTGTTTCTGAGAAACTTGACAGTATATGCCAGCCCTAGACATAATTTGGAAGGATAAAAACACCAATAGCACACAGCATTTTGCACCAGTTTTGCAGCTGCCATTAAACCACATACATCTACATTTTGATAACCTTAATTTAATGTTTACATCAGTTTAATCCAAAAGAGCTTGGAAAGTTATCTACACAGTCTTAGGGTATTTCTAGCTTTGCTTGCTTTCTGTAGGCTGAAAGTGGTCCTACAGGTTGTTTTACCCAATCCTGAAATAAGAAAATAACACATGAGTAATAATGAAAATAAAATGCAGACATTGATTAGCTAAATGGAAGCCAAACTCTCAAAACAAAACTGTATCTTTCAGTGCAACATATAAAGACTCTTAGACATTGGGTTTTGATCATATAGAATCACAGGATCACAGAATGTTAGGGGTTGGAAGAGACCTAGAAAGATCATCAAGTCCAACCCCCCTGCCAAAGCAGATTTCTGAAATACCATAAAAAACATTTTCACATTTCACTTGGAATTAATATTCCTAAATTATTATCTAAAAAAATAGATCTGAAAATAGTTTTGTTACAGTAGTTAGAATGAAGGTCTCCAAGGACATGTTGTTATAATTGTTTGCTTAACTTAGCTGTGAAATTTGACTTGCCTTGCCATTACACTTGAGCCCATACTTCCTCTTCCAAATACATCAGTGCAGTTCCCTACTGCTTAGGTAACAGGGAAGAGTGTATCTGATAATTTACTCTGTTGGTGTCCTAGTATTTTATTTTTCCATGCAGGAAAGTGGCATCAGTATTGAGGTATGCTGCATTGGAAGCAGAACAGGCTTTAAAAGTAACCCCATAGTTTATTGTTGTCTCTTTAGGGACTATAATCCAGTAGAATTCAATAGTATTTGAAAGTGAAAAAAATACCATCAGAAGTAATGTTTGAATCTTTTTTATAATATTGCACAGTTTTGATTGTCTTTTTTAAGACAGAGGATTTAAAGGACCATGACTGATAAATGCAGTCTTTAAATCTACTCATGCATTCTTAATGGACAGCCAGTTAATTTGAGGTCTGGGTCATGAATTTGAATGCCATTCACTAAACACCTCTTTGTCAACAAAAGCTAGTTTTCCCTTAGGGCAAATTGTAACTCATTAATTGTAATTAAATTAAACATATGCCACAACTAGAAAACCCAGGGTGCATTCTATGAGGAACGTGGGTCTAGCAGTCCATGGCCGAGTCCTGGGATGTTGAGGGGGTTTGCAAGTGCAAAGTCTATAGTTTTAATACCAGGTAGAATAAAGAAGGCAGCTAGTAAATATCACCCATTCAATAATTTTTGGATTACTTTTCCATTGAATACTAAATATAACAGAAGATATAACTTTAAAACTCAGTTGGGTGTTTTTGAAAGTTAAAGCCAGTAGTCATGATATTCAAAACATTTTGCATCCTGCATATCAACCCTAAGAAGATATAACAAATTTTAAGCCTTTATTTAGGTTTATAGTAACAATTAAACTGTGTTAACAGCAGAGGCCTTTGTATTTGGAAAGTCTCTATAATCCGTCCTCGGGTCCTAAGCTAAATCAGTTTGGTTGTCAAAGATGAGTCCCTAATGGGCAATGGTCCACATCACAAAGCCATCATGTAATTGCCACTATTTGGCATATTTGGCAGTTCCTATTAGGAGAGGCCCAGGACTGAGCTGATACACTGAAGCGTTACATCATTGCAGACTGGAGACAACAAAACAAGAATTGTGATGAAAAAGTTATACTGGTTTGAACATTTGGTTTTTTAGTGAAAATGTGGAAGCACTTTTTTATTCAGGGGATTTGCAGGCTTTTGCCACTTCTCTGCACCTTGAAGATTTTTTTAATCTAAACTGAAGTATCTGTCTTTCAGGTTTTTTAACATTTTAAATTCTACAAAACCTTTTTTTTTTTTCTTTTCAGTTTTTTTTGCTAAAATGGTTGCAAATTCCTGAGATGCTTCACACATTTTGGAGTCAAATAATGTTATTAGAATGTTTAGTCTGTTTTCATATGGAAAGATGAATGTCAGTCTGCTGAAGTCTGGTACACGTGAGGGGAGAGATAGCTATAGTCCATACATATGCTGAAACTGCATTTGAGATCCGAACAATAAGTGGTTAACTTGAACGCTGAGGAAATTCAGAAACAGTAGATAACTGACCTTGTATTTTTTGTTCAGCTAAGATATGTGCTTATAAAAATTCAGTTAAGATGATCTCTGCAGTTTCCTAGCTGCAACTCTGTTGGGAACACGTCTCTATTTAGAACGTGTGTTGTTTAGCATCACTATTTGTACCAAAATCTCCACTGAATAGTCAAGTGACAAATATTAAAGTGGGTAACTGTGTATAAACAGGAGTGCTGGACTCCTTTGCATGTATTTGGAGAATACTAAATGGAGTGTAGGGGGAAGACAGACCTCCCCTCTCCCCTATGTTATTTAGTCAGGAGAAAACTAATAATGTATGTTATTAATGAACACCTCAATATTGCAGCTGCACAAGCTCTGCGTGAAAATTAATCCATAAACTCCTGCATCTAAGGCTTCTTTCACATTGCTAACTTTACAATCCAAGGATACCTTTCACCATCATCACTGACCTAGTCATGAGGGGAAGAATGTTTCATCAGCAACAAACATACCATTTCCAAAGTTCTGACTCAAAAAGGCAGTTTGACTAGCAGACTACTAGCACTATAAAAAGAGTTTGAATCTCTCCTTGCTGTACAAAATGCAAGCTACTGTGCAAGTGATATCCAAGGGAAATGCAAACTCCCAAAGAAGGCTGCAAAGCAGAGGGAAACAGGAAAATAAGTATCGGGTTTGCTTCTTTCACTGGCATTAGAAACATAATCTTGAGAAACAGCCATTGCCTGGGAGCTAAGCGAGCCTTGATGCAAGTGCTGGCTCTGTCACAACTTACTCCTGAGGTCTTGGAGTTAATAAACCTACTTACCACAGGGAGTTACTTTTTCCTGCTTCAAGTTGTGATGTAGAAATGCTTAAGTAATACAAGAATGATGGCCACAAGAGTAGAAATAATACTTGTAGTTGACAAAGCTTTGTCCAGCTTTCATTCAGCTTCTGTAATAGAACTTACCATGAGTCCCTTTTTCTTCATGTCTTCTGTTTTCTGCTTACTTCCTTTGGAGATTCTCATATAAAAAACCTTTCTGAGAACTATCTGTTTAAGCTCTGGAAAGCCCTGTTTTACTAATAGGCAAATGGAATCTGAATGGAGTTATATATTGGCCAGTCTCAAAAACAAGCTGTGAAATTCTTTGCTGGTCCCTCACCGTGGTAGGCTCATGTTTCTGTTTCTCTATCAGTGATCAGCATCCCGTTGGCTCAAGTCTATCACCTGTCTTACACTTTGTATTCCTGTGACAGCGTGATGATCAAGAAGTGGCATACCTGTTTTGCTTTCCAAGGTGTTAGGGACTCATCCTCATAAAATGTGTTCTTGCTGTGGAGTGTGCTGCTGCTTGCTTTGTTCTCTGGGTTTTTTTTCCTCCTCTGGCTTGCTACATATCAACAACAAAAAAAAAGCTTCCCAAGTCCTGACATTCGTACAGCCAGTCTCCTGCTACCAAATCCAAAGAGAGAATGCTCCCTCCATTGGACTTCCTGTGTTCTATAAGTCCACACTTTGGAAGCAATGATTGGGAATTTCTTAAGTCCTCATACATAGTTTGAGGCTTTGCCATGATGCTTAGCCTTGCCTGGAAGACAAATAAATGTAGAAAATATTCTTCATGGCTCATCAGATACCACTCCTCTAGACTGGTCGGACTGAGAGCTTTACAGCATATTCTATCTTAGGTGGACACAGCCTTGAAGCTGCCCATCCCTTTTTCCAGACCTCAAGGTTTCCCTTCACATTTAGCATTGTGGCAATGGCCCTTGACCAGAGCTCCTTATGTACCCAGGTGGTCATAGGCCACTCGATCACACTGGCCTTTGTTACTGAAAACTACTTTTACTCAGTAAAAAATGTCATTCAACTGGGACACATTACAAAATTTAGCTTTTGAGTCCCATTGACTCTGTTTTTATTGATGTTGCAAAGAAAGAAGAAAATATCTGACTGGTTTTACCCTATCTGGTCATCTCAAGAAAACCCTTGCTTTACCTCTGCAAATACTAGACATCCCATAGTATGTATCATGCCATTTGTAATTACACCATGATGACAGTGATCATGGCTTTATCACTGTGGTCACAAAAAATAATGGAGGTTCAGTAAGTGCAAACAAAATACCCCTTGCTGGCACCCTTGAGGGGCTGCTTGTGACCAGAATCTAAAGACGGGAAGGACCGCATTGGACTGATGGAGTGGTCACAATCTCCTCCCATGATCCAAGCCTAGTCAGAATCTCCTCCTCCTCCTAGAGAGAGTGTGAGGAGGAGACAGAAATGCCACTGCTTCTGATATTATTTAATATTCTGTAAAATCTTTCACAGATATGAAAACCAGAAAATCATGGTTAGAGCTGGTAAAAGAAAATTCACACGAGAGAAAGCATTGATGGAAGTAATACATCTTACTCACATGTTGGTGTTAGCTAGCTTGGGGGTGTCAAATTTCTGGCTGTCTGGCTATATGATTGCCATTGTTAAGACCTGTCAGCTATTTGTGATTTGATGAATTATGTGAGTGCTTTATTTCTCCATAAAACAAAGTTTTATGCAGATACATCTGTGCCGTTGGAGATCATTGCTAGGCTGTTCTTCCAGTGCAAGCACCTCCTGTCCAAAACACCAAATCAGACATCAGTGAAAACAGATTCAATTGGGGGAAAAAAAAAAGAAAAGAAAGTAGGTAATGTCTATGTCTGTAATAAGCCTGAGAAGCTATTTGTAGTCAACAGTATTAATATTCCTTTCCTGTGTCAAGAATATTTTTCTGAGGGGGAGTGTGTGTGTGTGTATGTGTGAGAGTGTGTATGTGCACATCTCTATTAGACTAATTCTCATGTCAAGAACCTTGCCATGTTTCCTGGCAATTTCAGACAAATCTAATGCTCTTTTTTACTTGCTTAGTTTACTATTGAGTGATCTCAACAAAAAGACGAGTCTATGGAAAAGGAAATTATTTCTGAATGTGTAAAGTGAATATTAGCAGCCACCTTCAGCAATTTTTATAATGGGTTTTCAACAGCTACTCATATTGTCCTATAATGATGACAAAGAGTGCCTTAAAAAATTCACACTATCGAGGAAGGTGAAACAGAAACTTGTATAAAATGAAAGCTGTGTACAGGACACAGGATGCTTTGCTGAGACAGCCAGTGCTTGCTAAGTGCAGATTAGCCTCACTCATAGGTGTAGCTGGAGCCACCTCCACATTAACACACTTGTACATTTCAGATGTTTTGCAAAGATTAATTTCTTAAAAGCTAATTTAAAAAAAATATTTAACTGTTTAAGTTAGCTAAATATGTTGTCACTATTACAAACATGACAATATCTCCCTGGTGAATGAACTGTGTAATTTGATAAAACCTCTACTTCATCTAAGACAGAGCTTATGTTATGCTGGACTCTCTTTCTGCCTTCAGAGTAAGTGTTTCTCTAGGGATGGATTCTGCCTTAAGTTACTCCAGGAATGGGTTTGGTGGACTTGGCAGTGTTAGGTTTATGGTCGGACTCAATGATCTTTTCCATTCCAAATGATTCTATGTTATATTGTTACATGATACAAACATGCTGCTAAAAGACCTTACTGGGAGTACACAACCCAGACCTCTGCTCACTCTAATGCCCACATCCACCCCAGAACATGCCATGAGGCCCTGATGGAGGCCTTAAGGCTGGGGTTTGCATACAGCAGTATCAGGACACTATCAGGCCTCAGCGGCACCAGCCAACCCCATCTGGGGCCTCCCCACACCCTGAACAGGGTGGGGAGCCCTGCAGCTCCACATCAGCCTGGCCCTGTCTCAGCCCTGTGGGACTTCTGCCCAGCCCAAGCCTGCCAATCCCAAGCCTGCATTCCACCCTCAGCCTCAGGCCACCTCCTTGCCACAGCCTTGCTGAAGGACAAAATTTCCAATCCACTACAATTAAGGGTGTTGATCTAGGGCTTACCTACCATGTGTGTTGCGAAGGACTCAAACCACCTCAGATGAGGAGGGAGGAACCATAGAATCATGGAACCATTTTGGTTGGAAGACACCTTTAAGATCATCAAGTCCAACCATTAACTCTACACTGTCAGGTCACCACTAAACCATCTCCCTCAGCACCACGTGTACACTTCTTTTAAACCCCTCCCGGGGTGGTAACTCCACTACTTCCCTGGGCAGCTCGTGCCAGGGCTTGACAACCCTTTTGGTGAAGAAAATTTTCCTAATATCCAATCTAAACCTCCCCTGACACAACCTGAGGCCATTTCTTCCCATCCTATTGCTTGTTACCTGGGAGAACAGACTGACCCCCACCTTGCTCCAACCTCCTTTCAGGTAGTTGTAGAGAAGGATAACGTGTCCCCTGAGCCTTCTCTTCTCCAGACTAAAGCACCCCAGTTTCCTCAGCTGCTCCTCATAATACTTGTTCCCTAGACCCTTCACCAGCTTCATTGCCCTTCTATGGACATGCTCCAGCAACTCGATGTTCTCTTTGTAGTGAGGGGCCCAAAACTGAACCCAAAATTTGAGGTGTGGCCTCACCAGTGCCAAGTACAGGGGAACAATCACTGCCCTAGTCCCACTGGCCACACTATTTCTGATCCAACCCAGGATACTGTTGGCCTTCTTGGCCACCTGAGCACACTGCTGGCTCATATTTAGCCAACAATAATACCTTCAGGTCCTTTTTCACCAGGCATCTTTCCAGCCTGTAGTGTTGCACATAGCTGTTGTGACTGTAGTGCAGGACTTGGCAATTGGCCGTGTTGCACCTTATCCCACTGGCCTCAGCTCACTGATTCAACAGGTCCAGATCCTTCTGCAGTGTCCCTACCCTCAAGAAGATCAACACTCCTGCCTAAATTGGTGTCATCTGCAGACTTACTGGGGGTGCACTTGATTGCCTCATCAAAGTTACTGATAAAGATATTAAAGAGAACAGGCCCAAATACTGATCCTTGGGGAACAAAAGGTAGAGAAAAGGGACTCAAAATCCAGATGCCATGGCCAGACAGGCTTGCTGTGGCTGCCAATTTTAAGATTATGTAAGCACAGCATCAAATCCTGTCTGAACTGTGACAGAAAACCCCAAACATTTTTCATGATGGGAACCTCTTCTTTCCCTCAGGTGGAACTAGGGTAATATCCTACTTCTGCAAGCCTTGTTAAGAAGCACAAAGAACCTAAGGGGCCTCATCAGGCCTCACCCACTGCACCTGTGAGAGGCTATAAGGGGGACCCTGTCAGGGGGCTGAGGCAGAGGTGTGGGGGGAGTTGTGGGTTTCTGGAGTTGTTTAGGCTTACAAGGGTGGGAGTGCTGTTGTGCTGCCAGAGGATGACTGAAAATGGTCTCTTTGAGTTGGTTTGTGCCATGGGCTGCTGCTGTAACTGTGTGGATCCTGCCTTGGTGGTTTCTCAGAGCAATGGGTGGCTGTTGTGCCCTTACTTGAATAAGCTAAAGGGCTTCTGCTGGAGGCCTGTGCAAACTCAGTTTCTCTTGCTTGCTCCTGACAGACTGCAGGGCCCTGTGATGGCCCAGGCTATTCATCTCCTTGTGACTGAAGTGAGCAGCAACCTCTTGTCTCCTCCATCCTGCAGACAGAGCTCTCTGTGTAACTTATGAGCTTGCAACAGTGACCATAATGACTCTGGGACAGCAAAAGAAATATCTCAAGGAGCTGCACTGACAAAGAGGACAGATAAAAGGCATCTTATGCCTTTCCATAGAAGATTGCATAAGGACACTTGAAAGCCAGAGTGGTGTGCAATATCTGCTGGACTGTCTGAGCAGAGCAGCTGAGACAGGTAAGAGACCTGTTGGGTACTGTGGGTGCTTGCCTCTGTTTTGGCTCATATAATTGAATCCACCTGGGCTGAAGGAGTGTTCAGCTCCACAATGAAAAGCTATAAGCAGTGAAGCAACCAGTAGAAGAAAACAGGTAAAAATATAGGGTATGTAGTGGAAATATAGGGAGCAGGACTTTGTTACCATGTCTCTAGCTCCAGCACCATTCTCATGCTTTGGTTTCTTTATTGTGATTTCTTGAATATTTGTTTATGAAAAGGAAAGGCTAGGAATTTCAGAAGCCATGGGGTATAATAGAAATAAGGCATTTCACCTGTTGCTAGAGTTATTGTTTGCTGTAAAGTCAGGAGACAAATACTAAAAAACCTGATCTTCTTAGGGGTTGATGCTGTAGTACAGATTAAGGGTTAAGATATTAAACAGTAGAGATTTTAACTGTTTTGCATCTGGTTTTACAAATGAAGATGGTGGAGATCTACTTAAACTACATCAGATGTTTAAGGATAACAGATGAAGAATTAGGAAGTGTGCAGATTAACGCGAATGATGATTAAGAAAAGCTTATAGGCTCTAAACCCTATTAATGTTTCTGACATATGACAAGTGATACAAGAAGCATATGCACAAATGTGATTTGAAGGGGCATGGAAACAGGCAGAGCAAGCATTGCTTGTTTCAGTTCTGGGCCGAGAAAATCATTGCTAGGATAAAAGTAACATTGACAAATTCTCAGCTCTGTAGGTGCCCTTCATCTATCCTCTTCCAATGACCTATTAGCTCTGTATTTCTTCATTACTTGTCCAGCTCTGGTTGCACAGTACTCAGAAGCACCGTGTGGCCTGCAGGGTCACCTGATCATCTAAGACTATGTAAAGCCAAGACTTGAAAGGGAAACCTGGGTCTTCTGGTTTCTAAATAAAAATAGGTCCTGTCCTGGCACTCTATTCTTGCTCAATAATAAAAGGAACTAATAATAATAATAATTATTATAAAAATAATACTAGCTTATAAATAATAATATATAATAACATAATAAATTAATAATAAAAGAAAAAGATAACTTATTATCTGGACATAATGTGTTTCTGAAGAAAACAGTGTTGGTGTGAAATATAAAGTATGGCAGAAGTTTTACAGAATTAACAAATAGAAGGATTTCTGTGTTTGCAAATGGCATTTTTACCTTTGACCTAGAAGCATCTTAGCATCTGAGAACTATTGCAACTAATATTTGGTAACAGTCATCCCACCTTTTTTCTGGGACCTAGTCTATCACTTCTGGAGCAACCAAAAGGAGAAGGCTCAGCTATACAGATGGCCTCAAGGGGTGTGAGGGGGATGCTAAGTGGAACTTGTTTGAAATTTGGCAAGAAAATTAGAAGAGGCTTTCTGAAGTTTTCTGTGAGGGAGATGGGCAGGCATACATGTTTGGAGAAAAAAGGCCTGAAATAAAGGAGAGAGATACAAGGTGTGTGGCAAGAGGAATTTCATCTACTGCCCACAAAGCCTGGAGATGAAGACTGTAAAAGTGAGAGAAAGGCAGCTTCAAGTATCACAGAATCACAGAAAATTAGGAGTTGGAAGGGACCTCCAAAGATCATCTAGTCCAACCCCCCTGCCACAGCAGGATTCCCTAGACCAAATAGTGAGCTGGTAACTATTGTGAGGGAAGTAGGAAGGAGTTGATGCCAGCGTAGTGCTGCCTGTGATCTGACAATATTGCTGAGAAAAGGAAAAGGGGGAAAGCCCCATGCCAGGGCTGGGGATGGAGTAGATTCTGGTCTATTGTATGAAAAACATTGAGATCCGATGGACAAGGGTATTTTGGTGGGAGAATAAGCAGTGCCATGGCAGGATGAAATGCTGAGGTAGGAGGAAATAGGAAGGTGAGTAAAATTTGTGTGAGTAGTCAGTGATATTGTCATCTTGTTTGTCTAGCTTTCCTGTGGAAACTTCTGCTTTCTTTCTCCTTGCACTCAAAATACTACTACAGGGACATAGTATACTGTAAAAATGTTATAAAGCCTCATGTACCACTTGATTACAACAAATAAAAATTGAAAACCAGGGTAATTGTTACAGCTGAATTTGCAAACCATTTTAAGGCTGTCTTTTAAAAGTACTACAGTTTTCCATGTATTCTAACAGTTACAGCCTGAAAAATAAAGGGCTGGTTTCAAACCATTTTAAGGCTGTCTTTTAAAAGTACTACAGTTTTCCATGTATTCTAACAGTTACAGCCTGAAAAATAAAGGGCTGGTTTCTCTTGGCATAATCTAACTTGAATGGGGTCTCAGCATTAACTGTCAGGGAGTCCTGGCTCACAGTGCTGATCAGAGGGGTTTGTCTCCTGACAGACCACTGCAATGGGATGGTTGCTTCATTTTTGCAGACATAATTCTGAGTCAGAAGCCAAGTAATACTTTCCTTTTTTTCTCCTAAAATTGTACTTTTGGTTCTGTTAATCCAAGTTCTTCAGATAGTACTTCTTTTCATACTTATGACATGTCATCTGAGAGAATTACTGTAACTAAGGTTCTTATACAGTCTTAAGCTATATACCCTGCAAAGTGACCTGATGCTTTTGTTAATTTGCAGAGATGAGTTCCAAAGGAACTTTTTGCTGAAGTTGTGACTGAATTCTTTGTTGATTCAAAGAGCTGGCGTCTTTATTTTAGAGCTGAGAGCTGGTATTTTGTTTTGCTTAGGTATAGATGGCACTTTGGATTGCTGCATTATACTCAAGTTACTCAAAGTCATTGAGTGTTCTAAAAGAAACTACTATTTTATCAGAAAATTTGGTTTACCAGAAAACTACAAAACA
Organism: Galbula dea; assembly: GCA_013399015.1. NCBI lineage: Eukaryota > Metazoa > Chordata > Aves > Piciformes > Galbulidae > Galbula > Galbula dea. The sequence continues at coordinate 1,036,971 of VWZX01010570.1, read as the reverse complement.
GTGAAGAGTTTTCACCTTATGCCATATGTGCACATGCAGACCATATGCTTACCCAAGTGATAGAGCACAGGCTCTCAGTATTGCCTTTCACACTTTGATGACCTTGGTATTCACATTATTGCACGTGCTGATGGCTTATTTTGCCAAATATGATATGTGAGAGAGACTGAGGAAAATGGAGTCCTGCTTCCTGTATACTTGGTACTGGCTGCTGGCTCAGCTGGATAAATGTCGGAGCTTGTGGGAAGCTATGTCCCCGTCTGTCAGGGGGCACCACTTGCTGATCCCTCCTGTTCTAGGGGCTAGAGGAAGGCAGAAGATGTCTTCCATGGTGAACAGCAGGAGGAGCACAAGATATCCCAGAGGGTGCCAGGCTTCACGTTTTAACCTATGGTTGGTGCAGAGCTACAGTGTAGAGATCCTGGCAGTTCACAGAGCGGGGAGATGGTCTGTGAAAGTGAATCTACGGTTGTTCCTGTGGGAAAGTGAGTGTTACCTCATGGCAATCAACTGCTAACTTGGACTACAGTCTGCTTTAAGGCTATACATTATTTTCCATCTTGGAGACATAGTGGGAAGTTCAGCTACTGCACATTACTTTTGGAGTACAGTTGTTATGGGGAAAGGAACTTTAAAGAGAAAATGTAAATGAGTTTGAGTATTCCATGGCTCAGGTTTGTTCCTTAATACTGTTGTGGCATTTGGAATGTGTTTAAAAAGCTGGGGCAGAAATTCTGAAAGCTCCTCTAAAAAGGGCAATTAAAACTGAAAAGTAGCAGCATACATTTTTGTTCTTCGAAGTTAACTACAATAAATCAGTGCAGCTACAGCTTACCAGCAGATTTTTAAATGTGTCTGAGCAGAAAACACATATGGGAGTGCTAGGAGCACCCCTGTTTTAATTTGAAGTCGCATTCCCTTCTTGGTGCACCAGCAATTGTAGAGTCACTAAAGACTAGTGACCAGTAATGAATGTGTTGTGCTTGAAGATCCCTCCAGGGTTCTGATTCAATCTTTTGAGTTATAGGATCAGGACAAAATGAACTATTTTTCAGGCTTGTAAATATGTGACAAATGACAGTGCAGGAACTATTGATTCCAATCACACTGATACAATGTTTCATAGTCAGGACAGACCCGCTTTACAAATTACTTGCAAGTTGAACAGCAAAGCCATACATAACATGCTTCAAACCATATCAATCTTCTAGGGTGTTTCTGTCGCTCATTGCCTTTGGATTTGAATAAAATGCCTAAAATTGAAATACGTGTTTTAAATATCTTTCTGGGTGAAGTCAATGGAGCAGTGCTTTGACTTGAAGCCAAATCACACAGTGGGACTTGAGCCTCTTGTGTGGAGTTGGGGTCCTTGTACAGCAGCGAGCACACACTGTCATTCATTTAGTGGTGGCAATGTTTAAATGGCCTGCAGGCGTAAATAACAGACTCTTCTCTCTGTAGAGATCGTTACTGCAATTATTGCAGTACAAGAAACGTTTAAAGATTAATCTAGGACCCCTCAGCAGATTCTGAGGATCCAGTTACATTTTTGGGGAATTTCTTTAAAACAGTGGACATGAGTGGAAAATGTGGTTGAATTTTCTGTGTTCCTAAAGACCTAAGATTTTTGTGACATAATCTGGATAAAACACTTATGAATATTTCAGACTGCAGGCTAGTAGAAAATTGTTACCCTCTTGGAATAGAGAGATAACGAACAAAGGAAAAATCATGTTGCATACACATGTTGAATATATTATTTTCTTTTGGGAGATGCTCAGAGGAGCCAAATGCATGTGGCAAGTTACTAGTGACACTTAACATGTTAATAAAAACTGCCTGGGTGCTATGCTAAAGAAGACAATGTAGTAAACTATTTGAAATGGAAAAAATATCTCTAGTTCAGTGTTTGTATAAAAATAGGGAGTTTGGTAGTTAAAAAGGCTTATGATGCTTTTCAGTGGGATATGAACAAATTTCTTCACTGAAGAACAGCTCTTGGTTGTTAGTAGTAATCTTCACACTTAGATGCAGTAGGAAAACACAAAGAAATATCTATGTTCCTAATGAACAGTGTGCTTCTGGTTACAGAAAGGGTTGCCATAATCTGAGCTATGTAACTCTTATTTCTATTTCCCAGCTTGTTACCTTTGTCCAGAATTCAGCCGTAGTTCACCATACTTATCATATACCTTTAAAGGAGCCCTGTGTGATGATTGATTGTAGACCTTTTCCTTGCTGCTTGAAGGAACAAGCCACCTGTGTACCATAAAGGTATGATAAAAAGCTTTACAGTGTTGTCTGTGTGGCAAATCTGGACAGTTATTACAAAGAGCAGCTCATGTTTTAGAAGGTACTTCAGTCACTGTGAGGTCTACTGGGCCAGCTGAGATGTAGTCCTATCCTTTGCTTCACACCTTTTCCCCTCCTTCCTTCTCATCTATTATTCTTCTCCATTAAAGTCTGATAAACCAAAAGGCAAGAGAGGTTAGGGAAACAGTAACACTACAACCAACCTCTCACTAGAAAGTCAAGCTCCTGGCAAGGCTGTAATTAAGTAGGGTTTTGTCTGACCACATAAATACATCAAACCATGTCATTGGCTTAGTCTACTCAAGCCAGGTCAAGCTGCTTCTTCTGACCTCACTAAGTGAAGTCTGGGTCTGGAAGCTGTTTCAACTGCAGCATGCTGCTAAATCTAGGCTATAATTGCCTGGAGTTTATTTGGCTGTGCAGGCTGCAGTTATAACCTAGTCAAAGCAGTAAGAATTCAGCTTTGCCGAGCCAGGTCAAGCCAGGCTTGTAGCTTCCCATGTGAATTTTCCCTCAAGCTGGAATCTACTTTTGTTGTTGGGGTGTTTTTACTGCTTCACTTGGTTGATCAATTGGTCCCATTCAATGATAATAGTGACTTAGAAAACTAGCTCAGAATGTCAGACGACGTTCATATTGCTCCAGTCTACAGGAGGCAATGGTAATCATCAGCACTTTATAGCAGAGTAACAGCACAAAATGAACAGAGGTTTTATTTAGTCCTTTTCCAAATCTCCAGGAAGATGCAGTTCCAGTGCTTTGTCAAGACTTTAGGGAAGTACTTAACTGCAACTCTTTCAGTAGCCCCTGTTATTCCTGGAATCAATCCTGTGCATACTATTCTCTAAGTGGCTAGGGTCACAATTTCTGACCCAATATTCAAAGGTAAATCTCTTTCTCTTTGGTGTTGTATGCAAAAATTGCTTTTTAATCCATTGCAATGTGACATTCCATGTTGACATCCACACTGCAAAAGAGAAGTTCATTTACACCTTTTTGTTTTGAAAAGCAAATGAGAATACAGTAGCATGTTCCAAATCCTTTTTATGAAACACCTGTAACAGTTAGAGCAAAACTCAGGAAAACCTGCTTAAGTATCACAGGTTTTTATTGTTACCTCAGTCAATTCAGATCCAAGTTCTGTGTTGTTATGGTGTGACTGTTTGAGGGTTAAGGCTGGATTGGCAACCACCCAGCAACGGACACTCCCCACTACTCCCTTTTTCCTCCCCTGCCATAGGAGGGGAAAGGGAAATGAGTCTTGTAGATTGGAAAACAGCTACGGCCACTTTAATGGAAATAGTAACAATAGATAATGTATGCAAATATATGTAGAACCAGCACCAAAACCCAACCCTCCCCTTGATGTTAATCATTGCTGGAAGCAGGCACTGTTACTGAAAAATATAGTGCCAGCTCAGAAATGCAGTCATTGAAGGGAGCTTTGGCTTTTTTAGCTTTTTGCTTTGGAAAGCAAGGCTATCGAACAGAATCAGTTCTGTTCTACCTCAAACCAGAATATATGGTAATCCTTATTTGATGTTAGCTAGCAAAAAAACTTAATGGATGAGGATAACTTATTCTCCCATTTCCTCTGATTTGTCCACAGAATTTTGACATTCCAGAGTTTCTTTGCCTTTGATACAGTACACAAGATAATACATACTGATGCAAAAGTGTAAGAAAATATACTCAGCTGTGTTGGTGATTAAAAAAAAAAAAAGCTGCTGTGGCAGCTCCATAAGCAAAGGAATAGACTTAGCTCTGCTTTCCCACACTGCACTGGTTGTTTCAGCTGATGCACTGGTAGAGTTCACACTGTATATAGACCTGGCAAAAAAAATGTTTCCAGTATATCTGTGGGAAATATATAGGAAAGGGAAATAAAGAAGGCTGTGACTGTTAGCTCTTATGTGATCAGAAACACATACTGACTCCAGCTAAGAGCTTTCAGGAAAACCACAATTAAACTTTTTTTCTACTTAAAGCCTATGAGAGTGTGTATGATCTCTTTGCTTTGTATACTCAGGTTGGAAATGTTGGTATCAAAAACTCTGCGATACTTGTATAGGTAAACTTGCAATGCCTCATCAGATTAGCAATTTGCGAATCTGGCATCCAGTGTGTAAGATTCAGTTCCTGAGTACTGAATTCCTAACGAATATAAACTTAGTTTGCTTAATAATTTGATATGTTACTCTTAGAATCACAGACTTGAGGTTAGAAGGGATCTCTGGAGGCCATCTGGCCCAACTCTCCTGAATGAACAGGGCCACCTAGAGCCAATTGCCCAGGAAAATATCCAGATGGTCTCTCCCAGAATGGAGACTCCATAACCTCTCTGGGCAATCTGTGCCAGGGCTGTTACCCTCACAGTAAAATGTGTTTCAGACAGAACCTCCTGTGTTTCCATTTGTGCCCATTGCTTCTTGTCCTGTCACTGGGCACCACTGGAAAAAACCTTGCTAAGTTCTGTTTGCACCTTCCCTTCAGGTATTTATGTAAGTTGACAAGATCACCCCTGAGCCTCCTCAAGGCTAAACAATCCTACCCATTTCTGCTTTTCCTCCTAGGAAAGATGCTCTAATCCCTCATCATTATGGCCCTTTGCTGAACTACTTCCAACATATCCATGTCTCTCCACAGTGTTAACTTGTTGATCACTACACCCTTGTCCAAGATCTGTGTCTGTATACTGTGTTTAGGCTTCTAGCCTGCCACATCCTTTCCTTGTATCAACACAATTGTAGGACAACAGGTATTTGTGTCTCCTATAATGGTCCATTCCCAGCTGTTGTACTACGTGCTCAGCCATGTGTACATTACTTGCTAAACTTAAGCATGTAATAAGAACCTTTAATCTGTTAACTTATCTTTATACTCATGGCTTTAAAAAGAAAATTAAGCTTATTCTGCTTTAAAATGTGAGATTACAGCCTAGACACAGTCACATTAGTGAAGTGAATGCTAGGGGTTCACAGCAGTGACACCCAGAGTCCTGCTGCTTCTTGAGCCCATACTGCTGGTGAGGAGGGATTATGTCCTGGCAGGTTTTTTTTCACAGCCCTAGAAGGGCTATCTTCTGCCTCTGAGCTGGCACAATAGTAAGGCTGCTCCATCTGCATGCAGGCTTCAGGAGCAGCAGATGGCTGGCTGCTGTTAATAAAGTGTGCATCTTTCCCTAAAGAATTAAGGTTGTCCAAGTGTAATAACCTTTCCTTTTTATCTCAAGATTGTTCTCAAACAACAGTTAAAAGGAGGAAACGGCTGATAAAACATTATCCCTTCATCTTGGCAACTGTATTTAGATCTTTTGTGAAAAACTTTAAATGACACCAAAACTGGAGGAAAAGGAAAGAAGAAAATCTTTTTAGTTTAAATGCAGATCAAGTAACCTGCATGAATAAAGCTCTGATGTGTAGCATTTCTACAATTAAGAAAGAAGGGAACGTGTGACTTTGTATCACTCTGGTGCTGCCAGGATTTTATAACATCAGTAGATGGTTCTCCCTTAACCTCTGGCTCTGTAGCATTTTTGCCCACTCAGAGAATGCTCTTTATTATCCATGAAAACATAAAAAATTATTTCATTTAAAATTAGGTATGTGCATCATGAGGTGTCTGCTCTATTTCATTAATACTGAGTAATGTCACCCTTCGAACTGATGAAATGCATCCCTAATAGAGCAGGTTTTCAGAAAGATATAATAAAGTGGCTTTTGAAGTGTCCAGTACTCATAAATTCATGTTATTTTAATTTTAGTATCATGAAGTCCAGTAATACTCCATTGCTCATTCACTTAAGACTTTTCTACCAAGAGTATAAAAATAATTTAGCATAACTCAACTCTTGTTCTCAGAATTCAAATCTGTTTTTCAGTGTAGTGTTTCCAGAATCTGGTAATTAATATGCTTATGTATTGCTCGTTTATTCCATGCTTAAGGCAAGCTTCTGTATATGATTTTGCACAAACAGGTAATGTGCCATTACTAATAACCTGCTTTTTAAGCCATGTCATGCAACTTCTCTCAGCTTGAAACAAATTAACTATTGGGGATCTAAACCAGAAATCGTTGATAGATCATAGTCAGGTCTTCAGGGTTAGCTTGAATCATAGTGCTAGAGGTGAGAGGTCAGAACGTCAAATACTCCCCAATTTGTTATTTCCTTTTTAATAACATTCACTTAGTTACAGCTGTTACTACTTACAGGCCCAAATGTGTGGCCTTGTTTGATAAAGATAAGATTTCATTCAGGAAAATCCATATGCAGTTTCTCCTTAACTTTGTAGCTGGAGCACTAAATGATCAAACCAACAGCCAGGTCACTTGTATGCACAATGCATACACAACCATTCAGTGACTGTTGCATACGTTAAATCCTGAGCAGAGCAGGGTGGAATAGAGAACTCCCTCTGGCCTTTGGTGATGAACTGGTTTGAGTCCATTGAACTAAAACTAGCTGAAAATTGAAGGACATGGAATAGAACCTTGGCTGAAGTGAATTTTCTTATCCCAGTCATGGGGACGTCCTATTCCTGTGTAAAGATAACTTTGAGTGGTAAAATGTGTTGGTACACAAACCCTTGTAGAGGCCTGATCTTTAAAGGCATGTCCAGGAGTAGAAAGAACATTAGCATAGTCCAATAATCCCTTCCTAGCAGAGTGGATCCCCAAGGGGCCAATCCAGTGGCATATATGAGAATATGCTGTTGGTTTATCTTGTGTTTTATGAGATTGTGGAGCCCAGCACTGCTACTGAACTTCCTGGAGAGGTTTAGATTGCTCTGCAGAGAAATGAAGTCTTAAATGGTTACTTTTGTGAACACCTTCTGCTAAAGCATAGACCTTACGTGTGGTTTCTTGCCTTGGAGTAACTTGCACAGTTTGTCAGAAGCAGTGTGTTGGTGGAACACTTTTATAATGGAGGTGAGTGGCTTTTGTAGGGTATTTTCCCAAGACAATGTAGCACTAACAGTTACCTTTTGGAAGCGAGGTTCGTTTTGCAACTAGTAGCCTCTTAAAGTAGTATTTTGTCATTTGCCTGTGTCAATGATTTCAGAACCTTAATTTAATCAATAGTTTACAAATGGCTGGAATTAAATGTCAAGTGAAATTTCAAAATCTAGATAAATGCATGAACTTTAAACGGAAGTTCTCATTTCCTATTTCAGGGGAGAAATCAGTGTTTGGCCTTCTCTAACTTTTACTTTTCTATTAGTTGTGTTTATTTCTGCCCCAAAATGTGTTGTTCCTCTTCTAACTAATAGGAAATATACCTTGTCTTTTCAAAACATGGTAATGTTTTATTTAATTTTGCTCATTTCACCCTCAATCCACCAGTTCCTAAGCTAGTAAGCACCACTTCCCTGTGGTGCAGTGCATCTGCTGAGTGCAATGGCTATTGCTTCATCCTTGTGAAATTTTAAGTGTTAGCTCTATTTGGGCCAAAACACACCTGGGTCCTGGCTGCAGGTTCCACACGGAAATTCATTAGGTGTCAACAAAGCACTGTATTCTCCAGAGACAACACATCATTTACTTGCCCAAAAAGAACTTGCAACTCTGTCATTGGCTATTTGCTTCCATAATATAATTTGTCCACTAAACAAATGTTGTTTGCTGTTAAAATCTTGACCACCACTTGCTGTTCTATTTAAAGTTCAGATATGTCTTTAGTCCATAAGAACTGTGTAAGTACTGAGTTGAATGAGCTGTATGTATTCCTTCTCATTCTTCAGCACACTGAAAGAATAAAAACCAGCATGTGTGGCAAATGAATTTTTGGAGACACGTTGTACAGTTTATCTCTGCTGAGGACTGCTCACTAATTTTTTTATCAGATATACTTGTATGCGATCAGCTAAGTGGATAATTCCAAGTCTGCTTCTACCTCTGAATTTATTTTGTTGAGCATGGCATCCAGAATGCTGTTGGTTTACAGTTCAACATTAATTCCAGGGAGTAGGTAGCAGCGTTTATTGTCACAGTGCTATAACACTTCTGTTGTTATTCCTCTTGTGTAGTATATTGGCTCTAGAGATGCAATGAATGAAATTTGCTTCTAGCTTTTCTAAGCAGAAACATATGAAGTGCCATTGGTCTGTGGTGGTAGTAGATAAGTTCACAACTTCATAACTAAAAGTTGCATAATTTGAAAGAGAATGAAAGGCTATTGAAACATATGGTAGGTCATTCTGGTTGACCTTACAAGCATCTGAAGTGATTTGAGGCCCAAATCTTAATCGATAAATACAGTTTCTCTCTAGAATAAGTTTATTTCTGTGATTGTCAGGGGGTAATCTGTGTGCATCTGAATTCTTATCAGTGCTTCCAGGTTTAAAATTTTAGATGCACATTGTGCTCTCAAGCTGAAACTTGGGATGTGACATTGCATTGCACGCAACCAGAGTTGAAGTCAATAGACAAACAGAGCAAGGCTCATGTGCATATGATCAAGGTAAACTGAAAAGCCAGCATGCTTCATTTATGTATAAACTATTTAGGCTTTCACTTATTAATCAGAAAAATATTAATCAGAGTAATAACATGAGTGTTAATATACATAAAGCCAAATTATTCAAGATTAGCAGTCAATGAATATTACAGGATAAATCTCTTCAATTCTGATCTCTTCACTACGCTCTGAGAGAATCAGGTAGAACAATAGTAGGAATCAAGTCCTATTTGAGTAAAGTAGAATTTATGAAATGAAGAAATTAGCTTAAATTATTTAAAATTAAGGTTAAACAAATCTGTAGGTTGTAACTACTGTCACCACAAGTCCTGCTTCTGCAGAACAGCTAATGATCTGATATACTGATGAAGCAGTATCTGATTTGAAAAGTTAAACCCTGAAAACAAATCAGTGGAGAAGTTAAAGCTATGTAATATTTCTGTAAATTCTAATTTGTCTGTAAATACACACTAGTGCAAAAACTTTAAAGGAGTCTTTCTATTCATTCTTTTATAATGGGATTATTCTAGTGTATACTGCAGAAGGGATTTTCCATGCATCAGCTGCTATTGTGTAACCATACATAATTGGGTCTAAGTGCTTACATCAGCTGCCTATTATGTGAAATTAATTTTTGGAACATATGCTGTTGTATTTATACCATTGTTGTTTCATGCTAGATTAATTCTTCAAGGGTTATAATCACATGACACTTATCATTTTAATTATGCCTCTTTAGTTGTAACGTATGACAGCTTTTGACTTCTCACCCTCTCCTTCTGCATGTGTGACAGATAAAATTATTAATAAATGCCTGTTTATTATGTAGTTATGCTGTACATGTCCACAGGGTGTAGGTTTGCCTCATGTATTTTACCCAGAGTACAGTGTCAGCAGAGCCTCTGTGGTTTGCTAATGAGCTAAATCCTGCTAACACCACACACGCTTCAACCTGCCAAAAGCCCTTTACACATTCAAACTCGTACAAAGACTCAGTGGGGTCCTTTGTACAAAAGATTAACTCTTTATTCCAATTAAAGATGAGATGGCCTAGCTTGGTCCAAGTAATTAAGAACTGGAAGTAATGAACAAAATGATGGGCAAGGTGGTTTCATAGCAATGTTTAACCTTGTGATAGTAAACAGGTATTTTTGCAGGTTTTGAACCTGATACGGAGAAAAAGTTAGGTTTCTGAGAACCCTTTTCCTCATGCTGGTCTCTGAGGAGAGATCTGTCAGACATCCTGGTTTTGGCAAGTCTCATTTCTACCAAGAAGCTAGTTTTGACTGAAAGCAAGTAGAAAGCAAAATGTTCAGGGATAACTTAGTACACGTAAAACCTGATGTTCTCTGCAGCACCACTTCCTGTTGAGTTCTGAGTTGCACACTGCTTGACTTTACATCTTCAGTTAAGGGAAACTTTCACTAGTAATTTCAAAACATTTTAGCTCTAAATAAACAGTTTGAAACTGCTAGCTTCAGAGCCTGCTGACCAAATTTTCTTGTTATTTTTCTTTTAATTTTCTTTTTCTCATTACTCTGAAATGTTTGAAACATTTTGTTGAACTGTTGTCTCAGTTAAAACTGGCTGAGTGGTGGTCAAGGGTAGCTGGCTATATGCAGAAGAAAGGAGGCACATGCACACAGTGCTGCTCAGTAGGTGAAGAAACTAAACTGCCTTTTCAGCAATAATAATATTGGAGTGGCTGGTGAAAATAAACAATAGCTGCCCAGGCAGAAGTATGATATGCATGTTTTTAAGCACATGTAGATAAGAGACATTGTTTTCATTTTGTCCTATTTTGTGCCCAGTGCCACAAGATCCTTCTAAACTCCTCTGCTTGAACTTAATTGCAAGTAATAGGTAGTTGTATGCCATAGATTCCAGGAACAAATTCATAGTCTGAAATAAACATATAGCTGTCTAAATAGGTCACAAAAATCTGACCTGTGTGGGTAGAGGGTTGCCCTGGCCCTGCTTGCTCTTAGTTCATTAGCGCCATCAAGCCTGAGCATCTTCCTGCCTTTCAGCAGGGCACCGTGGCTCATGTGTAGGGTATTTAACATGCTGGCTCTCCCATTCCCTGATGGCCCACTCTTAAGGGAACATCTTGTTCAGGTTTTAATAGCTGACATAAAGTAGGAAAATGTTACTTTTTAAAAAGCCAGTACCTGAACAAACAGAGTAATATTTCACAAATTACTTAGCCAAGATGTTGTTTCTTGTTAAAGCAACTTTTGAGTCATTTGTCTATCATACATGTGTATTAATACAGTTCTTGACACAGACTGAACAGTGTTCTCATGTGCATTGCATGCTCTTTTATAAAACATAACAAATATTAACAAAGTTCTATATCATGATACAGAATTTGGCAGCCTTAGAGGGGAAAAGTTACCTTGTGATTTAAATTCTACTTTCAGTGACACATTTGTTATCTCATAAACGAAGCAAAGGTTTGGGTTTTTTTCACAGTATCACAGAATATCCTGAGTTGGGAGGGACCCACGAGGATCATAGAGTCTAACTCCTATTTAGGCACAGGACAATCCCGAAGTCACATCATGTGTCTCAAAGGATTGTCCAAGCGCTTCTTGAATTGTTCTTTCCCAAGACCTGAGACCACTAGTGTTACAGTTAATTTGACTTAGTAGGATAAAGGAAATTAAAACTTGTCCTACTGTGATACCATTTCAGTGAATGGAATTGCCTGATCTGAATGAAAGGAGAAGTTCTTGTGCCCTTCTAGTATTTGAAACTGGTTTTACTACTTTCCTTAAATGTAGCAATAAAGGCTGAAAAATCTCCAAAGTGAGCCAGGCCTGTAAAATTATTTAAATGCCAAGAATGCTGATGAAGTGACACAAGCCTTTTCAAAACTCTATCACTAATAGGAATTGCATGTCTAGGCTATTGTAAAAATCCCACTGAGCACAATCTACTCTGTTAAATGTATGAATACATTAAAGAAAAAAATGTAGCCTTCTGTAGGTTACAATGAATGGAAAATTCCTGTAAAATCTAAGATGACTTAATTCTTTCAGGGCTGGGCATAAATCTCCATTAACTTTAAATGAGACTAAGGTTCTTTTCAAAACTTCTTTTATAACATTAGTATGTTATTGCAATACTTGTTTGTCTGTTTGTATAATCACATAATCTAGTAGATTTCGTTGTCACTTTGAAGGGTGGCACAGAATAACCTTCCAAATGCATCAGTTAAAGCATGTCACTGGCAGCTGGGGGGAGGGCTAGTTTTCTTGTTCTTGCCCTGGTTTGTTTTGGGTTTTTTTACATGTTTTGTTTTTTCACCTCCATAACCTTGTCTGGGCATCCCTCACATTTACAATGCCTGATGTGCTTCCTGACATCTGTTCAATTTGATTTTCTATAATTTCCATTGATGCCCCTGTTTTCCTGCCATTAAAGTAGTATATTGCCCAGCTGTATTCTAGGTCAAGAATGGGCAGTCTTTTAAATCTAGTATAAGGTGAAATATGACTGTGGAAAGGGAAAGGGAGGAGGGTGAAGAGAAGGATTATAAAACTGGCTAAAGGGTTATCTGTCCTGAAAAGGGAAGGTGTGTGTTTTATCTGGGAGAGTGGAAGAGAGTGAAGGTGCATGTATATTTAAGGGAAGAGTATAATATATTTGCTAGCACTGGAAGACTGTGTATCACCACCAGCTGAAATTCTGTGTCTGTAGTTGAGATGAATACAAGCAGACAATATCAGCCTTTCTACCACACAGCGACTAGCCATTGACCTTAACCCTGAAGAAAAGGGGCACTCTCACTAGGGGAATTGCATGCTTACTCAGCCCTAAGCCACATCTGAGCTGAAGCTGCCAATTTTGCCAAATTATGTGTGATGCTTTTGAAATGTGGACTATTGCCCACCAGGGACTAAGCTGAAATGACCGAATTCATTTCACTTAGGTTTTCAATGGCAATAACATTATTTTAAAAAAAATACGAACTATAAAACATTTATCATTCTGATTTTATTCATCTTTGTCATTTACTTATGTTTCATGGTAGTTTGTAAAAGGCAGTGAAGTTAATGTCCCATTATTTCAAACCCCCAAGGTTAGATTTTCAGGCTTAAATTGAATTTAAAAACCACATGTATAGTTAATTCGTACATTAACAAAATTTCTATCAATCACAAGAGCCTTGAGCTCTTTCAGACTTTTTCATGTTTTACTGAAATCATTAATAGCTGAAAAAGACCTTAGAGATACTGAGATAGGCACTCTGAAGAGCCTTTGAGCAATAAACACACATGCTTCCTTAGTTGAATCTTTAGCATTCCTTTGCTGTGCAGAACAGCAAAGACAAACTTTAAAGCTAATGTACCTTTAGGTCATTAATGCCAATACTGCCAAAGCAGTGTTGCTAGCAGGTGTAATAACACTTAAAACATTTTGTTGGTGGCATGAAATTTTTATTTTTTTTCCTGAAACTAAGCCACAGAGCTTTTGACTGAACACTTTGAATGACTTCACTGAATCAACTCATAAATTTCCAAACACTTGCTTTGTCAAGAAGTCTGGTTTTTCCTTTGAGACATTTTCAGAAGCAACTGTCATTTTTTCCTGGAGAAAATGAAAGTTGATAACAGAACTAAATGCTCTTGCAGACAGAATAATAATGTTTTGTATTTAGTTCTTAAAAATCAGACTTTATTTTTAGGGGAATCCTGCTGTTTGTTTTGTTTTGAAAGGAAGTAAAAGACCTCAAAAGTTGTGTCTCAAACTGTCCAACGCAAGTGGAGAACGACAGTACTCAATATGTTCTTCAAGGCCTCAACTCTGAGTTCCCACATTTGGCTGCTTGCAGAGCCATATGTTTGTAAATGCCTCTAAAGCTGCCTCTCATCTTGACTTGAGCTGCAGAATTAGGGACAGCCTTAAACTCTGTCTTGCTTCAGCACGCTCTAAACCTGTTTGAGGCCACACAAGCTCTGAGAAATCAATTATTTGATAGCCTATTCCTCTGTGGTCAATTGCTTGCAGCACAAAGCTAACTTTTGGCAGAGCCTGAGGATGAGCAGATGGAGAGGCAGCCAGGCCAAAGATGTTCCTTTTGGACAAAATATGGGAACTACCCTGAAATAACCAAGGGATCCAAGATGATCTAACTATGCTTTAAAAAAAAAAGTGAAAAGGTCTTCTTCCCAACACTTCCTTGTTTTTCCCCTCCTACAAAAGGCCACACTGTTATACTCTTTTTTTTCTGGACACCTCACTTTGCTCTGAAGCAAAATGCTAATATATGACCCAGCTGGCAACCAGGGCCAGGCAGTTGTAGATGTTGTTTGCACAATTATTAATGGAAATGCTCACACCTTCACTGACCTCTTGACTGCATTCACATTTCCAGAAAATTGTACCCAAGTAAACTTGTTTCCATAGCATCTTACTTGTTTCCTAGTAATGACTACATTCGTTTCTTGCACACTTTTTTGTTGTATTGTTGTATTTTTTCTAACTTCTAATGAGAAAGGATAAGGCTCCTTATGCTAGTCAGCTTCTAGCAGTGAGAACGGTGCCCAGGAAAAAGCTTGCCAAGGCCACTAGACTAGCAAAGCAGCAAAAGCCGCTAATTGTAGCAGAAACTTTCTAACAACTGATGGGTCACCTCCTGCTATGTTATGGTCTGTGGTCCATCTCTTTTCTTCCATATGAGGAGAAAAAGGATAGCTGGGTTTCAGATCTACAGAAATAATTTTCTCTGTTTTGTATGTACAATTATTTTATGCTTTGGAAGAGAACTGGAAATAAATTACCTGCCAAGAATTTTCACCTCAGTTCATTAGCAAGCTGGAGAAGAAGTTGGCTTTCAAATGGTTGGAAGAAAATGAATTTGGCCTCTTGCTGATAATCACTTGTCTCCTCTGCATTACTTAACATTGTGGTAGAACTGAAAATTAATCTCCTTCCCCAGTTTTAAACCACCTTGACAATAAATCAGTAGCTGGCCTTTGAGTCAGCTGTGCCTTAGGAAAGCAAGTGTGATGGTTCTGTCAGGCTGCTTATTTAGATGACTCCTTGTTAACATGAAGCATGTGCTGATCTGATCTGACATTGCTCATCCTGATCTGTGTCAGTTGCTAGGGTACATCAAGATCCACCAGACCTTGAGCAGAAACAGAGTGGGCATCGGCCAACATATGCTTCTCTCTGAAAAGTCCCTGAGTTTCACTGTGTGCTTCTGCCCTTTGTGCACTGGGTAGTGATGGAAAGTAGGACTTTGTGTGTATCAAGGGAGTTGTGTGAAACTCCAGGCAATGGAACACAACATCCTTTCAGAAAATGCATTTTGGGAAAGCTTGGAGGGGAATCTTCCTGTGGTAGTGGGTGCTGCAAGTCTCTTTGTTCAGATGGTCAATTTTTTCTGCCCGTTATTGCCATAAGTTGTAATACAATCCTTATCTGTACCTTAAAAAAATAAGCTACAGGAATGCAGTAGAAAGAACAGGAGAATGATATGAAAGAAATGTAATTTCATACCCATAATTTTTCATCATTGAATTATGCTGGCTGAAAAGCTTCTATCTATCCCCATCAGAATCTCATTACAGGTCAACTTGCAAAGTAAAGTAATACTCAGGAAAAGTAAAAGTGACAGAATTTCTCAGCTGGCAGATGGCCCAATTCTACAATTATTCACCTTAGGTAGTAGTCAAATGAATAACACCCAAGAGCTTGTTAGTGCTTTATCAGCAAAAGTGATTAATTTGCACAACTATGTACTGAAGAACTGGTTCTTTGCAATTTAGAAGCAAAGAATGTACTGTTTCCTTCTGTATCTAATTTAGATTAACTGAGACACAGTGGAATGTAGGAATGGCTATACCAAGGTGGCCTTGAGGCGTTTGAGTCTATCATCTGGTCTCTGAGATGAACCAAAAGGAGATACCTACACAATACTAGTGGAGCAGGACAAACACATAGTGATATTTCACCAAATGGGTCTCTCCTGCTGGCAATTGTAGCTTAGAGAGACTAATGTGGTACCTTTTCTACTCAGTAGCTCTCAATGGATTTTCCTTCTTGCCTTTTAACCCTGTTTACCTGTTGCTAGGCTAATGATCAGAATTTCTTAATCTGTGTGCAGTCCAGATGAAACCTACTTTTTAATCATAGAAATGAGTCTGCCTGAACATAAATGTTGATTACTTTTTTTTAACCAGTGAACTGTAGTCTACTAGAAATATTCATGGAGCAGATCCAGGGATGCCGGTGAACCCTGATACTGTTTGTCTTTGAATTGTTCTCCAGCACTGGGGAGACAGTAATATGCAAGTGTAACTATTGAACAATTTTTAAATGGGTAAATAAACCTCACATTTTTTTGTGTAATTGAATATTAGCAAAGCACAGAAATAAGCAGGGAGTTGTGTGTCACCATAACAGGAAGTTATGGAACACTTCACTCTATAGTGCTCTTTATTCTGAGGGAACCTTGGTGTAATATTTTAGAAACCAGATGAAGTTATCTTGAATTAATTATTTCTAAAGAAAAACATGCTTTTAAGGAAAACAGAGGAAAGAGACTTCCAGGGAAACTTGGGCTGGTTTTCTTTAAGCATCTAAGATCCTATTTCAAATGATTTGGTTAATACTGTTTCTAAGCAAGTGCTTCTAACAGGTAAATGTTACGTGCGTGTGCTCATGTGTAGACACTCAATGGCTTTGTTACCTGCCTGCAGAAGTTTCTGCCTTTGTAGAATCTCACTGATTACCTCAGGTTCGTCTTTTTTTCTGAGAAGAGTGATGCTTCCCCAGAGCTCTGCTGTCAGTCTACAAAGCTGGTTGCTTCCCCAGAGCTCTCCAGCTTCCCCACAGGATTAAAGTCTCTTGTCTTTAGGGTTTTATCTGGCTGAAGACACTCAAGGCTTTCATGTCTACGTTCTGTGAAAGTTCACTTTTACTGTAAGAATTACTGTTTGCTTTACTTGCCTTGCTACTTCAGACACAGACTGCTTTTCCTGACTACTTTAATTATGGTTGTAGATGGATTGAATTGCTTCTTCCTAGAAAGAAATAAAGATGAAAAAATATTAATCCTTCTGTCACAAAAGAATATAAATTCTGGGGTTTATTCTTGCAGACTGAGTAGTCTATTTTTTAAAAAGAAAACAGGTAAGTCAGCCAAGTATATCAGCTTGTATTGAATCTTTACCATTCCATGCTATTTCTATAAAAGACAGCAATGCAACTTTTCTGATTTTTTTTTTTTTTTCAGTTCTAAGTGTGCTAAAATACTTCTTTGATGTGGTTCTCTTGGATATGGGAGTACTGGCTATTTCAGTCTACTGTTTGACAGCTGCTGTTCCAACAAAAACCTGAAAACTGCTGAAAAAGATTTAATGTCCTAATCATGAGTTATAAAGAAATTCAAGATGCTTTCCTCATTTCACTTTCTTTCAGTTAAGGCTGTGCTTTTCTACCTTTTCTGGGGTCCTAACAAATGTGCCTAGTTGCTAACAGAACTGTTTCACTTCTCCAAAAAGATGTCTGTCCCTGGAAAACCAGCATAGTGAGGAATGCTTTTCATGCTCCCTGCTGTTTGAGCTCTGCACCTTAGCTGAGAGCTCACCCACTACTGACCTTCACTACAGGAAGGACATTGAGATGTTGGAGAGTGTCCAAAAAGGGCAACAAAGCTGGTGAAGGTTCTAGAGCAAAAGTGTTATAAGGAGCAACTGAGGGAACTGGGGCTGTTGGAACTATTGGCCACAAAAACAATGCAGTTTTCATTTTGTAGAGCTTATTTATCATCAGAAGGGTAAATGCAGTATTTTTTTCCTCTCTTCCAACTTCACAACCACACAGAAGTCCTTTTTCAGCTCCATTTGGAATCAATGTGAAGAAACTGATTTCAAAGCCCAGTGAATTCAGTAGTTACTCCATTGGTTTCTAATGTGCTTTCAGGTGTGCTCTGTAACAGTGCTGATCACACCTGAAACAGGAAAAAATCAGTTTTAAAGTATGCAATAGGTTGCTGAAATTCTTATTGGAAGAAAAACTAGGCACATTCTGCCACAATCTTAAGTGTACACAGCCCTCAGTGAGGAAATAGTCTTTTTCAATCAATTCAATGGATCTAGAATCTGAAAGCCCAAGGGCTATGGTAGACCAACTATAAATCTAAACAGCTAAAGAAAATATTCCTGAACTTCAAAAGTGATAACATAGCTCTGGATTCTTTCAGCTGTTTTTAGTTTACTTTAAGTTGAATTATGTAGCTGGTACATTTAAAATGGCTGGGGATAACTACATGTGAAAGCAAGTACTGAAATTTAAAACATAAAAATAAAAGAAAAATAAGATTTGGATTTTTTTCAGTGGACTGTGCTGAATTCAATCTGTATCTGAGGGAAAAACAAAAAAGACATTCTTTCTAAGCTATTTGGAATCTCTTTTCTGATGAAAATTGAAATTGTTAAAACAAATTTTTTGTACTTACACATTTAAGCTCTTTGCAGAGACAGCACTGGACCTACTCACACCAGCTTCACAATGACAGAGGTGCTTGTGTTATTCCCTATACCCAGTGTTTAGTGTTAATCCCCTTTGATTTTTTTTCTTTCCTGCACTGTGGTGTGCATAACTGCATCTGCAGATTTATGCCAAAACAACCATTACATTAGTGCAGTAGGCATCTTCAAACACTGAAGAAATATGCTCCCTAGTGAACAGAGCAAATGTCACCTGTATTGGATCAGGCTATAGGTTATTGTTCCCTCAGCAATTAAATACAGACAGACTTTAAATTCAAGCTTAGACTGGCTGATGTGGAAATGGTTGTGAACATGGAGTGCTCAAATAACAGTACAAATAAAGATCAGTGCCTGTTACTGGCTTCAGCTTTGAAGACTTTCATTGGTTTCCTTTCTCTTAAGCCCTGAGGTCTCTTAACAAGAGCCCAGAAACTTGACTCCAAGAATCCTTTCTGTCTTTCATATTACTGATTACTTTTAAAATATAGCAACTAGTCCTTCAGAGAAATAAATGATATATTTTTGTGTTGATTTAGCTGGAGAAACAGTAACAAAAACTATCAAGGTTTTCTATAAATAAAAATGATGGACCAGTTCTTGTACATAAATCAACTCTGAGCCATGGAGTCAGAATTTGACTTGATGCACATAAGCCATTGTTTCTCCAGATTCTGCAGGAGAAAATGGATTTTGCAATGCCTCCTGAGCTGTTCTTTAGCATACATAATTAAATCTTATCTTATTTTACCTGTAATGCCAGTTAATGTAAAATATTGCAAGCATATAGCACTCTGGAATAGAAAACAGAGTACTAAAATGGTCCTGAATAAAAAGAAAATTTGCTTAAAAAAAGTATACCTCTGGGTAGCTTTTACATAATGGACCATGGACTTTTACTGTATTTCTGGTAATGCTTTTCTGTTTGCCATGAGAAGACTTAACAAATATGAGAGATAGGAGAGAAGTCTTTTTCCTTTTAAAATTAAATTTTGATTTCTAAAAACAGGCAGCCAGTGGCACTTGCAAAAGAGACTCTCAGAGACAAAAAGAAAAATCAAGACTCTTTAAAGGATGTAATATTTCTAGTCAACAGTCCCTTAGGGTTTAAGGCTGATATTTTAAAAAACTCAGCATAACACAAACTGAAGCACTTTTAACATGGAGCTTCTGACAGAGCAGTATATCAAATTAACAATGTCTGATTTTGTATTGAAATAAATTATATTGCTCACATTCAAATGAAGATGCCTTTATGTGGAGTAAGGGTTTGCTTTTATTGGTTAATTGGCAGCAAAGTCCATAAATGCAAAATAAATAGGGGCAAGGAGTAAAGTCTGAAACGAGAGCACAAAGCAATCCTTGGAGTTTAGCCTTTGAGAGGTTCTGTGTCACTGCTCACTGGAAGTTATCTTTCCATTTGGCATATACCCTCTCAGAACTTCACTGGGTAAGGACAGGTTAATGCCCAGCTGCAGACTTGCTGAAGGGAAAGGAAGAATCTTATTCATATAAACACAGCATTTGCATAATGCTACATGGGTCAGTGAGTGTTTGCCTAATACATAGGGAGAAGCTGCAAAATGCAGCCTTGAGGCAGCAATGCTTTAGTTACTCCACTCACACAGTGTACTAAAGAAAAGTTAACTTAGCAGTGCTTAGTAGTCAGGTTTTTAGAGTTGCTGCAGATGCTGTGATATTTATTTTTGCAATTAAGGTGCTTGAATCAGTTCTTTAAGCATCTTTCTGTTATGATTTACTGGGGACATTGAGTCATCAAACCTATCAAAAGCATTAATCTTTAATATGAGGGCAATTCACTTATCTTGCCAGAAAGTTTTAATTTGAAGGAAGTTCTTCATCTCTCTGCTGCTTAGCTGTATTAATCTTTCCCCATCAGCGTATCAACTTCTGGATGCAGGAACAATATTTTAGGTTAATTAATTCTTAAGGGAAAAATGTTGCTCTGAAGATAGAGCTTAGCTCTGATTTGCTAGACATCTACTCAGTGCTGAAGTTGAACAATGTTTTCTGAAAGCAAGTGCTTATAACCTCAGCGTGCAATTGGCTCTGCATGTGCTGGCAAGAGAGGGAAGGGGCCCTAACGCTTCCCAGTGAGCTTTGTAATACTGTTTAATCAGCCTTCTCACAGCAACAGGACTGTAAATGTTAGTGAGATCAGGAACTAGAGCCTCTAGAAAGCTGATGAATGTAGAAGACTTTCTCCAGAATTCACTACAACAACTTCAATGGTCAGAAATGGCAGTGCAATTAAATCTTTTGTGACATGATACTTTATCAAAATGAGGATTTTTCGTTCCAGGAAAGCATTTCAGACATTATTATTTTCAACATATTAGTGGTAAGCCTTGATTGAGATTATTTGAACAGTAGAAAAGCATATATTAAAGTTTCTATTTTACCCTAAATTACATTATACAGAAGCAATTTCTCTTCTGTAAACCAAGTGCATAAACCAAAGGTGAGGAGATTAAGTGCACTCTCAGTAAGTTTGCAGATGACACAAAGAGAGGACCTTGAGGGTAGGGAGACTCTGCAGAGGGACCTGGATAGGCTGAGGCCAATGGGATGAGCTTCAGCAAGGCTAAGTGCTGGGTCCTATATTTTGGCCATAATAACCCATGCAACATTATAGGCTTGGGGAAGAGTGGCTGGATTGCTGTCTGTCAGAGAAGGACCTGGGGCTGCTCGTTGATAGTCGACTGAATATGAGCCAGCAATATGCGCAGGTGGCCAAGAAAGTTAACACCATCTTGGCCTGTATCAAAAATAGTGTGACCAGTAGGACCAGAGAAGTGATTATCCCCCTGGATTCAGCACTGGTGAGGCCACACCTAGAATACTGTGTTCAGTTTTGGGCCGCTCATTACAGGAAGGATGTAGAGGCATTAGAGCCCCTTAGAGAAGGGCAGCAAGGCTAGTGAGGGGTCTGGAGCACAAGTCTTATGAAGAGTGGCTGAGGGAACTGGGGTTGTTTAGTCTGGAGAAGAGGAGACTCGGGAGAGACCTTATTGATCTTACAGCTACCTGGAAGGAGGTTGTGGCGAGATGGAGGTAGGTCTCTTATCCAGGGTTAACAGTGAGAGGATGAAAGAAGATGGCTTCAAGTTGAAGCAGGGGAGGTTTAGATTAGATATAAGGAGAAATTTCTTTACTGAAGGGGTTGTGAAGTCTTGGAATAGGCTGCCCAGGGAGGTAGTGGAGTCACTGTCCCTGGGTGTGTTTAAGAAATATTTAGTTGTGGTGCTGTAATGGTTTGACCCAGGCTTTTTCCTGGTAACCAGTTTGTAACCAGGGAAGTGATCATGTTTACCCAGTATTCTACACGATTTTATGTAACTGGGGGTATAAACACAGAGGGGGAGAGGCCCTTGTTCTCTTTTCCCTTCCGGTGGATCCGAGGACGCAGGTTGTCTGCTAGCGGTCTCACCCGTGCGGAGGAGTCAAGCCTTGCAGGCCTTGTAGGCCTTGAGAGGCAGCTGTTGCTGGCATTGGTCAGTGCGACTCTGCTATCTTAAGGAGAGTTGTAAGATTCTGTTTTTATTAGTTCTGTCCTGGGTTTCAAGTGTACATACCTGTTTTAGTTTCCCTTTTCCCTTTTTCCTTCCCTTTTCCCTTTTTTCTTCCCTTTTCCCTTTTTCCTTCCCTTTTCCCTTTCCCTTGGGGGGTTCCCTCTACTGTGTACATAGTATTTTAATTGTATATAACTGCTATATATGTAAATATACATACTTTTGATATAATTCGGGTTGTTTTGGGCTCTTTAGTTTCTCTCGGTTTTTTTCTAAAACTCTGAGAGGGAAAGGGTGGGGAAGCTTTCACTGTGAGTTTGGGCGTTTGGCAGGGAGCCAGGTCCAAACCATCACACTTCTGACAGGTGCTTAGGGACGTTGTTTTGTGATATGTTAGCAATAGGTTTGGTTGGACTTGATGATCTTAGAGGTCTCTTCCAACTTTTGTGATTCTGTGATTAGTCAAGTGGCTGCTGATTCTCAGAACAGAAATACGAATGGGCTTTGAATACCTCCTCTTCAGTGTGGAACACTAATACAGGTTTCTCTCCTGTAGCTGCTCAAACTTTCTCCAAACTGCTAGTACCTTAAGGGTTTGAGATTTCTCCTTCCCTATCAGTTTTTGTGGAAACTGACCATGTTTTTACAAAATTGAGGACTGGCTGTATGGCTCGTTCACAAAATTTCCTTAAGAAACCAGGCTTTTGTAGATGATTATTTTTTCATAAAATTTATAGATCCCCTATTCTGAAATGCAGAATAATGCAGAAATTTTAGTCATTTAAGTGATGCTCAGCCTGATAGTGATTTTATAAAGTCTGTAAAGCCTGTAGTAGAGCTCAGATGTGCAAAACTTTGGACTGGTACAGGCAGAAGTATGCTACACTTCAGTAATGTCAGTGTCACCATAGTGATGTATAGTGTTTGTACATTTTCCAGTTCTGAGTCCAACAACTCAAGAAGACTTAACTTTTCTCCCTTCTAGAGAAGGGCCCCAGGTCAGGGCTGGAGCATGTTGAATTAGCTCTTCAGTAAAGTACCTACTGTACACTGCCAGGGTTTGTGATATATTTGTGTGGTGGACCAATGGCTTAGATTTTCAGTGTCATACATCTGGAAGTTCAACAGCTTTCAAAAGAAATGTATGCGCTTGCAAGAAGTAACATAATGCTTGATTAGAGATTTCAGTAATGGAATCAACAGTGCTCATGGAAAGCAAAACAACAGGGAAGATATTTTCAAGCTGAAGAAATCCTAGCAAAACAAAGCATTAATCATATATGGCAGGTTAATAAAAAAACCAAGTAACATATTTATAAATGCAGATACAAATAATCCAATACTAAACATTCAAATTTCATAAACAAATGTGGTAATAGACACTTACCAAAATACATTGCAATGCTTCTGCATGTGTCAAGTACCCATAACCCTGAAGATACTTCCACATTAGCAGAATAGATGTTTACTTCTTATACCTGTAACTCCATTGTGAATACTTGTGATATGGACCCAGATGCAGAGTGGAGCACTCAGGGATTTTAAGCACACAAGATTGTATTTAGAACAGAGGTCCTAAACAGGTCTAGCAGGAGAAGTGTCAAACAATTACCCCCTGAAACATAAATTATAATCAATTTGTACACATTTTGCAATACATTCACAGGAATTTAATGCTGCTGTCAGTTTTGGTGTGCATTGTGTTCATTCTCTATCTTCGTGGAGGGAAAGTAGTGATTAAAGTGTATTAATTTGCTTGGCAAATGTGTACTTTTACCAAAGCATGAATATGATATTAGACTAGTATGTTCATGTGTATGTCTGAAAATAGAATTCTTCTATAGATTTAATGTGTTGCATCAAGAAATCTTCAAACTGCAATATATATAGGATCCACATTCCTTATAAGGCACTTACTTACATTATTCTCTTTGAAAATTTTCTGGCTTTCAAATACTCTGCATGAAGGCCTCTTACAGTCTCCTTTATTACTGCAACATCTCCTTGTGGCATTCAAAATGCTTGTCTTTCAAGGATGCTGTTATAATAACATACAGAGTGTTTGTAATAAATTCGTAGAGATCAATGAGTAGTTCATGAAATAGCTTCACAGTCACTTGTGTGAAGCAGCAGTGTATCAATATAAAACCTAAGAAAAGCAGCTGCAGTTGCATACAGAATTAAATGACTTGCTAGTTTTGACATGAAATTATAAGAGGTTATGCTTTTTTAGTCTATGTATGAAAGCATTATATTTCTGTCTTGAGAAGAAATCCTCAACAAACTGCTGAGTATTTGGAGTTACTGAATTTCACCTTTCTCTTGCTCTGGGATTTCAAGGATTCCTGCATTTTGATGAAAATCTGCCTAAAGGAATAATCATAGGACTATTAAACACTTGGAGTCAGTTAATAAAATAATAGGCTTGTAACACCTCCTGTAACTATTGACACTTGTTGTTGCTACCCATGAAAATGAGGTGGCTCTTATTGCCAGGTAATTACTTTTTCACTATGTCTGTGTATCTAGTTTAAATGCAGTAAGAACCTGCTGATGATTTTGCAATATCCATGTCAGTAAGACGTCATAATAAGATTCAAATGCTGTTTTGAAGGAGTATCTATTTATAAACATACAAGAGCACTTCTACATTTTAGAAAGAACATTCATTTATGCTGTTGCAATATAGCAGTTATTTATTATTTAAACTTTTTTATGAAAGACACTGAAGTAATTTTGTTGAAGCTGCATGCTTTATAAATAAATAAGCCAAGCAGTTGATCACAATGTACTCCATAAGTATGTGGTCACAGATTATGACAGTTAAGGATATTGTCATGCAGGAACTTCAGAATTAAGTCAGATGTTTCTAAATTCACAGATGTTGAACTGTGAGTGCTTATTCTTTAGAAAATAAATTTTAAATTGAAAGAATGTGGATTAACTGTGCAAAAAGCCAATTAATAATAGTTTTAATTAGAAACAGATAAATTTATAGTTAAATCGTTATGAAAGAACCTTCTTCATACTTGGTCTAGAAAGCTAGTGTCAAAAGTGAATGTTTTTTTGTAATAGTGCTGCAAAAGGAATGCATCAGAAATTGCATTTCTCACTCAGTCAAACCCATCACTATTGCTCTCTAAAACAGCTAAACTGCTTTTGATTTCCAGAGGTGGAGTATTACTCTGCTTTACAACTGCTTTAAGCCAGTTTTGCTCTTTAGAAATCCAGGAGAAAGAAGAATGAGGCTGGGGGTGGGGGGGGTTGTCTATCAGTCTGCATAATCAATATTTGACACAAAAGGACTAATTGCTCTTAGCATTTAAAAAGAAGTGCTTATTAGCGCACTAAAGCTGTGTATCCTCTTATTGTAGTTAGTAACTCCACTACTCTGATACTTATCTACAGTCACAATCAGATAAAGAGTTGATTTCAGCCAGGATGTGGGGAACAACTAAGGCCTATAGAAAGGTGGGAAGGGCATAATGTTAGAAGTATAATCCAGTCTATCAAGAAGTTTCTCTTTATTGTTCTTGAAGGGTTGCCTTTTCATCTTAGCTCTGTTTTTAATATTGAAATCAAGATAAGCTAGGAGATATTTTATATTCCTTGAAATTCAACTAAATAACAGGTTTTAATGTTTTGAAGTATTCTAACTCTTTAAACTTTGTAATAATATCTGTTCTGGATTTCCTTCCTTATCTGGAATCTAGGAGTGTAATAGAATTATAGTGAAAAGCTAACACCAATTTGAGATGCTTTATTTTAGAACAGTAGCAGAAATAAGCATAAACACAATGTAAAGTGCCTTCCACTGGCTGACTACATCAGATAATGCTCCAGAGAATTGATTTTGTTGCTTGCACTTATGCATGAAGCAAAGTGTTAGCCTGATTCAGCACATATGTATCATGAGGTTATGGAAAAAAGGGCCTAATTCTGCTTACCAAAAGTGTGTGTATGTAAAACCTGATCGGGGTGCACACATAAAAAAAAGAGAGATTTGGATCGACTGAAATGCTTGTAAATGACACAAGTCTGCTTAATGTTTCCCACTGCCATTTATAGTAGAACTTTATTGCACTTAGTGCTTTTTGGAGTTGTCTCAATTTTAAGCTTTCTGAGAAAGATTCCTGAAAAGTTAATTAGCAATGCAGTAACTTGAGAGCCTTCCACAGCCAATATTGTCATGTTGCTTCACAACTCTAATTAAATGAATGAGAAGATTCTTGCTAGTTTCTGTGATGTTTTGATTGGAGCTGTATTCCCTGCAGCTTGTGGCAGGGAAGCAGTGTACACCTTGCTGAAAGTAGGACACAGTACAAAGGAAAGTGTCATCATCTTGTCTTTAAAAGGTAATTGAAGTATCAAGATGGCTTGCAAGAGCGAGGGCTCAGAACCTAGATAATCTGTTCCTTATGGAAGCAAAAATTTTTTTGTGCCCTGAAACTTTAAGCACTCACCTTTTGGCTTCCTGCTGTGCCCCTCCCCACCTTTCTGCTGTCTCCATTTCCAGGTGGTATCATTTGCTGAGTATCCATACAGCACCTTGTGCTGTCACAGAAGGGGTGGGAAGTGAAGGGACAGAAGGAAGATTGTTAGCAGGATTGCTCCAGAAGGTTGAGTTGCAGAGAAACTTAACTTTCGAACTGCATTTGCCTATCACTAGGTGGCTAAAACCATATTTAGATATCTACGTGGACATTATCTAGTAGCTCCCTGCTTCCTCAAGATCCCTGAGAACCATAAATGTACAGCATTATTTTTCTAAACCAGAAATAATCTAGTAAATTGGAGGCCTAGATTGACTTCAGCCCTAAATTTATCGATGTTGATCAAAATCTCATTGAAAGGCATCTGGGCTGCTATTGCAAATGAAGAACCAGGACTGTAACAGGACAGGACTATTTCTTCTATTTAGTGAGCTATTAAAACACAACAATATATTTTTAGCTGAATGACATTTTTAACTTGAGAGTTGGACCTTTTCTGTTGTAGAGTGTCATAGTTTCACTTGTTTCCACATGAGAAGCAATTAGTCTGTAGATTTAGGTATTCTTTTTCTTCTAGTTTTCACTCAAACTTTCTTTTAAAACATGTAGTTTCATCAGGATTTTTACTGTACTGTAGCCCTGCACAACTGTACTTATTTTTCCACAGTAAGGTTCTCTGCCCTTTTGTGTTCTCAGTTGTTGAGCATGTTGAGTATTTTGCTGTTTCAGACTTCTTCCTTGAGGTTATGGGGGCTTAGGATATTAGGAGTATTTGCCAACTTCCTGTGCACTTCTTAATTTTTTTTAATCTTTTTTTTTTCTGCTGAGTTCATTCTAATATAATGGTTTGGGGTCCTTTAGGAGCTAGATAGTATGAATGCTTGATATTTTTTTTTCTATTTGATATTTTCTTTTTAATCTGTTTTCTTCTTAGATACTTTAAAAAAATCCTTTAACATGTTTGGGAATGTTTTCCTAAGCAGCAACTGCTAACACAACCTCAATTTGCTCCAGACATTTTTAAATGATTATAAAAAAAAATAAAATGAGAAGCCTTGCTATAAAAGTCTGTGCAAGACAAAATAAATACAGCTTGGCTAATTCAGGATGGTAAATTATGAAAGCTCTGTTTCTTAAAGATAGCTTTTTCAGCAGTGCTCCTGAAAAAGTAGGCTTTCTTCCTCCTTCTTCCCTCTTAACATTTATTCCTAAAGACTCTTCCCATCGATGTATGGCTGAGTCATTCTTTTATCTTGATTTTTGTGAAAAACTGCTTTTCCCCTATGACTTCTTTTGGCCTAGAGCTTATGAACCTTCAGTCTTTGTCAGTATGGAGTGAAGGAATATAAAATTTTCTGCAAATTGCCCCAGTGTATTAGCTCTAGAGCTGTGTGAACCTTTCCAAGTGTGATTTGAAAGGGTTACTTTCAAATCATAACTTCTGTGGGAGATCCAGTTCATATGGGTTCACAGGCCAACCAGTTAAAGGAAAGGTTTCAGGCTGAGCTGCCCCCTCCCTTCTCCCTACATGTTTTCCCATGGGTTGGATCTCATTACAAACCCACAGGCAAGGTACAGGGTCAATCACATCATGTTAATTCATACAGGTTGACTGGTTCACTGGGACTGGAAGCTGGATTAAAGGTGAGAAGTTTATCACAGCAACAGAACTATGATCTTAGAAAAACAAACATCTCTAAAATAGGTCTCTAATTATCATATGAATCAAAACCTTAAATAAAAACAAGATTATTTTAAATAATTGAGGGAATCATAGAGGGAATCAATCTTCCCCTGCCAGGAATACTCAGAGCTTGGCTTAGCTTCTAACACAACAAGAACTCTGATCTCAAGGAACTATTCCTCCCTGAAACTTGGGTATAATTACATGAGCTGCAATATAAAATAATAATGAGTCAGTTCTATATACCTGGGAGAATTACAGTGTGAGACACACATGGGAAGGAAACATTTTAATGACTTTTCTTGCTGGAGAGGTGAACTTAACTGAAATGCTCCCTTTTTCTAAGGGGAGGAAAAAAGTAAAAAAACCCTCAGCTGAGCAAAACTGACACTAGGCAGCTTTGATCCCATGCATTAATTTTAACTAACCAGAGGAATGTAAGAATCATTAAATACTTTTCCTACATGAGCTCTTTTAGTGAATAAATTTGAAATACATTATGAACATCATGAGTTTTCTGTGGTTATTTTGAAAGCAGCCAATGGTATCCCGAGCAGAATTTGCTTCATACAATTAGCACTGTATTACAGTCAGGCTTTACTAAAAGATTATTGTACTAATTCTTTTTGTCCCTGCACCTAAGGAAAGCCAAGTGCAAAGTTTGGGTTGTTATGCCTTAGTGGATGTCCATACAGACCTGTTATTTTGTGCTTTCTCTTGACTAGACTGTCCTCATAACAATGCAGGTCAGTTTGATTTGGATGTGTGCTATACACACGTGAGCCAGCTTTGGCAGCTATGGGGATGCTTCAATGGATGTGTAGGATGTGCATGTATGTACTGTACCTAGCGTATATTCTACACTCCAACCACAATTGCTCTACTTTCCAAGGTAGTGCTGTACAGTAGATTTGAACCTAAAATGGCTGACTGGTTTCTAAATAATCCCCTAGGAAACAGTTTAGTCTAGGCCATTATCTTGATAGTTCATAATTAGGTTCAATAATAAAGCTTGTTTTGCTGACCTAGGTCAGATCATGGCGTCCACTGCATCTGTGCACAGTGACCTTGCTCTGAGAGTGTATTGTTAGAAAATCCATTATTATCATCACATACACTTCAGAGAAGTGGCTGTTTTGTGAATTGATGGTGTGATGTTGCCACTTTAGATAAAAGAATCCATGAATTATTGACTTAATGAGTTAATGTTGCTTGATTTCACAACAAGGCCTTTTTAGTCTGGATGCTATTTACTGAACACATAATCACAACGTATGAAGGCAGGCACAGGTAACAGTACAGTGCATTTGCGACCCTCTTCACTTCGAACAAAGCAAAGTGTTAGCTAAGCATCGTTCTGTTTTCTTTAGAAAACCATTAAAACTTAGGTGATTATAAACAGTTCCTGTTTAAACAATTAACAAAATGTTTGTCACTCATTTCTTATACCTTCCTTCTGTTTGGTTTAAGTTCTCTCAGCAAGAACTTACTAATTTTTTCAGAACTGAATCATATCTTTGTCCTGATGGCTAAGCCTAATTCTACTATCATGTAGAGATACATGTGGAGGTTCTGAAAAGGCTATTAAAAGTCAATGCATGTCATCCAAAGTTCATCATATTAGGTTTTTTTCTTCTAAAGCAGAGTTTTCTGGTAAATTTATGATATTCAGAAAGCTGGAGAATATGAAGTTTTTATTACAGAATATAACTTGTGAGAGGAAAGTGGGAAAATAATACAGAGCATGTCCCAGAGCAGATATTTTAGTGGTATAAGCATCAGGTTTCAAATACCTATGCTCCTTTGATCCCAAGGTGTGAATCCCTGCTCTGTTAACTGCTCACCCTTACAAGATATATAAAATAAGATCTGTGTGAAATGTCTTATGGAAACATATATCCTAAGGAAATGTAACTGTCACTAAAATGGAAGGGAAATATCTTTTCACAGGGCCTGACTGTAGAATTCAGCTCCACATATAGGTCTTTTGGAGGGAACTGTATCCAGCAACACCTTTGCATTCTCCTGAGATTTACACTAGTTCTTAATTAACTCCATGCAAAACCAAACAACTGTACAGAATTGTTGCAGTAGGTATTTGTATTTTATGTAACCCTTGCCCCTAGATTCTGTGGAAGTAGGCATTGTTCAAACATGCTGGCCATGTACAATCTGAAATACTGTCATGAGAAAATTTGATTCTGGCACTCACATTTTTTTTTTGGTTGTTTCAGTCTTTGAATAGTGTTAATTGCTTCATTCTTTCTACTGTTGTCCCAGTGGTCTAAGGAGATGCTAGAAGGGATTGTGTCACCATTGGTGAATGAGCTGATGCTTACATGTATGCAAAATACACAGTGTAAGGGCTGAATCTCAGGTTTGCTTTCATGATTTTTCATATTCTGTTTATTTTCTATATATCACAAAGGACTTTGGTCTACCTGGAAAATGGAAAGTGTGGGGCTGTAAGTCCAGAAGTATGTAAGTGCAGTATTGACCCTGGCAGTGTGGTTGTGTGGGGCACCTGGAAAGCAGCTATCCTGAGGTTTCTGGAAACTTCTTGGGGTGAAGATGCTATGAACTGCAT
The DNA here is from genome assembly GCA_013399015.1 of Galbula dea. Taxonomy (NCBI): domain Eukaryota; kingdom Metazoa; phylum Chordata; class Aves; order Piciformes; family Galbulidae; genus Galbula; species Galbula dea. The sequence continues at coordinate 1,006,398 of VWZX01010570.1, read as the reverse complement.
CCGCAAAGCCTAGTTGCTAAATCCAGAAGCTAATATTATACTGCAATCTTGTCATCTATGATTGTTGAAACAAAGCAAGCTGAGGACACAATATCTGTGATGGTACCTAACAAATATGACCTCTAAGCTTTTCTGAATCACTGAGCTAGAAAATCATCAAGTTTTGAAATCTTTTCAGAATGTGTGCCTTGTAAATTGGTAAAGAAAAAAAAACAAAGGTGTTCTGCAGGAATCCAGAGATTAAAAACTTCAGAGTGCAGGCAACCAGTTGTGTATACCTGACAGCTCTGGTCACAAACACACAGCTGGAAGCAGCCCTTGAAATTCACTGAAAAACAAGGATTTTGCCTGTCTATACATCATAAGTTATTGTAACATAACATTGAGTTATTATAGATGATACTTACTAATTGTGCTTATTTCAGAGCTAGGAACAGTCTGCATAGGAGTTAACTGTACTTCAGTCATGGTGAAATTATTTACAGTCTTCAGTGTTAGTCTGTTAATCTCATTCCTTGGTCTTCAGTCTTTTAAAATTCTTTTTAAAAACCTGTCTGCATTACAGTAGTGTCACATTAGTACACTCTGATTGCCACTGTTAAAATGCAAATGAGTTAATAATGGTTACTTTTAAGTGTCATCATAGACATTTTGAAAAATTACTAAGGAGAAGGAAAAAACTTTAATTTCTTCATTTTTCACAAAAAAATACTGTGAAGAGGGAGGAAAATGTTAGGGCTTTAAAGAAACTCTCAACCAAGCCTCCCCACAGTTTTGCGCTTGCCAGTTTAGTGCTACACAGAGGAGATAATTTAGGTAGTTAGATAACTCTTGCAGAAGTGTTTGATAACAATCTAAATTTTGCTCTGTTTAACAGTCTCCCTGGTTATATTAGGATTTAAAACAACAAAAAAAAAAAGGTCAATTCCCATGACAGAGAAGGACAAGATGCAATACCTGCACAGAACATAAGCTTTCTTAGAGATGGTAAAGAAGAGATACAAGTATGTTAACTGCTTATGAAGTGAGCTGCATCAGCAGGGACAATGCTATGCACCCTTGGCTTTTCCTCCTCGATTACTGTAGAGTTCTCTGCAGTTGCTCTTCAATGGCAGGTGTGCTTGGCACTGACCCAAACTCGTGTTCCACGGGCTCCTGTCTCCTGCTACATTAGGAGAAGGGGAGGGAGAGGTCAGGGCAAACTTATTGGCCATTTGTCTTCTTTCCCAAGTGGTGTGCTTTTTGTAAATGAAGGAGAGTAATCAATAGGGCAATAAGGAAGGAGGACAAGGAGCCTGCTGGTACACTCTGCATGGGAAGGTCTGCTCCTTCCCGAGGTCTTACAATTTGCTGGATGACGTGAACTTGTCAATCATATCTGAGGGCAATGAGATGGACAGAGCTTTCCTTAGGAGTGTATGTGAGAGCTTTGGAAAATATTAAGACAGTTTGTTGCTTTACAGTGTCTTATTTTCACAGTGAGGGTGCCAGAGCACTGGAACAGACTGCCCAGAGAGGTTGTGGAGTCTCCTTCTCTGAGATATTCAAAACCCGTTTGGGCGCACTTCTGTGTGACCTGGTCTAGGGAATCCTGCTGTGGCAGGGAGGTTGGACTAGATGATCTTTGGAGGTCCCTTCCAACTCCTAACATTCTGTGATTCTGTGATCCCATCACAGTGCATTACACTGAGATGGAAGGGAGATGATAGTCTCATTGGTGTTTTGGTTGAATGTTATCTCTGTGTATGCAGTGGAAGGATGTGCTGCTTAGCCCAAATTTGCAATAAGAAATGCTTGCCTTCTGTTGAGGCAGAAGACAGACCTTGATTTCAGTAGTTCTTTATACATGAACCCAGCTAATGGAACTGTTGACTGCATCTCCTGGTGTTCTGTTTATGACATGGAAGAAAAAAAATTAGAATCCAAGTCTACACAGACAGCGTGAACTTCATTTGTACTTGGAGCTAATTTGATGTGTGTAAACTAAAACTGCTAAAGCACATATCCACATAGCAGTAGATGTATTTTGCAAATTTTAAGGATCATGCATGTGTGCATCCTTCTCTTCGCTTCCTTTGTACCAACCTTCCTCAGTGGTACGAACTAGTTCTTACAGGCCTTTCAGGGCAGATAACCTAAATAATTAACGTTAGAACCTTTAAGTGTGAGCTGAGAAGCTTTCTGTGCCTCTCAACAGTTCAGTCTGGAAATTTGAAATCTTATGATCTACCAGGACTAAAATCTTTTTTTTTTACCTGATAAAACCTATGTTGAACACCTAGGGGGATGAATTTGTAGCTCCTTCCCCCTTTCTTTAAAGTACTCTTTTCTAACCTTCAACTAGTCTGAGATATTGGACTTTAAACTTGCTAGTGCTCTGAGAGTGCCCTGGACCTCAGACCAATATGTTTTGAGTGTAAAATCCTCATTTGTAGGACGGAAGTCATTTTTTTTTTCTTAGCAGGTTATTATCAGAAAAAAAATGATGGTTGTCTGCAAGCAGCTGATGGGTTTGGAAGGTTAGAGGTAGTCTTGGCAAAGATGGATTAGTGGGCAGAGTGCAGGTGAGGTGGTCAGAGGTGCTGGAGAAATGTAATTTATCACTTGATTTTGGAGTTTGCTACATGTATGTCAGTGCTGCATGTAAGGTGTGTGTATTTTATATGAGGGACGATACTGTTTTTAGCCTTGCTGTAAAGAGAACTGGTATCTTTACTAGTAAGATGATATGAATTAGCAGATGAACTGTAGTTATATTATCAGGAAACCCTTTCTGGAAACTCTTTGACCAAGCAGATAGAAGCATAGAATCTGTATGCTTTGTTCCTTTTGTTTGTAGTTTTGTGTATTTGTGAAGCAGAATCTTTTCTTGAGGCCTAGGTTTCTTTCTGGCTCTGGGTTCTATGATCCAGACTTCAATTACTTCATTAGTCACACCTTCAATCGACTCCTTGCTTGCTTCCTTGTTCTAGTGCCCTGCAACTATATGTACTTCCAGTTAGCTACTACGTTAACCAGATTCATTCTGGGCTACCCTGTCTTCTAGAAACTTCAGTTCTTATTCTAGGTTATGATGAGTATTACTTACTCTCTCTGTAAGAAATATTGTTTTAAGTTTAGATGCCCATAGTGAAATAAGGACTTTTTTTTTTCTCCATTCATTCAATTGATGCCTTCACAGCTGAGACACCTGCCAGGTATCAAAGAAGGTGCTAAGAGCACCAGATGACCTTTCTGCTTTTTTCTGATAAAAAGAAGTAATTGTTGAGAAATCTTCTGCAAGGCTGGCTGCACTGTCTTCACAGTTTTCTGTAGTAAGTGGTCTGCTTTTATGATTGTAGAGGGAAAAACATTAGATGGCTGTCACGAGAAGAACTGTTTGTAGTAAGGACATAAGTTATCAGAGAGGCAGTTTTAATGAGAGCACATCTCCTTTTCAAAAGCATCAATAGATTACTCAAAATAATAAAATGCTTTCTGTTCATTCCTGCCTATAGGAGAGCACAGTGTTTTGTTGTGTTTCTCTAGTGGTATAACTTCGATGGCATCTGCTTATATTCTCTGGTGGAAATTAGCATCTAATGTAGTTTGTGGATCCATTGAACTTCTATGGCACTGGAAGCAATAGCATACTGGGATGGGGGGAGGGTGTGGTTTGCATATAATTGGTGTGTAAAGTATAGTGTCTATTTCAGTTTTGTAATAATTTTCTTATCTTGTACAACATAAAGGTTGGTCTGTGGTCAGACACCTGTCACTCATCCTCAGAAAGTCTTTTTAAGCAGCATTTGGCAGCAGCCTTGTCTTCACAGGGTATCCTCTGCTGGCTGTATATTACATCTCACTATGCTACGAAACTGCCTTACAGGGGGCAAATATGTACATAGGTATGAATTGTGACTTTGTGAGGGAATTGATACAGATAACTCATTATCCCAGTGGATCCCTCATTATGAACAATCCATTAAATGTTATGAACAGTAAAATAGAAATCACAGCACAATCTGAGTGATTATTTTTTAGGAAAAAAATCTGTCTAAAGTACCTAAACATGTCTTTAACAGGATCTGTCATCTGAGACAAGACAATACCAAATGTCATGCACACTTAAATGTAAATCAGAAGCAGATTTGTTATTTAAACTAGCACAGGCAAGGGAAGACCCAGTCTTCTGACTTTTCTGGTAACAGTGTAGGTGCTTTCTGACACTGCAGTACTGGGAGACAAATGTGATCACTGCTCCAATTACATTTTGCTTAGACATTGTCCATGCCTGCCTCTGTCAAACAAAATAACTCTTCAATTACTGTGTTCCTCATCCTTTAGTGGAGCTCTTCTTTTCACAAGAAACTCAACCATGAGTTGTCTTGGCCACCAGTGAAACACTGAATTGACTCCCCATAGTCAGGCTTGACTGTAGAATCTTTTTGCAGATGAAGATGTCAAAAGGCAATCTGTAGTGAGAATGACAGCGTGATTAACCACAATGAGGCCTAAGTCAGAAGTAGCATGGGCCACTGGGAAATTAAGGCACCAATTTTCACTGTCAAGATTGGCTGTGATAGGGCAGTATATCCTAGCAACAGAAGAAACTTAACCTCACCATTACAGCAAAAACTAATTTGGTGTTATTTGTTCTAATATCTTTAAATCAAACAAGTCTTTAAATGGAAAGTAAATGCAAGTCACTTTTCCTAGAACTGCCTTCTTCTATAATTGGGAAATCCTTAATTTAGTGAATTAAATGTTGCAGAAGCTTTAACACATTTCATTTACTTTATCTTGAAAAAGTGATATGGGAAAGGCTCAGAAGGTCTCTTTGCAGTTGCAACAGGTTAAGAAAAGTTTTAATGGATAACATGGTTTTGATTAGGATAAAATCTGTATCTCAAAATCCATATTATAAAGATGCATGCTATAGGTTGAACCCATCATGTAAACACTGTTTAGAAAATTACTAGTGGATAATAAGGACAACTTTCATTTTAAACACAGTATCTTTGTGAAGGATGTATACTTCACAAACAGTAGGGAGCATAGTTTGAAAATCCTTTTATTTAAAGGATAAAGTAGCTGTCTTCAAAGAACATGTGTTGTGTTAGTTTGCTTTTTTACTTAGTAAAGGATTTCACAATCAAATAGTCATTGAAGTGGATTATAGTGCCAGTTTTTTAAAAAGTACTGTCATGGTCTCAACAGTAGTTCGCTGCTAGCTTTGAGTGACACTAGTAAATCTTTGGGTGGGGCTGCAGTCACTTTGAGTGGACTTCCAGGGTTCTGGGCTTGGATGGACATAGTTCTTCACACTGTATTTTTCTGATGTGTGTATACATATATATGAAAGCATATATGTGTGTGTGTGTGTGTGTGTATTTATGTCAGTATAATTTGTAAGAGCAGACTCCTCTTCCGCATCCTGCCAGTTCTGAAGTCAGTTCTGCAATGGGAGTGCATGAAGCCAGGACAGGAGCAGCAGATATGAAACTGATTTGATTCCCTTTGGGGAAGCTCTATATCACAATTTGAAAAGTGGGCAAACTTTCCAGGAGGAGTTCTCTGGGCTTACTTGTTTGAGTGGCTTTGAAAACCTTTAGAATGTGATTCATTTTTTTAGTCTGATTTTCAGGAAGGTACACCAATATGTCTTTGTGTTGCTGAAAATCAGGCTTTCTGCAGATATGATGTCAAAAAGGCTGCCTATGGATTATGCAGGTATGTACATGGTAAAGTCAGTGATATTAAACACTTTTAAACATAGGTAGCTAACTGTAAATTCTAACCAATATTCCTACATCTGGGTAGGAGAAGCTATATTTTGCAAGCTGTCAAGTGCCTGTAGTGCTCTATAATTGGAATAGGCATGTATCACTCCTGAAATTCAAGTCATTGCTCTTAGGAACGCACATTAGGTTCACAGTTTAATATGTATTCATTAGATTTCCAAATTTTGATCAGACCTCAAGAATATAGTATTTTTAGCACACAATCCAAACAGAATAACTTTGATAGTAGTAGTTGTTGCAAGTCCTACACTGATAAAAAGTAAATCTGATCCTCCTTTTAAATCTACCAGATCTGGGAGATCAGAGCCACCATTTTGTAAATTTTGCAAGAAAACAAAGTAGGGCCAGAGAAACAGGCCACTGTTGTCCTGCTGTACTGCTTGATGCACACATGGAGCATGTATTCCCATAGCTTCCAGGAAAAGTTTGAAATTCTAGGAAGTTTGTCATGCTTTGAGACAACTGTCCCATATTGATAGAAAAGGGAGAGAAGAAAAGCCAAGAAAATGCTTTAATTGATTCATCAATGCACCAAAGTGTGAACAGGCGTGATGAAGTGTAAAGAGGGATGTGACACCAGTGTGGCAGAGCTGTCACAGTGGAAAGGATTTCCTGTAAAAGTGATGGCACTTAAATGTTATCTAGGCCTCCTGTCTGAGCTTTCATATTCCCTGGAAACTTATGTCTTAGGGGAAGTGTCTGACCAACTTGTGAGCAGCCAGGCATCATACCATCTCAACAGGTAAACACACACAGGCTGTGAAGCACCCCTAGTTGTATCACATTTGGGAGTTATGGGGACTAAGTAATTTTTGGCAGATGCAAACAGTAACCCATCAACAGATATCATCCTGAGGAAAAGGCAGTGATCATTAATAGTGATTCTATGTTGTATCTTTTGTCCTAAAGTATCAGTTTAAACAAAGTTTAAACAGTAATCAATACGCTCAAAGTTAAAATTATGCTCCCTCCAAGGTATAATGCAAGAGTTCCTAGGCATTGTACATTAGACTGTATTTCAAGATGGTAGGGTAAGACTGCAAAGGGGAAGATATTGATAGTGAAATATAATTGTAGCAGATGGATTTGAGCCAGAGTATTGTGTTGAAGGGTTATTGCAAAGTTCTCCAAGGGATTTTTACTAAAGAGATGGTAGTGTGCATCTCATCTGAAGAATAGGAAATCAAAGAGGGTAGAAGTCCTTCTAGCCACTTCTGAGGTTTTGGCTCTGGCTTCATTTGCATGCAAGTTAATGGTTTAATATTGATGCTTCTTATAACACCTAAAACCACTGCTGTGGATATATTCAGCGTTTTAAGCTTGCTTGGAGAGGATTAGGCATGTGAATTATCCTAAAGGGTTTTTCCTTCCTTCAAAGAAATATGTTTGGGAAGGAACCCCTACCATTATGGTTTAGGCCACCTGCTTTTGCATTCAGAGATGCACTGGTTTGTATCTTGCTCTAGGACACTGGAGATTCAAATATGGTCTTGAACAGAAAACATTGGCAGAAGTACAAAAATGCAAGTGTGTGTCACTGCTACTGCAGTTACTCTGCCCCTTTGAAAATCACTAGTCAGGCTCCATTTGGAATATCTGCAATTCTGCAATGTATTATAGGAAGGGCATTGCTGACTGAGCTTGTAAAAGTGCAGTGGAAGGCAAACAAATGCATGATTTAGGGTTTTGAAAGTATGAGTTATAAAGGAAGATTGACCTAACCTGTATTCTGTAAGTTAGAGAAAAAAGATTTGAAGGAGTAAGGAATACTGATACTAGCAAAAAATACTGAAGTCATCTGGAGATAGATATATCTTCTAATTCTACACAGATCATATAGCATCACCAAATCAATGGCATGTCTGAGGCTAATGTAGACCACTATTAACTGTATTACCATAAGGTGGATGACTGCTGATCTGAGACCCTGTGCTTGGTGCTGTGCCCAGCCAGGGAGCAGACAGGAGAATGGGGGACTGGAAGGTACCTTGGGCCAGAACATCAGGCAGTAGCTCAGCATGAGCCTGAACTCATTTTACCAAAGGCTTTGCTGGCAACCAAGGGAAGGGAGCTTGTAAACTGAAAAGGAAAAAGATGTGGTGGGATGAGATGGAGAGGCAGGAACTGACGTCTGGCACTGAGAGAGTCAACAGATATTTACAAGGGAAATCTTATTTTTCCTATAAGAAAGGAAAAAGATTTTTATTTTATACTTCAGAGAAGGTGGAGCCAAACCAAGAGTTTGAGAAGGAAATGGAGAATGTTGAAAATTCTCTTGAAGTAGGATCCCAAACGGATACATTTAGGAAGTATGGCATTATTTGTATGGCTGTGAAGAAGCATAATGCTGCCTAAGAATTGAAGAGGTCAAAGCCATTTATTTGGTTACTGCTTGTGCTCCAGCTAGATGGAAAGGAGGGCAGGGTCTGAACAGATGAGTTTGTATGTTCAGTTTCTCATGCAATTGTAAAGATTGGTGCAGCAGGGGAGGGTAAGTGTGTGTACCAGCAAGGTATACTTTTTATATCTTGAAAGGTGCATGTGATGTTGCCATTGCTCCTTTCAGAGTGAGATATACAGTGTACGTTAGTAGCTGTACTATCTATTGTGAGAAATATTTTGAAAGAATTCCATTTGTGATTTTTTTTTTCTCTAATATCACAAATCTACAAGAGGATAGATGCTTTATGAGCTTTGAGTGATTGCACATTTGAATCAACATTATGCTTTTGATTTTTCTGAAGTTTTAAGGTCTGAATCTTTATGTATATAGAGACAAACACTCCTGTCCTGTTTGTGATCTAGGTCTTTTAAGACTCATTTTGAGATGCCTAAAAACATTTTTTTGCTGGTAAAAACTGATTTCCAATCAGTATATTATCACATGAAATTGAGTCTTTCACTTAAAGTGAATTTGTACAAAGACCAGTTACCATTGATTTCTAAGTTCGGAATTGTGCTTTTCTTTCAACTACAAACATAGCAAAGTCAGCCATAGGGGCATAACCCAGAACTAAGATTTCTCACTCTGTCAGTAGGAAGAAGATAGCTCAGGTTTCCCCACTGTACAAGGAACTGCTGAGTACAGATCCAGTTCCTCATCCTGCCTGTCTTCCTGCTGTCCATCAGAAATGAGAGTCATTGCCAGAAAAAAGCACAAAGACAGGTACTGGGAGTGAAAATGGGAGAAGATCAAACCCAAGGTGTAAAAGGTCTTTGATTAAAACATAAGGGCTGCTTCCTAAAGGAAGATCATTGCTTTAAAGAGGTGAAGTGGCATTTTAATGCCATGTGAGAAGCTGAGATTTCAGGATCTTCTTTATAAAGATACTTGCATTCATCTGAGGTACAAAATCAGTACAGAGAATCAGAATGTCTAGCTTTTCTTGTTTCAATATTCATCAAGGGGTGAATATTCAATCTTACAAATAAAATGGTCCTGTTCCAATAACATCTGAATATTCTACAAACATGAATATCCAGGTTTGGAAAGAATTCATATGCTATGTTTCCTTATTTGCTGTCTGGAAAAGTTGATGGAAAAATGAAATGGTGTGACCATGATCATACAAAAAATTGTGCCAGGTGATACAGCTTATACAGACTAATACACTGTCTCCTTTCACCCTGTCTCTTTTCACCATCATTTTATGAAAAAATGCTGATGTATCATTTTGGGTTAAGGACAACTGGTAAAGCACAGGTACAGGTTTAATGCTGATAATATCAAGAGCTGTATTCTGCTTTTTTTGTCATGTGTTCCTAGCTATCAATCAAACAAAACAGACCAGGATTATCTGGCTTAGAGGCAAGAAGTTTAACATACACCAAACTTGGAAGAGACTGAAAGAGTAAAAAGCATTTGTAACTTGAAAACACTTGAGCAGCTGAGGCATGGTTTGAGTTCATGAAACCATCTGTAGTGCAGAATTCGTAACAGTGAGCAAACATCTGAATGTGTTTTGGTTAGTGAGAGCACAGAGGGTAAATTGAAAGGTCTAAGTGCAACAACATGTCAGCTCTTGCCAATGAAAATGAAGTGGCCTATGCTAAAGTGGTGCTTTATCTTCTCTATTCAACTGATATTCCTTATACTGTATTAATAAAGGAGAAGGTTTAGGTTAATACAATATCTAAATCTCCTGAAGCCACAAACTGTCCCCAGTCACTCATTCCTTCCACATGGAAGAGCTTTATGAGCTATAGGATGAACTGCTTGCTAGAATATAAGTTATGGGCCTTCTGCCTCTTCTTTCCCACCCACAGAGAAGGGTCTTTCTCCCATGACAAAAAAGTCTTGCACTGTCCTGGATAGTCCCAGGTAGCTCTGAGCTGACTTGGGGTGGAGGGGAGCAGCCAGGAAAGAGCTGGAGTGATTCTGAGCTTCAAGGATCTATGGCCAAGGACAAACCAGGCAAATACAGAGTGGGGCAATTCTTCATATGGTGCCTTGTGCCAAGGACAAACCAGATGCTCTAGAATAAAGGACTGGCAAATCCTATACAGGCTGCTTAGCTCTTATGCTGCAGTCTCTGTCAGTGCTGGATTCCTCCTATATGTTTTTTTGTTTGTGGGGTTTTTTCCTCCTTAATCTACAGTAAGCATTTCATCATTGTTGAACTCAAGGTTTATAAACCAAGTCACAGTTTTCTGAAAGACACTTACTTGTACTTTTTTGGTTTTGTTTTTTACTTTTGCATGACTCATATATACATAGGGAAAGCATCTACATTTGCTTAAAAACCTTCAGAAATGTCTTTGCTCTGTGGTCATGAAGAACCTCAATCTGTCAGCTAGAAAACAGAGCAAAATGAAAGATGAATTTGAGTAGAACTACAGTAGAACACATTTCATTCTCTGTACAAATAGGTGAAAAGACAAGTTTATACTGAAGTGGACAAACAGGACTGTCTTGCAATGCATCAAAATAAACTAGCCAAGATTACCAGAACTATGCATATTCACTTGCCCCAGCTTTCACATGTTGATAGAATACACATTAGGGTGAGCAGCAGATTTGGATACAATCTCTGTCAGGGAAAGAAGCAATGGTAGCTAGGTTTTGGTAAATGTAGTAGGTGTTTGGTTTATATTTACATACATCAAAGTCTGACTTTCTTCTCTCTGATTGACCTCTCTTGATTTCAGAAGAATTATTCCTGATTTATACTTGTGGTGAGAAGATAATTCCACTCTGGAGACTGAATTTTTTTTTCCATGCTCTACATGCTGAACGTTGTTCTTGCTCCTGCCAGGTGCTCAGCCCTCTGGGGGTGTTTCAGCTCTCGCTGCACTCCCCAGCCCACTATGGATTCTTCATTTCAACCCTGCCAAATCCTGCAGTCCTACAGAAAATGCAGAGATGGTAGAAGATTAGCAGATAGTATTTTAATTCAGCAGTTTGTTGTCTATTTGGTTGTAAAATAGTTAATGTTTCTGACTTTTTCCATGCAGTGTTCTGAAACCCATAAATATCTTTGCATGTAACAGATTCTACTACAACATTACATAAACAGTAAAGATAGCTGACTTAAAAGACTAAGGACTTCTGTAATTACTTTTCTTGGGCACAATTAGTGCTGACCAGTGATGAGCTCCACTCTCTAGGACGTTTTTACAAAAGAACATAAGATCTTTAAGATATTGCCAGGGAAAATCCATGGTGGATTGGCAGAAATGTCTAAGCAGATACTTATCTGCCCTCTTAGGCACCGGCACACCTTTGATTAGTGTGGCTAGTCTACATTTATATTAACTGAGGTAAGTTAAAAAGAATCATTTGAAATATGTCAGCATAAACCCTCAACTGAATATACTAAATAAAAATATTTGCTTTAAATATTTAAAGGTAGAAGCATAAACTAGATTTACAAACTATGTATGTCTTTAACTACTTTTATTTTAAAATGTCTAAAACTGAAAACTAAACACCTAAGCACTAAAATCCTAAAAGTCCTTGTGCTGACCCACTGGAAGAGTCTGAAAAGTATTCAGTAGGCCTCAAAACTTTTTCATTCCTTGCCCTTAGAGGGCTACTTTGGTCATTACATCTGTAGATTAAAACAAGTAGGTTCTTGCACAGCCTCTGAAACAGTAAAAAGTAACCTCAGAGGATGGGGTCATTAGTGGAGCTGGTTTCACCTTGGATGAGAACATTACTCCAGTTCAAAGAGAACTTCAGCTACTGCATACTCCAGGTGCTCAGGTGAAATCTGCTGACCTTGAGCACAGAGAAGATGCTGTAGTGGCAAGGCTGCAGCATCACTGTCTAGGACACAGGATACAGTCTTTCCCAAAGAACCTCTAGAGCCTCCACAGCACAGTCCACCTGTGTTGTGACTTGAAGCTGTTAAAAAAAAAAAAAAGCTCTCAGGTGTTGTAGCCATCTTGACTGGAACTTGATTTACTTAATAGGCTGAATTTTGTGATATTGATCTGGTCTGAGAGAGAAAGAGGATCCTGGGACAGCTGCTGCAGTGTGTGAGATGGGGATCTGCTCATTCAGTATGACCCCTCCAAGAGACAGAAATAAGTGGTGACTGCATTCTAAAAACCTGAAGCAGAGGGAAGTATTTGTTGTTCCATTTTAAATCTTCAGACTGGATTCCCTGCCAAAATGGCAGCTGCACCTCTACCACTTAAAGGGCAAACTGAATAAAAGGAGCTGTTTCTGTGCAGCTGTAGACTCACACACAAATATAGGAGTTCCATCTCCATTAAATGTCTCTGCAAGACTTCAGGATAGTGGAGCTTATGGGTTTCTGCATCTCCCACCCTCCCCATTTTGTCTGTTCTGAATAACTTTGCTCTTGATAACTTCAGTCTGCAGCCTCATGTGATGGCTCATTGCCTTTAAAGCTTGTGCAACTTGTCTGAGACAGTGTCTTTAATTTGAAGGTTCTTTTCCCAACCACCATTCTATTGCAAAATTTCTATTTAAGGCATTGAGTTAAGGTAATCAAGAATAAAATGTATGATGTTGGCCAAATTCCCTGCTAGAATAAGCAGGTAGAGCTCTATGGACTTGAATGGTTTCTGACACTTGTGAATTTGGTCCCATATGTTCTTTGACTAACAAGATATAATGTGAGTTTAGGGTAGGACAAGAAGCCCTGGATGAAATATCTTATTGCATTGATTTGTCTCTTATTTTCTGTCCCATGAGAATGCCCAACTTGCAAATAAATGGTTAGGAAGGACATTTAACAATATATAATACATACAGTATTAAAAGACTATCTCACAGTTAATCATATGATTAATTTCTACAGGAAGGCTTCACTAAGTCTGCAATAAAAAGTAGTAATGAGGCTTCATCATAAAATTGAAAAGCTTCTGTGATGCACAAAGAATTCTTTTGTATAGAAAAGTAAGAAAAATCAGTTGTCTTCTTTTTAGGCCATAGATTGCTGCAATAGCTTTTTCTGTGAGGACTCTTGGGCCCTGGAACGACACCTAGCCTTGGAATGACATCCAGCCCTGGTTTGAAATGGTCAAGTTATAGGGCTTATTTTAGGACCCTTCTTCAGGATGTATTTAAAGAGTGAAAGGAAGCTCACAAACTCTCTAGTGTACTATTAAGTTACTGGCATTTTATAGTAAGAGTTGCTGATATACAGAAGGATTGACTCTGAGGTGTAGAGGAAGGCACTGTAACTGTATAAGAACTGCCTTGTTCCTCAGACTGTGTGGAAAAACACATTCACTTTACAAGTGGCAAGCAAAAAATCTTACTGCAATGCTTACAGAAGCCATTCTTGAAGTGACTTGGCACTTTAGACTCCATATTATAAGGATTTTCAGCAAGCACATTAAATTCAAGTGAAAAACTGCATATAAGGACACCCACTTTCCTGAGAGCTAGAAAGATCAAGAATCTGTGAAAGATACAGCTGAAGCAGAGGGCCTAGAATAAAGCAGTTGAATACTAATCCATTGGCAAACTATGTAGTAAACTGGTTTTGCTTGAGTGCCATGGCAAAGGAAGGGAGCTCACATGTACGTAACCCGAATCACAGAATCATTGCGGTTGGAAAGGACCCTCAAGATCACCTAGTCCAACCGATAGCCCTACACTACTCTTACCCCTAAATCATCCCCTGAAGAAACACATCTATCCTCTTCTTAAAAGCCTCCAGGGATGGTGATACCACCACCTCCCTGGTCAGCCTATTCCAATACCTAACCACTCTTTCAGTAAAGAAATTCTTCCTAATAGAGGCTGTGGGGAGAGAAACCTGTACCTTGTAAACCTGACATTCAGTCAGTTCTCTGCTCACCAGAGAAAATGGGAGCTGTTGAAAAAATCAAGGAGGTCTTGTGCTTTCTGTTGGGGATCCATCCGACAGGATATTTTAGAGCAGCACGTTCTCACAGTGTGCTGTGGTTCATATTTCAGGTTACAGGAAGTAATTTTTCTGCCATGTCGCATTTGCTGTCTCCCCATTTAGCTTGGTAATGGGCTTGACAGTGCACAAGCAATCCAAATGAACCTGACTTTAAGATGTATTAAGTGGATTTCAGTAGAAGAGTATATTTAATGTGTATGAATACACATTATGCTAGATTTACCATGTCAATCTAGTCAGCAGTGATTAGTCAGTGTATACAATATTTCCATCAGAGCAGTTACTGTGCTATTTGATTCATGTTCCTTTTCACATGTAGTTAGCTGCATTCTGGGTAGTACATCAGTTTACCTCATTATAGATAACCAAAACAAAAGTGTATCTGGTTTATGCTTCTAGACAGTATTTGCAGAGGCCACTATGTAGACTATATTATCCAAAGCTATCAAAGTCTCCCAGACTTCATAAGTCCAGGCATTCCTGACTGGAGCAAGCCATTAATTCAGTGGCATCTTGCTTCTCTCTAAATGCAATAGTGAAAAATCTGCAGAGACTTACAGTCTCAGGGAGGACCAAAAAACAGCCCTAAGGCCAGTCTTATAGTCCCACTCATTCTGAAACTGAATTTCTTCTGAATGTCTTTTGGTTTATGGAAATGAAGGATGTGAGACATTTCTGAAGAGTTAAATATTGCTCAAGAGTTAGTGATGTTGTGCACAGGAACCAATTTTCACTACTTAGAATCTTTTCTGAATTTTTTTTCCTCAGCATGACTTTGAACACAGCCTCTTGAGATAAGGTTGTTGTAGGGTTCTGACTTTTTATAAACAGAATATGCTTTTAAAAGGAACAGGAAAATTTCTCACCTTTTCTGCACGTCTGCATAATTTTCTAATTTCAATCATGTCATCTCTTCTGTGTAAAACATGCCAATTTTAAGCATCAAACATAGGAAAAACTATGTCAAAATATATTTTCTTTATTTCAAAAAGAGCAACAACAGTTATTTTACCTATCTCTATGTGTAAGAAGTGTTTTGAATTTGACCAAGGTATGTGCTTTCTAGCAAAAAAAACAACTCCAGTTCAGAACCCAAAGATCCTACTTAAGTTTATAGACTCTCCCTTAAGGTTACAACCTCACTTGAAGTTGAAATACCTTTTTGTAGGAGTTTAGGAGTAGAAATGTCATTTTTTTTATAAGTAGAAAGGTCTTTAGGGACTTCCATGATAATTTTTCTTTAATAAGACAATCAGATTCTGACTGGTTGGCGTAGAAGATATCTTCAGGCAGATTAAGTTCTTTGAGAGCCTCTGTGAACTTCAATACAAAATTTGTCCCTTCAGTTTATCCTAAAACCATTTTCCCTCTTAAAAATAAAAAGACATACAGGCAAGATGAAGGAATGGTAGGTCTAGAGAGTTGGGCAGGCTAGAATGAAAGCATTGCAAATATGTAACCAATAAAATAAGCAGTTTGAGTGGACAAGCCACATAGTTGCACGCAATTCCAAAGATTTACAATGAAGCTAAGCTAAATAAGTTTTCAGAAGCAACTGAAAAACTGCAAAGAATGTCAGTGTCTGCAGGTCTCAGAAAGCACTTATGATTGAGTATCAGGCAGGAACTGATCCCTGGATTTGTAGTTTTGTTTGCTGTTGTGGTTTTTACAACATGCTGAGAAAAATTGATGTTTCTGTTAAAGGATTACATACCTTGGAAATCTCATCCACTGCAGAATCTGCCTTTAAGAAAGCATTTCTTATGAGACCTACCCTAATGCACTAAATACCCTTTTAGATGGAGGGCAGGCTGGAAGTATTCTGATCCCCTTTCTGCATTGCTTAATAGCAGTAGGAGAAATCCTGAAGTCCTTATAAAATCATTAGTGAAATCATTAGGCATTTTGTCTGATTAGGGACTGACTGTAAACTTGCCAGAGGCTTCATGACGTTTCCTCATGGGACTCCAAAGGCTGATCAAAGTTAAATTACTAATGCTGTATGACTTATTCCCTTATGACTAAAATTTAAAGGGCACAAAAATGGGTTCATACAGGAGACAGTCATCAATTCTAATGTATTGGAAAACTTGTTAATCTAAAAGGCACAAGTGAAACGTATATGTAATTTATTTTAATGTATTTCATACATGAATATACATGCACATGTTTTCACTCTCATCTTTCATGTGTCACTTTGAACCCATAAGCATGCAAAAAACTGGAAAACAGATTTAAGATTATCTGCAATACTTGTGCTGTTGAAATACTAATACTGAAACAGATAACAAAACAATCACTGCCACAGCAGCATCAGATATACAGTGTTACAGCACCTCAAACTATGAAAAAACAGTTCACGTGGTCAAAAATTATGGAAACTTTCCTATATGTATGGAAGAACTCTTGAAATTGTGGCATAAAGGATGCAGGTGGTGTGTAGGATAATAGCTTATGTCTGTTGCTGTCAAAGGGAAAACTTCTGTTTGCCATGGGCACAAAATTTTTATTATTTGTCATTACATCTGCCCTGCTAATATTAACATTGGCTGCTTTCCCCAAACTACATGAAGATGTAAGCAGTTGGCAGTCTTGCTGACAATATGTAAATTACTCAGAGTGAACCTAATCTTGTATCATAAATGCCAATTTGACTTTAAATTTGTTAACAATATTTTAATGTGATAATTGAGGTCAAGGGAGACTCCAGTTAAATGCTAAGCTATCTATAACTGTCAGGGTTAAATAGTACTTAGGTATCCTTGCAGAAAATCAGATATTCAGGTTAACGTATATCATTGGGCTTTTGCAGCCAGAAATCAAATAAAGAGTATTAGTCTTGGCAGCATGCAAGTATATTAGTTTATAAATGTGCAGCTGCAACTATACATAGCTTTTTGGACTTGTTTTGTATTACAGCAGACCAGTAATTGCACTTTTTCCTGTTCTGTATATAATTTTGATTGAAAATCAAGTAATAAATACATGCCTAAAGGCTTCTGGAAATTAACTGGCATGTTTCTCTTCTGTCAGCTGATTGACGAGGTTCAGTTTTAACCAATTTTATTCACGGCTTCACTTATCATTGCTTCTTTATAAAGCTTTCCAACACTGTGATGGACATGCAAGTGATGAACTTCTATAACAACTACATTGGACTGAAAAGGTTTTGTCTATTAAAATGTTCTGATGTTCCCTGAAGGTGCTGGCATTCATCAAAAACCTGTAGGTAATTGTGAGTCAATGTGTGTCCATTCTCTTACAGCTTGGATGTAACTGCAGGAGGTATAGGGGAAATTTTATACAATAACCTCCCTCACTCCCCCTCAATTTAGCATGGGCTGTAAGCATGAGGAGTCCTGACTTTCCTTTATACCCAGCAGCAAAATTATATAGGTAGCATGAACAGCTGTTTTTTAGGATCAAGGATATCTAAAAATTCCTTTTTTAAAATGAGGAAGATGGGAATTTTTTTTTTCAGTTGGATGCCTTCTCTTGTGAATGCTTCAGCATTTCTGTTTCAGCCAAAGCAGATGTGCCAATTTCCTTATCCTAGTTTTTTTCCCTGGTTAAATGGTAACTGTGTTCAGCATAAGAGAAAATGTCTTCTCTAATGGAAGTCAGTCTCCTTCAGTGTCATTAGCCACCTTATTTGCAAAGGAAATAATAACTGAGAATAGCAACCTGTTTCCTTACGCTACAAGTGGTAGTGTAGAGCTGCTCTGGGGCCACCAGTGCAGACTCCTACACAATGTTTGTGGAAGAGATCGTGTAAAAATAGCAGGACAAGTCCCTCACTTTCCTTGGCCCTACATAAGAAGAATGGTCTCCTTATGACAAAAAGGCCAGGGAAATCCCTTTCCTCTGATAGGGACTTTGTGCACTGTGGGATAAGAATTTCTTTTCAGTACCCTCAGTGGTGAGAAAATGCAGAGCTATCATATGATAAAGAGTTCATGTCCCTAGTTCATATACATTATATATATATATATATATATACACACAGAGCGTACATCATACTGCTCTTTGAAATAAGTCATCAGATACTTCACATACAGAGATGCAGGGAGATACTGATGGACACAAGGCAATTGTAGATGAGAAAGAAATGGGTTTAAACTACTACAGAATGGCAAAGGGATTAGTAATGGAAATGATTTAAAAATAACAGATGTGGAAAATATGGTGGTCCCAGTTCATTTGTTTCCAACACTGCTTGCATGGGGCAGACACCACATTCTCCAGCACTCACTATAACTGGACTATTGTTCTTAGCGGAGGACCACATGTCTTAATAGCCTAATAATAATGATTTCCAATAGGTTTAGAAGAATTACTGTTTAATGTAGTATTTGAGACCTTTATAAACAATTCTTATTCAATTTTGATCCCAGGAAGGAAGTGTAAAATCTTATTTTATCTAACCCTCTAAATATAAAACATTGTCTTCCATTCTGAACACTCAGAAATTATACACTGTAGCTGGCATTATTGCATAAAATAATATCCTGGAAACTATCCCAGTTAATCCAGTTGGTTTGGGTTTTCTTTAGCACCTTGTAAACTTTGCAGATCTTATAGGTCTGCACTGACTGAATCACCAGATAAGTAATAGCTTCAATAAAATCTCCTTTGGTGGAAACGCTTCATGATCAAATTTACACAACAAGTAAAAAAGTTCTGTATATAATTTATTCCCTCCTTGTTAATGTTTGAACAGGATAACACTTCTATAAAGTATATATATCCAGTGATTAAAGGTACTGCATGATAAACCAGTTAGCAAAAAGCTAACATTCAATTTAGGCTGATTTTATCATTTCTACTTCCACTGATTTCAGGCTCGTATTGCAGGCAGTGGGGAAGAAGGGAAGGGTTGGGCAAGGGTTTTAGGATTTAGCCCCTGGGCTTCAAAATGGATTTAATAAAAACAAGTAATAACTTGCAATACACCATAAACCCTACAAGGTATAAGAAGAAAGAAGGTTGGCTGAAAATGACTCTGCTTTTCAATACCAGTGTAGTGTAGGCAATTCATAGTTAACATAGTAAACCTGGAAAGTCTGACTCAAATCCCATTGAAGTCAATGCTGGTTACACAGACTTTGAATCAGGTGGGTGGTTTGTGCATTCATTGGTCAGCATAAGGTTTCTAGAATTGTCAGTCATTCTGTGTTAGTGTGCTTATAATTCCCAAACACATTAAAAATGTAGCATCCCAGATGCTTATGCTTAGTCCTCATCTGCCTGTTTGCAGATTACACTCCTTTGAGTATTACTGTGGCACCTGAGCAAAAGATTGTGATATAATCTGAAGTGGTAGTATCAAAATCCTCATAAAAATACACCAGGACTGAATGCAGTGTCTTGATTATCACACTTTCATGTGTTGTTTAAGAATAATGTCCTTGTCTATTGGGAGCCAGACCTGACATACAAAAACATTATTAGCAGGAAGGCTAGAGCAGCTGGAGCAGTGCAATGGCACTGAATGCAGAAGGAGCATTCAGGCACAGAACATCTTTCTCCTAGTGGTATTTCCTGCTAATCCTCAGGGGAATCCAACTAAACCATGGATATTCAAACCCAGAAAATTGCTCTGGCCTTGGCTAGAGTAATAGAAGTCAAAATTTCAGTCAGGCACTAACTAGTTATTTCACGCACGTGATATAAGGCACCTTTGTTGGTGGCAAAAAAGTGCAAGTGCAGCTTGGAACTGACAATGAATTTTTTTGCTATCTTTGCTCAATATAAGTTTAGGATTGGGTAATGTACCAGGGCTTTCACCAAATTAATTCTATCAGGGGAAATAGACTTAAATGAAATTCTATCTAAAAAATTTCATCTAGTTTTTTCTCTGTTTTTTCTTTGTAAGTTGGTATAAGCAGGTAAAATAATTCAGACAAGTCAACAAATGAAATACATAAAATATCATGTTTTGAAAGAGAGGCAATGGTGTTTGCCTTGGATCTTGTGCTGCTGCTACAACCTAAAAGTTCTAAGTAGTTTCTGTTTTTAATCAGTCTTTAAATAAGATTTTCCAACTTGCTTCTTGATAGGAGATCCTAGTTGAGGCTAAATCTAGGATGTTTCCCTTAATCAAATGAAAAAATAAATTAAAAAAATAAGAGATAATTTGCAGTTTTGTTCAGCCTTAGACAGCATCATTAAATACTTACCATAAGCAATTCTGCAGTGCCATCATGAGAAATTATAGTCACTCAGCTCAGCTAAATGCCACTGCAAAGTTGTAGCCATATAAAGGCTGTTTCCTTTTAAATGAAATCTGCAAGAATGCAACCAAAGTTGCACCTCCACACTTGGCCTTCAGGATGATGCTGAAACACATGAAATGACAAAGTTTTTCTTGCCTCAAAGGTTATTCCAGGAGTAGGTAATTCCCAGAAACAGGAAAGAAAAATGGCATATAAGCAATACAAATATTTAGTGAAGTTCTGTGACAATACCTGACTTCAGATTCCCAGATTGGAAGAACAGACAAGTTTGAACATAGACTTTCTAACTTTATAGTTCATGGACTGATGAATGCAGACCTTGTGTTTGTCTGAAGACTCCAAATCTCATTGGAAGTAATTGAGGATTAGTATCCCTTTAGATTTGCCTGAGACAGAAAGAAAACCTTTTGAAACCACCTTATCGAATGCTTTGTGCTGGCCACAGTAGTCATGGCCAATGCTATCAAAAGGAACACATTGAAGATTTTTGGGTCCCCAAGACTCACTTCTCTCAGGTGGAGGTTATAATTTAATGAAATTCAGTAAGGCATAGTGTTGAGTTTTGCACCTGGGAAAGACCAACCCCATGTATCAGTATAGGTTGGGGACTGACCTGTTGGAGAGCAGTGGAGGGGAAAGGGACCCGGGGTCCTGGTAGATGGAAGGATGACCAGGAGCCAGCAGTGTGCTCTTGTGGCCAGGAGGGCCAATGGGAGGAGTTGTGGTTAGTAGGTCAAGAGAGGTTCTTCTCCCCCTTTACTCTAGCCTGGTGATGATAACACTATGAGCCTGTGATGATAACACTATGTAAGTTATACTCTTCATTTGAATATCATGAGAATTATTTTGTTAAATCTTACTTGATCTTCTTTGAAATACAGTAATCTTTCCTAACATTTATGTCAGCAGCTTCTCCTGGATTGTGTGAAATCATTTTAAAATGTTTCTAGAATATTACCTTTAGGATGGGCACTTCTGTACAAGTAAATGTGAAGTAAATGTGAACATTTGCAGCCTAAAAATTTTTTTTAAAAAAAGTCAGAAAATGCAGGGAAAGAGTTGGAACCAGTTATAGGTAATTTTTCTCTATGTAAATTTTCACA
Source organism: Galbula dea (assembly GCA_013399015.1). Classification (NCBI taxonomy): domain Eukaryota; kingdom Metazoa; phylum Chordata; class Aves; order Piciformes; family Galbulidae; genus Galbula; species Galbula dea. The sequence goes on along the minus strand of VWZX01010570.1, from coordinate 984,928 downwards.
GTGCTTCCCAAGATGTAGCTGTTTCTCAACCTACCTTTAAATGCTGAACCTCCTCTGCACATCCCACCACAGAAGAGGTGGTACAACTAGTGTTGTTGTCCATGTGCTCTTATCTCTTATTCTCACCCTATTGGTCTCCATTTCTGAGTAGTACAGTGATTGCTGGGGAGCTCCATCTGGGTTGTTGATGCTTACCACTTTGTGGTTTAGCACAGAGTTGATCTGCTGGGGTGACACACTGGGTCTTCACTGCAGCTACAAGTTTGAAGTGTTGTTCTTCCACATCCTCTAGGAGGTTCTCATATGCTTCTTGATTGTCACCTTGGAATTCTCCAGGAGAGAAAAGGAAAGGCTGATTTCTCAAACTTCCTTATGTCTGCATGATTCCCTGCAGTCCAGTCTCTAGGTCCCTTTCATAGCCAGTTCTTAATCTTTCTCACACTTTCTTATCTGGACCAGCCACAGAAGGATCTTCAGCACTTCCTGTCAGTTGTCAAAGTGGATTTTGTGAAGGTTGTCCTCATCCTGGTTATCTATAAGATTCTCAGGGACTGACTTCCTTTTTTTGTGTTTTGAAGTGCATCAATGTAAGATGCACTGGTTTTCTGATTTCTGTTCCTATAAAAGCCAGTCTCCTGAAGTGTTTCAAAGAGAGTACACCTAGAACAAAACCTACTGTGAAAGAATACTCATAGTTAAATATAAAGCTGGCATTTAACAATGCAGTGGGTGTTAAGCTTAGAGTGAGAAACAATTTTGTTTAATATTATTTTTGTGATATGAAAGTAGGAAAGAAACCGAAGAGACTATGGTGCCTAATTTTGGTGGTTCAAGTAGTTTCCCTTAGAAACTATTCCTTCCAAGGTTGTGTGAATTTTTTGTATTTCTGCTGCCTCTTCTTCAAGCAATGGATGTTTCTAATATTGTGTAGGTTTTGACAAAAATCACTCTACAGAGGAGCTGTACTGCATATTTACAAATTTACATATTTACTTTGGGCACCTCTGCACTGGTGCAGGTGAGATAGGTATACATTTTCAGATCAGAGTGAGGATTACGTCTATTATAGGCTATTGATTGTGGCAGTAGTATGGCAGAACAAATAAAATTCTGCCATCAGACTTTTTTACATGGACACCAAATGGTCTTTACAATATTTCCAATCCTATTATTTTTCACTGAGCTTTTCTCTGTTTCCTTATCTAATTTCTCTTTTGCATGTATCCCAGGAAATAGATGTGTTTAAGTAAATGTATTATGACAATTTGTACAGATTTACTCACATTCAAAATGTAAAATGGCTTAAAGTGTTGATTCGAGTTACCAGTAATGGGTGTTATCTTGCAATTATCAGAGCTGGTGAAGTATAAAAAGAGCCCTCTTTTACACTAGCAATAAACTTTTGCAAATTTGTAATTTAGAGCTGCACCTTGAGCAGTCACATTTTCAGTGACTTGAAAACTAGCCAATTTGTTTCCATGCATGTGAAAAGGGAAAAAAACTACCACAGAACAGCCCAGCTCCAAACTCTTTCCTTGAAAACTCGTAATCCACAATGTGATGTGCAAACACTATGTCCAAGTTTGTAGTATTTTCTTCTTTGATAAGACTTGATAAAAGTCAAGTTCCATCCAATGTTGAATTTTTATGTCTGAAAGTTTGTTTCAGAATTGCTGCTGACAGACCTTTTAACTAGAAAAGTGCATTATATTCACTATATTCTGAATACAATTATTAGATTTACGTTATAAAACTGTGTTACTGCCTACAGATAATATGAAAGTGAAAAAAAGAGCCTATCTTAAATAGTAGGAAAACAGTGATTAATCATCCTGTTCATATAAACAGGGTTATTTTTCTTTTTATAACATGACATCGAGCCAAAAGGATGTGATTGATTTTATAAATCAGTCACTACCCTGTTCATACCATCATTTTTTTTTTTTTCTTTTAATGCACTCTGCATTAATATCCTGCCTCTGGCTTGTTTCATTTAATTTCTTCCTTGCCAGTAGAAAATAAGCAGCTATGTGTGTTTGAAGGCAGTAAGCACTTCTCTGCAGGAAAACACTCTGGGGGGAAAAAAAAACCAAAACGTAAGAGAAGGTAGAATTTGGGGAGCTTCCACTGGGAATTCAACAATAAGCATGATAAGCTTGTTTTGTGTTTGGAACTAAAGAGTTAGATTTTCTGGTAGGCTTTCAGAAATTGCTCTTGCAATAATAGCTTTACTGCTACTAAACCTCTCACATAATATGCAACACCTTTCTGACTCTTTATAAGGATTTCCAATATCTAGCAATGGTAGATAACACTCAAGACCACATCCTGACCTTCAGCTCTGTGACTGACTAGTCCATTTTTTCACTGTCCTTGTGTCCTTGAGAAGCTGTAAGCTTTTTCTCAGCCTTTGTTTTTATTCTGAATACTAACCAGGCAATAATTCAGCTAGCTTCTTACTTGGTCATAGAAATAAGGAATTTCAGCAAGGCAGAAAGCCAGAAATTTGAACTAGAGTTTTAATTATTTTTTGCGTTAAACAATTTATTGACCCCCTCATGTGTTGAAGGTTTTCATGATCCATTTGATAAATTCATAATAATTATCATAAATAAAGTACAGATTTGTTTGTTGTCCCTGGCCCCTTTTTACTCAACGTAAATGTTTTACTCGATCCATTAGTAAGATGTTTCTACTTTATGTCACAGCACACCTGCTCTTGCGAGAATAAAGTTACTGGAAGATTTAGCATACATTTTAATAGGCACTGGATCACAAATATACTGATGAGAGTCTCAGATCATTTTCTAGTATAGTCTTTAAAGATCTTTTAACACCTGTTATCTACTGAGACCACCTACCTTGGTCTGTCTTGCACTTTTGATACGGATTACGCTGCTATGTTTTAGTCATTTGTAAAGTTTCTCTCAGAAATTCTTTTCCTTACAGTTGTTGGTTTGTGTTTAATAACTTCTAACTCTTTCTAGCAGCATCCAGTGTCCACATCCTAAACACATTCAACATGTCCTCCTAATTCTGGAGGAGACATGTTCTTGGTTAAGATCTATTGAATTTCTTCTTTTGTGATGAAGTCTCTCCATTTAATGTCCAACATCTTTCATAAACTCACATATTTGAGATGTCTTGTTTCCTGCCTAATGTTTTAGTAGATCTCCACTTCTATCCAGCTATGTGTTAACATTTGTGGGGTCGATAATATAGATTGGTCTTGGCACTTGGCCATTTCTGATGTCCTCAGACTGGTCTATTAAGTCATGATGCCTTGGCTTAGTTTATTGTTGAGACTGCAAGAAACATCTGGAATTATACTGAAATGAACCTGAAGAAATGCAGTTTGAAATCAACTTAGAGTTCTTTTACTGTAGATTTCTATAAACACCATGGTAAGTGTATTGCATCAAGAATCACTCATTCCATTTTAGTAACAGTATGGTATAATGTTCATCAACATATTTGTGTATTGTCAGAATTTCCTTTTCTTTGTGTCAGGAAATTAATCTTGTTATTTGTTAAGAAATCTTAATTTCACATTTTGGTTTCACAAGTTGCTTAGAAGATGGTGCCTCTTACGGTATTTATTTTTGTGTCCTTTTAATTCTTCTGTCTTCAGTTTCTGGGTTTCATTCTAAAAGCCTACCAATATCTGTTCCATATGATGGTTATATAAAATCTATTCTTCCTCCTTATCTTGTGCTACTTTGTGCTTCTGTTATACCTCTGGATCTTGTGAAAATGATTCATTTTAAACCAGTGCCTTTTTCATATTGTTCCCTTTTCTGCATCTGAGTTTCATACCTTCTAGTGCTTCAAGAACCTTAGTTTTATTCCTAAGACTCAAAAGTGTCTCTTAAATCATTTCAGTACTAGTTTTCCTGTATATGTACTCATTTCTTTTTTTCCTAGCATGTATGGCAAAATGTGCATATGCCTTTCCTGACGTTGTGGAGCTCTAGGATGTTCTCCCCAGGAAAATATGAGCGCCTTTCTCCCTTAGTCCAGCTGTTTCAGTGCCAGGACCGTTGGATAACATCTGATGTGTGTATGTACACGTAGTGAGACTAAGAGGACTGCAGTATCTTGGCTGAGCCAGAAACATTGTTTCCACCTGGAAAAGCCCTTAGACCTTTGTCATATGCACAGCATGCAAAATGCCTATCACTTTTATTGTAGGGCAGCGTACATGCTCACAGCCAGGAAAAGGAGCCTATTCCTCCTCTTCAGTTAGGTATTGTTCTATTTCTTGGGCTTATTTAACATCTGCTGGCAAATAGCTTTTACACAGCAAAAGGCAGGAGACAGCATGGTCGTGTTAGAGTAGCAGGCAATTTTTAAAGGTTTTTTTGTTTGGAATAGGAAAAAAAAAATGCCAACAGCTTACTACTAACCACATGATCAAGTAGTTAAATGGACAGCCCTGGACCACATATTTAAAGCTGTGGCAGTAGATGTGGGGCTGTTTGTTCAGTGCTATCCCATCACAGAATTACACAGCTCGCTGTGGTTGCAGTCTGATAATTATTATTGATTCACTCTCAGGCTGTCAATCTGGGGACAGCGCTAAAGCAGTCCATGATGGACAGAAAGAGGATTGGACAGCCACCATCCAACGAGGAAACTTCATCTTGAAAATGAACTTAGATGAGATGGTGCTAGTGGATAAGGGTAATTGATGATTGTTTCAGAGTGGAAGAAGGGAAAAAGGAGAGATAAAAAATTCCTCTTTGACATTCATCCTTAGTGTTCTGTAACACTCCAGGGACTGTCTGCAAACTCTATAAAGTTTAAAGTTTCTATTTTCAATGGTTAGCCAAATATACTCCTCTTACTAGAAGTAGTGATTAGCTTAGGGTCAGAAGGATTCATGAAAAAGACAGAACAGTTCCTCAGGGACATAATTGTTTCAAACCCAGGCATATTAACTTAATCTATTTTTGAGTTCCTAAACATAAGCAAATCTTAGTACTTTTAGGCTGGTTAAACATTTGATACCTTAGATGTAGGTATCAGCACTATAGATCACTGTACAAAAGACTTGCATCTGCTGTGATGAGAAAGTTATTAATTGTATTTTGAAGCATCTGTACTTGTTATATTTCTTTATAAATCTGCTTTAATTGCCTGTTAACTCAAGACAGTAAACAGTCATAACAGAAGTGCTGGACAGCGTAAGCTAGCCAGTGTCTCATTTTATGACATAGTCAGTCTTTGTATTTTTGAAACACCATAAAAAGTGCTTGAGGAGAAATTAGTGTAGATGAAATAGAAACCTACCTACACATCCTGATCCCTCTTGCAGTTTCCTCTCTTCTGTTGCTAACTTAAGCTGAGCCATTGTGTTTCAGTTGGATTTTTTTTCCTTGCTGGTCATCTCGCATGTACAGGACATCTGGGACCCCAAATCTCTTGTAAACTCCAAAACCAGAGTTTGAATTCAAAATTGCCAACTGGAAGCAAGTACCTATTGAGGTGGCTGCCTGCTGGCAGGAAGTTACCTCTGAGCCTCTCCTGAAAAATAAACCTCTGGAGAGAGGGAAGCAAATGAGGGCTCTTCCCTCCTCGAAAACACCAGATTTACTCCAGTATAAGTGCTGTGGAGTGATAAACCAGACAAATAATGTTTTTTGCTGATGTCTTCAGCAGGCAGAGAGTGCTCAAACCTCCTCCTTCTCCAAGAAGGTTGCTTGCAGCCCTAAGGTTTGAGGTGAACACTCCCAGCTTGCTTGTAGGGATGACTTCTTATTGGCTCTTGTGAACAAATATTATCTTCATGTTACCTTTCAACCTAGCAGCCCCTGCACTAATATTAGTATTTTCCCTGTTATTTCTTTGTCATTTGGCTACTGTAGTATTAAACATCCATTGTAACTGAATGAGACTATGTTTTAGGGAAAATTCACCTGGATTTTCATATAAGCACTCATAGGGGCTTAAGTGCCCAAGCTGTGAGGACAGACTCCCAAGACTTTTATAGAGGACAAATCTGAGGAAGTGTATTATTTATGCGACCTGACTCAATTCCTTGAAGAGCTTTTCTGTCCTTTTGCTTAAGCAATCAGAGATTGACAGTAAGAGCAGAGATCTTAAGGCAGCTCAAATGAATAGGGAAAGCAACTCTTCCTTTCTGGTTTCTGTCACTATTTTCTCCCAGTGATTTCCTTACTGTTTTGTGGAGAATGAGTGAAAAGCAACCAAAAGTGTGTGTTGCTCTTCCTGCCCTGTCTGGTAGATGTGAGGTAGGGTACGCCCACTCTTACTGGTGGCAGAAGGGGAAAAAAAGGGATTACCTCCAGGCCACAGGGCTCCCTAAAGGAGTGTCAGCAGAATGGAAGGTGTAAGCCCAGTGAGAAGAATTTATAATCTTCTTTGTAGGTAGCAAGGAAGGTTTATACTCTAGATATAGCTTGAAAATGGTTAATCCTGTTTTCCTTTTAGGTTCTTTATCTTTAGATGAACTTTCAGATAAAGCAAACTTTTTATATAAGCTTTCATTCCTGTACCTCAGAAATAGCAGGACCAGAATATTTCAAACCTGATAAACATTTGCTGTTAATTGTTATTGTGAACTTGCATTTTTATAGAAAAGATTACCAAATTGTAATATTGCAGTGAACAAATCAAGCCAAACTTCCCAAAGACTGACTCCTTTAAAGCTCTTGTAATCAACAAGCTTTTTAGGTGAGATGTGGAGGTTATGGTGCTATGTGTGTTTGGATCTTCTATTCAGTGGCCCTAGATGGTGTGGTTTTACTTTCCTGCTTTCTAGTTAAAGGTAGAGCTAGATGCAGCACCAGCAAAACTATTAGAATGGGCACAGTGGGACACAACCAGAGTGTGTAACAGGTCATGCACTTCTTGACCAAAGAAGCTTCCCAAATTTTGGTATGGTATTTTGAAATCTACCAGGCTGCCCAAAGTGTATTTGTGTAGGCAACTGCTTCTATTTAATGACCACGATGCCCTGCTTCTTACAAGTCCCATTTACTCAGATTTGCTGACTTTCACAGTCATGGCAAGGTCTGCCTAATCTTCTGTCCTTTCCCAGAAATTCTGTATCAAGAATAGCGTGACCAGCAGTAGCAGGGAGGTGATCTTGCCACTGTACTCGGCACTAGTGGGACCACATCTTGAGTACTGTGTGCAGCTTTGGGCACCACAGTATAGGAAGGACATTGAGGTGCTGGAGAGGGTGCAGAGAAAGGCAACTGAACTGATCAGGGGTCCTGGAGAACAGGCCTTATGAGGAGAGGCTTAGGGAGTTGGGGTTATCAGTTTGCAGCCCCCTGTCCTAGCCAGGCTATACAAACCAAGGAACTGAGCTATCCTCAAGGCACATCAGAGGAAGGGTTGTGATTCAGAGAAATGAAATTCCTCCCATCTTTTATCTAACAGGCAGCAGAAAGAATCTGTGACTCTACAGATGCTCACTTCCAGGAAACCGCATCCTGTGAGCTTGTCAGCCTGGCTCTGCCCAAGTCTCACAAATCCCTCCCAGAATGAGAGAGCTGAGGGATTCTGGGGCCCCAAGAGGATTATATGCTGCAAGGAGCAGCTACAGGAGGCTATAGCGACACATTTTACTCTCTTGTATAGGCTGATAGGGCTATGATTCTATGCTTTGATTTTAGGGCCATTTTCTCAAGTTACAAGCTGTGACTTGAGGACTTCAGCAAGAGCTAATCCCATGTCCCCCCATTCCTCCAAAGGCAAGGTTATGCAGTAGAGCTGATGGCATTGAAATAGCAGTGGCTGTGCTCCAAGTGCTGTGCCAGAGCAGAGGAATAATTGACTGTATTGGGCAAATGATGGGAGATTACTGGGAAGCGCATGCCCCTCACAGCCACTGGAAATGGAAAACAGTGGGTACTCACTGAAAAAAGTAATATGAGGAAGAGAATTCCATCAGTTCATTTGAAGAACACCAGTGGTTAATGTGTGTCAGCACCAGTGTTTTCTCCTAGCACAAAGAGTGCCTGTATGCTCTTAGCTGCAAGGGGCAAAGGGTTACAGAGTGCTGTGTGGGGTGTACTTTCTGGAAGCTAGGGGCCTGCAGTTGCTGTGAAGAAAGGTGCTGAAAATATTGAATTTATTTAGATCTCTAAGCAGACCTCCAGGTATAATAGTTGATCACAGAACATTGAGGGTTGATCTGAGATGTGCAGAGATGAGGTATAAAAATGTGCCATTTGTCATCTGCCTCATTTTGCTTCTGTCTCCATCATACTGTTTGTGTCACGTCTGCTGCCCTGAGTTTTCCAAGTATCTCCCACACCTCTGGCCATTGTGACAGCTGTTGCTAGATGATGACTATCACTAGAAGCTCATCTTCATATCTATGTGTGTATGTATTCTATTAATTCCATAGTGTTTCAGATGAGTGCTGTGGGACTGTGACACCACTATTTTCCTCTTACAGAACCAATATAGAATTGTGTGCACCCATTAAGAAGCAGGATTTTTTTAGAAATTAGGGAGGTTTTTGCCTAAGGCTGTAAAAAAGGCTGTGGCCTAAAAGTAATATTCTGCACAGAGTGCTTCAAGTTTCAACAATTTTCTAAAAACACAGCATTTCTGTTCTCCTAGTAACAGGGTAATAATCCAAAATAAGGCTCCTGTGTCACTAGGTATAGAAACCAGTGTGACATTTATTCCTTACGTGTTTCAGCACTGAGTAGACAGATCTTCCATAGAAGTCTTCTGATTTCTGACCCAAGTCGGTGTTGGGGGGTGGGTGCTAGCCTCATGAAAGAGAAGCACGATAATCCTATAAATGGTTGGGACACACTTGTACATCATTTGAATGAGACTGTGTCAGTCAGCAGGTAAGCAGTTTTGTAATAGAAAAGAAGCTGGTTTGCAGGAGCTACCCTGCAGTCCTACCACTTGGAGCAGGTGTTATGATAAGATAATGGTCTCTTGTAGTAACCCTTGCGAATCACAATCCTAGAGGAAAAAGTAGGGACAAGCCCTTCAAATTGGGTTTCAAAAGCATATAGAGTTGACCTTACAGAGGTAGTTCAAGGAGTAACCTAATCTTTCTGTCCCATATCCCCCCATGTACAAAAGCTCGCCTGAAATTGAAAGGAGGAGGGGGGAAGCTTGTAAAGGCAATGTTGATACCAAATAAAGAGACTGGTGCCCCCACAAAATCATTTTACAGCCTCTCTCTGCAATCTGCAGAGGATTACAGGTTTGTAGCGTGTTTATGTCTGGCCGAGACCAAGGAGGTTTTCCAGCAAAATGATTATCAGAGTAGAATCAAGGTATAAACAACAGCACCAAAGTAGAAAGCCTAACGGTTCAAATGAACCGAATGTAGGAAATGGTGCATCTTAAAGATAAAGTTGCTTGTTTTCTGTCGTGGGGGTTTTTTTCCCATTATGAAGCAGTACTAAACTCATGCACACTCACAGACTTGCCTTCTGCAATACTAACATAATTTTAACAATTAAAGATTGAAGTGTGGACTTCTGAGATGATCCCTTATGACCTACACTTTATTAGATTTATGTTACCTTTTGATATGTTCTATTTGCTGGAAGCCCCAGTATCCTATCGTTATGATTCAAACAGGCTTTGCTCGCTGCTCACAAATAATTGATGCTCCCTTTACACAAAGCATAGTTTTCAGCTGATAAGAAGCAGGGTAATTGGCACCTTCACAGAATATTAGGCAGAAAAAAAAAGTATCACACTTAGCAGACAGGAAGCAGACAGGAGATGGTAACCAAATAATTGTGGTAGTGTAAGCAGGGCTAAATGCTACTTCACGAGTTCTATATGTTTGCACTTCCTGTAGTAAATATTAAGGTTTCTATTTATGGGCAGGAATGGGGAGCCTCTGCAATGTGAACATTTGTTAGAGAGGTGCATTGATAGCAGTATTAATATTGAACATTGTTTATTCATTTTAGGCCACTGTGCAATTTTAAACACATCTACATGAAGCATCTCTGAAGTTCATGTTAGCTAGGGATGTGACATAATTAACAGCATTGTCATATTGGATAAGTGGCTGTGGATAAATTGCAATGAGTTCCTAGACAGCCATGTTACACAATGTGCCTACAGGTTTACAGCCTAAAGATAAAAAGGAAAAAAAGGGTATTTGAGGGAGACAAGAAATGCTTTCAAGTCTAAAATCTTACTCCATCCAATGGAGATAAAAAGCTTCCTGGCTGAAGACACTGGCAATGTCACTGTGTATCTCAAAATGTTTTTACTTTGACTTTGCAATACTGTTCTGGTACAACTTTTGTGGTGTGCAGCAGCTAATAGCTATACATTTATTTTGAAATTATCCTTTTGGGTTCAGCCGCGTACCTGTTAAGACTAAAGCTACTGAACAAATGAGTCATATCAAATGTGCAATCTCATCAAATTTAGCTTCTTAAACTTTGCCTGGTATTTTTAACAGGTGTGGCATTTCTCATCAGTAATTGCTCTTTCTTTATTTTCTTTGTATAGATTAAGCACTTCATAGTAAATGTATTGCTGCATCTTTAATTTTGTGATTCACTCAGAAACTGCATTGAGTACACTGGAAATAAATGTAAACAGAAAAGTTAAAAATAGGTGTAACTCTGTAATGCCATGCACTATTTCTAGCAAAAATATTTATTTACTAAGATCCACTTTTATTAGCTGCTACTTACAGCTTCTTTTTGTGCTGTGTAGGTGCATGAGGGGAGGAGAATATTATACTAACAAAATCATTTGGTGATGAACTAGATTCTTTTTTCCAGACATAGACCAATTTTTAACATTGAATAGTTATTAAAATGTCCCTTTGAGTCTGTACGGAGCACCAATATATATGTATGAGGTTTAATTATTACTATAGGGTTACAAAGGCTGTGGTGATGTATTTTATTAGATAAGAATAAAGAGTGTCAGTGGAAATAAGACCTATCACATTATACAACAGCTCGTTCCCAAGACGAGCACTTGTGTCTGTCCTGATGATGGTGTTGCTGTATTTGTTTTCCAATTACATGTTGAGTGAACTCAATAGAGCACAAGGCATGATGGGAGAAATCGCCTTTCACTGCAATTACTGTTTATGCTTGCCCAGAATAGGTGAAGAAACATTCTTACTTACTGTCCTTACTTGATTTCTGAGTACATTCCTTAGTACTTGTGCTGAAATATGAACCTGCAACAGAAGGAGCCACCTAGCAGAGCCCTCGGGTTTGCTCCTATTTCTCACTTGCACGCACAACAATTACACCAGAGAGGAGGATTGATTTCTCCGACTAATTATACTTAACATGTTAAGCTTGTTATCGAGCTATGTTGCTGTTATGTAGAAGGCTGTGCTTATGTGGTACAGTGCTTTCCTCTGATACTAATTATGAAATAAGTTCTTGCTGTCTTCACAACACACAGATGGTGACAGTCTAGGTCTGAGTAACACACAAAGGGAGACAGTGTGTGAGAACTCTTCATATAGCACAGTTTGGGTGATGGTGGTTGTGCATGTCTCACTGTAGTACTTGTCAAACAGAATTAGTATTTTAAGAGCTCATAAATTTATTTTAAAATTTCACATAGGTTTTTTTTCTATGCATTTAACATCTCCAGAACTAACAATCTCTTTTGAAACAGCAAACAAATGTTCAATTTTCCTCTTCTGGGCAGAAATATGAAAACCAGTTTTGTTGAATACTCTCAATTTCTTCTTTAATTTTATGACAATTAAGTTTTTTTCTTAGTGTTGCGAAGTGTCTATTGTAATTATAGAACCTTCTATGTTTTATTTAACTGCTTTATTGTGATCAGCATTGTTGAGCTATTATGGCGTGTTATACATGGACCATTTCTATATGTGTTTATCTTGTTTGTGTGCAGAAAGGACTTTGGTTCATAGCAGTTGCCAGCATCCTACATACTACACTATATTAGTTCACCGTCATGGTCCTCAACAGCCCAGCTGCTGAATAATAATATTTCTATAGCTCTGTTTCACATACTCTACCAATATCACCCACAGAAAACCTTACTGCTGTAGATCATCAGGCCACCACATAGGCATCTGGAGCTGAGTTCCTCTCTCTTAAAATTGTATCTGTGTTTCACTGTGGTCTTCTCCTCCAGAGGCTGCTGTTACACCCACTGTCGTCTAAGGAATACGAGGCTCCTATAACATTTCTTGAACGTCCCAGAAGTCAGGAGGGGTTACCATAGCATTCAGAGAAATATATCCCTCCTGGATTAATCTCGGTCTTCTCTAGTCTTCTGGAGCAACAGTCTGTTAGTGACATTTTTCCCACTCAGTTTGTTCTTCTCCTTGGGCTCTGCTTGACAAAAGTGTACAGAGAAAAAAACCCAACACTTTGATGGGTAATCCTACCTCACAGGACAGAGCACCTACCCTCTAGCTGGAAAAGGATGGAGGGAACAAAGCATCCAAGTCATCAGATCCAGAGTGAGATGAGTTTTCCTCAGTCCCTGCAGCCATTACTCATCTTTTGCTACCAGATGCATTTTGGCAACGTAAGCCATTGCTAGAGTAATGTCAGGCTGAACACATGCAATGCTGTCTTCTCTGTCTTGTAGAACTGACCATTTGGAAGGGTAAATAAGGCCGGAGGGCTTGCACCTAGATTTTTACCTCTGCTTTGCAGCATGTTGATGCCTGTGGCAAGCTGAAAAGTATCTTTTAAAATATATGCTCTGTTGTCTTAAGTTAGGAGGAGTATTTAAAATAAGCCCTGCGGTGCTGGTTGTTGCCACAGATGTAACTCTACATTAAAAGACTGGGCTAATAAAGGAAATACCACTTTTCCTCACATAGGACATTAGCCTTGCATTGCTCTGACAAATAAAGCCACACAATCACAGCATCTGCCTTGGATAGCTGAGGTTGAAGTTACAGCCCCTAGTGTGTCCAGGCTTGTAGCACTGCCCATTGCCGCAGACACAACAGTGCCCTCTTGCCTTGGGGTATCAAGGGCTACAAGACCCACAGCTCTAAAAGGTCCTCGTGTTTTTCATCCCTTTTTTCTTCTGTGGCTGCTGTTTTAGGCAATCTTTTGCAGTATTTCTCTGTTGCTGGCAGGAATCTGATATATATGTGGCTATACTCCACAGAAGCCGCCTAATCCGGTAAAAGTGACAGACTACTTAACAGTTTTACTGGCATTCATTCATATGTCATTCTTTTCTTTCCCCTACATCCTGAGTGTGAATTAGGATATTTTCAATGCCAGGATGACAATTTGGCATCCTTGAAATGATGTGCATTATTGGAATAAGGGAGAGCAGAGCCTGCCTGTTTGGATCAAGAGAACACTCAAGAGAATACTTACCATTCTTCCAAAGTCATCATTAGGCTCAATTAGTATTTGTTAAGTGGTTTGAGATTTTTAGGTGAGTAGTATGTTATTTACCTACTATTAACATTTATGTAGTGATAGAGAGAAGGGCTGATCCTTGTGGATGAAGCAGAAGCTCTAGAATCAGGAGACATATCTCCATGCCACAAAAGATTGTTTTGCTTTGGTTTTTCTGCCAAAGATTTTTTTCATTTATGACAAGTTGTTTAATCTCTGTCTTAGTTTTCCAGCTATAAAATGGGAATAATGTGCCTTGTTCCAAGCTTCTGCTTGTCTTATTGATGACTGCATTGTCTTTGGGGATTAAACTTCCTCTTAAAGGCCTAACACAGAGATCCTGATCTCAGCTGCGTTAATACAAGTAACAGCTACAAAAAGTAGCACTTATTACTACCTGGGCATCAGCATGACTTGTGATATGAATATCATGCTGACAAATTCCTCACCTCTCAGGTTTTTCTTTGCCTATCTCTGCTCTTAATCCAAATACATTCAGTTCCAATGGTGTGGAAAAACGTCTTCATGGTTAATGCTCCTCTCTTATGAAAGGAACATTACTCTGGCCTTCTGCCTATCTCTTCTTGCCAGGATGAGTTGCTGGCATTATATCCTGCCTACATCGCTGCTTAGTTGTTATACTCAAGGAAACCTTTAGTTAGTTCTGGCATTTTTCTCCAATGTGTTTCCATTTGTAGAGGTTTGCTTCTTCTGAAAAGTGCAACCACTTCCTCTCACTTCCTTCTCAGTTGAGAGGACTGCAAGATCTTTCCTGAAGGTTCTTGACGATCTTTCCTGAAGGATCTTGACGATGCCCTATAGTCAGCCCTACAAATGCCACTGCCATCTCCAGGTGAACGGACACCAGGAGTGGAGCCAGGCCTCTGAATAGCTCCAATGGTTACAGACCTGCTCTTGTTTCTGGACTAGTGACCTGCAGGATTTCAAAAATGTCTATTTGGTCTGCAGAATCTTCTGTAGGCAACATGTATCTTGCACTGTAGTTATCACATGTAGTGACAGGATAGTTCCCTGCTATAATCCTGGTTAGCAGGAGAATGAAACTCTTTTGTTCAGGAGTGGATCTGGCTAGCAATGCTAATGCACTAAATGACAGTGAAGTCCACCTATCAGAACAAGTATTACAGAGACTTAAAAGATCTGAAATAATAGAAATGAAAGCTACCACTAAAGAAAATTTAGGGCCAGGTTAAATGCTTTTATGATGGGTAGAAGTATCATAAATTTAAGTATTTCATAGTGTTTATTACGGTTTCAGCCAAAGGAAATAATAAATGAAATGACTGGCTGATTTAAAAATATCCTATTATTGGCTAAATTATTAGTGGGCAGTGACCCTAATTAACAGGGCAATAAACCTGAAGATTTGCTTAGGATGCAGCTGTTGAGACAGCATATGCTCCAGGTAGAATTTGCTCTGAAAATGAGGAGGAGTCCATGGTTCCTGGAAGAAACACACCAAACAAAAAAAATATGGTTGATGAGAGTCCCTGAGTTCCTGGAACTGACAGTACATTGTAGGTTGCAGACCATAATTGTCCTGTAAATTTATGGTTTGGGTAATAAGAAAAGGCTACAACATAGTTCTTACATAATACACCAAGAAAATGTGGAGGTCAGATAACAAAGTTTACATCTAAGCAGAGGTTCACTTGCTGTTCCTGAAGTAAGGCTGACTTCTGTTTTCTTCATTCCATCTTGCAATTAAGGAGATGAGTAAATATGAAGTCTTAATGTCGCCTCAATAAAATACCTAATGCAAGGCATTTTTGAAGGGGAGAAAAAGAAAAAACTGTAATAACACAATTCAGTGCGTCTGATCTGCTTTGCACCCGTTCTCCCATTTTTGGGATGTTTCCCTTGCAATCTCATATTTTTCTTGTTCATTATCCTATGTCTTTCTTTTCAGTTCATAATTTGATCTGGGTGGTCATTGCATAGCTTCTGCAGTGCCTGGAACAACTGGACCCTCTCCTAATTAATGCCTTGTTCAGATTTTTTTCAGGAACTCATCCTAAAAAACCCCAGAGGAGTCTTAAGTTTCTCAGCTTCTGTAATGAACTGTAACATACTTTCTGGGAATTTTAGAAGAGCCTAAAGCAGTCTCTGAATTTGTTGATACATTTTATCTTTAGAAATAATGGCAAACTTTAAAAGAAATTATTCATGCAGGTTTAGAGATTCAAGTAAGGGTTGATTAATTTAATCATGCTTAGATGTCTCTCTGATTTGCATGTTTAATCTGGTCATCAGATGTCTAAGGGCTATAAAGTGCTTCTGTACTTACGCTGGGTACAAAACTGATGGATAAAATTAAGGTCATTTTCCAACATCAGGCTTAATTATGTGCAGGATGGCCTTCAGGCAGCAAAATTAATCTTGTACATTCAGTGGGTCAAAATGAAGAGCACCAAACCAGAGGGACATCTTGCTGCTTAAATGATTTGTTTCACCACAAAATAACATACAAACAGGAAATTCCCTGGTTCTCTTTGCCTTTTCAGCTACTTGGGGGAGAAAAAGACTTATCAAACAAGCCTGCTGTGTGGGTAGCTACATGGTTTTAATTTTTTTTTAGCCATTTTGATGTTTGGAATTCTTCCTGTTTGAAAATGATGGGGGGAAAAGAAAGACTTCTTAATTTCAACATTGTCTGTTGTTAGAGATTGAGTGATCCCCAGGTACCTGGGGCCTGAACCAAATTCCACTGGAGCTGTTGGAGTTTTCTAACTGCTTGTGAGTGTGTTTGGAATAATCTCAGTGGCCTAAAATGAAAGCACAAAATTCCCTAGCCAAAGTTGGTGTTGGAGATAGAAATCTACAATTTTACTTTTGTTCACAAGTTTATCGATAAACGCAAAAGTTTTTAAGACAAACTCTTTTGAATATGGGGTTAAGTGATTGCATGGTGGCTTTCCCCCAAAACATACCCTATCATAAAAGATCAAAGGCAAACCCATATTTTCATTGTAACCCCTTCCTTGGCAAAAATCCCTCCTTTCCATAATGCCATTGACACTGCTTGTCCTGTGAAATTTTTACTGCTGCTATGATTATTCAAAGGAATTGCCATAAAATATACATGAATTATGGTCAGCTGTCACCCTTAGTATTTGAGGCTGCAATCAAACATGAAGGCTGTGTGTAATACACTTCATTGGTTTTGGGACCTTGCCTAAGAGAAGGAGTGTACCTGCTGCATCCTCTATTAACAGTACCAGCATGACCGGAATCCTGTACTGTATTTCCAGCCCTAGTAGCTAAGGTTCTCCTTCTTGCTGAAATTTAGAGGCAACAGAGCATCGTCTTCTCCATCATCTTTGCACGTATGTGTATATAAGTAGAATAACGTTTACAAAGCTTTCATGCACTTCTTCCCTCTGCTACCTCCTTCCCCAGTGATTCAGTCACTTCATATTGTAATACTTTGTTGACTATTGATTTTTGGTTAAGGTTGGAGCCCAGTACAACTGTATGAGCATTCGTTGGCTTTAATTTGATGTTATGCTGCTGCCTTCCATTCCATATTGACAGGCATCCTCTTATTTTCAGATTGGTGTCCATTCACTGATGAACGCGCACTAGGGGGATCATGACCTTTTCTCTTATCTGGACAGCTCTTGGCTTCATGAACATTTTTTGCTGCAGGGTGTTATTAACAACAGGGTGATAGAACAAAGAAATGAAGCAATGGGAAGCACATCAATGTATGAAATTTGCTTTATTAGGATTCCCCTGAGGCCAGAGCAGTCCCTAATTACAGAGGTGTTACATCCCTTCTTGGAATAACAAACTATATTTTTAGCAGTAATGAGAGCATGATTTTGAAATCGCTGTGTGGTCAACCTCCCCCTGTACATGCTTGTTAATTCACATTTTCCCAGATACCATTTTTTGAGAGAAATGCACAACAAAAGAAAATGTAAACATCTGTGTAATTGCTACCAACTGAATAATACATCACATTTCAGCATATGTATTTTCAAACCTGAACTTTCCTGCCATTCTATATCACTATGTAGGAATGCAGTGTAATTTGCGAAGTACTCCAGTTTCTTAATACGCTTATGCAGAGACAAGGCCACAACGTATTAGTGATCTGAGTCTGAATCTCATGTAGCATCTGGATTTAGATAAATGCTGGGAAGATTTTTTTTTTTTTGACCATAGAAATCTAGTCTGAACATGCCTGGATAATGAGCTGACATACTGAATTTCTAAGAATAGCGTTTGGTTGATAATTCCCAGATTCTTTCTTCTATCTTGATGTAAGGGTTTTTTTCCAGATATCTTATTTTGATCATCTTTTGCTTCTCCTTCTTCCAGACTCCTGGACAGACCGAAAGTAAAACGAAAACCAACAACAATGTTTTTTCTGTGTAACAATGTTTACTGTAACCCATATAGCTCTTACAGTGTGAGCTCAGCAGAACTCGCTGTAGCCTGCACAAGCTGGACATGCTCCCAAGACAGAGGAAAGACTGAGGCCCCATTGCAAAATATGTAACCTGCTGATTACCCATATAAGTGGCCCTTATGCTACTGCCACAGCTTCTGACCTCACATGTCAGATGTGCCTGGCATATTGGACTTCCTCAAGACTTTTAGGTTACAGATCTAAAAACAAATGCAGGAAATAAAATAAAAAATCCCAACACCCAAAACACAAGAGCCCTGAAGCTTTCTAATTCCACTATTGTCACTCACTTCTGCTTTGTCCCTTCCTTCTTACTTAGCACTGTAGTAGAGGTATGCCAGTGACAATAAGGGTGGTGGGCTGCAACCAGCTTTACTACTTTTAGTAGGGTATGGATCAGCTTCGCATCAGTATTACCCCATTGCCCTTCTTTGGGCTGAGCCAGAACTACTCTTTGCCTGTGTCAGACAACTTCGACTGTAGGTGAAAGCAATTATCATTCAGCAGGGCCTTGTGGGGCAGATTTCAGGGCTATATGTGCACAATAGGTGGTAAAATGGCCACCTGGTTTAATCTGTTTTTAGAGATATTGCTTTGTTTAAAACCGAAAAATTAGAAAACCTTCTAGCAAGAACCTTTTAAAGTTCTTCATTACATCATGATTACTGAAATATTCCATTTTCCTGACAGTATCTTTTGTTTGTTTGCTGTTAAATAACAATATTTAAAGAAAAGAAAACACAAACAACCCAAATAAACAAACAAAAAGCAAACAAAGAAAATCTCCCCAAACCCAAAACCTTGAATTGGTAAGTTTTGTGTGTTTCTAACTGCATTGTAAACTGAGGCAGCTTCTTCAGCCCATAAATGCTTTTTGTTAATAATAAGCAGTTTGTAAAGGATGAGAGTGCTCCCACGTGTTTCAGAACTTTGATGGTAATGCTGGTCACTGCTTTGTAAAAATAACCAAGCTTTTGTCCAGCCAGAGAGAGGGAAAGAATAATTTTTGGAGCTGGATAGGTAGGATCCTCAGTTGCACTGGGGGACAGGAATTCCTCTGCCTGGCTTGATGTGTGCTTATTTATAAGAGAGAAAATAGTTTTGAAAGGTGAGCTCATAGCAACATCACTTCAAAAGGCCCTGTAAGAACAGGGTGAGCTGCTCTCCTGGGAAGTGAGAAGGACAAGTCCTTGTCCTTGCCCTGGAGCAGCCCCAGGGACTGGTCCCTGAACTCTAGCCATGTAGTGCTGCCTTCACCCAACCCCCCAGGGAGCTGCCTCTTTGCCAACACACTTCTGTTTTTTCCAAAGTACTTTTCTTTCATTTCTTAGTATTTTGAAAAAAAGTTTTACTCAGACTGAAATTTTTGAAAATGGGAGAAAGGATGCAATGTAAAAAAGAGTCTTGGTGCTGTTTTTGTTAGACAGTTCAACTTGGTGTCAGAGAAACATTCACATAAGTAAGCAATGGCCTGTTCTTGTTATCTATTCTAAGCACCCTGGTATTTTTTTATATATGCTATTCAGGATTGCATTATAGGCATTTCCCTTTCTCTGACAAGAATTCTGTCAGCCAAATACAAATCAAACACCTAAGTGGTCCTTACCATTTAAAAAACAAATACACCAATAAAAATTTTTGGCTTTAGCCCTCTTCTGCCCCAGAAGCTCATTTTAATCTCTTTTGCCTCTCCCCGGATAGTTGTTTATTCAATATTAAGCTGCCCTTTCCCAGAAAACCGTAGCATCCGCGTTCACACTTCACCAGCAGCCTTGTGATTCAGTAATGAGGATGAAATGTTTTTGGGATCCTGCCCTCATTGAAAGGCTGAAGCTAACCAATCTACTTGGTAAGAAGATGACTTTGTTCAGCCAAGAAATATCTCTTTAGTGGGCTCCTAAAGCCCACCCTAACTACTAGGGAGGATGCTAATTGAAAGATGAGGGTGTAATTGCACCAGACAAGTAATTTTTATTGAGTAATTTTTCAGTGTTAGGTGGGCAGAAACAGCAGCATCTCCTATTAGTGTTAAGGAAAGATGCATGGCTGAATCCCAGAACCTGATAATGAAAGTTTTCCTCTTTACTGTAACAGTTAAAACACAAGAAATGTTTCTGCAGTTGAATTACAATTAAATGCTTTCTTTTTTGTAGATGGCTGACAGATTTACAGAGCATTTTTCCCTCAAATAGGTGTCTTTGTGCTCTGTGTACTTATGAACACAGTATTCCCTGGCATCCTTCAAAGTAGGGAGAGAAAACCACACATACTATGTGCTGAAAAAGAGCCTTAGGTGGCTGATCTTTCAGATAAAAGTGGTTCTAGCACTAAAAGGGAAGGAGGCAAAGGATGCAAAGCTTCATCTGTTGTACTATGCCTGCATTGTGTTACAAAAGGAAAATGGAGAAAGCAAGAGAAAGATAGCAACATTTCACAGTCAAGGGGTTTCCTCTGTTTTGGGGGGAAGGTCTGACAGGAAGGCAAAATCTTGTGTTTAAAACCACTTGGTAGCAAGATTATATTGAAGCCAAGGGTAAGGGTATGCTCAAATTTATAATCTATTTTACTGTAATGCATTCCAGCTTATTAAAGCAACAATGTCTAAGATAGGCTCAAAATTTTGCCTCAGAATTCCACAGGACATTTATGTTGTCTCCCAATAACCACAAAAACATGGGAAGTTTCAACCTTCTAATGTAATGAGTACCTCAAACATCAGGGATCTGTTTAACCTGGAGGGCTCAGCTCTGCATGTGATGAAACCAAAGCTCTTGTAAACACAGGAGAGAATTGCCATGTCATGTTTAGGCAGTGGGCACTCAGCAAGGCAAAGAGCTGAAAAAAACATGTTGCCATTTTCCAAGTGCTGGTAATGCATGCAGCAATGGACCAGGTGCCTGAGGAGATGAAGTTGCTTTCCCAAGGAGTTCATAATTTAAATAGGCAGAAGGGGGGACCAGGTAGGACGCTTCTTGGAATCTGTCCACCATAACATCATGGGCTAGCAGGGCTTCCAGAGTATAGAAATGCTGAGCAGTATCCCCACCTGGGTGAGTAACACTGGCAGAATATCTTGAGTAAAATCACCACCTTAGGCAGCACTCAGACGTAGAAGGGTATATTGGCTTTTCATGAGGTGTAGCATTGTTGTGTGCTGAAGAAGTAACAAGAAATATGTTTATTTTATAGCCATTATGCAAGTGGTTTCAGCAGGGAGGAAGAAATTGCCAGAATAAGAATTCGGCCAGGTAACTAGAGATCACATTCTCCCTCAGGAGCTACAGGAGCTACAACGAGTACAGCTGGCAGAGAGGCTGAAAGAAGCACCAAGCCCACTAACATTATATTGAAATATTGGCTCAGCACTGATTAACTCTCTCTGCTTCTTGCTACCAAGTATTGAGCCGTTGCATCTCCAGTGTCTTCCTTAACCTCACAGCAATATAGAATGTGTCTTATTGAAATGAAAAACTACTTTGGGTAACTAAAAAATAATTTGTTTTCTATGCAAGAAAACACAATCAAAAATGAAGCATCATGGAATTTCAGATGTGGGCAAGGGAAAATCCCTCCTCGCCCTCCCAGGGAATGACACTGGGAATAATTCCTGTAACCACTGAACATCTGCAGTGCCTGGCATGGTCAAAGATAGAAAGGTCAGCATCTTGCAAGGTTGGACTTGTCTTGAAAGGCCAGAGAAGAAGGGGAAGTAGGCTTATGTAGCAACTGTCTTGTTATCTCATATACAGCCTTAATTTTTAAAATTTTTTAATTTTTTACTCAAAATATACAAGAGAGACATCTTCTGTACTTACCTGAGTCTGATTATGGAAAGTTACTTTACTTGGATATGAAGCAAATTGCAGTGAGGAGGGATCACAGAATCACAGAATGTTAGGGGTTGGAAGTGACCTCAGAAGATCTAGTCCAACCCCCCTGTCAGAGCAGGATTCCCTAGAGTAGGCCACTCAGGAACACGTCCAGGCAGGTTTTGAATATCCCCAGAGAAGGAGACTCCCCAACCTCTCTGAGCAGTCTGTGCCAGTGCTCTGGCACCTGAACTGGGGAAAAATTTTTCTTGTGTTTACATGGAACCTCCTATGCTTCAACTTGCAGCTATTGCCCCTTGTCCTGTCACTGGGCATCTCTGAGAAAAGCCTGACCCCATCCTTCTGGCATGGTGGTGATGGGTTGACAGTTGGACTTAATGATCCTGGAGGTCTCTTACAACCTTAATGATTCTGTAAAAAATACCACCCTCCTAAAAAACTCAAGTACCCATACAAAATATCTTGTCTGTTTTCCCAGCATTAATCATATCTGTCACTTAGTCTACATTAGCTAATGCTCATTAGTCTTAATTCTGCTTTACTGCTAGTTCCACTTGGAAGTTGCGGCAATAATCAAGGAGTAGCATGATTGGTCCTGGTCTGTGTGCATAGTTACATTTGTGTACACAGCAACATCTGCAAGTCTTTTATCAGAACTGAGACCAGTAGAGGAAGCTATATGAAGATGCATGACCAGATTGACACTGTGCAGAGAAGAATTTTTTTGACTGTGTGGTGTATGCAACTTGTTCCTCTATAGGAACCACTGCAAAACTGCTCCTTTTGAACCAAGTCATTAAATACCAGGCTTGAGATCTGACATTCTTGTGACATCTGTAATATTTTGTTGAGCTTGACTGAAACTGTTGAAGTTTTTTACTGCACTGTGTTTTACAGAGAAAATACATAACAAAACACACTGCCCAAGGCGTCCCCTGCATTTTTCCTGCATCTGTAAAACCTCACCAAAGTCACCCACGGACACAGCTGTAAAACAAAATTAAATACAAGTATACAAGAGTTAAAAGTAAAATACTCCCTAATATCTCAGGTAATTTACACGTTAAAGAGCACCGTGGAATGAATTACGATGTCATGTCAGAAGCCACGCTTCAACCCCAAATCTGCCAATCATTGTAAAGCTGAGTTTGTTGGGCCTCAGATACAGGGACCTAGCCAACTGCCTCAGGCAACATCCATACTTATTAGACAACATGGACCCCAGGGAGCTTTTCAGAGCGTGGCCCTCACCACCTGGCTATAGCAGAGAGTAATGAAAGGCAGCAGTACAACAAAGCACTAAGTGACTACAGCCCTGGCTGCAAAGCATGAATCCAGTGCCTACCAGGGCAAGTAGACTTGGTCCCAGGGGTCTGACAGACATGTTAGATTTGTTTTTCACATCCTGTATGTTTAGCACTTTTGTCAGAAGGTATTCCAAAATCTTTGCACCATCCCTATTTCATACAGCGGTGAGCCTGTGGGCTTCCCTATTCCTGCAAAGAAGCAGCAGTTTCCCTTTAGCTGAGTGGATCTTCTTGGGGGTTGTTGTTGCTGTGTGATTTGGACATGAGCAGATGTAGGGTCGGATTATTGATCTGCCAGCGTTTCCTCCTGCTGTGTTGGGCATCAAAGCCTAGAGGGAGCCATCTACGCGGGCTCTGCTCCGAGGAGGAGGAAGAGCTTTCAGCAGGACCAAAAAAAATGACAGAGCTGAGATTTTTCTGAGCGTTTTCTTTTCTCTTTTAGTAGAGTCAAGTGTGAATATTTTGATGAAAGAATACCTTCTTGATGCAAGTTTTGCAGATTATACTCTGCTCAATAAAGGATTGGAATCAGAAGGGTAATTTTGAAAGCCAAAAGAAATATCTAAAATTGTCACCAATGTCATAGGCAATGGCAATAGTTTCTTTTTATTTCTTTATTGTACTGTAGGGTACAGTAATATTTACAGATTTTTCTACCCCAGTTAAAGCAGTTGGTCAGTACACTCTACTTTTTTTTTTATTTTTTTTTTTTTCTTCCTGAAACCTCCTTTGTAATGTAATGACTAGCTTTAAATCCTTCAGAGTGGAGGACTTAAAGGCAAAGCCTAGTACAGAGTCATATTTCAACAGTTCAGACAAGGAAATCAAGTAAATTTTATTTTCTATTCAGAGTGGGCTGGGGAAGAGGAGCATCCATAAGGCAGGAAGATACCATACTGAGCACAGGGGCTGTCAGTTCTGCTTCCTTTAACAGATCACCTTAGATTTTCCATTCTCTTTTGAAATACTGTGGGAAGCACTTGCTCCATCTCTGAATGGTTTTTACATATAGGTATTTATAAAATTAAAATCCAGTGAACTGTTTATCTGATTGTAGGCGCAAGATATATTCAAAGCACTGCTGGATTTCATCTAAGGGAGAGTGTGAAAATGGTGATTACTTAAAACACTTACTGCCATATTTAGCTGCATCTCTATGTATTTTTAAGAGTGTATCAACAAGGGGGCAAGCAACCAGACATAGTTAAACCTTCCTATCTGCTTTTTAAACCTTCCTATTGCTGTCTGCCAGCCTTTCAGAAGCAGAAAGAGTGTGAGCAGGATTTGTGTGTGTGTGTGTGTGAGAACAATTCTATAAAAGATTATCTTGCACACAAAGCAAATGGCCCTGCCCCCATTGTGAAGGCAGAGATTCCCCCGAGATTAGGCAAGAGGAATTGCTTGTGGTCAGCAGAGGCAGAAGAACAATAGAGCCCAAAATGGGCAGCAGCAGCGGCAGTCACTGAAGTGGGTGGGAGACTGGCCAAATGGCCATTGCAGGATACATGGTGTTGTCACTGACACCAGAAATGTCTCAAAGGTCTCAAATTAGCAATTGTTATGATTAGCAGGTGGTTTGAGAGATAGGAGGTCTAGGGAAGCGATTGGTGGTTTAGACATCACAGGCTATTTAGTCTGAAACACTCTTCACTTGCTCATTAACAGAGAATGATGAAATTAATTGAAGGAAAACAATTCTAATGAAATAGAGAGGCCTATATAAATCAGTTCTTTAAAAGGGACATGACTTTTTATAAAAGTATTACAATTCCTGCAGATTTTATTTTTGTGAAGGAATTCTGTCAAAATCTGGCAGGGAGACCAATGTTATTCAACAGCATTTCATGTGACAAGGAAAAGCTGAAAAAATTATGCTGTAACATATGTTTTCCTTTATTCCTTTAAATAACTCACGTATTTAGATTGTGACTCTGCTCTTGAAAGGTTCAAAGATACAAGATTCAAAATAAAATTTATAAGAATCAAAGCTCCGACGTGTTTTGGTGCAGAAGTTGGTTCAGTTTAACCCACTGCACTAATGGAAGATCACATATACAAAATGCAGTTCTCTTTCTGTTTCTTGACTTTGAGAATAAATTCAAGGGTGTCAAGGCCATATTGTCACTGGCTCTTTTAAAAGCTAGGACTGGATTCTCCAATTTCATGGATGTGCAGATACCAATACTCTCCTGAGGACTGTCTCTGTTCCAGAACCAAAATCTGGAGCACAGCAAGTCCAAAGACACTTTTGGAATAATATCCATTTACACATTAGCAGTCTGCTCTTCTCTTTCTTAAGATTGCCTACTCCTGTTCTCACAACAGAGACAGTAATGACTTGTACCCAGCTTCAATGTCACGAGCACTCAGTGCGTGAGCTGCAAAATCCTGCCCTGAACATGCTAGGGGAGTTAATTCTGCCAAAATATCTCTGATTAGGGACCAAGACAAAAACTGAATTTTGGGATAGTATTTTATGCTAAATGGGATTTTGCTGTTTCTGAAATGTTGCAGAAAATACCAAGCTGACTGCGTTAATACAAACACAATTTCATGAGATGACAATTTCTCTGACCTTGCAACAAGGGGAAAAAGAAAACCAACCCAAAAGCAAAAAACCAACCCATAGTCTCTGTTTGAATCTGTTGGCATATGGCATTTCAATAGCTCTTCGGCTGCCATCACAGGGGGCTGGATTCACACTATCTGAGACCTGATTATAGACACAGCTTAGGACAGCTGGGGTCCTGAGGTTGGCACTCGGGCATCTACAATTTGGTGGAATGAAATCTGCAAAGGGAAAGATTTCAAGGGAAAGGAGGTAAGGACAGTTTGGCAAAGGAAGGTTTGGTTCCAAGCTCATTGAATAAGCATAAACAAACATTTGGCCCAGGCTCATTGAATAAGCTGAATAAGCAGACCAGCTGCCCATGCCACAGAAAGTGAATAGAATGGGTTAAAAATGGAGAAAATAAACAATGTGAAGGGGGATGAAGAAATGCCAGCATTTATAGTCTTTGTTCTCGTAATTATAGCTTTGCCAAAATAAACAGGGAAGAAGTAGCTTGCATGGCTTATCAAATAATGATATGGATATTATAGTTACGAAGGGGTTTTTTAAGAAAAAAAAATCTTGGAACTAAGTATTACAGAATTTTAAGCAACCTTATCATTAGAGGTATTATGCTTCCTAAAGATGTCTTCGGTGAAGCCATGACAAACCTTTTGTTTTACACTCAGTAAAGCCAAAGATGTTATTCCTCACAAATGAGATCAATTCCAACCTGGAATGATAGGTACATAATCATATATATTCTAAATAAAATCTTTCAAAAACCTGCAATCTCCCTATATTTCTGTCATATAACTTATACTTGCAGCTTGGAGACAGAAAATTACACTGCATGTGCATGTCTGGATATTTTTTCCCTTTGCTAAGAAGTTGGCTATGAGGATATATAGATTTGTACCTGTAAAAGAAGGGGAAGAACAAAAAATCCAAGACAAGTAAACTGAAAAAAAAGCCACCGTCCTTTCCATACATCTGAAATAATAACCTATAAAATAAAACTATATTCAAATACTACTAAAAAAACATTTCATGTCAAATTACTTTTAGCCTTGCTAATAATAATAATCATTTCTGAAATAATTATTCCATCTTCTGTTTTATCACTTAGAGAAAAAAAGTACTGCAATGGTTTTAGCATACCTATGTGCAGTTTTTTCCTTATGTCTTTCTGCTAAGTACCAGGAAGTACTATCACAGGTTCACAGTGCATGCTCCTCTTTCCCTCCCAATCAGGGCAGCCGCAGAGTATCTACCTGTCTCCGTTCCCATTCTATAACTGCCCAGGTGTCTTCAGGTGCAAAGCTGAGAACTTGGGCTTCTTTCTGATTCTCCACTTTTCCTTCTTGTGGCTTATTTTCTCGTTTTATCAATGTACATTCTGAACATAGGAAAGCATTCAGTAATTTTTTCAAGCTGTTGTAATTTAAATGTGGTTTTTCTATCATACCATACCAGAGACAACTGATAATGAGGAATGAGGCAGAAGGTTCCTCGTTGCTGTTTCATTTCTCTAAATCAGTGAAGTGCAGCACAATCTGTCAGCTTGATTTTAAAATATATCTATTCTAGTGGTCATTTGTAAAAAAAAGCTGTGGAATTTTCTCCTCTCTCTGCATTCATAAAAGTTCCTATACTTTGCAGAAAACAAACCATGTACAATACTTGCCTTTTGTTCTGTACTGAAAGAGAGCAAACCTCACCTGAGTGGTGATACCATGGGCACCCAGGCTAAACAGTGTGGATGAGAAAGAAGCCTTAGTGACATGGAAACTGATACTTTGAACTTTTTTCTTGTGGGTTTAATTGGGTACCTTCCTTCTGTTCCTCTATTTCACCATGGTTTATTTTGAGGTTTAGCTGGGTAGAAATCAGCAGTTTAAGCATCTATCTTGTTGCAGAAAGTCTGGAAAGCCTGGGAAGATGTCTATCCTAGAATACAAAACTTGGATCTGATGATTCATAAAAGGCAAATTTTTTGAAGTACCTGGGTGTTCACATTATGCCTTTGTGTGGGAAAGAATAACAACGATTTTCCTTAAAAGCAGAAGAAATAGATTTTAACTCATAATTCATAAAAGGAATAAGGTTTAAATCTCCTATTTAAAATTTATTTACAGGCACCAGAAATTGCATCCCCAAAGGATGACCTTTTCAGAAAGCTGCAGAAAAAGTTAAAAGGGAAACTGTTTCACACAGCTTCAGTGCTGCAGCTGCTGCTGTGGGCATCCAGTAAAGTGTGTAGCATGAAACAGCACTGATAAACCTCATAAAACATTTAGAATGGATGCAGGGTTTGAAACTTTTGTATCCCGAGTGGTTTTTGTTTAGTCCACACTGGAATAACTGGCTGAGAGATCATTAAATGACTGAGAATATATGAAGAAGTAAGAGAAATCACAGTGTTTCATTAGTCTTTAGATGGATGAAAGTATTTATCTTTTATTACTCTTCTTCACTATTTGGTGTCATACTTAGTTTTATTTTTATCAAAAGAAGCACACTAAAACCAAGAATTATTAGAAAACTCATCTTGCTAAAGATAATTTGCTGCCATCTATGGCTTTCCAAGTGGTACTCAAATGAGTGTTGCAAAGAATTACGACAAATATTTTCCTTGTAAGAAATCTGAATGAGGATAAGATATTTGAAAATAATTAATAGACGCTGAGTGCAGCATGGTGCTTCACAGGCCTTTCTTCCCAGATCTCCAGAAATTTTACATATTGCTTCTCATGTTATTTTCAATAGAAAAGGACTAAAAAATAGATGGCTTTGTGGTTCTGTGGCAGATTCCTCTTTGCTTTCTCCAGGTGTTGTGACAATATATAAAGAACCTGTAAGTTTTGTTCAGATACACCTAGAAGTTTCCCCTTTTGAAGGAGGCAGGAGCAAAACCGGAATGAAAACAGGAGCTTGTAGAGGAGCTCCCTGAAGGGAGTATGTGCAGAAAGGTTGTGCCTGAGCTTTTCTCTACTGAGAAGGTGAAATACATTCAGAATTTAAAAGCAAATAGAGAACATTTTAAATATGAACAAAGCTTTATTGACTTCAGCAGCTTCTGTCAAAATATAAGGGGAGTAAAAGTTTTTGATATAGGAGGAGAGAGGGAAATCAGGCAGGAAATGTGTGCAGGAATGTATCTGGAGTGCTCTGGGAGTGCTCAGCTAAGGAGCAAGGTGGAGAAAGTGGGAAGAGGAAGTGCAAAGTATTTTATATTTCAATGGCAGGGAGAGGATTCAGGAGACCACTCAAGTCCAAAAAAAGCTGAGGAAATAAAGTTTTTCAATAATGGAAGGGCTATGGAAGGTGGAATGGAGTAATACTGTAGAACTAAAACATTTAAATGTGAAGATTAATCCAAAAGAATTAAAATGCATACCATTGGAGTTCAGTCAAGACAGAAGTCAATTAGATTTCTGTTGTTCTATATTTATACATGCAGAACTGCACTGACTTAATGCAGCAAATTTGGTTCAAATCTCTGCTGCTGAGAGCAGAACGCTACAAATAGCTATGTAGGAAATTCTTGATTTTCAGAACTCCAGCATTAGGAAGGCTGAACACCAGCTGATCAGAGACTTTTCAGGCCCCACTTTCAGATGTTTCACTCTGCAGTGAAGTAGGACCTCACTTCAAAAACTGAGATAATACACAAATGATCAAAAGGGAGTGGCGAGAGGAGTAAGCAGAAACTGGAGTCTATTCAAAGCATCCAGTTCCAGTTGGTATTCACAGAGGTACACGTGTTCTGTATGTGCACACACATAAAAGACATTTCTATCTACACATGTGGCTAGTGATGCTTTGGTTTAAGAAAAAAAATATGTACTTTCCCTCTTTTTTAACCTTATCCATGAATTCTTGGGTCATGTAGCCTTTGTGCTGACTCTGGACAAAAATCCCCCTTTGATGGAGGATACATGCTGAAAGGTAGAATTCTGAATTATGTTCTCTAAATTATCCCGTGCTCAGAGAGCAAGTATTGATTTTAAAAATGACTGAGCCAGACCTCGCATTGCAGTCCCCCCAAAGCACAACAAACAGCAGTCATGTGTTCAGCTACCAAGAGGCCATTGTGCTGGCATTGTTTCAAAAATCAGAAAGTCATCAATCAACCAAATAGTAATTGGAATAAGTACATGATATCTAAAGACACATTTTATCCAGTTACATGCTCCAATTCAGTTAGCTACGAGGAGAATTAGAACAATATTGGACCGATTAACAAGTCTACCTTGGGAACTGTGAGCTGTTATTTATTTTGCTGCCTTGTATGAAAGAATGAGGAGAATTTCATCTGCATAGTTAAGCATTCAGTAATTTCCCACGATAAATAAGCCATAATAAATAGAATACAATTAATTAAATAATAAATAAAAATAGTCCCATAATAAATAACTTCGTGCCGAAGTGTTTTTTACAGAGCCTGATGGAGAACACAGAATTGCACTGCAATTGGTTGCTGTAGCTTTCAAAGGGTTTGGACACAATTGTTTTGGGATGATTTTTATTTTCTTCTTCAGGAGAAGAAATGGAACTTCACAAGCAGTGACATTATTAGGATCAGTATATTCAAAACAACATTGAGTTTTATTTTAATGATATGATTTAAGGATCAATGTAAAAAGCTCAGTTTAGAATTTCAGTCTTGCACAATTCAATTGAATCAATAATCTACAGTGTTGCTATGCAGGATATGCTTCACAGTAATATAAAATATAGCATTTCTAAAGAAATATATGGCTGAAAAATACACTGGTCAAGTGAATACATCCCACTCTGTATACTTGCAGCTAGCTGTCTTTTGGGTGATACAATACAGGAACAGACAGAATATACGAAATGCTTTGTAAGTTAAGGTAATAGTTCCCATAGTTAAGATTGCTGAATTTCTCTACTGCTGTATAGCACTTCCCATAATAAAATCTCCAGATTTTAGGTTTAGAGATTTGGAAATCCCAGGCTCTGGCTGCTATTAAATATAGCATATAGTTTTCAGTATAGAAGGAATTAATTTAAAACTATTTTTATTCAGTAAATTCAGAGTTTACTAATGAAACAAATAGAAGGTACATGTGTACCTAAGATGCTGTAGTATTGTCTCATAAGACCCAAGCTGATTTCTACATGTAAATTTTGCATATATTTTTAGTGCTTGGAGAGGATATTTTTGTATTCTTACTAATGATAAATAGCAATGAGTTAATGTTTCCTCTCTTTAGAACACCCCACCAGTCCATGTTGTGTACTACATATGAAACTATGAGCTGACATTTACTTTAATTTGTAGGGATTTACTGTAACTCAGATTTAGTATGAGTTTGTATTTCACAGCCACTCCCTGCTCCTTGTTTCCTTAGCTTTCAAGAGATGGTAGGGGTGAAGTAGAGTTTTAATTACCTTCTCATCTCAAAAAAAGGTGAATTTTCTACATCTGAGCTTATGAAATGGAGCTGGAAGGATGAGAAATAATCTGTATGATACCTGGCCAATATATTCAGCTACTTGTGGGTCATCATATTAACATACTGTCTAGTCCCATCCCTCTCAAAAATACACACTTCCGTCCTTTTTGCCTTTTTCCTTGGGAAAATAAAAGAGCTTCTGAGCAGCAGTGCATTATTCAAGCCAGGAGAATAAGCTTGACATGGGCAATGGCGATAGGAAGTGTTTGAATCTTTGCTTTCCCATACAAAGATCACTACAAGGCACTGAAAAACATGTGAAGGGAGCATTGCTCATTTGTTCAGTAGGCCTATATATGGGGGAAACAACATCCAGAAAGGAGATAGATTCTAGCTCTTCCTCACTATTTTCAGTGGGAAAAAAAAAATGAGAATCTGTTTTGCAAAAAAAAGAAATACAGAATTTTAAATATACACTTTTGCTTTTCATAGAAGTAGATTTCTACAGTATGTTGCACTTTCCTGTTTTCCTCCTTTTAGAGTCTGAAGAACTAGCCATGGGAAAAATTACTTGCTATATATAGTGAGTAACTTGTATGGAAAAAACAAAGTTAGGAAAGCCTTAGAAAATCCTGAAAAATAGTGCAGAAGCTGTTTACCATGTGCTTCCCAAAAAATGCAAAGTGAGATGCTTTTGAAAGGACAACTGGCAGGTAGTGACAGTTTTTCTCCTCATTCCATTTTGCAGCAGATATTTTTTCTCTTCTTACGGTGTTAAGCTGACAGGTTTTTCTCTGAAGAAGTAGATTTGTAAGAGGTTTGAGTTTTTCCCACATGGATGTTTGCAATATTGGAGCAAGGAAGGCACAAACAGCAGAAGGAAACAAAGGAGACAGTGTAATTCTTATCTGTTTTGAAGTCCCACATTCTACTTAAAAATAGCTCTTTGTAGAAGCTAGCTGCTTTTTAAGTACCCTTAAACTGCAAACAAAACTTATATGAAGCTCAGGGTTAAGCATGGATGCAGCACTGGGTAAAATAGGTATTTTCTGTTAAAGCAGAACTCTAAAATTGATGACACAAATTTAGCCAAACAAGGGCAAAACCAAGTCCCTGACCAGTTACCGTGACCTGTGGCTGCCTCAGCTGGCTATGCCCATTGGTAAGTATCAAATAGCCATTAAACTTCTCTGTTAGCTTGATCCAGGTTTGTCAGGAGAGCAGAAGGAAGTAGGACCTGGTCACACTCTAACACCAAACCATTGTGGATGTGTCTGAATGGATACACATGGCAGAGGAAAGTTGAAAACATCAGTCCCATGTATGCATGGTTTCTGTAAGGTATTTTATTTTTATGATAAAATTTGGACCTGAATTTTGAAGGAAGGAGAGAAAGGAATGCAGAGAAAGAAATCTGGGTTTTATTCCCATTTTGCCAATATTTTACTGCAGCCTAAAGTTAATATAAAATTACTTTCTCTGTTTCTTCAGCTGAAAAATGGGAAGCAGAGAAGTTGCCTGTGGTATTGCAAAAGTACAAACATAAAGCCCTAGTCCTCAAACTGTTGCTCAGAAATAAGCCAGTTTAATTAATACTTTGATTTTCTCAGGGAAAAAAAAAATCAACCACAAAATATAGTTTTAAATTATCCCAGGCCATTATTATTTACTTCTTGCTGAGAGCCTGTATGAATTAGAAAACATAGATGAAGCCATAAGAATTATGTGGCTGTAGCCAGCTGTGGCAAACCTCTGTTGGGAGTGAAACTTTGGTTCAAGTTCACATTCCCAGTGGACTAGGACAACATGAAGTGAAATTCACATACTTCAAAAAGGTTCCTCATTTGCAATTTATGAGACAGAAGTGCATCAAAGGCATAAAAACCAGCAAATGGTCAGAAATTAAAAGTGAGCAGTAGTCAGGCTTAAGAAATCCTAGTTAACTGGTGATGCTATTCTATTAATAAAGTAAATTATCTCAAGAAATATAGTGCTAGAGCATATCCCTCCAAATGAATATCTCCATTTTAAGGCAGTACCCTGCATAGAAAATTGTTTTCAGTTTAGTTTGCTCTCTTCTCTAGCAAGGTGCAGGAGTCACAGGTTTGTGGAATGCCTGAGTATGGACCAAGCGCTACCTTCCAGATCAGCTAACCAGTAACTCCAGGCAAAGCAGTGGCTGTCCTCAGTAGTCCTAGATTAGTAGATTGACTTCTGATTTTACTTCCATTTCCTTGACTTGAAAGCCAAAATCAGTGGAGTGAAAGGGTGTGCAATAGGTATGTTATGTCCCTGATTTTCATTCCAAGATGTCCACTGAGACCTGACATCATTCAAAGCTTTTTGTGTTCTAGTTTTTGTGATATGAGTAGATGCTATCTTTGTTGCTCTTGATATGCAGTGTAGATTTCAGCTGTTATGAGCCTCGGCTCAACCTCTCCTGTCTCTCCTTCTACTATAATTGTGGTTGATGAGTCCAAGTTCATGCTGTCTTCATATTTCAGTTGGGGATTTTTTTTTGCATGACTATTGACCAATATTTTATAGGACAAAAAAGGAAAGCACTGTTTAAGGGGGTAGCAACGTTTCCTCACAATGGTCTCTAGCACCTTTTTATGCAGGGGTCCACAGTTTGGGTCAAGTCTGTCTGCTTTGTGCTCTCTAGAAAGTGTCTAATGCTAGTTAGTTAGGTCACAAACTCTCTGATACAGAACTATCTTTTTGACCTCAGTCTTAATGAATCCTGCCACTGTGGGGCCTGTGCCTCTGAGGTGGCACAGCAGTAGTCCTACCTGGTAGCATCATTCCTGGAAGTTTGCAACTGCAAACTGTCCAGCCTACATGATGTTCCTCTAGCCTCTAATAGAGAATATTTTATCAGCCATCTATGACACTCACTTTCTCATCTTATTTCCTGCTTTTCAATGTACCTACCAGATATTCTCAGAATATGCCCAGAGGAAGAACATCTTTTTTTCCTCATTTTAAGACCATATTTGATAAGAGAATAGGTTTGGCTTTCCTGTCCCTACAGATGTGTTTTAGTCAGAATACGAAGGAAAATATTATCCCGTAAAAGGTCTTTGCTTATTCACTAGGTTGCTTATTCAATAGCCACACAGTAAATAACACTGTTTTTAGCAGTCTTTTGTTGGCTTTTTCTGTCCCTGTTATTAATGTTGAGATGAGTGCTACTGGGTGGTTTTTGGTTCTTCTTAATAAAAACCTTGTACAAAAGGGGTCATGCAAGTCCTCCAGAGACACTCACAGTCAATGGTAGCATTGACTCCAGAAGTTGCACGTCTGGACTCAGCTTACTTGTTTCTACATGTTTAGATGACGACTGTGACAAACTAATTCATTCAAATCCACATTCATTCCCTCTGCACAATAACATGCCCTAGATTTTTCATTGTTTTCATGTATAGATTTTAGGGACTCTGCCCTTAAAATTCATGGCAGACACTTGAGAGGTTATGTCCTCTCCATGACTCACTTCAGGGAGTTTCACAGATGTCTTCAGTTTGTTCAGGCAAGATTTCTGCCTCTTACTCTCCAAGCAGAAGAGAATTGCCATTAGCCTTTTATACCAGGCTTAATTGCCAATTACCAGTGGGTAAACAGCCTCATAACACTGCATTGCTTCAAGCTTATTACACTTTGCCAAGGAGTCCTGTGCAGAGAAATCTCTGCAGAAAGAAGTCTAAAGGGCATTGAAGGACCTCCCTATTTCATCCAATGTTTCCATACATTTAGCTGGAATATCATTCCTTTTAAAAACCTTATAATGTCACCATCCAACAATAAGGGCAAAAAGCATTTAAAAGAATTGACTTTCACAAAATAAAACAAATGTATTTTGAAAATTGTGTCAACACAAGCAAACAATTGTCCAGGTTATTTTTTAAAAATAAGAAACAGAATATGCAAAATGAAGCAAAGTAAGGAGCTTCTGATTTGTTCTGGTATGTTTAGTCCCATTTCTTCACATTTTAAACAGAGCAGGTCATAGGCAGAGTCCAGTGGGGGAAGTTCAGTATATTAAATGCACCAGCAGTTTTCTCTTGCAAATTGATTATTTAAATTGAGCTACTCTCAAGTAATGGACAATACCCATGCTTACAAATATGAGTTTGTGTGGAGATTTGCATTCTAATCCATTGTTCTTTCTCTCTGTGCTACCAGAGACATCCAACTTAATTTCTTTTTGCTTATCTCAGCACTTACATCTTAAAATTAAAACTTACTGGAGGTTCACAAATTGCTGTAAGGATTTTCTTTTTTTTTACTGCTTTTCTGTCTTTTCTGCATTTTTTTTTGTCAAGACTCTAAGCCATACTGATACATACGTATGTCTGGATACAAGGATTTTTTTGCTGATGAAACTAATGCAGAAATTTGAGAAGGCTAAACAAAAAAATTGCTTTGACATTTTGGCTCAGAGTTGATCTCTGTAGAGCAGGACTGGAAAGTAGGCAGTAGTGACAACTTCTCCTCCAGGAACTAGCCCCAAAGTGAGAGAGACCTTTTTTAAGAGCAGATAGAGGAATCATTGGGAGTGGGAATTCATCCAAAGATTCTTGGAAGGGTACCTAGGCTCTAATGCTTTTGCTGCTCTGATTTTTGGATAATTCATGAGCCAAATTAAGTTGTTCTCATATTTCTTGCAGTACCAACTGCTGTCAACTGCATCATCACAAATAGAAAGTAATTCTCTCATCTGAATTAATCAAACACACTTCTGATTGCTCTATCTGGACAGAGCTCTGTGTATTCAAACCTACCTCTTGGTGTTTCACTGAGGATTTTGAATGTGACTCTCCTTCACTATGAGCAGTAGAACAATCCTCTTTGATGTAAACAGGGTTCCCATATTCTCCAGGGTCAGCCCACAAATGATTTTTCTGCAGATCTGACTAAATTTCACTGGTAGATCTTGTCTCAGTTATACTTCATTCCATTGGGGATGCTTGGCAACCTGGCCATATCTCATAAGCCTTTGCTTTTGGAGTTAGACTTGCTGGCGCAGCTTTAAACTAAATGGGGCTGTAAATCAAAATGTCCTCATCTACAATTCTTCCCTGAGCATCTGATTAGAATCATGCTGCATGCTATTTGTACAGGGATGTTTAAAACTGCCTATAAAACAACAGCTAATTGCTGATCTGCTTAATTAAAGAGAGCCTTTTGTTGTCACATATACAAAGATAAATGAAATAATCAGCTTTGGACTAATGAGAGATAATTAGATTATGCAGTCCGATAAATAAAGACAAAAATCCTACAGATTGCCACTGTACTCTGGGCAGCTGAGATCACAACAGGGTTTAGAGGTGCACTTTCCTCTCCTTTCTATGGTTTGGATTTTCTCCATCCCATAGGTAACACAATGATCACAGCTTCCAGGCATTAATGAATGTTGTTATATAGTATAATTTAGGATTTGTTGTTTAGCAGCAGTGTGATTTGCATGGATACAGTTTAATTTGCTCAGAATTTAAGCTTTCATTAAAAAAAAAAGCAACTAAGTCTGACTGTTCAGTGATAACCTCCCAACCTTAACAGATGCATGATGCTGACAGTCTCCTCCTTAAGGAGGAAGGTATAATCAAATGGCCATGTTTGTTCTTCTTGTTACCCTGTTTAGATTGATAAACAAAGGATCAGTTTTGTCCAGAAGGTCTAAAGTGTTTATGCTCTGTGGGTGTTAGCACTGAAGTCTAGTTTACCTGTCTCTAATAGAAATCTGTTATTTAGTGGAATTACAATTTTTTCAAGAATGGTGTCCAGAATTTTGGAAGAATATGCAACCAGCTTTTTTTGTTCTTCTTTTTGTTTGTGATCTCTGAAGAAATAACTTTAGCCCACCAAAAGATGTTCTTCAGGCATGCACCTAATGTATGCAAACGTAGGATCAGACTAGATCAGAAAATTAACTCATCACACAGCTGTTTAGTGTGGACATCATCAACATCAGCAGCTTTATTCTTCAGATCCACTTCTGTCACATTGTGCTACTTGGAAATGTTGACAAAAATAAATTTGCCTTTAATTGTCACTTTCCATTTCACACCATTTCATAGCAGCTCTGTTTTTCCCACAACTCAGCAAACCATTTATTATAATGAGGGTAACAATAGAAAACAACTTTCCTAAGCAAGCATAAATGAGATGTTTCTCCTAAACACATTGTTTCTCTGGCAAGTCTCTGTTTACATCTGGATTCTTTGTTTTCTTCATGGAATCGGGTTTTGCTGTCAGGAGTCAACACACAGTGCTGAGAAAGCAGTGGTTGTTTCCTAAGTGATAGGTGTATGAAGTTTTTGGAGCTGTCACCCACATCATCTGATTGTCAGCAAGTAAAGATCAGTCATTTATCAGCATTTTTGTCTTGTTTACAAGGTCAGAACAAAATATCATGTTGACAATATGGCTTCCTACATTTATGGCCAAAGTCCTAAATCTGTAATCAGAGCATTATACTGCTGCTGTGGTACATGAACAATAATCTAGTGATTTTAATAATTTGCACCATATTTGCTAGTTAGATTATCAAATATATAATTAAACAGCTGATGCTTTCTTCCATCTCGAAGTCCACTCTCCTGGTGCTACAGCCTCTACTGAGGACTGTGTGCTGGGGATGTTCTTGGGGATTTGTGACCCCCACAATGGGTCTGATTGTGATAAGCTTCACTGCACTGGGAAATGCATGAATAAATCTATAGGGAGAGGTGGACTGTTGTCCTATTTGCATGATGGTCTGAAGGATGTTACTTATCATAAGGAGAGTAGTGGACATTTTTTAGTATCTTTTCTGATCCTAAATCATCTATTTAAGAGGAAAAATAAATTAAAAAATCAAAACAACAACAAAAAATAAACCACAGAGAATAAGAACTTTGAAATCAGGCCTTTTGTTAAGAAGTTTGGTTTGCGATTTTTAAAGAACTTGGTTGACTCTGACCTGTAGTTTTGACCCTCCAAATGAAAACTTCCAAAAATCCATGCCAGGCTGAGACCTTTCCTTGTATTTTTTGGTACCTTTAGTCTTGTAGTGCACTTCTGAGACAATGTTAAACACTAGTGAATGAGATGCTGTAGTTGCTTCCCGCTGTTGCCACATGGCACTGCTGAACTGGAAATCTTTCCTGTTTGACTTCCATGAGAGCTCTCCCCTGCTAGAAAACACACATGCTTTGTCCTGTTGTTAGTGGTAAAGTATTTCCCTGCTCTCCTGGTATCAGACACATTTTGATATCAAAAAAGGTCCATCATTTCCTTCTTCCATGCTATTGATGAGCGCAGGTAATGTGCCTTCTCTTTTCTCTGTGAACATAGAAAGCTTCAGTCAAGGGCTGGACTCAAAAGACACAAGAGTGAACTCCTCTCTTCAGCACATTTATAACACTGTAAATGCTGGTCTGGATCCTGTGGTTGCCCTTGGTTTGCTTCTTGGTCTGCAAAGCACCTGGCAGGATGCTGGGTTGCATCAACAAGGGCAGCAGCAGCAGCAAAGTCATTATCCCACTCTACTCAGTGCTGGTCAGGGCACACCTGGAATAGTGTGTTCTTTTTTGCTCCTTGATATACAAAATATACGTGGACAGTCTGGAGAGGACCCAGAGAAGGACCACCAAGATGATCAAAAGACCAGGAGGCTGCCATATGAGGAAAGGCTGAGAGAACAGGGTTTGTTCAGCCTTGAGAAAAGAAGACTTAGGGGACACCTTATTGCCACGTTCCAGTATTTAAAGGGTGACTAGGAAGAAGATTGTGACTCCCTTTTCATAAGGAGCCATGTGGAAAAGAGGAGGGATAATGGGTACAAGTTGCTCCTAGGGAGAATATTTTTGACAATGAGAGCAGCCAGTGGAATAATCTCACCAGGGAAGTGATAGATTCTCCAACACTGGACAGTTAAGATTCAGCTGGACGGGGTGCTGGGCCATCTTGGCCCTTTGCCAAGGAAGGTTGAACCAAATGATCCTTCAGGTCCCGTCCAACCTGGTATTCTGTGATTCCATATGATATGATTCTTGTAGGGACCAGAAGACAGTTCAAAATATGTTTTGACTGTGTGATGTCTAATTGTTTCCTACAGACTTGCTCAAGTCTGGGAAGCCAAGCAGAGGTGTAATCCTATGTATGGTTTAAGCCTGAAAGGAGAGTAGGTGCTCGTATGTCTGCAGGATATGCTGGGATGCTTGCACGCTTCTTCTAGTCTAGTATTAAGGTCACCTTCACAAGGATATACTGTCACACTGGCATATCTTTTCAACCTATTTTTCAAGCCTTTTAAACCTAGATTAGACCAGTTAATTATTTTAATGCCTTCACATTCAGAGTTAGGATCTTGCATGGTATTAATGCCCATTTAATTAAAGACAACCAGCCAAATCTTCCATTTAAGCTTCATAGGTTTTGCCTATTAACAACACTGTATTTTGTCTATCCTTACACAGATCATGACATGAACACAAAGAAAAAAGGTGGAGAGGTGCATTTAATTAAATAGCAAGCATAGGTCAAGTGTTTGCCTCATATGTCACTGTATAGCAAAGACAACTGCAGAAAAATCTCAGGAAAATCAGCTACCCAGTGAACTAGGTCTGCTGGTGAGCCCTGTGGTGTCTCTCCCTTGGAGAAACCATCTGCAGAGCCTCCTGCTCTGCCTTGTACCTTCACCCTTATTATGTCATGTTTATTTACTCAGGTAAGAGAAAGGAAGCAGCAGGACCACCTGAAAGGGTGGATGTTGCTCATCATGAGCAAAAGAAACCAAACAGGCCCCTTTGTTACTGAGTAACAGCCTTTTTTCATGGATTTTCAGGAAGATCTATATACAACACACATCCTCCCTCATTAAAGGCAGCTCGAACACTTAGCAAAGGTCAACTCCTACCTGGGGTAGAGCTGTGGGGAGACAAGAGGTTAAGGCTGGTAAAATTCCCATGATATCTTATACAGAGGTGAAGAGATAGCATACGAGAAAAAATCAGAAGAAATATCATGTCCAGCCACTTAAAAGGACTGAGCCTTTAACTCTTGGAACTTCTGCAGTAAATATTTGTCAGCTGGTATCTGGGCTGCTCATCGCTAGCTACTCAAAAACAATCCTCTAGCAGTTAGCTTCCGAGAAGCCTTTTTCTTATTCTCTTTATCTACTGAAAAGCTGCTGTGCTGCTGTGGGAAGCCAGCCAGTGCTCATTCATATTATCTGGAGGCCACAGTCCTTCATCAGGGCTCTCTACTGACAGGTGCTGCCCAAACACAAAGTAAAAAATTATTCCTGCATCAATAGTTTGTGAAGAAATTATTCTTACACAGATTCCTCTTTGTCTGTGGATTATGATAAAGAGTTGTATTATATTTTCTTTTCCTTAGAGGTGGACCAAAACTGGAATCCCTTGTAGACTTAAGACAAAATAGGAGAAAGAATGTGCTCCCTTACATCTTTATTTCGATCAAGATACGAGATAAGAAGTTGCAAAACTGCAGAGGGAAGAAATGTGAAGAGAACTCCATCAAAGCCAGGTTTTGCACTTAGTTAGGAAAGGTGAATTTATTTTTCCTTTGCTAATTTATTAGGGGGGTTTCTGATGTTTCTGATCGCTGCAGAATGACTCCCACTCTCTGTACAGCTGAGGGGAACTTACTGTGTTTGACACTGGTGGAGTCACCAGGACTTTGCACTGCCAGGCTCTAACTTTTCTCCCTTGTGACTCAACTGGGCATGTTAGAGAGTGATCATGCAGCCAGCAGGCGTAGACATCACCAACTGAACAGTGAGCACTGCCATAGCTTTTAAGAAGGCAATGGTAATGCCCCAATTAACAGGACCTGCCCATGTAGATCAAGAACTTGGTCCTAAAACCAAGGAAAAGCCAAAAAACCTAAGTCATATCAGCTCTGTAAATTAAAGGTTTTTCAAAGGCTTGTCTTTTTTTCTGAAGTTCAAAACTTGGTTCCCATGTTTCCTTCTTGATTTTCTGCTTTCCCTTTTCCCTTCTTTAGCTGTAAGGTTGGAGTCTTCATGCATCAGTTCAGAGATAACATGGCAATTTGCCAGCTGCAACTCACTAGTGCTGAGCTTATTCCTTACAAGGAAATAGCAGTTGTCTGTGGGGAAATGTCTACAAAAATGATTAACCAAAAAAAGAAGAAAAAAAGAATCCCTTATGAAAAATGTGCACTACAAATCAATGGCAAATACTTTCTTTGTATGTTTCCTGGCACATTTAAAATGTTGCTGAATATGAAAAGTGAGGTGGGACAAGTGGGAAGGTGAGAAGGTGAGACTGTTTCTCACAACAGCCTTTTCTGCAGAACGGCCTGGAGTAGGTGAGGAGGGTGATGGGTCTCTACAGGCGTTTGTGTGTGTTTTCAAATGTTCCCAGCCCCAAATCTGTCTTTTCTCAGACAAGACTGAAGCCAGTTGTGTTGCAATTTTGGACACATTTATCCCAGTAGCGTGAGAAGGTATACTGGTTAGAGATGAGAAGTCTTATTTTGCCTTCCTCTGTGCTTCTAACTTTAGTGTAACTAGTGTCAAGGAACCAACAACTACATCTCATTAGTAAAATAATTAGCCATTGGTCTCTTTCCTCAGCAGCTTCAGAAAGTGTTGACACAACAGGGGATCCAAAGCGTGAGGAAGAGCCACAAAGCAAGTATCTGATACAGGTGTGCAGAATTAGACCAGTGCTGTTGGTCTAAAGATGAGAAATACTTATACTGAGCTGAAGTGAACTTGTAGATGTATCTGTGTTTGAGATTTAAAAACTAAGATGAATCTGGTTTTCATTACCTTAAAAGCACATTACTAAAACTTTACTGTGTATCATAATTTAGATCTGTCCACATATTTTCATACTGGACTAGGTGTCACACCACCTGCCTTCTCAACAAAGCTTTACTAGAAGCAGCTATATGAAATATGAAATATGAAATGAACTGCATAGTCTCAAAAGCTAAGAGGCAGATCCTGCCCCTTTTGGGCTTGCTGAGGTTTTTGCCAGTGACTTTTTAGCAGGGAAGTGTCTTATTAAAAAAAGTGCACTCCTGTAAAGAACATTTAATGTCATGACTTCTAACATTTGCTGCTGTGGATGATTTGCAAGTTACTGATGAGAAAGCAGGATATAAATTATTAGACCCACAATTTCAATATTAATAATTCTCTGCATTATCACAGCACTTTTCAACCTAGAAGCTCAGTACACCACTATGCATAGAAATGTATGAGAGCTAGCAGGGAACTCAAGTAAGGTATTTTTTTTCCCTTGGAGGCCAGATGCTCACATCTTTCAGGAGAGGATGACAGTGAGAGGCAGCAACCTGCTACACTGCCTCCTTGTAGTAAAGAACAATCAGCTCCTGGTGCCTCCTCAGTGGTGGGGCTGTCATCAACCCTCCAGTTCTTGGTAGCTCCATTTCCAGGTACCTAATGAGGATCCTTCACTCTCTGTAACCAGAGAACATCCTCCAGAGAGAGAGAATCCTGGCAGTTTGTATAAAAAAAGACTACCCCTTTCTGTTTTTGGTCCCAAAGCACTGAATTCAGAAGCTAGGGGGTTTTAAGCACTTAATTATGGGAATTTGCTCTTATTTGGGTGTGTACAGATGTAGATGGGAATGCAGGCACAAGGAAGTTTTATATCTGATCTGCAGAACCAATGTGTACAGAGACCCAGAAACAGCATGGTCCTTCAAAAATTCAGCAACACATATTCAACAGTTCCAGATTGTAAACACTACATCCAGCATATAATTTATGACTCTGACTGCTCTCTATTTTTTCAGTAAAAATTCAATAAAATAATTTCTGGCACAATTTTAATGTACATTGTGGTAAACAATGCTTTTTCTGTCTTGCAGCACTGAGTTGTGCTGCTTTAGCTTTAAGGGGTAAATAAATCAGTATGTATTCATTAGAACAGATGAAACTTGCAATCAGAGGTATGAAAAAGATGTGCTCTCCCAGTTCAAGAGAGACAGGGAACTACTGGAGAGAGTCCAGTGGAGGCTACAAAGATGATGGGGGGTTTGGAGCATCTCTCTGACAAGGAAAGTCTGAGAGTTCTTGGACTGTTTAGCCTGGATGAGAGAAGACTGAGAGGGGATCATATCAATGCTTATCAATATCTAAAGGGCAGGGTTCAAGAGGATGGGATCAGGCTGTTTTCAGTGGTGCCCAGGGACAGAACAAGGGGCAATGGGCATAAACTGTAACACAGGAAGTTCCATTTGAACATAAAGGAAAATCTTCTTTCCTTTGAGGGAGCCAGAGCACTGGACCATGCTGTCCAGACAGGTTGTGATGCCTCCTCTTGAGAGATTGAAAACCTGCCTGGACATGGTCCTGTGCAACCTGTTCTATGTGAAACTGCTTTAGTAGCTGTGTTGGACTAGATGGTTCCCAGGGACCCCTTCCAACTCCCACCATTCTCTCATTACGTGATTATTACATTAAGCACACACAAAACTCTCAATGACTGTGTTGTTACAGTGTTGCAACTCTACCTATATCACAAAAAGGAAAAAGCTAATATCAAAGTTAGCATTTTAATGCAAAAGTTAATTCACCTAGATTGAGTATTTTCCCTTTTATTCAGGTCACAGGATAGATCTAAGCTGCAATAGTCACAGAAGCTGAGATTCTCACAGCTTTACAGCTCCCACCTTTGGTGTTTGATTGTCCAATAGTATTAGCACTACAGTAGCCTGATGTTGGCATTTAGTTTTCTTGTTTATTTTAAAATATGAGTGAAAAAGAAACTGATGATAGTGAATTTTATTTGCTTACTATTACTATTTGGTTCTCCAAAAGTTTGCTGTGGCAAATATGTATAAATTTTCATCATGTAACTTGCAGAGATCAACTGCAGCAAAACTAGTCACAATATTAAGAATAAATGCCTGCAGATGTTTTTATGGAATCAGACTCTTGAAAAAGAATCAATTAACATTCACACCTTATTTGTTTGAAGGTGGGTGCTGAACCACTGTTTAGATGGTGACACTTTTCATTTTGCAGCATGATGTCTCTTGGTAACAGACAGGAAACAGCTTTGTAAGGAATATAATCTTAGCAGCCAAGCAATAGTAATGT
This sequence comes from Galbula dea, assembly GCA_013399015.1. Classification (NCBI taxonomy): domain Eukaryota; kingdom Metazoa; phylum Chordata; class Aves; order Piciformes; family Galbulidae; genus Galbula; species Galbula dea. The sequence continues at coordinate 940,910 of VWZX01010570.1, read as the reverse complement.
AAAACCTTGTAAATTTGTCAGGGGATCAGGGAGCTAGGGGGGGCAGGTGTGTAGTAAATGCTTTTAAAATAAGAAATAAATATTTTGACTGTTGGAACTCTGAACGTGCCATGGTGACCTAAAAATGAAGACAGAGAAATCTAGGCTTATTTCATAAACAAAATTAGAGATACTCATGCAGTGGTCCAGAAAAAAAAAAAAAAACAAACTAACAACCCTGGATATTTTCTGGTCTTTTTTTCTGTGTTTCCTCCAAAGTCCACATTAGAAATGTAAAAATGGCAAATTTCAAAACATTTTTATAGGAGTATTGTCTTTTCAGTGCATCATTCATTCACTTCCTAATTTGTTTTGCATCACATAACAGTCATAAAAGGAGAAAGTTTTCTGTGCCCACCAAGGAATGTACCACTAGAGAAGGGCAGCTCATGGGGCTTCCTGGAATCAAGGAGCAGGGCTTTTGTTGCTTTATTTACTGGTCTACTCTTCCATAGGAACAAAGCACTATTTGATCCCCCCTTTTTTTTCCACTAAATCTCATTTTCTCAGTAGTTTACCCCCATCCATGCGCTCAGCAGAGGTGTTTACAGCACTAATAAAAGCATTTTTCTGGGGAGGTTCAGAAGTCATTGCATTTAATACATTTGTGGATTTACTTTTGAACATCATCCATTACTCGCAACAGGTATATAACAGCAGAAACTGAAAAATACTTCTTTTAGTGCCAGAATTAATAAATAAATAGTTCAAGCATATGTTAGCAAACAGTCTTTTTCTTGTATCATTACTTATATAAGTGCCCCAAGAACTATTCTCTTCATACATCTTACTTTAGCCATCCACCTGCAGAGAGGGAAGCGACCATGTTCTCTCTGCTTAGCACATGGGAATTTAGCAGTCTTCTCTACCAATATGTTATGTCTGCAGATTAGAAGAGACACAGACTCATCTCTGGCCAGGAAGCTGCTGGCTCCATACTCATTATGGCGGATTGATCAGTTTATACTGATTACAGGAAATGGCTGTTAACTGGGTGAATAAATAACACATCTGTGAGCAGGGATTATCTTAAAATTTATTATTCCTTTCTCCAAAAACGATCCTGTAGAAAACCAGAGGAGGGGCAACAGTGTTCTATTCGATGGCAGAAAGATTTTCTTCATTTCCAATAATGGCAGATAATCATTTCCCAGCTTCCAGAGAGGAAAAAGTGGGTATCATTTTCTGTCCCTTCAAAGTTTCCCTCACAGGGTGCTAATAGCCCAACTAATATTAGCAGATATTAGCACATAGTGCCCTTGAGTAACTACTGCATCATTTTGAGGAGTGACAGGTTGATCCTAAAAACATGGAAGAATTGCATAACACCGGGGCTGCAGGCAGATGAAATGTCCTGTACAGTGCATGGACCTGAAACACTGGTCCCAGGGTTTATGAGTGGGCTCTTTGGATTTGGGAAACACTTCCCATGGTGTGCCACAGCTTTTTGTGCTCATTTCACAAAAGATGAGGAAAGGCTGGTGAGAAATGGAAGTGCAAGTTCACACTCTGCAGTTTTCTGTCTTGAAAATGCTGTTACACTGACCACACTATCTGGTCATGTTTGAGGAAGAAAGTTTAGTGGCCTGCACTGGGCAAGAATGTTTTATTCTTTTCATTTTTCTCACTTATAAAAAAAAAATAAGTAAACATTTTTTTGCATTTGAGCCATTCTTGCCTATCTATATTTTAGCATTATTCTGCTCCTTATATTCGTTTCCAGTCTCATTCATAACAAACTAGGTTTTTGCATCATAGTACAGAGTTATTTGCTTTCCTAAGAGCATGATTAAAGTTTAAAATAAAAAGAAACTCAATTTTAATATCGCTGTGAGAATAGGGTAAACGTTTTTTTGCAGTAAAGTTTTCACCTCTACTTGCTTTTGGTGCTTATTATAACTTAATTTTTTTATTCAGCTTGTAAAGTGCCCCTTTTTAGCCTCTAGCTGCTGGGTGACACCATCTGTGATTTCCAATGAAATTAAATTAAGTGAAAATCCAATCAACAAAAACATTTTTGCGTCCACAACTTCATTGAGTGTCTTGGGATCATATGTAAGTGACGCCTCTCAGACAGGAAGCACAAACACTGTGTAAGACACTTTTAAGTTAAAGGAGGAAATTTCCCAGAGAATGGAATAGTTAATGTGTTATTTCCAGTGTATCATGCCCAGTTTAATTAATGATTAATTATCATTAATGACCCTGGCTCAACCCTTCTCGGCAATAGGCATTCAGAGTGACCTCTCCATTACTCTTCAGCAAGAAGCCCGTCTCCAGGTACATCTTTATGATGTTTCAGTGCCCTGAGAGCACAGATTTTGCTACCTGCATAGTGCCCCTGCACACAAGCAGACACTAGGTAGGCTCTGCAGAATAATGGTAGAGGGCACCAGTGTTTTGCTTAGAGACTGAAGTATGGACAACGTGGCACATTTGTTAGTCTTAATATTCTTGAAACAGCTGGCAGAATCTGAGGTTGGTGCGAGAGCAAGGAGAAAAAATACTGTAATTAAGAGAAGAAAGAGATCTTTTTGCGCCTGCCATTCTCTTCTTTTCCTTTCTGCTGAGATGGACTTCATTACTTTATTTTCTCCTTTCCCATAACCATATTGTAATCTCCACATTAACCAGTTCATAACAGGAAGCATAATGACTTGGATTTCAACAAAATACCAGTAAAAAACATCCCTTGGGAAGCACTTAAGTGGTCAAAGCTTGGTAATGTGGTTTATATTCTTGTATCTGCACTAACATTTTGCTCATCTCTCCACATACTCCTCTGTGAAGATATCTAAATAAAAGATATAAACGTATTCCCATTCCAGCATACTCCCCTTTGAGTCAGAAAGATGTGTTGATTTTTCACTACTGAGTTTTGATAGAATTTTCCAATAGGACTTTACACAGTCTGTGGCCTCAATGACTCACAGTGCAGTTGCCAAAGAGCAGAAGTAGTGATTTCCACCACAGTGGTGAGCTAATTTAGTAATGGACAGAAATGATAACTTACAGAACTAGAACAAAGTATATGATGGTAATCCCAGCACTTCCCAGTAAACACTTTACGAAAGTGGGGATCAATGTCTAATAGTATTGGTTACTATTAGTATCCTCCTGAAACATCTAGGGGTTTTTTTGTCTTACTTAACGGAAAAATGAGGTCACTCTGAGAATTTATTGGCAGAGAAACTTTAGAAGAAATCTTGGAGACTTAGGTCTTTGGGGTTTTTAAACCAGAATCACCTTCTATCTTCTAACCATTAAGTTTGCAGAATCTTTCCAAAGAACATGGAGTCCTTAGCTCAAGGAACGTAGACTGCAGAAAAAGGACTTAACTAGTGGAAGCATTTTTCATTTTATATTAGAGTCTACCTAGAAATGGTGGAGGGGAGGGATGCCATCCAGAGGGACCTGGACAGGCTGGAGAGGTGGGCCCATGCCAACCTCATGAAGTTCAACAAGACCAAGTGCAAGGTCCTACATCTGGGTCGGGGCAATCCCAAGCACCCTTCCAACTTTGGCAATTCTATGATTCTGTGATTCTATGAAATTTCTTTTCCAGGTGGACTCCGTGGTCTCTGATACATCTCCTTGAATGTAACAATATAGTGGGAAAATCATTTGAAGAAGGTTAGCAGTGTTAAAAAGAAAGGCAAAAGCAAAGAATAAGACATCAATCCAAATTCTTTATACGTGAATGTTCAGCTTTATAGTTCTATCACAGATCACTTAGCAGAGGTTGGGACTTTTTAGTTCAGCCTTGTATATTGGGAAAAAGAGGCATATGCGTGTGTAAGTGAAACAACAGATGTCACCAGGTGTCACTACTATATGGGATTTTTCTTTCTGTGTGAGCAAATGGCCAGTTTGGGGAAGATACATTATATATTCAGTTTTTGCTTAAGCATTTGGAATAGATAGGTAGAAAGGGCTCTGCAACTGTAGGAGAACTTGCTCTCTTTTTTCGGCTAGTGTCTTGCACATTGTTTATCACTGGGAAGATGGAGAGGCATTGGGCTGAGGTTTCTGCTAAGGGGAATCACCCCAGCTACTGTTGTAGCATCTCTTTTCTGGAATTAATACAAAACAGTATAAATTAAACAAAATGCACTTCTGGCAAATGAAAATGTTCTCAATAGCTGCCTTTCTCCAAAGCTCACTGGAGGTAATGGGAGTCTTCTAGCTGATCGAATAGACTTTGCATCACTCCCTGTTTTGAAGATCTCTTGCTCCCTACCTAATATTGTGCCTTGTGATGTGCTGCATTGCAGCTCCATCTCTGGAAGAAGCAGTGTTGGAATTGATGAATCACTCTCCTTCTTGAGATATTGCCATATAGGTCTGTAACTGTCATAAATAATATTGCAGTGATAAAATTTAAAAGTCACGATCTGTGGAAAAATCTAATCCCCTTTGAATCTTCACAGCTGTCTGCCTTTCACTTTTTACCAGTAACTTCACCTGATTCACTTCAAGGGGTAAACCTCTTTCAAAATATTTTCTTTCCTTTGCTTAAGAAACACTATCCTTTCCTCTGCGTGCTCTGACATTGCTTCTTCCTCTGAAAGCTGGTGCCCTTGGACATTTGAACCTCATTAAATTTAGAAAGCCTGGTGACTTGGTTTTGTTCCCATAGTGATGTTGCAAATCTCATATTTGCAAGGGAGTTGCGAGAGATTCTTTTTAAACAGATTCCTTTTCTCTTGTGGTTGCCGCAACTGAGTATAATATCATGTCCTCTTTTAGTTAGAAAACATGAATCTGAGACCTTTCCATGACACATGGAGCTTTATAACAACGTAGAGAAAAGGACATAATGCAGCAAGGAAGTAACTACTTGGTATATTTACTACTGGAAGAAATGCAGAAGGTAAAAAGAACAAAAATAGTTGAGGCAAAAATATTGTCAGATATTATATATACCAATGTAAACTGAGGACAAATTTTAGCTATGTGGGAAAGCATTTGTAGTCCTCTTACCTGTCTCAGGATAAGGCACGTGACAGGACACTTGCCTGTGCTGGAGTAACAGTTCTTTAATGAGTAACAGCTCCTTTTTGTGGCTCAGCAAGCAGTCCTGATGATGACTGTCACAGCCTGCAGGTGCACACTAGCACACCTCCATCTTAAGCACTTGTTCCTGGCCACACAAAGGGGGACCAGTTTTATTAAGCAGGTTTGAGGCCATCAAAAAGATGATATTCCTGATAGGTCAGAGCTAAAAATAATGTAGTACATTACACATTGTGTAATAAAGAGAGCTGGAAGCATTACAAAATGGCTGGAGAAATCTCCAACATTAATATTTTATTCAAGATCTTTTAGTTGTCTGTGGCATATTTTGATTGAGGAGGCTTGTGAGTATATTTATTTATTTTTAGATTTATGTAAATGTGCATAGTCAACATCTCTTGAGGCACCAATATAGCATACAGTAATATACACTGTGTAGTGTAGGCCCACTTCCATCAGAGCAAAGAAGCAAACTTTCTCACCCCAGCTAAATTTAAAAATAATAAAACCTGCTGAATTCCCTGAGAGTGCCCTTGACAGAGCAGGTAACAGCTCATAGCACCTCCACAGGGCTGGCAGTGAAGCCAGCACAAGGCTGGGAAGGAATTTGTGTTTCAGGGTCACAGGCACTGGTCTGATGCAGCATTGCCAGGTGCAGTGACCCGGAGGGTGTTTGCACAACACCCAACCAACCTGGCAGAGCGTTGGAGGAGAGACAGCTTTCCTGCTGCTTCTGCTCCACAGCACGCTGCCGTCTTTCAACAAGAAAACACCTGCAGAGGAAGCCAAGATCCCCAGTAGAAGACAAATGGCCTCAGGTGATGTTGCAGAGCCCAGCCCAGTCTCCCCAGGGCAGCCAGTCCATGGGCACTGGGTGTGAGCTCTGAAGGGATGCCTTCTGTGTCAGCCCTAGTGGAGAGGAGGTGTGAATTCAAGGCTGAGCTATTCCTGAGCTTACCTAATGGCAGAACTTGTCCATGCAGAAAGGCATGTGTCTGCAGCCTCTGCTCCCTCCTCTCACCACGTAGCCTTGGCAATACAAATTTTGGATTGAGGCAGACACGTGTTTGAATCTCTTTTTTTGATTCTAGCTCTAATGTTCTATCTGTCAATGAAATGATACATGTTATCCTTTAAAAACAAAATCTATCTTGCCAAGTTCTAGTAAAGCAACTTTCTAAATAGGTTTTTCTGGTAGGGGATTTGTTGTAATGAAGTCTTATGAAAACTCTACATAGTTTTTGATGATTTAGGAAGCCAGTGTACAGCTACATGATGGCTGTTACCCTAAAGCAGTGCTGCTAAAGAAAGGGTTGCCCAGGTGCTGTGGTGAGGGCTGGTGTGTGGATACCACCTGGCATGCTCTTGGGGAGGCTAGCTCCTGCCTGGCCTGGCTGTGGCATTTTCCCTTCCAAGAAATGGCCCATGAGACTGTCAGATCAAAAAGCTCTCCTTGAAGACCTCAACTCTCCGCAGCCACCCATATGGGTCTCTACTGAACCTACTCCAACAGGGAGACTATGTGCTGTGCCACAGCAAGCAGTTCAAGGATGCATAGTGCTTGGTGTGAAGGAGGGGACATCCCACACCTCTCAGGGGCTTAGACAGGACAGCTCCAATCTGTTCCCAGTGCCTGAGCACTCATCCAGGACTGAAGCACTACTCTAGAGTGGTTTGATTGGACCACTTTGCTCTTCTCCAAGCCAGAGCAGGCCAAACTGTCTATAAGGGCTGGGTTTACAATGTCTTTGGCCGAGGTATTTTTTGCAGGTAGAAATATGACAGTTATCAGAGATTGAATTACAAAATCTCATCTTGTTTTTTTTTTTAAATATTTCTGTCAAATTTTTGTGAATTTTCTGTTGCTTTGAAAGCATAAGAAACTACCCATTCTTTTGCAAAAATTTGGCATTTCCTGTTTCCTTAAGAAAAGGGAGGTGACATAGATTTTGGTTTTGGTAAAAAATAGGTTAAAGACAAGACACATTAAGTCGTCAACTTTTACGGTTTTTTCCTACAGCCACTTTTCAGTGCCCTTAAAATTATTTCACACTTTAAACTCCTATTTTAGTTAACTAAAATACCTTTTAAAGAGGTTTTTTATGACTCAGTTTTCTCTCAAGTGAGGATGATTAGCAAGACAGTCTTTCTTGCAAGAAAAAAAATAAGGATAAAACTGTAAAAATGAGGGTTGAAATCTTCCCCCCGACCCCATTTGCCCTCCTATATTTTCCTGTACACAAACACAATAATTTATTGCTTTTATTTGCATTTTATGTGAAGAAATGTGAGGCAAGAGAAGGGTTTCTTGCTCTATGTCGTTCAAGGAGAAGTTTTGAAAAGAAAAATAGGAAGGAAACAGTCAACCCAAAGTCTTGTTTCCCAGAAGTATCTCAGGACAGATGTCCTGCCTGTCCCACCAGGACACTGGCTCTTCTCACCTTGAGGTGTCCCTGTTGCCTGCTCTCATGATTGCCCCACCCGTGGAAGGTCTTTCCTATTCCCTGGCTCCTGTAAGTGAGAAATAAACATTGTTTTAGACTTGTCACTGTTTTCCACTAGTTGGCAACTTCCAGCTTTCTAAGGTTTGCTTTTGTCTAATTGTTTTGGTAAGTAACTCAGCTGCAGCCTGCAAGATGACAGCGGTTCCTCGTGGCTGACATGGGTTGCTTTGTACTCCTGTCACAATGTCTTTGGAAAATTGTTAGCTCACACTGTGGTAATTCAATTTTGCTGAATACCTCGTAACTTAATTTACTCTGTGGCAAAACATAATTGTATAAACAAATTGGTTCTGTCCACACCCTTTGTAACTTCACAGGGCATAATTTTAATATTAACTGCTTTGAGCTATGATATAGTGTAGACCCTGGAGCAGGGATGCGCCTGTAAGCATGGGGCAGATGGTTGTACTTCCACAGAACAGCTTTTATAGAGATCATTCACTGACTGTGAGAATAACAGATAAAAAAAAAAAGTGTCAGAAAAGGTGAGTTGTGATACCAGATAGGGACCAGGACCTCACTGCCTGAGGTTCCACACAGGACCAATGCAGCAACAGTCTTTGCTCTAAGAAGTGCTTGGCACAAACACAGAAGTAAATTTTAGTTACACAGAATCACAGAATATCCCAAGTTGGAAGGGACCCACAAGGATCATCGAGTCCAACTCCTATTTAGGTACAGGACAACCCCAAAGTCACACTATGTGCCTGAAAGTATTCATAGTTCAGCAATTATGTTAAAAATGTGGGAAGTATTTCCCATCATTAGCGTAGGAGATAATGCAAAATAGTCAAATAAAATGAAAAGACCCTTTCTGTGAAAGCAGGAACAACATACAGCTTGTTGTGTGCCTCAGGCTACAGCCCTAAAACCTGGATAACTGCCTTAATGAAGTTTGATGCAGACATACCTATGGTCAATGGCTGTAGGGTTGCTTTGTGGTGAGGATCACCATTTTAGGTTTTGGATACGAGAATATTGAAGGCAAGATCAATAGAGATTAGCTGTATTATGTTTGCTTTCAATTATGGAACTGTACACAAATATTATCAAAATTGTAATTTTTGATGATAAAAGTGGAAAAGAAACATAAGGGAATTTTTAATAGCAGCGAGGCAATTCTGGTCCTTTCATTTCCTTCAGAACCACCCTGTGAGTTTGTCTTTTGTTTACACAATGCTTGCTTTCTGCAGTCACAGCTTTGCCTGGGAAAAAAGGTGATGGAAGATGTTTTAAAAGAGACCAAAGAAACTGACTCCCTTTGCACTGCTACAAAAGTGCATGGTGAAGCTGACTAGGCCCACCTTTTAAAAAACCTGACAACCTATTGATCACTGTGGGATTATATCAAGGGTCAGATCAGCCCAGAGTTATTTCCAGAATCACCATCATCACCACCAGTCCCCACCTCATGTTCTCCAAATGTCCGGTTTGAATCCACAGATATTTCCAGGCACTCTCAAGGCAAACATGTGGTGCGAGCTCCTTGCAGCTTTTCCTTTAATGGATCAAGATGGTCTTAAGAAGGTGTTTAGTATATGCTTCCCATTTGCCCCCTCTCTGATATACAGAGGGATCTAGCACATCTGTGTAGTCCCTGCTGCCCAGGTGCCCAGTACTGGATGGCAGATGCTACTTTAAAACCTCACTACCATTAACACTGCATCTCTGGACACTTAAATATGTGTAAAAGTTTAGTTCTTCTCACTAAACTTTTATTTTATTTTTTTTTTTTGCCAGGCTGCCCCATGTTCAGTCCCTTCATAAAGGGAGGTGAGGAGGGGATGGCAGGCACACTGCAGCAGGAGGGTCTGGGATCCTGGCTGGCAGGTGGCTGTGGCTAGTTTGCAAGTCAATCAGTCATGCTCCTTTGAAACTTTATGAGTAGGTTTCAGCAGATGGTAAAGACTAACGTGGGTGCAATCAGCAGTTGAGAAACTCACCTTCAGAAGTCAGTTGTGATCTTATCTTGGGCCCAGGGTGTTCATCACAAATAACATTCATTGTTTGCAGCATCTGCCTAAGGATTTCCTTTTCTAATCGGTGGATCTATTATTAAAGAATAAATTTGGAAACTACTGATCTAACCATGTAAAGGATATGGATTTAAGCTAAGGATGCTTTGGGCACCAGGCAGAAAAGCCACAGGAAGAGCATGTTTACTAGTTCTTCCTAATGCAGTGACCCGAGGTTTATGTTCCCTGATTGTAGCAAGCTTTGTTTTTTGAGAGGGAGGTTTGGTCAATGCTGTCTGACAAATTCAGGTTTCCTTAACACTACTGCGAATATTTGTGGCTAACAGAGAATATGATCACTCCAAAATGCTATGTGTAGGTCTCACATGAGACATGAATTCTGTCCTGAGCAGGACTGAATATAACAATGTCCTCAAATGCTTTGCAGGCTTGTGCCGTGGTGTGTGAATTTAAGCATATGCATAAATATTTGCAGTATTTGGGCTATAACATTTGTTTCATTTTACAAAAATTGTTTACAGAATCACAGAAAGTTAGGAGTTGGAAGGGACCTCCAAAGATCATCTAGTCCAACCCCCCTGCCACAGCAGGATTCTCTAGACCAGGTCACACAGAAGTTTAAAAATGGAATCAAAAATGGAACCAAAATGTTGTCCTTTAATGTAGAGCAGATATCTTTTAACCAACATTTTGGAGTTTGTGGTTTTGAACTTTATTGTTGGTTTCAGGATTTGCTTATTCCTTCTTTGATCTGCCATGACATGTTATTTCTATCAGAGGTGGTCTCTGTATTAAGATGCAAGCTGCTTTAACAGTAGATTAGCCATTGTGATTAATGATGATAATGGATAAATGCTTTTGTCACTAACAAAACTGCATTACTGCATATAATCTTCAAAACCAGAATTAGAGCATAGCATTGTTTAATCTGTTTCAAGAAGATGGTAAATGCCTTGAGATATTGATCCAACCTGCAAGTCTGTTTATAAGGATACTCTTTGCCTGCTTGCAGTGTGCTTAGATCCAATCTAATAAGAGCTCACTGAATAATAAAGAATGGTAGTCACCCAATCCTAAAAATTTAGATTGACGGAATTCCCTCCTCAGTGAAGACATCTAGAGCTGCCCATAAACCCATTACTGTCCACTCACCCATAAGCCAATAGAAGATCTTGGGTTATTGGAACTCTTAGCTTTAAGAGAAATTGCTTTCCTAAATTTGACCTCCTACACTAAATATAAAATATGGACCATCTGTAATGAAGGGATTGCAGCCCAAATAGCTATCATCTCTCGGTGGCAAAGGTTAGAAGGTTGATGCACATTGGTTCCATGGGGATGGAGATGTTGGTGACCTTTTGGCATGAAAATGGTCACTTGGAGCTGTAATGTGAGAGAAAGGGGTCAGGTATTAGCCACTAAAGACTCTCTGATGCTGTGTCTTTGTTAAGCTTTTACAGAAAAAGCCATGGAGGCATTATGGGAAACAGCATCAAATCCCATCTACCAGATCTGAATATGATACAGAGGAAAAGTGAAACTGGATATATGCTCCATTTAGGTAGCATTTCTACACTTCTTGAAAGGACAAATGTCATCTGAGCTTATATGGAGCATTTATTTCAAAGGAAAAAAAGGTAAAAAGCCAATTTAGGTGTTTGTGGATTAATCTTTTTGTGCTCCAGCACCCAACGTTATATTTGACCAATTGTGATGGGCCAAGTGCATGAGCACAAATATGCATTGTCTTTACTTAAGGAATTAAGTGTTGTAGAAAGCAAAACAAAAATACAGTATGTGGTTAAATGAAATTGCCACTGTCTATACCCTGTGTTTTAGTGTAATTCCTGTAAATGATTGTGAGGGGCTATAGAGGGAAACACAGTGAACACAATGTTCCTTTTTGATCAGCAGCTTTTAACAAAGAAAGGATGTTGAACATCTGAAAGTAGGGAGTGCAGAGTTCACTGCAGGTCACCATTAAGGACAAGAACAAGGTAATGTAAGAGGCTGTGTGATTCCAGGTTGACAGGAGGATTTTAAAAGATCAAAAGTGGTTTATATATATGTTATAGAGGACCAGAAATGCTTTCAGTTAACAGATGAAAATGCTAATGTTTAGAAATGATGAAAGCAAGACAAATGTGGTGGTGAATTCCAACTGAGTCATCAAAACAACAAGTATTCTTAGTCTGTGGTTTTTAAGAGATTATTGCAAATTGTCCATCAGTGCAAGTGCGGTAAAAATGGTTATTCTGTGGCTACCTGAACTGTTCACTGCTTTTGTTATTTTGGGATGGCAGAGTTGACAGGGAGTTGCAGCTTGCAATATTCTTTTAGATCTAGACCTATTTGAATAAGTCTTTTATTTTTTTAAGCTTTAAATTGTACTCTCTTCATTTCAGTTACAGCAATAGAATTGTTTCTACAGTAAAATTAAGGAGCTGGAGAGAAAAGAAAGAAACAATTAATAGCTGTTTCTGATAGAACCTTCATCAGTTTAGTGTGAAAAAGAAAAATGATGGAGTAATATTGCCACCAGCAATTCCTCAGTCAGGTGACTTTTTTGCTAGATCAATTCTTGTTGCTAAGCAACAAGCAAAAAGACATGGTTTATGTTTTGGTAAATCTTTTATTTTTGAATATTCTGTGCTGGAGTTTCATGTACTGCATCTATTACTAATGCTGTTGATTCCAGATTCAGAGTACCTTCTGAGCCACAGGAGCCCTTCTTTTGTTATTTAAAGGGGACAATGCTACTTAGTTTTCAGGAAAACTTTTGTGGCTAATACACATTTGAAAATACAAAACTGAGCCAGTGATTAGAGAATTTGTTAAAAGAAAGCAATGGAAAAATCATTAAAACAACTCTGACATTTTTGGTTAATGATATCTACATTAATGAGTTAATTGCCAATGCATCACATTTTATGTCACTATCAAATATTAATGTTATCAATGTTATAATAATAGCATCTATTGATATAATTGAAGCTTGCTTTCCAATAGGTGTCACCATGAATAATACCATTGCAGTATTAAAATCAATAATAAGAATATTAGGAGGGCATTATAAAATGTCAATACAATGAAAACCACTTAAATAAATGCTTGATGTAAAACAAACTGACTAAATATACTAAGCTGTGATTTAAAAGAATAAATTTACAGCACAGTGTAAAACAGTTTGGACATTGCAACTTTACCGTTCTTAAAAGCATCAGACTAAAACTATTAATACAATAAAGCTATGAAGAGAAGAAAATGCTTGTACATTCAGTGAGAAAATATTTAAAGAGTATATGATATATCTCAGAAAATTACAAATATTGCAAGTGGTTTGATATTACATTTAAGATAAGGCCTTTTTGTTGCAACAGTCCAAACTCTGCTAGCAAATATCAATGCCTGTCTTCCTTTGAGGTCAGCTCAAGACAGCCACACAGCTGAGTCTGGAAGGATGCATGCCTGGCTAGCTTACATTGGATATAAAGAAAGCAGCAGCCAAGCCCTGGAAGAGCTCTGAAAGGACAAAACTCCAATTTTCCAACATGAAACATCTTGTCAACCCATGGCCATTCTGTTCCATTGCAACAGTAGCATGCTAGAACAAAGACAAGGGTCTTAGGGTAATTCTTCATGCCTTTCAGCAATGCACAATGATGCTAAAAAAAAAGAAAGGCTGCAAGAAGGAGTCTTTGACAAGTTAGCACTTGGCTAAAGTCAGTGCTGTTTGTGTGGAATAGCAAGCAATGTGTGGAAAAAAAGGTACAAATAAGTTGCTTGATTGCCATACAAGGAGAGGGCAAAATACCCACGTAGTCTGGACTCTTGTTAGCACCAGTCTTCATCCTGACAGGCACAAAGAACTTGGTGGTTGCTAGCAGCCGCCTGGTTCAGGGTCATTTGGTCCTACACTGAGTCTGTGGAGGACTGCGAGGCTCAGCCAGGAAGAGGAGGGGTGGGGAAAGCAACCTCCAGGGACCACAAGGATGGCCAGTCATAAGAAACACTGATCCTCAAAGACATGCTTGCCACTGGGGAGTAGTCATTTTCTGCAGAAAAACAATTTTACATTACTTTCCATCCTGTGTGGTATGCTGAGCTGGGTGGGAGGCAACAGGGTGTGCACATGGCAGACAGGTTCAAGCACCTCTCCCCACAGAGGGAGGTGGGTAGCAACTCCAGCAGCTCTTTCCGAGGCACTGTAGTGTAAGTTATAATTAAAACTGCAGAAGCCAATGGTACTTTGAACAAGCATCCAAGTTGTTAACTCTGCCTGTCTTGCTATTTTTGGCTGCTTGTGGTAATGATCTCCATTCCCCACCAAGCAGGTTTTGCTGCTGGAGACACAGTGCATTTGAAAGTTTACCCGAGAACTCTATAAATCAAAATCATTAATCTGAAGGCTTTTTATTACTGGGGTTGTCTTCACCTCTATCTGCCAAAAAAGTTTTAAGAAAACTTAGATTTATTTGCCCCAAACCATTTGACATTTACTTCATTACTCAGTGGATTGCATTCTCCTTAAATAAATTTTCCAGTGATCTGGACTTTCACCATGAAAATCTGTACAGTGAACTCCTAGTTTATTATGCCTACTTGAAAAGGGTAATTTAATAAGGCATCAGTACAAATACTTAATTGTGCAATGGCTATTGACAATGCCTTTAAACAGTTGCATATTTGCCAGATTTAGCTAATGGAAGTAGAATTGCCACTTAATGTCTCAGTTTGCACGGGCTGAAAATAAATTGTATCTGACATTCCTTTGGCTTTTAAAGGACATATTTAGATATTTACAGTCAGATTGATCTATTGTTGCATTTGTGTTTCTTGTGTGAAAAAATATGAAGTAATTTAGATGGAGATACTTATTTACACATTCAGTGTTCATAATAGCTTCACACAATCTGATATTTCACAGACTTGAGGTATTGACATCAGGAAGAGTTGACCGAAAATAACTCGACAAAATCTTTTTTTTCCAAAACTTGTGTATCTGTCAGGTGTAAGCTAATTTGCTGGAACAGGCTACCTTTAATGACATGTCCATTTATAACAAGTTTTGTAAAATATGTTACAAACTGTTCATACAGAATTTTGCATCATTTCCTAGAAGTTCAGTTTCACTATGTTTTCTTTGGAAATGTAATTTACAACAAAAATAAGTTAAAGAGTAAAAGCAAATGATGGCATTTTGAACATAAGAAAGCAAGCTATCCTGTTTGCCATAAGCTGAAATTTTTCTTAAGTTTTTGGTTCAAAATACTCTTACAGTGTTTCATTCTGATTTAGAATGCAAATGAGATCTGCAATATTGAAAATGTTCATAAGATGGAAAAAAATTTGATATTGAGTTCTAGTGCAGATACATTTAACTTATTTTATATTCTCTGTTAGAAATATAATTACTTATATCTACACTTCCTCTTTCCTCACACCTCATTTAAGAAGCAAAAAACTTTTTCTAATGAAGCAACTTATCACAACATTAAGAGGCTCAATAGCAATTGAATTACAAGTATTGTGATACTGCATTTTTCTCAATGGCTAGTGCAATTTTAGCTTCTGTAATGGATCTACCTTAAAGCGTGAATCTACTTAATTCTGATGAAAGAAGTTTTTACTTTTACCAGTGTTCTGTAAATGTTCAGATTTGTTTGTAGATTGATATGTAAAAAAGTTTCTACTTTTGCTGAACTGTTGAGACATAGCATTGAAAACATAAATATCTGAGGGGTGTAATTTCTTGACTTAAGTTCCACTTCATTGTTCTATTGGAAAGAGCAGTGCTTTGCTGAGCACAAGGCTTGGCTTTCAAAAACTGACCTGGTCTCTGCTTGGACAACATGGACAGATATTTCTGCCATTTTAATTTCCATTTCTTACACAAATCTAGAAATTACTGTGCCTTGCACTGCTCAAGTCACAGGGCAGGACCAAGGCTGGCAGCAAAAGGAAGAGCTCTACAATTTGGGATAAGGTTTTGCTAAGTTTCTGTGCCTCCTGGAAGCAAGGGGGAGAGCTGAAACAGTTTCTTGCTGAGCCAGTGACTACAGCTTCCTTTTTTCCACTGTTCCTTTGGATCTCAGGGCTTAGGATTGTTGTGACTGAGAGAGGTATTTCTGTGCACAAGGTTTAATGCTGGAAGGGAAAGTGTTTCCTACCTTGTTTCCTGTTGCCTGTGAGCAAAGAATAAGGCATAAATTCATGTCTCTTAAGCTTCCCCTTTGTCTGTGACTACTGATTTGTACATGACCTGAAATCAGCCCTTGAATCTACATTTTTCAGAATCTAGAGAATTTCAGCCTGACTTTGCTGCCTAGAACAACTGTACCATGCATAAGCAATAAGCAGTGGTAAATACACATATTTTTAGTCCTAAATGTTTAGCCAGAGACTTACGGAAAGGCTTAAACACAAGAATATGTTAGTCTAAGCTCTGTCTCCACAGACTGGAGATGGCCTTCAGCGTTCTGATCCTGGGGAATGGCTGAGGGTAAATGGTGACAGAAGTTCTTTCAACTTCTATCAACAGTGCTGGAGCCATTTAGTGCTTTTGGGGGAATAAAAAAACCTTCAAATTTAACATAGGAATTTTATAGACAGTCAGCATACAGAATGTATTCTAATGCTATAGTGATTTCTTTGAATAACTTGGTGACAGATACTCATATAACTGCAGGTCAGTAGACTCTGAAAATATTAATTTTAGGCAAAATAGTAAGAATTACTATTGCTACCCCTAGATTAAAATGTATGCATTAATCAGATGAGAATTAACCTCTGAGACTGATGCTGTGCATTTTGTACCTTTTGCATTGGCCATACTTAATTTTAAATTAAAAGGCTACATTAATTCACTTTGTTAGCAGTTCAGTTGCATTCAGGAAACCTTTCTGCAGCCCTTCCAGCTGCTGACCACATCTGCTGCCTTCCATCTGCATGATCATCGTGTGTCAGTGAGCCATGAAACATGGCCACACGGTTTGGGTGCTAGAACTCAACCTGGACATGTCATGACACTTGTTGAATAACAAGCCTGGATCAATTCACTGAGATTTAAAGGGGAATCAACCTTAATGAGAGAAGGGACCATATAGGTAATGTTTCCTTTGCTTCTCCTGTCACTATATTCCCCAAGAAGATACTCTGACACTCTCATGGGCTAAAGTGTTTCTCAACAAGGTGCAGTTTCTTTTGATGAGAACCAGAAAGTCTGATGATTAATTTTGGGTTTTTTTCAGTTCAATGACAGATTTTGGCAACAGTAACAAGTCCCCTCTATTTAAAACCTCAGGCAATGTTTCTTGAGGTATTTAAGTGTTGGTGTTTTTTTCTGTACATTTGGTGGGATAATTTTTCTGAGGCATATGCTTAGATGGAAATGACCATTGGAATGAGAAATAGCACTAGAAAGCTTAATACCTGGATTCTCAGCTTCCGAAACTTCTGATACGGCATAGAGAGGAACTGACTTCCCAGTAAATAACATTGTGTCCTCTTGTACCTCCTTTTGTTGGGACAGTAACATGGAAGCTATGTGAATTCAGTCAGCTCACTATTCTTTTGATTCTAAAAGAGGGGTTAAGAATTACTGTGGTTTCCCTGCCTTAACTCTGTTTTTCCTGCTTTATTTTATTTTTGTCACCTTTGAAATGCTCAGGTGGTTACATGTCTGTTGATTTCTCCCTAAGAGCTTTGTATTTCTGGATGTTTCTGTGGGCTCCTACTCCATTGTACTGTATCTTTCTGCACGCATCTTCATAATCATCTTGAAGACATATCAGACAGAGAGAAGATCAGTTCTCTTTTGTGACTTACACTGAACTAGTCCTTAATTCTATGTGTTCTTGAAATGCAGATACTATGTGTTGATAAGGAATTACTTTTGATTTAGAAAATATCAAATCTTTCCCCTGGGAAAGACCACTGCCTGCAGTATTATAGTGAGTCAGGCAGTAGTAAATGGAGAGGAGTATAACACAAAGTGATAGTACCAAGTGATTAAAACAGGATAAAGGAAGAAGTAGTAGAGAAACTAGATGATGACCCTTGAGTCCAGCAGGATTTATCCCTCTGTACTCAGTGGTCTAAGGATGGCTCAGTTCCAATGATGCAATGATACAAACTGCCACCTAAGCTACAGGTTCTCATATTTGGAATTTGCTCACAGCTGATTTAGATTTGCCAAAGTTCATTATTTCAACATTAAGCAACAGTGGAAAATTCCACTCGCTGCTGGAGAGAGAATAGATTTTTGCAGCTAAAAGGAATTAATTAAGAGCCACTGCCTACAGTTTGCCTATGAAAAAGTGCATGTGGGAACTCCTCTGTAGGAATATGCATTTGTGTTTGTGTGTATGTCCCTTCTTTGGTGTTTTTTCAGCAATGAAACTGATACTCTAAACTCTCAGACATTTACCTAACTGTTGAATAGCTGTTGCTCAATCACTGGGAAACTTTTTGTATTGAGATATGGGGTATACCAGCTATGTAAGGGAAAACTATTTCGTGCTTCCACTGAGTACAAATGTGTAACCAAACTTTCATTCAAAAGCCTGTAAATGTCCACAGGGCAGATAACAATTTTCTTCTCTTGCCACTGTTTTGTTAAAAAAAAGAAAACTAATAATAAAGGGAAAAAAAAAAACCTTACAACATGGAGTAATAAAAAGATAATCTATAGTCTGGGGCCTTGTGTAAACGCAGTAAACATGAAGAATTTATTACGTTTTTCTTATTCCAGGTGGAGATTGTTAAAGGCAGGCTTACTTCTCCTGAACTGTTCAAAATTAACTTTCTTGGAGTGCAAAGTTTCACTAAATGTCTTCAAATCAACTTCAAGGTAGACGGTCTGAAAACAAGATAGTGGAAGCAATATGAGCAGGTGGAAAACAAGTATGTGGGGGAAGGTGTGTGGGTGCTCCCCTGAGGCTCATCCGCAGCAGGTTCCCAGGAGAGGCCAGGGAGGGAAGGCTGGTGCCCTACCAGAGGGATCAGCACCTCCAGAGAAGGGAAAGGGCTCAGATGCATTGGGGAAAGCTGAACCAATATCTGCAAAACCCGTCGCAAAGCCCTGTAGGTGTATACTCAGCTCAGGACACATCTTTAAGAATACAAAACCACATGAAGGCTTACCAATATCAAATGACTCTATATTTCAGACATGAACAAAAGAAAATGGCTTCTTTTGATTGTACATAACTGATCTTGCAGCAAAATATCTAGGCCTACTCCCCACATATTTTTTATATTATTGAGAGTATTACAAGTGCTCACTGATCTTACTGAGTTCACAGGTTAACCTGGTAACAAAAATGACTATGCACATTGTTCTGCATCTGATAAAGTTAAGTTTGTTGCTCAGCCTCTGCATACTCCTCTCTTGTTCCTACCTGTAGCACAGAAAATTAATTAATATACGTGTGGATGAGGTAAAGGTGATCAACATGAAACCTGAAAAAGTATGTTCCTAAATGCCACCATCATGCAGTAGCTGGGAAATTTGTAAATATTCGATCAGTTCTGAAATTAACAGGAAAAAATAGCCACAAATTGCACAGTGACTCTTGGAGCTGCAGACTTGCTGCAGCACAGAGAAGGCAGAGCGTGACTGCTCAGTGTCATGGCACAGCACAGCTTCTGTGCTTCAATATCTAACCCTGGCACACCATCAGCTAACTCCTCCTGAGCGCAGGTTTGGTGAAGCTGTCTGCAGTCACATGTTCATGGTCGAGTAAAATCAATGGAAGCATTTCCATGGAGCTCAGGAGGTTTCGAATTGAGTTTGCTTCATGCACCATAAATGACAGCTGTAACACTCTGCAAGTATGGATCTGTTAGTGCATGTTTCACCATTTCATGAGGATGTGGTGGAGTTCAGTATCATAAAGGTATGCAAGAACATAGTTCCTGTACATAAAATAGAGTTGTGAGTTCACCCTGCACCTAGTGTGCTATAAAAGAGATGCTGACCATTTAGCAGATTCCTCAATTCTTCACACAAATTTAGTGACAGATTCAGTTCCTAGTCACAGACAGATAGCTGAACAGGAAATTGCTGCTGAAAGCCAAATTCTGACCTCACTTCCCAGATTATAAATGCAGTGTTCCCTCTGACTTTGGTGAAGTCATCTGTGCTTTGAACAGTGTAAATGAGAGAGAATTGGGAACTATATTATAAAAATTCAGCACTTGGGATATGTTAGGAGATAATGTATTAGGGCATTAACACGTAAGTGAGGGAGTGTACACATTTTATCCCATGAAAATTCTACTTTTGATCTACTTTAAGATTATTTGTAGTATTATGTCTTTATTCTAGGCTCCCCCATTTACGATAATAGCATTAACACTGCAGTCCCCTTCTGATGTGGTGTCAGTTACGCTCTTCACTTTCATGGAGTAACGCTTTGAAATTTCAAAAATACTTGAAGATACTGTAACAGCCAGTGCTGCCAATATAGCATGGAACTGCTACTTCACAATTCAAGTAGTCAGCTATTGACTCGCGGCAATCTATATCTGCATTAAAATGGTGAGTTTTGGATTAATGTGGAGCTGAAAGCCCAACTGAGGCTCTTTGCTGCCAGCCTGTCTCTGTAATTGCAGCATGGATTTCACCAACCACAAAGGGCAAAATGAATGTGATCATCCCCAGCAGTCGATAGCACATTGATTTTTTTCACTCTACGATTCGCACAAATATTGAAGCTCATTTTTTAAGCAAGGAGGATTATTAATCTACATTTCTTAAAAAAATAAGTCCATTTTGAAGCATGGTACCTTGCAGGGCTTATTTAATGCACAGTATGTAAATCAGATAAGCAAAATATTCTTTTTTTCTTTTTAACCAAAAATTGGCATTCTCGGCAGGCTGTGAAACTTCATCCTCACCGTTGTGCTGTCATGTGTTGTATTGTTTGGTTAAGAGATTAAAGAAGGAAATGTTGGCAGGTCTCATTCTGGTCAATGGTCTGCGTTTTCTTAGTTTGGTTTCATTTTCACTAGCCCCTGAGGTTGTAAACAGACTGTGTACAACATCACCTGCGGTTCCTAAGATGAAACAATGATTCAAGGCCATTCTTCCCTAAATGGATGCAGTTAATCTGTGGTATAACAAATATGCTTTAAGTCAAGGAAACAAAGAAAGTTCCTGCCAATTAGTGGTAATTTTTCTGAGAACTGCAATATTCCTTTTTGTCATTGGCATCTCCTGTTTCTTGGGCAGGGGCTTTCTGAAATTGTATCTTCAACTGTATGGCTGTGAAAAAGCTTCAGTACTGAGGACCAGATTTACTACTCTTGCCTTTGTGTGTATGTGAACTGACAGTGCATACTGCAAAATAGGCAGCTGACCTGCGTGAGCAAAACAGATTCATTCAGTCTTTTATTATCTGTAGTCATATGTATGTGAATGTAATATAAGCCACATACTGGCTACAGGTTGACTTGTTTGACTAGACTTTCCTAGTTCTGACTTTCATCCCAGTTTTGCGGGTCAGATCACAGAATATTTCTTCAAGCATGCATTTCCACATCACTTTAACGAGTGCAGTTGCTGGGCCAGCTCTGTGCTGGATTTGGTCTATTTGTTAAAACTTTTCTCAAGGGAAGCACAACTCATGATAAGAAACATTCCAGGAGTGGCTATAATGAAAAAGTAGCAAACGAGGACAAATTAGATTACTTTTATAAATGTCCAAGGTCAATCAGGGCTCTCTTGTTCCTTCCTTCGTCTCAAGGCAATATTAATGAATGCAAAACCCCTCTTTGCCAAGGGGCAGCCTTAAATATCAAGTCTTCGTTTGTATGGATTTAATTCAAACCCCTGCTAAACCTTGAAACAAATGCAGGGTGGTAAACTACAATGTAGAAAAAAAAGACTGGAAGACAGTATTTACCCTTTGTTTTGGTCTTTTCACAGCCACCGCATTACACGCTCCCAGAAACAAACCCTTATTCAAGACAGTATATCTTATTTCTACCAGTTAAGCTGATGAGGAACCTTTCATAAGTCAGAAATGCTCCTTCAGGAAAATGTGACAGAATAAGATGCATTTGAAGCTGATCAGGCTCCTTGTTGTCATAAACTCTCCTTCTGGTTTTAACAGTTTGTCCCAGTAAATCCTCAAAGTAAAGGAGTTGCTATGTGTCATTAGCTGTGTGTTTACTTTCCTCAGGGTATTTTGCTACTTGCTCTGCAGCTTTTATTACACTTAGCAGTACAATAACATCTCAACATGCCCTACCTTCAATTCCAGAGAACAGTCGAAAGAACAAATATTAGTCACACGAAAAGATAATTCCCGGAACTAAACTACCATTCATATTATGATCTGCAGAAGTTCATACTTCAATTTCCCTTACTTCCCTAAATGTAAGAACAGCCTTAAGTATGAAAAATTTAAGGCATGAGCTGTGCTTTCTGCTTTTAATGTGCAGAATAACAGGATTGTAGTCCTCAGCTGAAAGCACTTGTTAAAAACGTGCTCCTCTAAGTGCAGTTCCAGACTGAGTAGCTGGTAACTGGTTGAGTTGTTCCGAGAATCCTTTTTTTCCCTTCTTTCATGATAAGCACCTGCAACAAAGGATGAATCAAGATGAAAGGCAGTAAGTCATGCAGAGCTTTCCAGGCATGATAAGTAACATAGCATAGCAGGTGTATATAAAAGGATCTCCTAACTAACTATATTCTGAGGTCATTACTCGATTACGGTGTGAAATGCCTTGGTTGGACTTTGGACTTTATACTACTCTAGACATTTGGAAGTAGGAGGAAGTTTTCCAGAAGTACTCAAAGTGTTGTGAGCTACCTCAGAGACTCTCCTTTATCTCCTAATTATGCCTTTTTAACTCCAGCTGGTTTTTACCTAACTCTCTGCTGTCCCACACACGGGGAAGTCCTTTACATTCTCCTAATTCCAATGATAATGAGGACTTCATGTGACATAAAGTCACTTCAGTGGATTGATTCCAATGATACAGACCAACAGAAAAAGATGGCCTAATAGTATAAATCAGACTGCATGGAATTAAAATAATGTGTCTGCAACACAGCAAAACAACCCACATATGTTTTTTATCCATCCATAAAATGAATAAGAGAGTTCCCCAATGTGCAGGAGCTCTGCTTTTACGTTGCTAGAGTCCTTCTGAACAGTGTGTTTAGTTTTTGCAATGTCTGTCCATGACACAGATGACATGGTAGAGAATAACTTCATGTGTTTCCAGAACCATTTCTGCCGCATGACTATGTAACTTCTGTTGTCAGTGACCTTTGCTTTTGCTGTTTTATCAGGACTTTGGTGATGGACAGACTTACCACAGGAAGAGAGGTAATATCTTTAAGGGAAAAAGTTATTCTTATTTCTAGCAGATTTTACCTATAAGGTCATGGACATAGATCACATTAAAAACAGTCAGTGCTCACAAAAGCGAGCATTGGGGAGCTCTCATCTATGTTTTCAGGAATATTTTAATGCACTGACTAATGAACTGGTGGTTGTAAAACAGATATAAATGCATTCCATTAGAATGTCCTGTCCAAATTTAGGTCAAACTGATAGGAATTTATATGTTTGCTCTTCTATTGCTTAAAAATATCTGCAGTCACTGCCATGTTGAGTTTGTTTATGCCTTCTGGTTTTGTTTCCATCTGAATCTCTGTATGCTTGAATGTAATAGTGAAGCTTTTAAGAAAGGCAGGGTGGTCTTGGGGTTAGAGCGTGGTAATAGGATTCTGGAGACCTCAGGTCTCAGTGTGATGCTGCCACAGCCTTCCCCTGTGATCTTAGGCAGACTACTTAGTCTTTAACTGATTCTCCTTTTCTGTAAAAGGGACATTAAGATATTAAGCCCTTGGAGAGTTGTATATCAAAAGTACAAAAAAGTGTAAAGAAATAGATTTTGTAAGGGAAAAAGAATACCCCACTGTCCTGCAGCCAGGAGGAAAAGGCTGTTGAAATCTTGCCCTGAAGAGTTCTGTGTCATAAGCTCTCAATTAATACTGTAATGGGAACAGAGAATACCTGCATTTTGTAGTGCTAGGTAGCTAATGGCCTGTGCAGAAAAACCTGAGAACAGTTGCAGAAGTATGCTCTGTGAGGTTGAGCTCATTAACGCTCAGATGTATCTGCTCTGGTTTAACTAAGTACTGAGAAGGCTGGCATCAGTTAGCATACTGAGATTATCAGTGTGCAGTTTCATACAAAAAGGATTATTTGAACAAGATCCAAAGGTGTTTGTATACCAAACATCATTGGAAGAACCTCCCAATTCCTTTGCAAGTGAATAAATGTTTTCTCCATGGTTAGAGAATCTTCTTTACTTAGTTATTGATTAGCTGAGTCAAGTAAACCTGCAACCTTACCTAATGCATTTTCACCCTCCATTTGCCCCAGCCATAGATTAAAATTTGTACTTAAATAAAAGGACTCTTCCTTCTTCCACCAGTAACTCCACAGTCTGCAGCTCTGGGTGCCACTCACATTCAGTGACTTGCTTTAAAACCACCTTAGGTATTTTTGTGGAAACAGGGATGCCTGAAGAAAAGGACAAATTTTGTCAAGTTCCTTTTCTGAGGAGGCAGAGGAGGCTGGTCTCATTACTTTATGGTACCATCTGTAGCAAGAATGATGCTCCCAGCATTTAGCATTGCTGAATGCTCCTCTGTACCTTGTCATGGGGCCAAGATTTCCCCCCAGCCCAGAGGCAGAAATGTGAGGCCTGACCTCAGCCTGCTGCAAAATCAGCATCTGATCAATGTTTTCTTTTGATAGGCCTGGGGACAAGCAGAGGTGTGAGCACCCTTGGTTATTGAGGAAGCTGTGTGGGGAGGTAGAGGTAGCTTCACTGCTGAGTTGCTACTCCACGTAAAGAATTGGCAAAGCTGAATTAAGGGTTTAGTGGAATTTACAAGGTAGAAGAAAATAGATATCAACATAAAAGATGTCATTCCTAAAGTGTGCAGAAACAAAAGACAAATGGTAATAGATCATTCTGGAATCAGAATCATGAATAACAGAAAGAGAGCTGGGAATGAAAGAAAGGGCAGGTAAATGTCAAGAGTTAGGGAGCAGAGATCACAAAGTCTCTCAGATGAAAGAAAGTGCTCAGAATATTCAGCAAAAACAAGTTTGTTTGTAAAATAAACTTAATGTCTTCAGTCTGACTGCCTGTCTAGCAATGTTTTCCAAGGCATCGTGGCAGATGAGAAAAAGAAAGGAAAAAGAAAATCCAACAGAGATGAGAGATCCAGCCGATACATGGGGTAAATGCTTGCCATACACAGATACAGATACTTGCGTAAGGTGAAGTCCTGATTTGGGCTGGAATAGAGTTAATTTTCTTCCTAGTATCTGGTGCATTGCTGTCTTGGATTTAATATGAGAGTAATGTTGATAACACACTGACAGGTTAGCTGTTGCTAAGCAGTGTTAGTTAAGTCAAGGACTTTTCAGCTTCACTTACTGTATTGCCAGCAGAGGCAGGGAGTGCACAAAAAGCTGGGGAGGAGCATAGCCAGGACAGCTGAACTGGACCAGCCAAATGCATATTCCATACCACATGACATCGTGCCCAGTATATAAAGCAGTGGGAGTTGGCCAAGGGGCACTGTGGCTCGGAGATTGTTTGGGCATGTCAGAGAGTAGTGAGTAATTGTATTGTGCACAATTTGGTTTTTATATTTATCTATTATAATTATCATGATTTCCCCTTCCTTTTCTGTCCTGTTAAATGGTCTTTATCTCAACCCACAAGTTTGTTTTGGGTTTTTCTGTCTGATTTTCTCCCCTCTCCCACTGGGAGCAAGGAAGAATGAGTGAGAAGATATGTGGTGCTTAGCTGCCAACTGGGGTTAAACCAGGACAGATTTTGATTGCAGAATATGTTGTGTCACTTGGAAGGTAGGCAACAGTTCATCTCACACAAGAGTAGGTGCTAGCAGAAGGGGAAAAGATGTAAAGTAAAAAGAAAACATAAACAGGTATGTGAAGTGAAATGTAAAGCAGATAGCTGGGAAGAGGGTACTTACACCTTACAGTGGAACAATTTCCATTTTTTGGAGAATATAGAGAGCTGAACAAAAGTTGACCAGCTGTGAATCTTACCCACGAACATGCTTCTTATGCAGTACTGCTGAAGAAGGACAAGTTGCCCATAGGAAGCTTGCATTTAACCTGTGTTAACATTTGGGGGTTTCAAAAACATACCATTGAAGAGGACCAAACGGTTTCAGGATTGGCATTAAGGTGTGGAACTTCATGGGATGACACTAACCTAGATTAGCAAAGTATAGAAGCTGATTGCTCCCATGACACTTTGATGGCTTATGTGAAATAAATAGTGTCTGGATCAAGTTTCTTGTGCACATTAATCACTGCATTGTTTGCCTTTGTTGGTGTTGGCACTGGACTAGCAGTTGGTGATGATGCACCAGGTAAGTGCCCTCAGCAAGCAGTTTTGCACCTTCTGAAAAACTAGGCACTATAAAGTCTATATGAACACCCTACACTGACATGCTTGAGATAATCTGGGGTTTTTCTGTGGATAAAAAAACAGGTTCAAAGATGCTCAATCCAACTATTTCAAGCAATTTTTAAAAAAATAAATAAATCCATAACGTTTGTAGCAAATATGCAGTATTTGGCAGATAACAAATCAACAAATCACAGTAACTCAGCTCTGAGGCTGCTCACTGTACAGATTTGATATGGAATTGGTTGGGTTTATTTGGCTTTAGAAATTAGAGGGCACAAACTTCTTAACAAATGATAGGGCACAGCTATTTGCTCTTTTTCTGTTTGTCAGCTACTTACAAACAGTCCTGTTTTAACGAGTGTGCTTGTTATTTTAGTCTGCAAGTTGATCTTTTCCCTTTGACTAAACACTGAGTATTCATTGTTTGCTAAGTCGTTAGCAGTGTATGTTTGCTCAGGTCTGTCATAAAATGTCCCGATCTCCGATCAGACACCTGAAAATATCCAGCAGAAAGTTGGGAAGGGAGGAGGTTTTCAAGATGGATGTATAAGTGCATTTACATGATTATCAGAAATTTTTATTTTCCATTAACTCAGAAAGAAAATATCCCCTTGAGCAATTCAGAAGATGACCACACCACATAGAATGCATGGTGCAGCCAAAATGAACTTCTTTTTTGTTTGAACGACTGTTGTCAAACTACCTTTTTGTAGCAATTTCCCAGCTCCATCCAGAGCCTGGCAAATCACAATAATAAAAAGAATAATCAGTGCCCCAGCTGGAGAGATAATCAAATGCTTCTTACCTTTCTGACAAACTATTTGTCACTATTTTTCCTCTCCCGCTGTGACATTGCTTTGTCATGGGTGTAATTTTTTTGGCATTTCAAAAGCCTGTTGTTGATCTTCATACAGAGATTATAGATCTCTGCAATGCTTCCCCTTCATTATTTGTAATTTACATCTTTCCCTACAATCTAAATACTGTCATAGTCCCTTTCTCAATTCTTGGACTGCTGGCACTTTATAACGTCCCTTTGGGTCTTGCTGGTGAAATTAGTATGATTGGATTCTGACTTTTAATTGCTTTGAAAATTATGTGGCATGGATGGATCTCTACTAAATGTAAAGTTCGAGCATTTGTGATCAGAACTCTGTCACCCTATTACATCTGAGATTAATTATTTAGTGGTTATGACCAGGATGCAGAATGGTCTCACTCTTTGCATGGCTTCCTCCTGGGGTACACCGAGGTGACGGCATGGTGTGGGTCCAGCTCTGTGCCAGGATGAACAGGAGGTACTGCAGGGAGCATAGCCTTTACCAGCTCCTCAGAAAGTTCTGCCACAGACCTAGTCTGAGCTTACTTGTTACTCCAAAATCTGCATTGGAAAGTGGGACTTTCTAAATAGGTAATTTTTAACGCTGAGTAGCTTTGGAATACTTTTGAATTGGGTTTGCATCTTTTTAATCTCCTATTGTTAATCTTTAAATAACAAATAGAATTGCTCTGGTCTGATGCTTTTCTCTGCAGATGTATAGTATTTCTGAGGCTTCCATCTGCCCAGAGAGGGCTTCAGGGTTAATTTATATCCATTTAGCTATCTGGTGCAATTTTGGTGCCTGTACTCTTTTATGTCAGTCTAAGACTGATTATGCAAATTTGGTTCATGCCTGTAAATTCATTAACACAAATTAAACCAGTGTATGAATACTCCCATGCAAAAGCTGCTCCATTTTAATTAAATCAGTATCAAACAATGCTTTCTATGCCTTTGTGTACAAGCCAGGCCTTAGTGGCTTAGGTCACATAACATAGTGGACAAGTCACCTGCTGCAGCCCTAAATTCTTTGGGAGAAGCTCCCTCTTTTGCAATTTCACAGTGCAAGGCACAGGCTACTCTTTGGACACCACCTCAGTGCAAATCCTATATACCAATGCAAACATTCATTTTATAAATAAATAGAAGCTGTGCTTACTATTGCGGCAGGTACATAGCATCCTAATTAGGTTTTCTGGTCCAGGGGGTTTTGTTGTCTTTGCTGTAAAGAAAATCAGATTCAAACAGTGGAACTGATTTCTAAAATTATCTAAATAAAAATTCACTCCTGGGCTAAAAGCCAAACTGAGCCATCAGATGCATGTGAATGCAGCTCCCATTTCCCTAAGCAGAAATGGCTGTGTTCATCCAAGAACGGAATTTGTCTCTTCCAGAAGCCTGACAGAATGTTTAAGGCGAACAAGAGAAATGATATTTATAAAAGCAGATGTCACTGGCAAAAAAGTGTTCACACTGCTATGATTTCAAAAGTTGATTCTGAAATACTTAGCAGCAGATGAAGCACAGTGCTTAACTACTCACCATCAAAGAAGAGTTCTGACAGAATATCTTAGTGAATTAGGGAGAAAGATAAAGCAGCTTAGGGGATCACACTGTTTTCCTTATTCTAATGAACTTCTTTGTTGATAGTGAGAAATTACTTTTCCCATGTTTCTTTCTGTTGTCACAGATCAGGCAGTGCTACCACAGTTTCATCCACACAGCATAAATGATACAATTCTTTTC
Source organism: Galbula dea (assembly GCA_013399015.1). Lineage (NCBI taxonomy): Eukaryota > Metazoa > Chordata > Aves > Piciformes > Galbulidae > Galbula > Galbula dea. The sequence goes on along the minus strand of VWZX01010570.1, from coordinate 912,321 downwards.
TGGTGTTTTCACAGAATCACAGAATATTAGGAGTTGGAAGATTAGATGCACCCTTCTTTCTCCTCTTCTGTCCCTTCCCTTTTACTGAACATGGAGAACTGTAAGAGTTCAATCCCAAGGGTGTCAGAAACAAGAAAGATTCCCCATAGATATTTATTTTAAGAACCTCACATTCATTCAACCCAGCTCATAATTTTGTTAGGGCACTCCTTCCTTCTGAATGTTAACAGTACTATATGTTGGAAGGTACTTGCAACCTCTACCCACTCTTTCGGTGGAATGAAGACAATTTTTACGTGAAACAAAAGAAGCTGCATATACTATTCACTGTCACGTAAGCTTCTTCCTAGTATTTGACCTTGGCTGCAAAACTAAAATCCAGATTGCAGTAGTAGTAGCCTTGCAAACAAAAAACTAAATCAAAATATGTTTTAGGGTAGTGCTCACAGTGTTTGATGGTTACTTTCTTTTTTAATAAACATAATGTCTTTTCTAAAATTAACTGCAGCTTACGATGAAACCAGCAAAGGCTTCATCCTCTTAGTTTCTGGTTTTGAAGCAGGAAATACCCTGGGAGTCCTACAGTGAGGACAGAAGTCATATTCCAAATCATCCTTCAATATATTGCAAGATATGGCAAGATGCCCTCTATTAATTCAGTTTTAATTAATGTAGTTACACAGTGTGACATCTTCTGAAATATATATGATCACTTCATAATAAATTGCCAGGTGATTTATGTTACCATTTCAGCTCTTCTAAACCTCTATTTGGATACATACTGCTCCAGCTAAGTGAGAATTCTGGGAAAGATCTAAGGGAAGGATACAGAGGAACGGGGTATAAGAAGTAGGGAAAAGTAAGGAAGAGGCCCTGAGGCTCCTGAAGGGTCAAGGCACATAGCTACATAGCTGTAATTCTTCAAACTCAGCCATATATTCCTGTGGAATATGCATGGGCTAAGAGCTGGAGAAAAGAACCACAAAAAGGCAACTGGATGAGTGAAATAACTTGAACTTCCAGTGGGTGTCTGGGAGAGATAACTTTTCCTTTGTTGGTGTGGTAATTTAGCAGGAATGTCCTAAGTTTAAAGAGGAAAAAACTAGCCCATGAAATCAAAGACCATATCAAAGTCCTGGTATCTATTAGAAATACCAGTAATTTCTTAGGTAGAGACTTACTGATTTCACAGCTATGAGAACATAAAATGGGTCAGTTTATGTTCTCTTTATTCTGTGAATAAGCCTTGTTTCTACAAAATTTGCAGCAAAACTTCCATCCCATGATACTAAATTATTTTCTCATTCACCTCAATACTATTATTTCACATGATGGAAGATGTTCCAATTGGGACTGTTTTGAAAGGAAATTTTGTTTCCTCACAAAGTATTTTCTTGAAGGCAGACGTTTCAAATTTTCATTCAGGATGTCTGGTTGGATGTCTCCTGCTGTAGTCTACTGTGTTTTTATCCTCATTTCACAGTTAGAAGCAGAATGTATAAACCTGTGTCTGTCTCACAGTCACATAGCTATGTAGACATAGGGTTGGTAAAGGAACTCAGATGGAGTAAAGAACCCAGCCTAATAACTTAGTCACAAGATTTTCTTTGGTGCATTTATGCTTTCAGGGTACTCTCAGTCTCAGATTTTCTCTCTCATCTTTTCCTTTTCTTTGTAATTTGTTACTCTTCCCCTCATTTTTACTGATTCTATGTTTAGTTGAAGTAGGTCTCTACTTTTGTTCATTCTCTTCCTGTTTTCCCTATATAATTTCTGGTCCTGTCATGCCTTTGTTGTGTTCACACATTGCTCTCTGTCTTGGGAACAAGAAATTAGTTGTGTCTGACTTCAGTCTTTATGAAAGCTGACTCTTGAGAGTCCATAAAGCACAGAGAGGGCATGGGCTTCTTGCTCATGTGCACACAGCACAGCCTGTAGTAGCCAAGATGAGATACTGAAGGGAAATCTTGTTGAATCCTATGCAAAGTCTTGGTAGGCCTTGGTGAAAAATTACAGTGGGGTTCTAAGAGAAAAGTACAAGACAAGACTGCTACTTTGAAGAGGCATTGTGAGAGGTCTTCACATACACTTTTGTGTCTCAGTATTACAAATGGCTTAGCTACACAGTCACAGATAATTGTTTCTAAGTTCAGTGTTTGGAATTGGACCTAACACCCATCAGAGCCTGGAGCTGGTCATGCACTTCTCCAGCACATCTTTTGGCTTAGTTCTCTCTGCTGAATGAGATGAACCAAAACTTAGTAAGTGGGAAAAATTGGAAATTTGCTTCAAAAGTGCCCTGTGCTCTCAACTGAACCATTAACATACATGCAAACATAGTGAACTGAAGAAACAAAATATTAGCATCAGAAGATTAAATGAGAGCTAGCTTACATTATTTTCTTTCAAGACTCTTGCTGCCAGACATGCACAGGCTACCCCTGGTAGTTTAACTTCTCTTCTGTGTTTCTAGTCATTATTGCTTTTCATCTAGTCTGACTCCAGAGCTATGAGCCTTTAGAAACCACCAGAAACCAGTATGCCACAACTGGTTAAAATGGCAAGTGCTACTCCTTCATTTTCCATTTTATCATTCCTAATTCCTTTCAGTGAAGAAAATTCAAACCTACCTTGTTGTATGTGCAGAATATCTAAAAGGAAAATTTTAATTTTTCAATTATTACTCCAGGACAGTAAGTGGAAGAGTGCCTTCCTTACATCTATCTAGTGAATGTGTCATGTCAGCTTTGATTGCAGAGATATTGGGACTCTGACCTTCAATGACATTGCTAACAAATTTTGACTGACAGCACACAATACTGCAAACCCCCACTGCACATGCCCAGCCTCCTAGAAGAAGCCTTTACTCTTTAACAGTGTTCTTATACTCCTGACTGTAGACTATCTTAGACACTAAAATAAAAGGTAAAGCCAGTAATGTGTAATTATACTTATCATATCTGGAAAGACATTTGTAGTTGTTGAGTAACCGGTTACCCCTTCTATGGTATATTGTAAAAGACATCCTCAGTCTCCAAATTTAGTATGTATCAATAATATCTAAGAGTGCTGATGCCATGTGTCATGAACACTATTCACATTTACTTGCTCATTTTTACTGTATGGAAAGAACACTTCTTTCACAAAACCATTGTATGTGTATGTGATAGATATGTGGCTGAGGTGTTCACAGGCTCTGAAAATCAGGACCAGACAGAAGGCTTTCTGTAAGTCAGAATATAGTCTGTGTTGGTAGCTCTGCAAGCAACTTGAAGCAATTAAAAAACCAAACAGATTTTGCCTTCCAATCACCTATGTCTACAGAGGAAGAGTGTTTAGTTTATTAATACCTCAGTACAGCAGTCATGCTTAGAAAGGCAGAGGTTTTCAAAAGCTACAGCTCGTGTGTGGTTTCTACAGGTTACATCCTGATCACTTTGTTGGACTGCACAGCAGCAGCATGTACTCTCACAGCCATAAGGTTCAGTCGCTGTGGTTTCCATTTAGGGCACTTTTCAGGCAGCTTTCTCTGCTACTTGCAGGTTGCGCAGAACACAACAAATGGTTTGCTTACAGGCTCCCTGCTGCACCATGCCCAGCTCCCTGGGGGCAGTGCCTGGTCTAGCTTGAAATTATAACTCGCTAATGGTAAAAACAGACTAATCCTTGCACTTCTCAGTCCTGGAGCAGTAAACTTTGCATGAATCCAAACTCTTCCTCAGTGGTAAACCAGGTAAATAAGTGACAGTTCCATGGACAGAGCACTCCTACTTCTGTCCTGTCTTGCATCCGAGGTTGTCCTTGACTTCCAATGGGACACTGACCAGGGCAAAAGTCAGTGACCCTGGGCCCTGGCAAGCCCCAGCCCTGTGGAAGCAGCACACGTGCCCCTGCACCAGCCTAGATGGGAAGAGGAGAATTAGGGCCCCTAGCAGCACCAGTGCATGTTGCATCCTACCATGCCACAGCGAGGATCCCTTGCTCCTGTCCAGATGCAGCCTGCATCTCTCCCTGCTGCCCTTCTTCAAGCCAAAGCCATTTTGCTAGGTGAGCGCAGTATGCCTCTTCTTTTCCAGGTCTGCCTTAGACCCTGTCTCTTTGTCTTAAAAATATTCAAAATATCTTAACTGTGTTTTCAGTTTGATTGTTATTGACTCTATATGAATAACATCTTGCCCTCTCCCTCTGATGCCCTTAATCAGTTTTTTATTAAAACTTTCAGGCCGTGGCCCTTTAATATGATTTTTAATGCATCTTAAAATATTTCTGGGATTTTGTATTGTGTCTCAAATGAAGAGAGTGAAATCTATAAATAAAATTATTTTTATTGCACTGTAAAAGAAACTGTAACATTAGTGCTGGAATGATAAGATAAAGTATGTGTGGAATCCCTTCTTCTACATGCTGTGTGCTCAAAGAAATTCTGCTTATATGCAGTATTACAAATGAGCTAGACTAACCCAGAACAGTACTCCCAGTATCAATCAATAGACTATGAACACATTAGTATATTAGCAGTTTATGACAGTATTTAGGATCATATAGTACAATAATGGAATACACTATCTTCTGAGATACAGGCAGCCATAATGTCTGGCATGGTGTGAGTCGTCATGTCCAGCTCCTGCTGTTGCCTAGGCAAAGCAAATAGCTTTTGTAGGTACTGATTGTTTTTGCAGTAGCAGTAGCCTGTGCAAAGGTCTCTGATACAGTATGTTTGAACAATCATTGCTGTATCTTATCTACTCTAGGTAACAAAAAGATTCAAATTTAGGGGCACCTAGCAGGACCATGGTCAGAACAGCTAAACAGAGTAGTGTCTGTTGTTTGAAGGTACTTGAATTTTAAAAATGAATTTTCAGAGCCAGAAAAATGCCCAATATCTCGTTCCTTTGGCCTTGACAGTACTTCCTTTGACAGCATGTGTTCCAGTCCTGCAAAGGCTTAATCAGGCTCTTACTTACTGAAATTGCTTCTGTGGTGAGCAACGGAAGAAAGGAAAATGTAAAATTTGTTAATGGGTCTGTTTCTGTCATGGAGAGGGGCTTTATCATGTGTCACCTGGGGATCCCAGTTTGGCTTTCTGATGAAGAGTTACTGAAAACAGAGGTAGATTGTGCAATACTGATATGATTCTCCCACCCATAGAAAAAATGCCTTTTCCAGCTGTTCCCTTTGCATGCAAGGAAGAAAAAAAAAAAAAAAAAGAAAAAAGAGTAAGAATAAAAAATCAACCAAACCACAGAAAGCAACCAGTGTGAAAGAAAGCACATAGCAAGTCATGATAGCAAGTGACTGAGAAGGGAGCCCAGTCTGTAGTTCCAACCATTGTGTCATACCTCACATAGAGAAGCCCGTAGGGAAAGGACAGGACAATATTTAGGCATCCCCCTGTTCTTGTGAGCCCAAAGGGAAAAGGCAGTCTGCATACTTGTTTGGCACACGGAGCAAAGTCAAATTCAAGAACAGAGCACAGCTGGCAAAAGTAAAACCTAAAATAAGCCTGACACCACAGATTGGGAGCATCTGCTGCCAGAGCTAGAAACCATCCAGAATGCAGGAAGTTGCTTTGCGATGGGAAATGCATTTTGTCTGAGAGAGCCCTCCAGGATGTTTCCAGCCACAAAGAGGATGGGGAACTGACATTGCTCACCGCCTGAGCATTTACTTGTCATCTGCAAGGTCACAGTGCTCTCTTCGTTCAAATCCTTCCTGGAAAGCTCCTTTTGCTTCACTGCCTCTGAGAAAGTAATGGCTGGGTAGAGGACAATACCCTTCCCCACTTCTCCCTCCCCCCCAAAAGAGGGCTGTGGCAAAATAAACTTCCACATGAATTAGCCCTAAGCCTGCACATACATGATGCTTGCATCAAAGGGAAGCTTCCCAGTCCCTTCCCTGTCCCTCACCTGGCAGGCAGACAGGATGAAAGTGCCTGGCAAGCTGAAAGATGGAGGCTGCTATTGAAGAGATAGAAAAAGAAAGATCTTTTGGCCCTTAAAGTATTAGGAATTTTGACTTCATGCCTGTGACAGAGATCCACTTCAAATGGAAATTAAAGCTCCTTGATTAAGTAAGTATCCATAGAAAAGGCTGTCCACAGCTGCTGAGCAATGATATCCACAGGTTGTTTGAGAGAAGTTGAAGGCACAGTGTGGATGGCCAGGGAAAGGGCACTCAGAGCTGTAGAAAGTGCTTCAGCTAGTTGTGGTCAAGTCAATCTTCAACCAAAGGACCAGTGGCCTAAAGAGCTTTTCTTCCTAAAAGAACAAGTGTTTGGAAGCTGCACCAAACCCGGTGAGCTCCAAGAAGCAGGTGGCATTGCAGTAACTTAGACCTTCTTTAAAGCTACCTTAAGTGTATTTTATACCTAATGAATTTGTCTAAGAAATCTAGAAACCGTCCAAGTTACTTTTGAATCCATGCACCTATTTGCAGCACTCATTCATCAGAAAATGTTTAGAGAGCTTGCTAAGTGTCCTCACTTAGTGTTTACAGTTTCAGCATGCCAGACTTGCCTAAAAGCTGTAGTTTAATAATTTTAGTCAGATATATTTTCCACACATACAGGAAAAGCTTTTCTTTATAGGAGAATGATTCCACCACATCTTCCCTTCCCAACTCCTTGTTCTTTCACTGGCTCTGCTAACAGGGCTTCCCCAGGATCAGAAGTAGCAGGACCCTCTGTGACTTAGAAACACTGGCTAGGTGGCAAGAGCTTTGCTAGTGACATCTTCTAAAAACCATTTTCTAGGACAGGAACTCTCCCCCGTATGTATTTATATACCAGTTACCTCCGTAACAGGTATTACATGAAAAGCTTCAAGTGAGCATTTCTTGTTAGAAGAGAGCTTAACATGTTCAATACATCCTACAGGCAGAATAGAAGAAGATACATGTTTTGCACTATACAGTACAATTTATATTTCATAATGAAATCATGATTTCATAATTATCTTTTCAAAAGAGTCTATTTTGAAATTATTCTTAAAGGAGTTAGCAGCAATACCACCATACCTCTTGAAGAAAACATTCATTCATAACAACCATTTTTTTAGTACAAAACAATAAATACCAGATATATGTCCATGTCCTATTCTGTAACAGCACCATGAGATATACTACTCTATTCCACTTTTCTCTCCATTTGTTTATTCATCAGTATATTAGACTTTGTGAATGTATGGCACCACATGTCAGACTTTTTTCAGAGCTCATAAATGATCAATATATCTTTGAGGGGGAATCTGATTTCTGATACATTTATGTTAATAAGAATGGAAACACGGGCCACTGGAAATTGAGAGATAAATCAATAGAGAGGTTGGACCTTCAAGAAGTTCAGTGTACAATAAAATAGACAGCAAAATATGCTTGCTGCTTGTCTGCAGTGCTTGGAGTGACTACAGCTGACCAACAAGGTAAATCAAATCTGCTGCCAATACATTCTTCTGCTGTCCAGATAAAACAGCGGACTAAGCCGGTGAACTTTCACCCTTCACCCGAGCTCTCTAAGCCAAAGTACAGATTAAAAAAAATCAATAACCCCAATCGATGAGAAAATATTTTTAGTCTCTAACTGAACGATATGTTTTGACAAGGCCAAAGAGGCGCACAAAAGAATGGGAAAAGATAAAAGACAGAAAATTAGGATTTTGTTTTATTGGTTGAGGTAGGATCACTATTCATTCCCCCTTCCTACAAATCCCATTGACACAGGCTAAAATTATCTCACAGGAAGGAAATAAAATGAAAGGCTATGAATTCATTAAATTCTCTGATTTACTGTGTATCCTTGTAACATGTTATCTTTACGGGGTTTTGTTGCCCATGTTGGATGCTCAACATTGAGAAGAAATTTTGGAGTGTATTAACATGGAAATGGGCACTATAAGCATTTTGCAAGGGAAAAAACACCAACAAATATTAACAACTTGGGCCTTTTCCTCATGCTGCTTTTTTCAGAGCTGTAGCTCCGAATCCAGTGTACCTAACATATAAACCACATCATAAGAGACACCCCAAAGCAAAGCAAGAAGCCTGCGGTACACCACTTGCAGAGTGCTATATAGAGTTAGTAGAGTTGAGTTAGAATTTGGTAACATAGACATGAAGAGCTGCTCAGCAGCTGCAGACACCATATTGTACGTGCTGGGCAACTGGAACTTTCATCGCTATTCCTCTTCCCAGCTCCTCCCCCTTGCACCTCTCAAGGCTCTGCCCCTCACTGCCTTACACCAGCCCTGCTGTTGGGTGACAGAGGACCAGTGTGGTTAAGGCATGATGTGCTGGGAGAATTTCCAATTACTTGCAATTATTAAGGTTTACACAGCACTTGGACATTTTTTTCCAGAAGGATGTCAGCAAACTTGTACTCATTAACATGTTATCTAAGTGGTCTTTGTTGTTCACAAGGGGTGATTACAGGCAAACAAAAGGTGATGTTGAAGGGTATACCCTCTTCAAGAGACCAATGTGGGATTTTTTTATAAATGCTGATTTTTAGGTTGTTTTTGCAGTTAGAATGATTATTGTTGCCTCTGGCAGGGCCCTTAGTTTGCTGGCAGTCGCAGGTCACTGAAAACCTCCAGAGCACAATGGCAAATGGCAGGGAGGCTTTTGGGTGGAAATAAAGGGACAACAACCAAATCCACTGTGCAGAAATGGCAGCAGGGATACGTCTGATGAGCACTAACACAGGCATACCCTTTGATACTTGCTTTTCTGGAGTGGTTTCTCATCTCAGAGTATGTTGGCCATAGTGCAGTTCATGGAAGGAGGGTATAGGAATGCATAGGGATGACATTATTACCTTCTCATTTTCTTCTTGCATTTATACTACCTTTTACTTTGAATTTCAACTAGGGCAGAACCTTTTTGGTTTCACAGAGTGCTATCTATTGTTCCATTTTAATCCAGAATATAAAATCAAAATAAAATAAATAGTCAGCATTTTAAAATACTTCTCCCTAATTTGTTTGACCATTATTTTCACATTCAGCAGGTGTTTCATCTTGGTGTTCTCTCACTGACTTTTCAGAATGAACTATCCTGAAGCTTTCATGAAGTAGTGTTTACAATACAAACTTCCATGATTGAAATGCTGTAGGTAGCTCTTATCATCCTTGAAAGCTTTCAACACATGCAGTGAAGTATGATGACTGCTAGAATTAATTAGAGAAAACAGATGTCAAGTATTTGCCAAGAGTTATCTGAAGAAAATCTATTGTTTACAGATAGTTGATGGCAGGGTTTGAAATGTTATTAGCAGCTGACAAATAACTAAACATTTTTCCACTTTATAGAAAGAATACCTAAAATATATTGAAAATAACGCTTTGGTCACCCATAAAAATAACAGCAGAATAGCATGATGGTGGCCATATTTTTCTTCCTATTAATGCTTCTGTGAGACCCTTACAGATGATGGGCTTACTTGGGTTGTGAGCAGGAGAAGGATTTGACCCCTGGGACAGCTTCTGATACATTCATGGACAAGGTGAGACCTGGAATACGGAGCCCATTTCTCTAGCAGAGGCATCAGGAAATGAATCTTTCAGAAATGACAGGAAGAATTAGGAGGGTGACTTGGCCCTGACTCACACACCAGCTCATGAGAAAATATCTTGCTCCTGTTCCTATGCAGATTATACCTATGTTTCCACCATCAGCATTCACCAGCTCCCTGACAAAATGGGTTTGAATGCTCTTCTCTCTGCAGCAGCCAATGCACCCTGTGGCCCGTTCAATCCACTCTGCTTAAATGACTTATGTCCTGGCCTTCATAATTCTGTCAAAGAAAATATACAGCCTTCATCTCTGTTATCTTTCATTTTGCCTAAAGAGGTCAGAAGTTCAGAGCAGTTCGTGTAGATAGCCTGGCTGAATGTAAATATGGCCATCAGTTTTGGTGCAAGAAGCCTGCAAGACAAAACTGACAATCTTCTTCCCACAAGTTTTGTTTGTGCAAGCATGAAACTCACCTTCCACTAGCATTTGTACTGTCATACAGCATTAATGGAAAGCACAAATACATGAGAATGCAGCCAAAGCCAGTTCACAGGAAGGGTGGATGGATGTTTGTAGGAAATTCAATGCTTCTCTCATCCATCACTATTCACATTCCCTTCCCTGCCTGCAGGTAGAGACTTATTGGATGGGATTCATCTTACGTAACTTTAGACATATATTGTGTGGATATCACTATCTCAGCTTGTTGTCTAAACTCTTGTGAAAGCCCATAGAAAGAAGCAGCCAGTTCTAAGCCCAATTCATCTGACCTATTGTAGTCACCTTCTTTAGGAAAAGATGAAGCTTTCCCTAAAACTGCCTATTTCTCTCTAGTCACTTAAGGACAATTTAGGCCCTTAAATCAGGTACAGACATGTACAGTTTTATTTACATGTGGTTCTTACCCCTCTAGAACATTTGTGATATCCTTCCCACAGTCAGATGAATTTAATGGGACCTTTTTGGCCTCCAAATTACCCAATATTCTCCTGGGCTGTTCCCTTTCCCCAAAAGTGAAATCAGTTATATAAAATAGTTATTTCTTTGATCTAAATGTCTTTCCCTGACTCAGGCAGAGGCAATTTTTCAGGTCAGGGATACAGACCAGCCTGTATAGCAGCCCCAGGATGCAGGGAACATTGCTTCTGCTCCCATCTAGACTCTCCATCCCTGCCTTTCTCCCTGCTGCTCTCCGTGCACTCGCCTGCTGCCTGCCTTTCTCAGCCAGTCCCACGGCACCTCTCTGCCCGTCTGTCTTCTGATGAGGATTATGGTGCTTCAGCCCACACACTTTTGGTCAGGCTTTGGATAATGGCTTTTGCTGTTCCTGCTATCACTATATGAGAGCCATTTAATTGCATCTTCCATTCAGGCTGAATAAAGGGTGAGTAGGACATCTATTTGCTTTGACCAGGCTTGTGATTGATGCAACCATTAATACTTTCCAGCGTAACACAATCTTCCCTCACCTCCCAGGGATGCTCTGTTGGTAACATGTCCCTGTGTAACTTTTTCAAGGACAGACAGAATGTGGTATAAAAGGCAAGAAATGGCAGTGGAAATGCCTATGAGCCTCTGCACTGTTGCTGAAGGTATACCTCTTTCCAGCATCTGTCCCACCCACTGCCCATCGCTGCTGGCCTTGGCATCAACAGAAAAGGTGTTGTTTCCTTGCTCAGCAATCATTTCTAACAGACCACTGGAAAGTTCTCTGTGCAGATCTGCCTGCAGCGTCCTAGGGTCATCTTGCCCCCTGGGAGAAAGCCAACAGAGACACCTTCTGCTGTTAGGCATATAATGAGCTTTCATTCTTTCAGTTAAAGCCAAGAAAAGTCATCTTCTCAACAGGGCTGTATTGAGCAATCACCCGTCACTTGCCTTGACACGGTGAAGTCATCAGGGATGGCAGGTCTCTCTGCCATACCAGCAAAGTGCACTGGAGATCCTCACCCCAATCAGACACCATGCCGCATGCTTTCCCTTAAGGGGGGCAGGGGGAGCAACCCCTCTCAGACCTAGAGGTATGCCATGTGTCTTTGGAGGCAACAATTACACCCAGAGAACAAAAAGCACAGCACAACAAAAAAATTACTATACACAGAGCTCCTCAGTAAAACAAGTCCAACTTGTATTACATTCATGATGCCACATAACAGAATTTAAGCTGTCCTTCAGGTTATCATGAAGTAAGTCCTGGGAAAAAAAATACAGCAGCTTGTAAGGAGGTGTGAAGAGAAGGAAGGGAGAGAGAAAGAGACTGTGAATGTAGCCATTCAAAGAATGACCACAGGACTGTCAGGGAGGCTCCTGGGATGAAATCACTTTACTCCCTGTTATGCACTAGTCCGCCCCTGGGCCCACCACAGAGCATATGTAATTCTGTTTCTCTTTTTAGAAACCTCAGTAGAACTGGTTTTGTTGAGAGATTTTCAGCTCTGGGGGTCCAGATGTGGCCTCACCAGGGCGGTGTAAAGGGGGAGAAGAACCTTTCTTGACCTACTAACCACACCCCTTCTAATACACCCCAGAATCCCATTGGCCCTCCTGGCCGCAAGAGCACACCGGCGGCTCATCGTCATCCTTCCATCTACCGGGACCCCCAGATCCCTCTCCCCTTCAGTGCTCTCCAACAGGTCAGTCCTCAACCTATATTGATCCATGGGGCTGGTCTTTCCCGGGTGCAAAACTTGACACTTGGCCTTGTTGAATTTCACTCAATTTCTCCCTGCCCAACTCTCCAGGCTAAGTCATGCTGAATGGCAGCACAACCCTCTGGTGTGTCAGCCACTCCACCCAGTTTAGTGTCACCAGCAAACTTGCTGGCAGTTCACTCTGTTCCCTAATCCAGGTTGTCAATTGTTGCTCAATTTAGGGTCACCTGTCCTTTCCACTTGTCCCTGCATGTACAATCTTTTACTCTACATCCCCAAACATGCTACACAAGATTTATCTGTGACTTTGGTCTGCACACCAATCCTTGGTACTAACTCTAAACATCAAGCATGATCACTACTAGAAGCAGACACCGTCTGAGAAAATGTTAATTTCAGAAAGAGCAGTTATTACAAGAGACCTAGCTGAAAAGTAAAATCATTGAACAGAATTAGTTCTGTTCTGACTTAAACCAGGACAACAACTCACAAATAAGCATAGTTCATAAGGAGCAGTCAAGCCACAACTACATGCAAATGCAGGGATGCTGCAATAAGGTGAACTGAGCATGGCACTGACAACATAGGCAGGCGATACCCTGCTCTATCAGAGTGCTGCTAGGGGAAAGTGTGGCTGGTGCACTGCAGATGTTGGCTGTAATATGGCCAAGGTGTCTTGTTCAGAACAGGAAAGGAGGCAAAAAACCCTCCCAGCGTTTACACACAGGGATTCAATGGCCCTATTTTCAACATGGAAACAATCTCATTACCTCTGCGCAGCCAACAAGCATTCCTATCAATAAGAACATATCTCAAATACCCTAAAGTGTCATTAGTCATTCAAGAATCAGCAATAGGTAGTAAGTGGGATTGGATGGTTACACACTGTTACAGTTAGTGCCATTGACTGTACAGGGCAGTACAGAGACAAGCTTCCTTAAGACGTGCTTAGTTTCTTGTTAGCCTTTGATTACTGATAAACGTCAATGCTGGTGATGGCATGCATCTTCTGGGTGTGCTTTGGGATACACTGCCCAATACTTTTTTCTCCTGACACACTGCTTTTTCCTGACCAACAAGCTGAAGCATGAATCAGCCTTTGGTATGGGGCCATTGCTACCTTAACACAATGAGACACAAGTATCAGGCTAAGTAGAGTGGTCTGTGACTTATCATCAGAGGCAGGACAAGTAACTGTCCTCACCTGCCTCCTTCATGTCCCTCAGTACCTCTGCCTTCTGCCACTTGCCTCACACTACCTGTTGCAAATGTTTACAGATCTGTGCTGTATCATCTGGAGCAGATCATGTTACTCCTTCAGACCCCTCCTGGGCACTACTATCCACAATGAGATGAGACTGGGAAACACTGAAAAATTTCTTAGCACAAAATATTTACCTTTAGTAGGAAATAACAAAAAATAGACTAAACATTTTGAAAGCTTTTTAAAAAATTATTAAAAGAGCTATAGGCCTAAGTGGAGTCCTTGCAGGAAAATATGAAATGCAATATCAGTAGGAGACCCAAAGGAGATGAAGTTTTGAAACTTAGAGAATAATTGTAAAACTATCAATCCTGGGATATAGAAAGATAATTTAGATACTGTAGAGCCTCGCAGTGGCTTTCTGCTATTTCTGTCATAATTTTCTGCCATGTTATTTTCTGTCAAGCCTTACAATATTTTTATAATGACTAACCCATTTGTTTCCCCAAAACTTATCTTTGAAAATTATACACAAGGGCAGAGTTACACAACTGAACACTCCATTTATTATCTGGAACAAGAAAATCTGTCTGAGCCACATCACCAATTGCAGCTGTCCACTGAATAGGATGAAACAGGTGGCAGGGAAAGTAACTGAGCGGTAAAGAGAGGCACTGCAGGTGACAGAACAAGAGTGACAGGAGAAAAATCAGCAAAACGAAAAGCAAGGGAAGATACATCATTGACAACAAAACCAAATCAAGCTAATGTCTTCTCAAAACAAGATGTGTAAAATAGAGTGACTCAGTAAATGAGCTGAAGTCATTTGACAAAAGATCTCTATTGCAGATCACTTTATTCATAAAAGGGTCTGACTGACATCCTTTGTGACTGAAGTTCATCCCAACACACAAGTATTTTCAAAGTGACAATGGTAAAATTCTGCCTATCTAGTAAATACTTTCATTCCTAAAACGTGCTGATACCACAGATTGCAACCTTTATTTTTAGTGCTTTTCTATAAATTTGTGCTGCATCTTCCAGCCTGGGGTGAAGAAGCACCACCAAAGCAAGCTGAAGCTTTTACTAGAGCTAGTCACAGCATAGAGCTCAGCTCTGAGACTCTGAGTCATGAGACAGTCCCACTGAGGTATCACAAGAATCACAGCATTGAAATAACTGAATTTCCTACAGGTCATGAATTCTTCCTTTTGATGAACTCTGATGTCACCAGTGGAGTGCTCTTAGCAAGGGCTGGATCACACACACGAAACCTAAAATGTTGGTGCCTTGCAAAAAGCAGCAATGGTGAAAATATGATGAAGGATATGCTTCAGGGCTCAGTGAAGTGATGTGATGCATTATGAATCTCATCTCAGTAGAGGATCTGTCTTTGGAAGGCATGTGATTGATAAATCATGTGCCAATTGTATCTATTCAATATGTCAACTTGCACTCCACTCTGGAGTGCCCAGGCCAATGCTGAGGGCTGGTGGTGTCTTTGCTGCATCTCTCACATTCCTGTTGTTGAGTTAGGGTTCACTGGTGTTCATAGCAGCTCAGAGAAATGTAGCTCCATCAACTCCTTCAGAAGGAAAGGGGAACTAGAAGGAAAGTAACAGTGGGAAACCCCACGCTTGGGAGGCAGGGGTCTATGAAAAGCCAACACAGGGCACAGTGTGCTTCTTGCCAGAGACAAATGAGAAAATCATGCCACAGTGCCCAGGCCCAACGGGCTGGGGGTCTCCTGGAGCTGTTGGTTAGGTCTGTTGAATGGTCTGAAACTCTGAAGCCATTACTGACGGTGCAGTGCTGGTACTTTTGTTTGGCACACGGCAGGTACACAGATAGAGTGAGAGATCCAGGTGTATTAGAGCATATCCAAAAATAAGAACTGTGATGTTGAGAGATTTCTTCACCTTGTATTGATGAATTATGTTATTAAAGATATGATACAAGGTACACTGAAGTCCAAGGGTGACTTAATACTGCACTCTGTGTGCTTTCAATCAAGCTCTAACTTCCCAGTTCCTAATTCACAGCTATCATGTTGCCTTTCCACACCAAATACACCCTAACATCAGCCCATATTGCCTACACCAGCCCCACCGAACTCACAGTGCTGGGGTTGCAGGGCTGCTCCCCAGCCTGCTGCAGATACCACATATTTCTCAGAGCACCTGGAAAAATTCACCCTGTCTCCATGCATGGTTTGAAACAGCAGCACATCAACCAGAAAAACCAGCAAAGCTTGGAAATAGCTTTCTGGAAATTTAAGAGGTCTGAGAGATTTTTTTGTTTAAAAAAAGAGAAATCAAGTGAAAGAAGCCTGAGACTTACCTTGCATTTAGACCTGGATTATGGTTTGTGCTGTTTTTCCTCTCCATTCTCCTGCACACATATGGTGGCGGGGGAGGAAGGGGGAGTAAATAAGAGCTGTAAGAAGTGTAATTGATGGCAAAGAGGTCCGAATGTGTGCACCAGATCCAGACACTCTCCAAAATGTAATCCTTGTTTGTCTGTATGATGGGAATAATAGCTTTCCTCACAAGGGTACTGGGAAGATCAATAAATAGTTAATGTTGGTCTAGGGAAATGCACGATGCCTGCAGTGTAAATCAGAAGTAACCCATTGAAATGCATGTAGTTACATATGGATAGACCCAATGTGAAAATGAGCAGATGCAATTTCCTAAAAGAACATTGCTAGCTACCCTGTAAATGTTTTTCTCCTGTGTGGGGCAGAGTGAACTTTAGACAAAATTATGTGCTGGTGTAAATCTGCATCATTTCGTAGATACCACTGGAAATTTATCAGTTTAAATAAGAGTAGGATCCAGCCCCTGACATCTGCTGGTCACACAGCCCTTAACCACATCTGCAGCTTTCCCTTTGCACATTCTCCCAATTCAGGCTCAACAAATCTACATTTCAGAGTCCCCAGTATCTCATCAGTGCTGTATTTTCAACAAATTAGAATAAGCAACACAAATGTGGGGGTTAGTTTTTAAATGTTCATGTGTTTTTCAGCTCTCAAGCCTACAAGGTCTCATACTAAGTACTGCATAGCTATCTTGGAGAAAATCAGCTCCCTACCCACAAGACCAGCTCCTTCAAAGCAAAGCACATACAACTTTGGTACAGACACCTCCCAGCATCTCTCTGAACTGCACCCAGTCAAGGAATCAAATACCAATGGGTGGTAATTAAACTGGAGTGGCTGTGAGGGGAGCTTAGTGGAGATGAGGTGTGAAGGTAGTGTTTCCCTTGGGGCAAGCCAGGAAGGTTGAGTCCATGCATCCTCTGGGTACTCAGAAAAAAGCAGGTTGGTGCCCACAAAAAGGATTTCTGCCACTAGCAGACCAGTCTCCAAGGAGATAAAGGAACAAAAATTCCAGTGAATCCAAACTAAGCCAAAGGAGTGTTGAAAAGGGGGAATAAGGAGAATATAAACAAAATGCAATTTCCTGGTGCAGGCAGAGTCAGTGAGTATTCAGCCCCTGCACCTGGGTCAGCCATTGCACCTGGGTCAGTCCCTACAGCCTAGAAACACAATTAACCCCCACAGATCTTCTGGGGTAAGAGAGAGGAGCCATTTCCAATGGGTTTGTCCTTTATCCTCTTGTCTGAGCAGGAATTTACCTAAATGTGTTCCCTCAGGGAGTGACAAAGGGGAGGTTTGCACATATGAGTGCAGAGAAATGGATTTGAGATGTTGCGACCTCCTGAAAGGAGAGCAAGGCTGTGTATTTTGCTTTTCAGCTCTGTAGGCAGCTCTTTGATTTTGTCTCTCCTGCTCAGGTGTGTACTCCAAGGGGATCCTGGGAAGAAGGTATCAAATAACTTAGAAGTGTTTTTCATGAAAGTTGCCTGTAGTGAAATCTCTGTCAATCTTATGCACAAAAACATGAGATTATACTTACAGAGGTCAGTATGCTGATGTTTTTTCCCTGCCATGCCATTGTCTTTGCTCTCTGATCAAGTGTCACTGATGCTCTGGTAGCCTGAGGTATGAGGAGGATGAAGATGAGTGAGAAGGTGAACCCCAACTCACTTACAGTGTGGACCAAAGGGCAAAGTGACAGCATCACTCCATGCTGAGGCTGGCCCTGGAGACAGGGTCATGGACACGGGTCCACAGCTGAGGAAGAGAGTGGCCACCAGAAGCAGAAGTTTCCCACAGTCACAGCTGAGGCGGAGCTTAGAGGCACCACCTCAGAGGCTAGGCAGAAAGGGCAGCCTCTTACTCTCTCGGTGCTTGCCTCTCTGTGGAGAATGATAAACCAGATTGCTTTTTTGTATTGTGGACATCTGCCTGTACCCCAGTGGGAGCTGTGTTGGGACTGCTCTAGTTTCATCTAAGGCTCTGAACCACCATCAGCCAGGGAGAACTTTCAATCAGTCTGTTTCCTTTCCCCAGTTCAAATCTTCAGATATCCTGTCTCCCATGGGGCTCCGAGGTTGATAAAACTTGTGTCTACTAAAACATGCAGAGGTTTGCACTCATGCAGGTAAATGTGTAGTCAGAGAGTGTGCCCTTCTCTCAGAAAATAAGAAATTTCTCTGACCCAGCAGAAATCAAGGAATCGCAGTTAGAAGCAGTGTTTACATGCACATCAAACGCCTGTTAATGACAGGGAAAAGATCTGAAGGGAAGCAGCAGAGGGTTTTAGCTAAGATGAAGTGGTTGAATAGGCAGGGAGCTGCCAGCTTTCCTGGAAGATAAGGAGACAGGAGGCAGAGAGTGGGAGCGGAGGTGTGCATACAGGGTAGGGAGAGGAAGAAAAGCCTGGCACATGCACCAGTAGCAAATTGGGCTCCCGCGTGGTCTAATTCCTGCCTCGCCACAGACTGCTAACACAGCTTGGATAAAAAGGGAAAAAGGGGGAAAAAAAATCTATGCAGGAGGCTGCAAGAGCACATAGAGTCTGTTCTGAGCTCCTTCCACAGGCAGACAGAAATCAATAAATCAATAGGAAATGTTCGCTGGCTGTAAAATGGGTAGAGAAGCCAGTGTCAAGCTGCTTTAAGATGGATGGACAGTAGGTTTGCAGTTTGCAGAAAGGCTAGAGGTGACTATCACCTTGAGATGGGATCAGCGGCCAGCAGCCCAGCAAGGCTTTGAACCTCGAGTTTATGATTAAGAGCTGGGGCATGGATTGAAATACTCCTGTGTCCCCTCAACAGCCCTCCCTCGGCTTTGCTGGCTCTCTTCCTCGGTGGCACCAGGCCCTGGCAGCCAGGGCCCAGCAGCTGCAGTGCTGGCCCTGCTGTGCCACTTCATTGAAGTTGAGGCTACAGAAGACTGAATAAAAATTGACTAGATGCCTGGTGGTAGTGAGGATTGATTGAAGATGGGCAGGGGTTTTCTACCCCACAGTTGGATTTTTTCCTTTCTATGAAGGTTTTGACATAATGTAGGCAACAATTCCTATTCAGGGTATCGCACCTTCATTCTCTCCTTAATGAGACCAGCACAGGGACACAAATTGATGCCAAAAATGCTTAGGGAAAGCTATTATGAGTGGCATCCTTCTTTTCTTTTAAAGGCAAAGTATTTACAAGGGGTGAGACAGCTGTGCTTGCAGCAGGCTCTCTGTTGTCTCCATGTGCCCATTCGGGTCTGGATGGTGGCTATTCTTCAGTAGGTACTTTTCAAATGCAGAGATGATTTTCACTCCTGCAGAGAGAGACAAGCAATCTAGCTTCAGGCTTCCCCACTTCCATAGCCTCCCCTCCAGGACTTGGATTTCTTTCAGTCTCAGTGAACTTCTGCTTATTTTGTTCTTTGAGGGTAGACAGGCCCTCTTAACCTCTTGTAACTGAGACTTTCTTTCTTTCTTAGAACCCACAGAAGCAATAGCTTTGGGGCCAGCTTCTCATTTTTACCAAATACAACTCTGCAATGCTGTTTTTTCTGCACACTTATAGGCATTACTATTGCTTATGTACTGGTCTGCTTTAAGGTCTGCCTGCTGCTGCCACATGGGGATTTCTACCCAAAGTTAGTTAGCACTGTACAAGATCGCTTCCTGTTGGTCAGCAACACGTTTTCCAAGATAGCATCCAGCTTCATTAGAAAATTATCAGGAGTGCTCAGCATGGATTCACAAAGGGGAAGTCATGCTTGACAAATCTGATAGCCTTCTATGATGGTGTGACAAGCTGGGTAGATGAGGGGAGAGCAGTGGATGTCTTCTACCTCAACTTCATCAAGGCTTTTGACACCATGTCCCATAACATCCTCATAGGTAAGCTTAGGAATTGTTGAGTTAGATGAGTGGAGAGTGAGATGGATTAATATTCAAAACCCATCTGGATGCGCTTCTGTGTGACCTGGTTTAGGGAATCCTGCTGTGGCAGCGGGGTTGGACTAGGTGATCTTTCAAGGTCCCTTCCAACTCCTAACATTCTATGATTCAGAACTGACTGAATGACAGAGCTCAGAGGGCTGTGATCAGGTGACAGACCACTGGAACAGGATGCCTAGGGATGTTGTGGGGTCTCCTTCTCTGGAGTCTTTCAAAACCCACCCAGACGGGATGTTATGCAACCTGCTCCAGGTGAACCTGCTTTAGTGGGGAGGTGGACTAGATCTCCAGAGGTCTCTTCCAACCCCCATCATTCTGTGATTCATGCAGCATACACAGCTGAAGTATAAAGGGTAGAAAGATTGCTGATTTCTTTACTTGCATTTGGTAGCTTAAGTTCACATACTACAGCTGTATTGAATTAGTATGTTTTGGTGTTAATAGTCTTATGTAAGGAACTGCACCCAAGAAACATAAACTCACTTGACCTGCTAGTTACAGTCATCTTAATGTACCCCAGGATACCACTGGACTTTTGGCCACAAGAGCACACTGCTGGCTCATGGTGAGCTTGCTGTCCACCAGGATTCCCAGGTCCTTCTCTGGAGAGCTGCTTTCCAGCAGGTCAACCCTTAACCTGTTCTGGTGCATGGAGTTATTCCTCTCCAGGTGCAGGACTCTACACTTGTCCTTGTTGAACTCCATGAGATTCCCCTCCACTCAACTCTCCAGCCTGTCCAGGTCTCCCTGAATTGCAGCACGGCCTGAGGGTGTGTCAGCCACTCCTCCCAGTTTTGTGTCATCATTAGAGATACCTTAGTCAAGCACTGAACTTCAGAGTCTTTCATTTTACATGAGCTTATTTTGTACTCATCCTACGAACTCATGGATATAATATTGGGAAGCAGAGAAGGCTTTGGTCAAAAACCTTTATTTGGTGAAGTGGGCTATGACACAGATTATATGCATCATTATATGCTAGGATCTCCTATCAGCTCAGAGGGGTTTTTCTAATATGCCCATTTCTACCAGAACTGTCTGGGGAAAAAAAAAAAAATCAATAATTTAAAAAATATTTTAAAAAATGGTCACAGTCAGTTATGAGAACCAGCACACAGAAAGTTAGACCTCTGCAGTTAAACTTCTTAGAAAAGGAATGAAGCATAGAATGAAGCCTCTTCTAGGGGAAATGGCAAGTGGCTTCAACTTCAGGTGCAACTGTTAAGGAGACACAGCTGCACAGGCAGTATAAAATAAGCAAAGGCTAAGTGGGAGGAGGGGTTAGTTTCAGCACATTGCAAGGTTTAGTCCAGTTTGGGTCAAATGGCAGCAGTTGTCCTTAAGGTAAGGAGAGTTTTCTCTATCATCTCTTTGAAGTAATGCATGAGTGTTTTGTAGATTTAGTTCATCTGTGGAACACTTGTAATGGAAAATTTGTTAAATTAGTTACTTTTGTTCTGTTTTCAAATCACTTGGAAGTAGATGTTGAATTTGATTGATTTGTTTGTGGCTTGAAGTGGTGCTGTGCTTTCTGTGGCAATATGGTTTGTCCTGTAGTAGGATTTACTATGTATTTTTACTGTCTGCTGTCTCTGTTATTAATTATGCTCTGAGAACACACAGTGCAAACCATAGAGCATGCTTTCTGGATCACTCAGAAGAATTTTGGTTCCATAGGTGTTTTTCAAAGCAAATTACTTAATTTACAAGAAACTAAAAAGAATTTCATCATAAAGATTATTTGAATAACTAGTTGCAAAGCCTTTCTTTTTCTGTGCTATACTTGCTCAGATATTCCTCAGGTTTGGCAGAAATACTTGCAGATTTAGACACCAATCTTGACAAGAGCCTGTTAAGTAGACTAGCACTACAAGTAGAGCTTCATGTTGGTGTTGGAGTCTACCTGCCAAATCTCATTAGAAGGTTGGAGCCTTAATTTTTCTGTTCATAAAAAAAGTGGCTACAAATCCTACAATGCTGTAGGGCACCTTTTGTCTCAGTTTGATTAGAGCCTGCTTATCTTTGTTGGTTGGTTTTGGTTATTTTTTTAAAGGATTCTTATTTTTTTATTTATGTTTAGAAATCAGAGTGCAACCCCTTTCACTAACCACCCTTTCATAAATCTCATAAGAAAGTTATTTTTTTTTCCCAGAAAACATCTAGAAATATTGAAGTAGATTGAAAGCCATGGGGTTACTTTAAAGTGTTGTTTACATTCTGGAGGCTATTATTTAAAAATGGTATCAATATTTCTAGTAAAGCTCAATTTCTACCAAACACATCTATTTGGGGTTTTAAGGGGATTTTTGTCTTCTTTGGTTTTGTTTTGTGTTGGTTTGGGTTTTTTTTAAAAGTCTTTTCAATACTGGAAATGACAATGATGAAACATTGGAGTTCTTGACTTTATTTTAATAAATAAATAGTTATTCAGAAAGGAAGTCATTTCCTTGCAAAAGTACCCTAGGGGATTTTGTGATACTTGTTACAAAGAGGAAACAATCCAGCAGGAGCAAATACTTCGTATATTAAGTAACAATGAGTTGGCATACAGTTATCTGGGGTATAACAAGGTGCTTGTAATTCACTCTTCCCACTTCAACTTTCTTTCCTCACCTGCTACAGTTCTACCCCAGCCTCATACAAACAGCAAAACACCCTAACTCTCAACCAGGTGATCTCCTTTTAGCATTGTTTTTCATTATTTTCCTTTTCCTGTGATTTTACTGGTACATGGTGCCTAGAAGGCCAGCAAAGGATTTGTTGTGTATTGGGGTCCCACATGATATGATATCCCAGTTACCATGAGAAAAGCAAGGCACATCTCTACTTCTGTAGCAGCACCAGGGGACATCCCTGATCTGCACCTTGTCAGTGCTTTCAGAATCCAGCCAGGAGTCACTCAGGCTGAGAAAACAGTTTCCTTTGGAGGTTACTCAGCCTCATAATGGGCATTGATAATTTCCTTCTCTGGCTTCTCTGACAAGATGAGTCAGTTTAGTACCTGAGCCCCTGTAAACAGCAGGTCCAAAGTATCACACTTGAGCTCAAGGCTGGATCTGTGTTTTGTTCAGGGACAGCCTGCACCCCAGAGCCCTGTGCCAGAGTGGATGTGGGGGCAGGCAGGTGGGCAGTGCCTGCTGCAGTGTGGCAAAGCCGGCCTATGGCTTGTCCTTGCTTGAGCTGTCTTTGGAAAGTGATAACCTTGCAGCTTGTGCCATCCTTGCCCAACTGTGCTGTCTGTGCACCTTTGTAGGCAGAAGCAGGAAACTGGCCGAACACTGATGTAATCATACAAAACGTGATCTTATCAGGTATATCTTGCTGATAAGGACCTAATTTTGACTCACAAATGTTTGGGCATTGCTGGTAACACAAAAGCCAGAAATACAGCAGCCTTCCCATGCAGTGGGGGTGCCATGCTTGTGGCCAATAACATCTAAAGCTTAGACAAGCAGACAGCAGCATGATGACTCTCCCCCTCCATGTTCCCCTCTGATTCCCCTCCCCAAGACTCCCTGCTACTTGCTGACGCCACTTGCCTGGGACTGGAGGTGTCTGTAAGCTCTGAAAATTGGATCACTGGGATAGCTCTTTGCTGGCTGTGGTCACGCTGACGGCAAGACCCAATCGATCAATATTCTGTGTGACACTTTCAGAATTCATTGGAAATGATGTCCTTTTGGAATGACACCCACATTTCATTGAAGGCACCTTGAACAGAGAAGTGCCAAGTGTGTTTTTGCAAGATATGTTTTGTTAGTAGTAAACTTCACTTTATTTGTAAGGTTCTCTGTGTTTGGGATTTCTCTATCCCTACCTTCAACCTCCGTTTTGAAGAGGGCAGAGATTTAATCTTTAAAAGGCAGCTTTGTAGCCTGACATTTAGAGTGTGAGCTGTTCCTAAGCCTGATGTTTATTATGACATATAGCCTCTTCATGTAAAAAACAGTAAGCTTTGGGGGAGAATTTAAAAAGCAGCCTGAGGCTTATAGGCACATGGTCAAAAACTCATTCACAATTTTATCCAAAATATTATGACCTCTAGGTAAAACTATTGCTCTGCTATGGATTCCCATGGAACTACTTGGCACTGCTATCTCTGAGCCAGTTCCTGGGGGTGGGACTACTCAGGTCATTCAACAGAGCTCTTCAGAGCCGTTAGTTGCTCTTGTTGACAGGCAGTGAAGAAGGATAGTGCTTGCAGCTGGAGGCTTCAGGGGAGAGATATGTAGAGAGGGAGAAAAGAGGGAATGGTTTTTTTAAGGACTCGCAGAGAAATAGGTAACCTTTCTGTTGTGTGTCAATTTTGAAAAGGAATCTTTGGCCTTTACATTTTGTGACTCTGAAGTAAATACCTCTGGTTGCTACAGGGGTTCAAATGCTGTGTACCTGGCATCTTTAGGGGGCTGAACAGCTAGTATTTGGAGGATCCAGACTGGATTTTATTCTGCCCTTATCAAAACCAAAGCTAGTTGCATCATTAGGACCTAGGCTCAAACCCATCCAAAATGCACAGGAGGTTCAGCCCCAATCAACTTTGTGAGGGGAAAAAAGGGAAAGGCAATTTCCAAAAATACAGTCCTTTGTCATTTGGGATTTACAGTATTCATTGAGCTGTGCTGTGTTTACAGCATTGTGAATCTGTGACTGGTTTAGTGTGGGGGTAGTCGTAAAAAGAAGTGGAAAAGAGAATAGGGGCATCATTTATGGACTTGAGAAATGTCTGCAGAGTACAAGTGGAGAGGCTCATGGCACAAAAACAGTTAATCGAGAAAGGTTGTTTTTAAAGCTATTTCTGTGTTATCACTCTGTGCCTGTCAGGCAGAGGAACTTGCTCTGCACTTCACTGCTGTGCTGCTCTAAAACACAAGTTTCATCTAACTCTGGGGTAAAACCTTTCCTGGACTGGTGCACCACATGCAATCCTGTGCTGACTCTCTTCACTACAGTGAATTTCACTAAAGTGAAAATGAACGTTGCAAGGTCCAAAAGTTGGTGATATGAGCAAAGATAATATCAGAGGTGGACTATGGATTTATTAATCTGGTTGCCAGGAAACATGAAAATTATCATAAATTATTTGATGACAGCTTATAGGGAAGTTTTCAGTTGCAAGTCCTGCCCTTGTAATAACATCTAATAGTTTCATTTACTTTATTCTTAAGGAATATGACCTGGCAAATTGGATAACTATTATCTTGAATTATAACATGAGGCTTGAATGGGGAAAAACTAGATACAGAGATCAGAGTGACTATTGTCTGATTTTAAAAGTTAATTCCTGTAGCTCTGTATGCAGAATTAATGCAGCTTATTGAAAAACAAATCATCTGAGCCCTGCACAAAGGGTAACACACTAGGCAATTGGGCTTGTAGCGCAAGATCTAGGAGCTCTATTATGCTTCTTGTTTCAGGCACTGCCAAGCAAATGGAAGTCTGCCTAGATGAGGATTTTGCTTGCTCTGGACAAGCATCCTCAGGCTAGAGGCAGCATCAACCTTTCTGCTCGGAGAGCATTCACAAAATATGTGAGTTTATTGTGCCCACATCCCTTAGTTTAACTCTTTACCTTTAGCTCCAGAGATCCGTCATACAATTCTCACTGTTGGAGACCACAATAAATATTTGCAGAGTGGAGACTTGTGAACTATTAGAGCTTCTTCTCAAGGAGGAAAAAAACCAAAAAGTCTGTTGTGACTGAAACTTGTGCATCTCCCTTATCTGGATGCTCCATTTCTTGTACAAGTTCCTTATTCATTTTGTGTTAGTTGATTTCTTACCAAGTTAACATTCTAAAACCCTGAAAAATGAAAGTATAAGGGTTTTCATGTCAGGACTCTGTACTGCAAATCAGTTTCTGAACCAGCGTAACTGTGACCAAAGTTCTCCTTGCAGACAAAAGAATGGTACTTCCACATAAAAACAGTTGCAACTGGAGTTCTGCTGGACTCCAATTTCAGACCACCCTGACTACAACCTGGTGGGAAATTGGGTAGGGTGGGGTAATTGTACTGTGGTTTCCCTATTAGAGTAGGCTAGAAGAGTTACAGGTTTATAGTCAAACTTTTCTTTATAGAGAATTAAGAGTTATCTGTGGTACTTCTCTCTAATTGCTCAAATGGCCTGAATGCTGGTCATGGCGGCACCTGATACCCAAGCCTTTTATGAGGGGATTAATGAGCATAAGTCCACAAAGCTCCCAAACGGGCTATAAAATCATGGGAGAGAGAGAGCAAATAAACATCTTGCAAGCATCCTGAAACCTCCAGCTCACACATAATTGTTGGGTAAGAAGCATCACAGTGTCTGTGGGGAAACAAGTTTTGCTACTATTCTTGCTTCAGTTTTTTTACTAATTCTCATTTATGGTGTTCTCATAATATTCTTCTGCCTGAATCATTCTTAAACTGCACATATGTACATATTTTGTGTCAAAGTGAATTAAAACAGTGTTTGTTGTTGTCTCAGATGATTAGATAGTGAGAAAGGTGGGTCAGATTTTGTGAGTATTTGAGATTTCAGTCCAGGAGTATTGATAGTAGCACAAATCAAAGAACAAACACAATGTAGAGTAGAAGAACAACAAGAGATTGAAGATGTTATTGTACTTGGAGCCTTTTAAAAATACCCAAGAGTCCTTGAAGAGTCTAGTCTCTTGAGACAAGCTGGAGCATATCGGCAGGTGGATGTCAGACTGCACCTCCTCCAACTCCCAGTGGCATGGCTGTCATTTCTCATACTTAAGGATAGCATCAGGAATTTCATTCCCATCCTATATCCAATGAAGCAACAGAGAGAAAACCTGACTAAACTTGCATATTCCTAAACCAGAGACTTAAGAATGCCACATTTGTTGCTAAACTGTCTAATGTCATAAAACATAATGAATTTGAGAGATTGAGGTGAACTAGAACACACCACAGAGACAGACTTGTAGAAAGATTAGAGTTGGAAGGGACCTTTAAAGGTTATATAGTTCAACCCACCCAGCTGCAAGTAGGGATACTTTCAACTAGATCAGATTGCCCAGAGCCCCAGACAAACCAACCTGGAATGTTTCTGGAGATGAAGCATTCACCACCTGTGGGCAACTTGTGCCTGTATCTCAGCACCCTCACTGTGAAAAATTTCTTCCTTATCCAGTCTAAATCTCCTCTCCTTTAGTTTAAAACCTTCATCTTTTGTCCTTTAATAACAAGCCTTGCTATAGCAATTGTGGTGTCCCTCAGGGCTGTCTTGGGGCCAGTGCTTTTCAATGTCTTTATCAATGACATTGACAGTGGGGAAAGAGTGCACCCTCGGCAAGTTTGCAGATGACACAAAGCTGAGTGGTGCAGCTGATACACCAAAAGGACAGGATGCCATCCAGAGGGACTTGAATAAACTTGAAAAGCGGACCCAAGAGAACAATGAGATTCAACAAGTCCAAGTGTAAGGTCCTGCACTTGGGATGGGGCAATCCTAGGCATGAGTACTGTCTAAGGGATTAAATCGTCAACAGCAGTCCTGTGGAGAAGGACTTGGGGGTCATGGTGGATGAAAAGCTGGATATGAGACAGCAATGTGCACTTGCAGCCCAGAAACCCAACAGTATCCTAGGCTGCATCAGGAGAGAAATGACCAGTAGTTCAAAGGAAGTGATTCTGCCTCTCTACTCTGCCCTCTTGAGAACACAACTGGAGTACTGCATCCAGTTCTGGGGTCCTCAGTATAAGACAGAGAAGTGGACTTTTTAGAGTGGGTCTAGAGGAGGGCTGTGAAAATGATAGAGTGCTGGAGCACCTCCCCTATGAGGACAGGCTTGAGAAAGTTGTGATTTTTTTTCAGCCTGGAGAAGAGAAGGCTTTGGGGGGAACTTATAGCAGCCTTCTAATACCTAAAGGGGGCCTATAAAAGGGTGAGAGATACTCTTTTTACCTAGGTAGAAAGCAATAGAACAAGGCAGAAAGGCTTCAAACTGAAGGAGGGAAGATTTAGATTGGATGTTCTTTACCCAGAAGGTAATGAGACTCTGGAACAGGTTGCCCAGAGAAGATTGTGGCTGCACCCTCCCTGGCTGTGTTCAAGGCCAGGCTGGATGGGCCCTGAGCAACCTGCTCTAGTGGGTGGCATCCCTGCCCATGGCAGGGGGATCGGAGCTAAATGATCTTCAAGGTCTCTTCCAACCTGGGCCATTTCATGATTTTATGAATCTTTCTTACAGGTTCACTTTAAGTACTGATAGGCTGCTGTAAGGTCTTCCCAGAGCTTTCTTCTCCAAGCTGAACAACCCTGACTCTCTTAATCTTTCCACATAGCAGAGGTGTTCCAGCCCTCTGATCATTTTTGTGGCCCCCCTCTGTATACTCCCCCACAGATATTATTGCGGTCCTTGCTTTCAAGCAAGCCAAAAGCAATGGATGCAAAGAAATGCCTTGGCTCTACAACTCCAGTTGACTTCAGCTTCTATTAAAATCAAGAACAGTTTTACTGTTAGTTTAAACAGACTCAAGGGATGGTTCAGCATAACAAAGGAGTTTCTGCTAATATTTTCTTTATCCTGACAGGTATGTGTATTTTATGTACTTTTAAATATTTAGATGCTTGTGTGCACTACCATCCTTAAAAGCTCCAAAGATGCTCTCAGTGAAAAATCCCTTCAATCTCCTGATGGTATGTCCTGTAAAACCAACCAAAACATTGTCAGCAAGGTGAAGCTTTTAGCCTTAAAGTGCAAGGAATCTTTTAGTCCTGCTGAGGTTTAATGAGCTGGGATTCTAAGCTGATTCAGCTCTTAAACAGTCTGATCATTAGTGCTGTATCATCTGTCACCTTTGGGTGATAATTAGAAAAAGAAAGTCAATAACAATAGTACATAACACTACTTTACCAAGATTTAAACAAGTTGTAATATTGTTGAACATCTATTGATGAGTCCAAATGTGCCACAGGCTATTGAGCACAAAGAGTGCTTTGATGTGATGTTTTCCATTATTAATTTGATGTGGTGGAGTTTGTAGAACTGAGAACATTTGTTTTCATTTTATTACACATGGGAAGAGACTGAGATATTTTACATATTCATTTTCTTTTTCCTATTGTTTTTACCACTAAAGCTGTTGAAGAGCAAGCACAGAAGAAAGAGTTCTGACTCGGTTAATAACATCAGAATGTCTATTTACCATATCTGTGATTTGTTTTGATTTTTAAATGATTTAATTGATCTCCAAAACACACATCCTGTATGTGTGCTAGCAGCCCTTATATGACAGAGAAAAATATAAGCAGATCCAGTTTTTCCCCAGAATAAAAAAAGATTTTGAGGGTTTACTGCAGTGATAGAAACACAGGTCAGGATTCATAATTGCATTATTTTAGCAATCTAGATATTGGGCCTGATGTGTATGAGATACCCCAGTAATGCAGTGGTCAGTTACTGTTTCTTACTGACCGCTTCCTCATCTGCCTGTTCGTTCTTCCTTTGGGTGATTAAGCTCATTTGTAAAGAGAACAATTATGGAAATCTCTAAAGAGTGAGCCTTTTGGACTCTCTTTTATTGCCTTGTTTTGTCTAATTAATCTCTTAATGAAAATTCTTTCCCTCCCTCTAGTCTGTCCTTCTTATGCTTTCTGCAACCACAATATGTTAACACTTCGATCGTGGGTCTGCAAAGTGCAGTTTTGCTTAGCTGATGTTTTCCAGTGATTTAAACTGGAAAGCAGTTAAGCCAAAAACCAGAACAATGCAGACAAAGTATCTGAGCACAAGAGAAATCCCAAATGAGACAAACTGTTTGTTTGCACTTCATGTCTGGAAATATCCCTATGTTGCACACTTGAAAGAAGGTTCAAATCTCTCAAACCTGGAGGTATCTTTTTCCTTAGCAGTTAAATGAAAATACTTTACTTCTCCTCCCTCCTGTTTGAAAATAGTCTCAGTCCTGCTTGGGACCCTGCAAAGTATCAGATAGTCCTGGCTGAATCTCACAGATGTTTGGGTGATGGAATCCACAGCTGGAACATAGGCTTCATTTTAGGAGCAAATAGCATCTTACAGCACTATTGCCAATTTAGATATTCTAAGACATGACACTAAACTCAAAGGGCTCAGTTTTGAAATCCAATTGGATTTTGGACAATCACCATCCCACACTCCATCTATTTTGGTTTTTTTTTCAAGGCTGTTCAGTACAGGAGCAACTGCAGCTAACTAATTAAACAGTGACACATGATGTCTCAGGCTGACATTAATAAAACATTAAAAACAGGAATTTTTCGTATAAAATATTGAGGCACTATATGCCGCTATTCTTAAGATGAGGTAGAACCACTTCTCTCAAATCAATTACTTTGCCAGAAAATGTGAAGGGGAGCCCAAAATGAAAACTGGATTTTAATTTCTCCAAATATTTTGGGATGACTAAAATATGGATTCCCCTTCCATTTTGTCAGTACTTCAAAACAGAACAATGCATTTCATAGGCATTCAGGAGAGGTGAAGGATGGAGTTAAAAGCTACTTGGGTCTTTCCAGTAACCAAATGTCCAGATTTAGTGAATGAAGATCAGTGAAAAGCAGGAGCTTGCATGGGTAAATAGAAACGATGCAGTTTCAAGCTTTGGTCATCTACAAATCTCTGACACTCAGCCCATTCACATATGCCACTGCACACAGAAGTAAGGCAGCAAAATTGCTTCCTAGCACTCAGCGGTAGAGAGTCCCATTTATTATATGCTACACTGAGACCTTTCGTAGACAAGGTATCCACTGCTAAATGTGGCTGCAAAGTCCACTTCTTAGACAAGGGACAGAGAAAGGCAATTGAGTTCTCCTCCTGATAAGTAAACTCTACATAATCCTTGGGGATGATAAAGTTTGTCTAAAGTCCAGAATCTGGATCAGATTATTGGTTACCTCTGCAGCAGTTACTCTAATAAGTAATTTGGACCTCAGCCTTGAAAATTTAAAATATTCTTTGATTTATAAAACTGTACTCTTATGTAAATATAAAAATCATCAAGTAGGTCTGTGAAAATGCACAGCAAACCAATCACAGATCTGAAGCATCTTTGTTTCTATGCAAGCCAGTTAGCCATCTCAAAATAAATAAACATACTTTAAAATTATATTACTATAAGAAGCATTCACCTGTCAAGGAACCCAGCATTAGAATATATAGTAGCCTTCTATTAATTGTAGAGAAAACAAAAATCTTGACTCGTATATATCTCAGATTTGTATGTTCTGTGTCAATCGGTCATACAAAACTGATGACCCTTCCATTATTCTGACCCCTAAACAGATTATTCAGGATTATCTTTTGTGCCAGCTGAATGTTTTGGAGCTGGAAAGCTCAGCCAAAGGCTAAGCTCAGCCAGACACAGGACAAGGAGCTGCCCTGGGCGCAGGAAGTGGAGCGTGGAAGCAGGAGGGTGGTAGGGTTGCTCATACCACATTGTGCTGGCCTCCTTCCACCCCACAGCTTCAGCAGTAGAAAACCAACTTCTCCAGCAAATGCTTTACTGTTCTGCCTTTCACAGACCTTCCTGCAGCAGCTAAAGCTAAGCCTGAATTTAAAACTGCTGTAGCTGAGTGAAACTTGGCAAAACATCCCTTATCAGGCTGGATACAGGCCAGAATCCTTGGAAACATGTTGCAGGATCTGTAATGAGCTCACCAATTCGCCTCATACCAGTCATGCCCTGACCCTATCACTTGGGTAGCACTGGGACTTGGTGCTAGGTAGCAGTGCTGTGCAGGAAAGAGCAGAGAAATGCTGCCCTGGGGACCTGCTAGTAGTTTCCCTTGGCACATTGGGTTTTCTTGCATGGCTGAGCATCTGATATTTTGATCCTCTGCTTGGTTAGTGAACCTATAACATTGGCAAAACAGCGATACCAATGTAGCATTAAGGAGCTTTCCAGATAAATGTGAATGTCTTATTAAGCAAATGTCTCACATTTATTTAGCATTATTAAGATAAGAGTTGTTCCATTTGTGGGTTTTGCCACTTACCACCTTTCCTCTTTGCAAACCCACCAAAGCTGATGCTTAGAATCATGGAACAGTTTGGGTTAGAAGGAACTTTTAAAGGCCATCTGATCAGTAGCAAACAGGAACATCTTCAGCTAGATCAGGTTGTTCAGAGTTCATTCCATCCTGACACTAAAAGTTTCTAAGGTTCTTAGAGCCTGTTTCTGTCTCAAACTTGCCACACAAATGTTATCAGAGGATCAGGTGGCTCTGTGTACATGACGTGCACGTTGCTGGTAGGGGAAAAAAAGTTTTGATGCTGTTCACAGTTTCTGTGTGGGGCCCCCCCATAGCAGCATAGCTCCAGTGGAGTTCTTGCCTTATTTCACTCTTGATTTGGGATCTTGAATCGTTAATTAGGTCATTGATTAGCTAATGTTTATACAATGTTATCTATTTTCAATGTTGCGTAAGAATAACTTTCGTTAGTAGTAAGCATTTGGTTTCTGATGTATGTTTGTCTAGTTATTCAAGTCACCTTCATGTTTTCTTATTCTTAGCCCTCCATGGGGCAGGGTTGGTCAGGTGTGAATTAAATGTAATTAGGCTGAAAGATTGATGATGAAAACTAATGGAAATTCCATCTGCACATTTCTACTCACTTTACCTCACCTAGGAACTGCTCGGGCCATGCTCTTCTGCTGAGACCAGGACAAGAGTAGGTCACAAACCACCTTTAAAAGCTAGAGTTCTTCTAAGTTCTGTTACAAATTATTTGGCAGCTCTATGGAGGGCCTGAAGCAGCCTAAAAGTGACTCTCAACAAGTCTGTCTTTTTTGTTCAGAATAGATATATATCAATATGCAATAAGCAGCAGCCCATGATCAAGCATTCTGTGGGTTTGCACGAATCTGTACACTGTACGAGGAAGTTCTTCCATTGTCTTGCTCCCAGTGTCCTTTTTGTTAGAGATTTTTCTTTGAAAACTATGTGGATTTACAGGTAACATTCAGAAACTATTTCTTTTGTTGTTATTTTTGTAGTTTTCCTTGTAGTTCATTGATTTGTTCAAACCAAAATCTCAAAGCCAATCTCTGAGGCTGTCAACCTATTTAGCTGAGGAGGAAAGTCCACCAAGCTCTGTAAACAGAGATGATAGTATGTGGCTCAGAGTCTGTTGTAATTTGGGGCATGTGTGGCAAGGCTTTGACCACAGCCCAAGCTCCAAATAGCACAGCGGGGTTGCCAACTGGGCCCCTTTCCTGTAGCCACCAGCAGCAACATGAGCAGTGCTGAGCAACCATCTGCAAATTGTAGTGCAATAGTTCTCCCACCTCCTCTTTTTATCACTTTATATTGAAATGACTAGTGCCAGCAACACTTTGGTAAAGCAATAAGCACACTACAAGTTCTGAAGCTCTTTCTTGTTCTAATCCACCTTAAAATCTGACCACTGGGGGAGAGGAAGTTGCCAATATTTGTACTTTGAATTAATTTTTTGTTTGTTTAAGGGTATATGGTTAGAAATGCCAAAACAAAGCTCAACCAAGAGGTCATTTTATCACTTCTGGGCAAAGAGGGAGGCAAGAAAGCTGCTATGCAGATTGAGTGTTTGTCATAGTAATCAGTCTTTGGTTATGGTTAAAGGTGTATGTGATACAGAGGAAAGCATCTGGTGGAATGTCTTGCTTTTTGTGTTCATTTTCACTGGCTGCCCTTAGTGAAGGACTTCTGTCACAGAAACAAAACCTTGGCACTTTATGCTCTTGTGCTGGGAAAAACAATGTTATGACAAATCTCTTTGAAGAGTAGCACATAACTCAACAGAAACTTCTATATTTACTTTCAGACCTTTACATTGATACCTGTTGTTTCTATGACTACCATGTAGTGGTGTTCTGTGTTATTCCTCTGTACCGGTAATTCACAGGGCAGAGAATGAAGGCATTTGTGATTCCTTCAGTTACACAACAGCTGCAGCTATTAAAACTCAAGGAAGACCATGACTGAGTTTATAAAGCCACAAATGATGATACTACTCTCTAATCCACATCTCCAGACAGGTTCTAGTGGTAACTGAGTGTATAGGTTTTGTACACATTATAAATAATGTACAACCCTGGGCTTTGGACATAACTGTTTTCCTGGACTTCCTCTTCTGATAGGAAGCCATGAGGAATGGCTAAAGTCACTTGGTTGGTTCAGCCTGAAGAGGAGGCTGAGGGTAGACCTCACTGCATTCTATAACTTCCTCACAAGGGGAAGTGGAGGGATGGGAGATGTTCGTTTGTTTGGTAACTAGCAATAGGACTGGAGGGAATGGCATGAAGCTGTGCCAGAGAAGATTTAGGCTATATATTAAGAAAGTGCTCTTCTCCCAGAGGGTGGTCAAGCACTTGAACAGGGTCCTCTGGGAAGCAGTCACAGTACCAATAGTACACTATTTCTATGTGGGTACATCCACAGCATAAATATGTTTATTGGCTTGCATATCAGGGCAAGGAGTCAAGGCTTTAGTTACTGGCTGCGCTAAACTACCAGCCCTTGCAGGTAGCCACATGGCACCCCTGGAGAGATGCTCTTGCTCCCTTGCACAGTGACTGCCCTTCGATGGTGCAGCTCCATGCACTCGCCTCTGAATAATGATCTTCTTTCTAAAGTGGAATGTGTAATAGGGAAAAGGAGATAGTCAGAATGCAAATGAATGAGAAAAAAGAACAGATGAATCAATTTGGGGATGTTCTTTTGATGCTCTTGCCCTCAATTTCCCCAGTCGTCTTCTAACCTCTCTGCAGTTGTTTCAGTGTGAGTGCTGCTAGCCACATGGTTAAAATTCAGCTTGCAAAAGCGAATGCTTGCAGCAAGGAAGACTTACCCTTTAACCTTTAGCAGCCATTTCCTCTGAAAAGCACAAGTTTCATTTTCGCTTACAGTGAAAAACGTTGCAGGGGAGGAAGGGGAACAGAACTTTATCTCTTTGTAAAGCAGCCAAACGATCCTATTTTCATCCTCTGCACCAAACTTTTCACCTACCTCTTTTTGCATTATGTAGTGTGCCCTCAGGAAAGAGATCTAGCAGAAAAAGCAAATGCAAACTCTCTCGTTAGTCTTGAAAGACCTGTTCTTGAACATTTGGGGTCAATCCCCTTCAGCAGGTTCATTTTTCTTCATTGCAGTTTCATGAATTTGGCCATAAGCAAAAAGTAGGCTTTAGATTTAAAAAAAAATATTCATTAAACAAAAGTGAAATTGTATGCCACATGAAAAAGTCAGGAAGGGAGAAGGAATTCCACATCCCTACAATATATCCAAACATTTTACAAATAACATACTGCAGCGCCAGCAGCCAATGGGGCTGTGCTTTCACCTGGGGTAAATCCATGTAACTCAGAGTTACAGGACAAAGAATTTCTTTTAGTCAAACGCCTTTCTGCCTAGAAAATAAGCTTTTTGTTTTCAGGTCTTACATAATTTCAAAGCTGGGTAATAACATATCAGAACTATCAGCTTTACCTCAAGTGAGTGATTTTGAATTCAGTTCATTGCTTTAATGGTTAAAAATTGTTGCCAAAAGAGAAAACTGTAGTTGCCTGTTTGTTGTAAGTCCAAGAGGAGGCCAAAACCCCCATTCCTGCCACCTACTGAGCTTTGTCTTCCTCCTTGGAGTTTTCCCAGTCTAAGCATTGTGTATGGTGATGGTGTGACATGATGAACTTCCATAACACCTTCATCCTTGTTGCAGCATTTTTGTGAGTAGAAGTGAATGGGTTTTAGTTTAATCAGTCTATGTTCTTCCACAACAATCAAAATGGCTTCAATAAACTGACTTCTTCCCTTAGCAAACTGGCCACTTTCAACGTACCAAGTGCTGATTCTCTAGCTCAAAAGCATATGGACGTCTCACCTGTGGCCTGCCTGGAGAAGGGCTGTCAGCAAGGCCCTACAGCAAGGCTGCAGCAATGGAGGGTGCCCTATGCAGGGGCCCTCATCTCCTGTGTTCCAGGAGCCTTCCTCTAGTGAAACTGCAGGCCTGGGCCTGGCGCCTCCGGACCTCGCACCCACAAG
This sequence comes from Galbula dea, assembly GCA_013399015.1. Lineage (NCBI taxonomy): Eukaryota > Metazoa > Chordata > Aves > Piciformes > Galbulidae > Galbula > Galbula dea. Next base: position 876,631 of record VWZX01010570.1, on the reverse strand, counting down.
GTACCACCTACCTTCCCTGGGCAGCCCCATGCTCTGCAATGGCATTTCTGAAGTTTTCATATATCTTTAAGATGAGTTCACAGAATCATAGAATGGTTTGGGATGGAAGGGATCTTTAAAGGTCATTTAGTCCAACTCCCCAGCAGTAAACAGGGGCCTCTTCAACTAGATAACATTGCTCAGAGCCCCAAAAACCTGACCTGGAATGTTTCCAGGGATGAGGCATCTACCACCTTGCTGGGCAAACTGTGCCAGTGTTTCACCACCCTCAGTATAAAAAAAAAAAATTCCTTATGTACTATAAATCTCCCATCCGTTTGCTTAAAATCATCACCCCTTGCCCTGTCACAACAGACCCTGTTAAAGTCTGTCCCCATCTTTCTTACATGCACCTTTAAGTACTGGAAGGCTGCAATATGGTCTCCTCATAGCCTTCTCTTCTCTGAGGTAAACAACTCTCTGTCCTCATATGCAGAGGTAATCCAGCCCTCTGATCATTTTTGTGGCCTCTTCTGGACTTACTCCAACAGGTCCACGTTCTTCTTGTTGTTAGGTGCCTACCTTCCTGTAAAAGCTTTTTAAATTATATTCAAATGAAAAGTCCATGATCTTATGAAAATTTTCACTTTCAAACAAGTATCACATTTTCTCATTCTTGCCAAATGATGATTGGAATGGAGCCCTTGGTTCCCTAAACATATGGACACCACTCAGTCACCAACATCCTGTCACATACACATTTTAGGGTCAGCAGCTCTTGTGACCTTTCTCAGACCCCTGAGCCATACTAAATCTCTGCTGTCTTTGTGGAGGTGAGCGGAGAGGAGGGCATTCCCTCCCAAAAAGCAAAGTGTGCTGTAGACAGTTCTGTTGTCTGTACCTTTCATGAGGGGTCATTGTATACCAATATGCATATAAACCACAAAATACAAGAAGAAATAATAAGATATAATGGTAAGCAAGAGGAAGAAATTTGAAAATAAAAAGATAAAATATGAATATGTGAGAAATTCCCTCAGCATATTGTGACCTGAAAGAGAAGTATTAATTCTTGCAATCTGAGGGATGGTTTTAAGCAAAATGCAATGGGTTAATTTTTTTTATCCAAGTAAACACATATGAAGCAGTTGTCTGGGATAAAGGTGTAAAAGAGGGAGTCGGGTGTGTGAGAACAGAGTGCATAATGTATTAGCATCAGCAACAGAGCCTGATGGGTGAAGGCTTTTATACTTCCTCTCTATTGATAAGTATTTCAACCAGCAGTAAAAAACTGTTCTTGACACTCATCTGTGGGGAAAAATATCCACACAGTCTTTGCTGTAGGACCAATTAGCCTGTGAAAGCAGTTGGGGGGAGGGGGGAGATGCGGGATATAAATGCGGGATGCATCCACACTTGATTACTCTAATGAAATGTCCATTGATTCCTATAGATTAATGTGAGAAGAATGGCAGCTGTGGAGTGGCTAACACCTCTAGGTCAGCAGCTCTGCGTGTGTGTGTGTGTGTAATGGAAGGGTAGCACACAGCCAGAGCAAGGTAGACAAGAGAGGGTTAGCCTGGCTACAGAGAGAAAGGTGGCTGAGGTGCATGGATGTGTCAGCGGGTGGCAGAGGGAGATCCACGGGAGGCCACAGCGAGGAGCAGCAGGGAGAGCATACTTCTTCCCTGCCTTGCTCACTGCCACTACCCCTCATCCCCATTTGACTTTGCTGTAAGGCAAGCTGAGCTCACAGGTCATCTGTTTTTGTTAGATTAATTTGATTCAGCATGTAGGAATAGAGGGCTGAGTGGGCTAATGGCTCTCTGCAGGTGACATTGGGAATGGTCAGCACTCGCATCCTCCTCCCCCATTCCTATGGTTGCAAAAGAGAAGTCACCAGTGAGGGGCTCTCTCTGTGCCAGGGTGTTGTGCACTGCCGCCCTGAAGCCCAGCACTGCCTCACTCCAGCGATTTCATCACCTCTCAAATACAAATCCCTTATCTCTTGCACCATGTCATGTAGAAGGACTTAATTATGATAAGGGGTGAGGGATTTGCTGAGTGACTGCAGTGCTGGGCATAAGGCTAGTTCTATCACACAGGGAATATGGTTACAGAGACCCTGCCATAATTGTCATAAAAGATGCACTGTATCCTCTCATGCAATAATTCTGGCTTTTTGTCATCAAAGGTGATGTGGAGGCAGCAACCTGCCTCCCCTGCAAGGGTAACCTGTGGTAGCAACCCCATGGTGCAAGATTGGAGCCATAGATTGCACTGAGAAAAGAGGTTAATGTGACAATATGGAAGTGTAAAATATTTAGGCTGGGATTCTAGAAATGAAATCTCAGATAAAACACAAATATCTCTGGGCCATGTTGTCACTGGGATATCATCCAAGAGTTAGGCTGTCTGGTTTTTCTGATCACACTAGAGGAGCTCTGTTATTTCTTATTGAGGACGAGGAGTCCTGTAGCTGTAACACATTGTGAGGACAGGTTAATATCTTCAACTAAGAATGTAAAATAATTAGGTAAACCGTGGCTGTTATTCCAGTTGTTCTCAATGCATGATTTATCACATCATAGTACTACTTAGGAATTCAACATCAGCCAAAAATCTAAAATGTATGTTTCTTAGCAATATGTACAAATGGGGTCAGGAAATTGCAAGACCCACATGGCACTGCAAAGTCCAGGGTCCCCTGGGGAAGTGTAGGATCTGACAGTTGGATATTAAAATTCTTGCTGTATTTTACTAGCTCTGGGAGAAGGATGGATCCTGACTCTAAAACGTGGCTTTGAGCAACCTGTTACTGGTTTTGGCAGCAGTTATTTCAAATGCTCAAAACTGATGCTAAGAGATAATCTATTCTGTTAAATGTGCATTTAAGCAAACATGGGCAGAAAAAGGTCAGTGTCTGGCATCATGCAAAGGTGTCTCTAAGGCAAGCTCTGCCCTGGCCACACCACGGGTGCTTTCAGATTCTTAAGTGGGTGCTGAGCCACCACTTCTTCCCAATGGCTGAATGAGGTTTCTTAGCTGGGCCAGTACCAGGGCCTCAGCCAAGCCTAGGCAATACTTGGCACTGCTGACTGTAGGACTAATCCTGTCTTCATGCAATCAACTGACAAAACTTTTCAACTTTTCATCACCATCTGTAGAATGTAATTTACCCCTGAAAGCTCAGATAAAACACATGGTGTGCAGGTTGCAGTATTGCCCTAAGACTGCTCTCTATAGCCACTTATGTCGAACACACCTGGCTCCTTCTTGGCAGATGCACAAAGTCCAGTGGGGCTGCCACCTGGTGCTGAGGCTGCGGCTCACCTCTGGGCGGTGGCACATTGTCTCCAGCTGTCCCAATTGGCAAAGGGCATCTTGCAGGTGGGCAGGAAGGAGTCAGCCTCAGTTTGCAACTCTGGACTTCATGACTGCAACCAGGCCTACCGAAAAATGCTGCCACCTTTAATTGCTGGAAAACTGACTTTTAGTTGAAAGTTTTCATTTCTGTCTGTTCAAGACCATGCTTATCAATGATTTGTCCTTTTAGTTCAAGATTTTTTCCTTCTGTTTCACTAGTGCTTTAACTTTTTGCTTTTCCCTGTAGAAACGTCTTGCTTCTCCTGGATAAATAACTGTATCCAAGCATAGTTTTTTGTTAGAGAACTTTTCCCCCTTTTCTGGAATGGCTGGACATGTAGTGTGCTGTCGGTTTAGGTGCAGTACATATAAGGAACTAAAATGCAGTGCCTGGTCACGTCTGTTGACTGTGGCACACAGGGTGTATGCATGCAGGCACGTGCAGCAGCAGCCAGGCACTGGCAGCAGTGGCAGTGGGCTGGCCCTTTAAGCCTGGCTGATGTATTTTTAGAAAGCATAAATAGGCTGCATTCTTCCACTTGCTCACTATCCAAGACATAAAAAGGAAAGACTTTCTGCTTTCTTCAAGTCTCCTTCCCCTGCTGGCACCATATAGGTCTGTCTGTTAAGCAGTACAGGTCCACAGCTCTTTTTTTCTTTTTTTCTTTTTTTTTATTGAGAAGCTGCAGAACTCTAACCGGTGGTTCAATAAATTGTATTACATCCCTTTCGTACTGAATGCCCTACAAGCTTTGGCTTTCCATGTGTAATTGCAAGCTGTTATTAGCCCAGAGCTTTGTCCGTTACTGTGCCACACTATTGCTGAGCGGTCAATTTTTTTCCCCTGCCATTTCCTTTGCTCACACCATGCTGACCACGTTGGCCAGGGGCTGCCCAAGGTTTATAGTGCAGCATTGATTTTTCTTTTCTCTCAATACTGACAGAATCATAGATCCAAGGCAAATAAAGAAATGCATTCTGTGGTGATGAAATGTCTTTCGTTCAGCCTGGATTGAATCAAAGGCCATCACAGAAATGTTCTACTCTAAAATGCTAGTGAAGCTTTAAGGCATTGTTGGAAAATGAATTTTCCATTTTCTTAGCTGTAATTTGGATTCTCAAATCACTGTGCTAAAAATAATCAGATAAAATTGAATATAGACTACAAGCCTATGTAAAATGTTATTTGTTAGGTTTTGCAAGCTGCTGCAGCTGATATGAAACGAATCTTGCAATAGATCAGAAAAGTAATAGCTTAGGTGGATTTCTAGTAAGTATGTTGCATTACTCCGAATATCAAGATACAAGATGTCCGCTCCACAATGCATATAAACCTTGGGAAAGAACCAAACCATAAAGATACATTTTGCATATCTACTGGAGATATCTCTAGTTAAAAAAAATGTAGCCTTTTATTGCCTGGATCAAAATTATGAGTGTTTTTGCTTTTTTTCAGATATGTTGAACTTTTTTAGATGGGCAAATGTCACTGTCCTTGTTATACAAGTGGAGAAGTAGAAGCAAAAAGAGTCTGTAGGGACAGGGTAAAGTGTCACAGTGAATCTCTGGCAGGGCCTGGACAAGAACTTTGATCCTCAGAAGCTTAACGCCACTTTCAACACAATAAAAATAGCTACAATTCTTATGACATATGTGGGAAGGGGTCACTCCATGCAATACTCTCTCCACTGCTGGCTGCTAGAGAGCCAAGGTGGTCCCAGTCTGCACAGCTGGCTGCGCTGACACCAGACTTCAGCTGTCATTAGGAAGGGAGTGCCTTTATTAATTTTTAGTCAAACTTCATTTATCTTAACACAGAGCCAGCTTAGTAACTAGTAATCTTGGAAAAAAGAAAGCAGAAACACCTGGTGAAGATTACCCCATATTCTGGGGTTTGGGTTTTTGGTTGTGGGGTTTTTTGTTTCTTTGATGGGGTTTGGAATTTTTTTCTGTATTGTCAAGTCTCATGACCTAATACCCTGTGTATTTGGCTGTTAGAACTATAACCTAACTCAACATCAAGGACATCAATGCTTTCTTCCTTCAAAAAACAAATACATTGTGCAGAAAGATTGAGCAGAGGATCCTTGTGTCTGCTCCCTTGCAGGACAAGGTGCGGTTCTCTCTGTGGCCTTGCAAAGGTAAATCCCAACTTCTGCACAGTCCCAGAGTAGATGTTGCCTTACCTAGTAAACCAAATTGTTCTCTGACTCGCAGCTCAGGGAGATTCCACGTATTTTAGTGAGACAGTAGGAAAGAAGAAAAAAAAAAGGGGAAAAGGTACCACGAGGATGGAAAGAGCAGAGTATTTGTACATGAAAATAACAGATGGGTTCAGCAAAGTTAAAACCACAAATTGAAAAAATAAATGCATTTGAATGTAGCCCTTAGGCAACATTGCATTAATTCCCTGGCACTGGACCTTCCTTCTTCTCCTTTCTTAATGACTACATATTTAATATCAATATGTACTGTTTACAGCTGTTCCTTCAGCATCACATTCCCAGCAATGCACAATAGTCTTTGCACTGCATAACAAATCAGATCATCTTCCTTCTCTGATGACAAAAAAATAAAACATTTTGGGGCCCAATTCAGTGTCTTAATCTGAAATCATTTTGATTTATTTTATTTTTGTAATCAAAAGATCACTAAGAAACTAAAGTTAAAATAGAAAATCTGTGCAGTTTTAAGATCCTTCTTTCATCCCAAATTGTGCAGAAATTTTCCCTACAAAATTTCTCAAAAAGTTACATTGTGACTGGATCTGCATTATTCACTGTAAACAATTTTGTTGTACAAAGTGCTCAGTGGCTTTTGTTTGTAATTTTTAAGAATGCTTCACAGTGGAAACAAAACCAGGATTACCTCCTTCCCCCTTGTCTTCCTTAAGGTTCAGAAACACTTGAGAAACACATTACTTTCTCTTCCTCCAGTTTTCTCCAACTTTAGCCTCATGGCGTTCGGTAGTATGCAAAACAATAGCGAAGAAGGCTCTGCCAGTTGACCTGAGTTCAGCTGCAAGCTGGCTTAGATCCTGAAAAGCATAGATCTAATGATCCTCTGTGTTGGACCTGCAATGATTGTCAGACCCCATACCTGCCATGGATACGATTATACAGTTGTCACAACCATTCCCTTTTAGGTAAACCTTTTTAGGACCAATTTACTCAGATATTTTGCTTGCTAGTGTTCCTAATGCAGGTAAAAGGTAGTCCTTGGCAGTAACCAAAATGAAGGACTGCTATTTAGGTGTGTTGAAACCTTCAAAATTCACTTGCCAGGATTTTTATCAGGTGCACATTTGGCTTGTGATTTCAGATTAGGGCTTATATTTGGACAGTATCTTCATTACAAGCTGGACCAAATAAGGCGTGGAGGTTTCCAAGAGTTGGTAAACAATCCACCAAGGATGGAGAGTTACAATCAGCAAAGTTACTGTGGGTAGAGTTGGGCAAGGTAAGGATGAAATTACGATGCATGTAAAACTAGGAAAAGAGCTGCCCTTCTGCCTCTGTAGCTTTATGGTTTTATGACACCAATTCCAGCAAAAATCCAGCTATTGCTCTTTACAGGCTACAGCCAGGAATCTCCACTTGAAAATCTAGGAAGGGGAAAGCAAGGAGAATCTACAAACAGGATTAGCGTCAGGGAATACAAGTGTGATGAATACTTCCACATATTACCAAATTGTACATAATAGCTTGGAGTATGTAGGAAACCATTGTTGGGGGGAAAGCTGCTAATTGGATCATATAGGAAATGTGATGTTTCCTTAATGTCTCAGCTGGTGAATAAGTGCTTGTTGGCTGGTGCATGATCCCTTTGTTTTTTGTCAAATGCCCCTATTAACAAACAGCTATGATAATTAATTTTTAAGAGGAGTGAAAAGGATCAAATATGCCTGCAGTCCCAAATGAATGTCTTTTCTCTGATCCACTGGGTTCACAGCTTTAAGTGTAACAAGTGAAAATGGTTGAACAAGCAAAGAGCAAAGAAAACTAGAGTGGCAACCAAATGCAAAGTAGCTGCACTGTAATCTGCAGGTCAATAGAGAAGCATCATTCTGCACAACTTCTGCTCAACAAGGAGCAGCTTTTTGTTTAAAATTTTAAAAAGACAAAAAGAGGATAAAATTTGTGTGTCAGTAAGAAAAGAATATTAGACATAACGATTCCAGCTCTGCTGTGAAAATAGTGGAGATCTTGCAGGACCTGTTCCTTTAGGTTGGTCTGAGAGTCAAACGTGTGGCTGCATTCACTACTGACTTCTGCAGAGGGCACCTGAGCAGGAGCACAGGACCACAGCAGCATTGCAGCCCAGCACAGGCTCAGTTTGACCATCTGGTTCACATCCTTCGTTAAAGATGTGTAACCATGGACTTGAGTTTTGAGATCCTCTGTTCGATGAAATGTGGTAAGCAAATGCAGTCAGCTAGTGGCTGGTTTTGGAGGCTGTGGGCTATGCTGCTCACCAGGCAAGGGCAATCCAATTGTGTTTTGCCCCGCTCTGTTGCAGAGTCCTCTGTGCAGGCATCTGCCTTGGGTGATTTGATGATCCTTTGCAAATTTGGCCTGAGCCAAAAAGTGACGGTAGCAGGAAGTCTTTGTGTATGACAAAATGGAAAGTTGTTTTGTGAAGGACTTTCTCTGGGGAAGAACATTGTGTGTTTAAAGCCCAGTTCCCTTTTGAAGAGCTCATCTTCATCGAGGTCCCTTCCAAATCCTGACATTCTGTGATTCCTCAACCTCTTTGAATGTCATCTTTCAGCAAAAGATCAGTGAGGATTCCTTGGCATACTCATGTTTTTAGCAGTCATAACCCTATAAATACTGAACTAGTCTGGGGGCCGTGATCCTTTTCTGTGTAAAGGTCCCCTGCAAAAGTACTGTGCCTGCAGCCCTTCCTGGGTTAAAGTATCCCTCAGCACCTTGTCTAGCCCAAAAGATGCATGCTTCTAAACAGCTGACATACACGTGAATTTGCACAGAACATAAGGAAAACTGTCAAAATTGTGATATTCATTGGGATGTTCTGTCTAAATTGAGACTTTTAAGCACTAATAATAATTAACTACTTTCTTAGCAACGAAAAGTCTTAAATGCCTATTTACTTAACAGTCCCCTAGGGTGTCTTTGTTCTGAATGGGCTAAAAAATCTTAGCTGCAAAATAAGCAGGCGATTCCAATCAATAGAGCCAGAGGACTATATTGATTACCAGAACTCCATTCTTTAGTCATTAACCCTGTGAATTCTTTACAAAAAGCTGTACAGGACAATTCCTAACCACTATACCGTTTGAGGAGTCATTCAGATATTTGAATGTCATTAAAGTTTCATATCTTGTTTACAGCCCCTTCAGCCTTGCCGGAAGGATTGTGCTCCGAGACTCCCCACCACAGAGCCATGCTCTGCCCAGCTGAACTGACAAACAGCATTAATCAAGTCTGGAAATTTCCTCTGCAGATATGTTTTTCTTGTTGGTTATTGCTAATATTGCTACAGAGCAGGGAGACAGATCATGGAAGGAGTGAAATAATATTCTTAATTTTCTACATTTTAGCTCCAAGCCTGAATACTCCAGCTAGCAATAAACACACCTTTTACTCATTCCTGTATGGAAAATCATCCATGCATCCTGTATGTCCCTACCTCCATACTAGACACCACAGGGCTCCACATGTGGACAGAAGGGAAATGAAGCAAAGTGGGGCAGTAGGGAGGGAAGACAACATTGAGGTGGGAGGAGGAAGAGAAAGAAGTGATGCTAGGAGAGCTTGTCAGGTCTCTCCACCTCCTTCCCCTCACCAAGTCCTGCGGGATCTGCCCCCACAACACCTCCCTCTCAGCAGCCTTGTATTTAAGAGAAGATTCTCGCATTTCAGATTAAGAAAGTTCATGACATGCAGTAATGGCTCTAAATGGTAAATTGAATCACACAGACAACAATTGAATAGAAGTGGCACAAATGAGCCAAATGCCAGCAATTTAAGGGGATGTTGAAGGAACTCCCAGCAATTGCAGGTCCACTGTGAAAACAGCACTCTTCCTCTTCAAAGTTCAGGTGGCTCTAATGGCATAGAACATGTAATACTCTATAATGTAGTGTTTCTTTGCTATGGAAACTGTGAACTGACTAGTATCTTTGTAAACACATAGAATGGGAATAGTTATTTCTAAATATTTCCATAAGGTTTTATATAAATTTCAGCCACAGCTTGTCCCTGGTTTCTTGCATCATTTGTTGTATCTTGGTTATGGTTTTAATCCAATGCCTAGTGGATATGGGGTTTTGATAGGCTGTGTTTGTGCTGGCCATAGAGCACAAACATGGTGTTGTTCCTTGCTTCCTGCAATGAAGATTTTAAACACAACATAGCAGATGAATACCAAGCAATGGTGTCAAGAGGATGGGTCCAGACTCTTTCCAGTGGTGCCCAGAAACAGGACAAGGGACAATGGACACAAACTAGAACACAGGAACTTCCACCTAAACATGAAAAAGTTCTTTCCTTTGAGGGTAACAGATCACTGGAACAGGTTGCCCAAGAGGTTGTGAAGTCATATTCTCTGAAGAGGTTCAGAACTTACCTGGACACGATCTTGTTCAACTTGCTCTAGGTGAACCTGCTGTAGCTGAGGGGTTGGACTGGATCCTCAGAGGTCCATTCCAACCCCCATTATTCTGTGTTCTGTGATTTTGACCTGAAACTGAGGACATTTTGAAACTAAGGAACAGCTTGAGAAATGCACAAGAATCTGCCTAAATACTTGCAAACAGAAAATGGAGTTTTAGAGTCATAACTGAGCAATATTCCTACATTCACTCACAAAACTTGTCCTGCATCTTTTTTACAATTAGTACTTGATCCACTCCAGTTTCAATGTTCCACTGTTATCCTTATCTATTTAAAAAGTCCCCAAGAGAGCTATAATGAGTCAGGGCCATTTTCATGACTATTGATTTCATAGTTAAAATTATAGTATTTGATTGTTGTTTGACCAAACTGAGATTATTGTATGTTTTGAAAACAGAGGCAGCAACAGCAGAAGTCATGTCCCTAGAAAAGTACAAAGTTAGGAGTTGCAAAGCAGCACTGCTTCCCCTTTCATCCCATGGTGTTCTGAGGAAGCCTTTCTGAGCGCTGCTGCTTTGCAGCCAGCAAACAGAAGACACATAGAGCTTTAGTGACCTTTCCAGTGTAGCCCTGTGCATTGTGGCAAAGCCCTCACCACTGGCACATATTTTGCTACAGGGGAACCACTCATACCAGCTTGCAGTGCTGCTTGTACTCAGCAGGCACATTCTGTGGTGAAGACTCTTTTAGAATGGAAAGGTCTGAATTTCTTTATAACTCATAGTAAATAAATAGGCACTGGACAACCATTTATGAAGTTTATTTTTCACTGTGTCAATACATTTAGAAAATGTTGCTAAACCTAAGGACTTTCTGCAGGATCCAGTTCCTGCTTTTCAATAGACTAAACCAATAGCAATTAGTAACGGATTTCAGATAAATCCAGAAATGTTTTAAGCAAGTTCCTAAATGTGGTAAGAACTACAAATAACTTTTTGAATAGTGTTTCAAAAGACTATTAAGACTAACTGGCCCTAGTATGTCACGTGGACAGAACCACCATTTCTTTGCACTTTTTTTTCAGTATGAGATCTCTCTGTATTTTAAGATACTAAGAGCAGATCTCACCATCCTTTTTCTAATCAGAACGGCATATTTGTTGATTTTCAGGTTGTGTTGACATTTTGAGCTGTTTGGAATCCAGTAAGTCTACAAGTATTTCCTATCAGAACTGTGGACACTATCAGAGACTGGCAGCAGGCACGACCCCAGTAGGCAGGAGCTACCTGAGCTGTTGCCTATAACTCCATATGAAATGGGGCAAATGTAGGTGCAATTGTTGGTTTAGTTAGGAGAGGAGAAGGAACATGTACCTGGCACTATGTATGCAGCTCAGCAGATCACCCACCCACAAAATATCTGTGCTAGAAAAGGTTCACCTCCAGAAGAGCTGTCTGCTGTTGCTTTTATCTCTGAAAAACCTGGGCCGTTTAGCAACAGGTCTCTTCTCACTGATCCTGAAAGATACTGGTACTGGTATCCTGTTTCCTTATGAGCCAGCAGCAGAGACACTTCTGCAGAAGAAATTGGTGTTTAAAGCCTTGTTCAGATTACATCTACTCCATATAAAGCATAGCAACTTAAACTCAAGCCAGCAGTCACCCCAGTGTAAAACAGGATTGTGGCAGATCAGAGGCAGAGTTGTAATCTTCTCATTGCCCAAAATAAATTTTCTTCTTGGCAACAAGGCTTAACAATAATGTTCTATCTTGACCCATCTGGATGTGCTTCTGTGTGACTTGGTATAGGGAATCCTGCTCTGGCAGGGGGGTCGGACTAGATGATCTTTCAAGGTCCCTTCCAATTCCTAATGTTCTTTGATTCTGTGATTCATATGCAGCTTACCAGCATAAGGCAGGCAGCCTTGTGTGGGCTTGCAGGGTGCAGCCCCTGCAGTTTTAACTGCTGCCACTTTTCAGAAAGTTTTGCCCTGTAGAGGCTTCATAAATATTGTCCTCGGTGCTCCCTGCTGAAAATCCTGGTGGTGGCTACACTGAAGGGAGCAGGAGCTAAGTGATTCCCCTTGAAGGGATGGTTCCTTGTCGGGTTTCTCCATCACTGTCATGCATATCTCTGATAATACTTACTTACTGTTTGAAAGGAAAATGGCTTTCTAAAGCCATTATTTCTTTCACCTATCTGCTGTCATAAAGGTCTTTGTGTTGGAATGATAGAACATTCATGCTCAAAAATAGATAGAGCAGGAAAAGATTCTAAAATATAAAGGCATCCCTAGGTAGGGCAACATAAGATCACTCTGGCTATCAGTGGCAGTCATGCCCTTTGTATATGCAAAGGCAAAAAATACTAATTAAAAATAACTAGGTAAGATAAGCACTGATATTTGAAGGACTTGGAAACTACAAGTTGGTTTTGTTGGGGTTTTTTTAAGGTGACGTTTTATCCCACCTCATCCCATCTCATCTTTTGTTGTATTCCTTCCTGTCTAGTTTGAACCCTAGCCTCAAGAGAGTATAGTCTGTTTATCATTAGTAAGATGTGCTGTATATAAAGGCAGCAATAACATTGTCATTTAAGAGTGTACATCACAGGTTGCAGAGAAAATAGGAATGCTATTTTATTATGGTGAAGCTGTAAAGCTTACAGTAATACAAAATATTGCTGGCAGTCACCTTGTTTTATTCTTCTTTTAACAACTTACTAACAGTGTGTAAATATAAAAGCAAACTTTGATTTTTCCATCCGGATGCACTGAAAACTCTTTCAATAAAAATGCTAGGGTGCATTTAACACTGTGACCAGAAATATTGAAATTTGACAGTTAGGAGGTTAAAGGTTTCAAATTTATACACAGAGGTGTTTTACTCCTGTCGTGGTCATAGCAGCTTGCTCAGGATAACCTCTTTTGCTTACTGAACCTTTGAAAAGCAGAGAACATTAAGCAATATGCCTTGGCAGATGCCCTGGGATTTCACACCACCAGCAGAAGCCCATATGCACACAAAAAGTGAACCTCTTAGGTGAAAACTGGTCAAGCCTTTCTCTCTCACTGCTCCTGCACCGTGTGCTGGCAAGCAGCTGTCTTGTACTGCTGCCACCACTGTCCTTTCTGCTAAAATTAAAGCAGAGTTTCTATCATATCTTTCAGGGATAAGGTGCTATATCTTTTAATTTCCACACAAGCTGCTTGAAACCGTGGCATCAAGAGAACATGTACAGAAGCCATTACTATGGGGAAATGGCATCAAATAAATAGGTCTTTTATGTTCCTGCCATGAAATCCCAAAAAAAAAAAAAAAAAGACACAATAAAACATACTTTGCATTCCAAATGTAAAAGTTTCAGATTTCTTCTGGTTTTTATTTTAGGATTTTCAGCCTGGAGTGTATATGTGTAGTACAGTATTTTGGTATACATTTGTAGTACAGTACTTGCCTCGTTAGTGCCATCTGAGAGAACAAGTGCAGCTGAGAACAGGCAAGGTACCACAGTGCTTCCAGCTTTTTTTTTAAATTATATTTTCCAAGCTCTACATAAAACCACACAACTCACTATATGTTGATTTACTGAAAAACCATCACCACATAGACACACTTAAAACATTACAGCCTTGTCAAACCAGCAAGTAAAATGATCAACTTTCCTTTTTTGATCTTCATATTGTAGCATGTAAGAGAATCGCTATGGGCATTTCTTTTCATATTCACCATAAAACTGTCCTCATAAATATTACTAGAAATACAAAATGGCTTTTAGGCTGATGTTCTCAAAACAACTACAGTGAGAATATATTTTTAGACATAGGCAGGTCTGTGACATTAATGTACCCATCTTAGAGCAGAATAGAGTCCTATCCCACTTGGGGGATGCTGCAAGCCAGGGAGCCCTACTTGTTAAATGCCTCCCCACTGTCAGTCTCAGGCCTTGAAGAGTTTAGAGCTTGGCCTAAACTCAGGTTATAGCCCCCATTTACTTCAAACCAAAGAGCGTGAAGCCTCTGCTTTTGTTGCTCACAGGACCTGCACCAGCAGGAGCACCAGGCATGGGGCAAAGCCCATCTGTCTGCTCTGGGATTTGCCTGGGGCATGCGATGATGGGACACGGAACAGGGGCTGAGGGGTAGCTGGTATGAGATCCTGTTGTGGGCTTACTGTTTTTACAGTGAAATAAGAGTAGGCAGGAGGGCAGGAGACAGTGGCATACAGGATTTTAGCAGTTTAGTGACTATCTGTGAGAGTAATTTGTTTTGTGGTCCTGGAAAGAGCACATGGCAGTGCTGAGGCTGCACAGCACTATCCCTCTTGCAGTGCATGTCAAGGCTGGGTGCATCCAAGAAGGACTTAGTATCATGGTTCTCAGATACATATTGTACTACAGGAGCAAAGACAGGAAACACTGTGTGGGAAGAATGCCAAAGGGACTATGCTGTACCCATAAATGTTTTGGGGCTCCCAGTGTGGTGGAAAGCTTGCAGAGGTCACCACATCTCCTGTGATTCCTCGGTGAGTATAGCTCTCCTGTGCCTTGCAGTAATGCAGCTGGTGGTTTGAGTTTACACGTTCTTCCAGCTGTTAATACCCATCCAAGCTCAGGCATCTGTGAGCTCAGGTTTCTATACAGTTAGGAGAAATCATGTGTCCTACACATGGCAGAACTGCATGTCCTGCAGAACTCCAGTTTTTTGGCTATTGAAGCAGCTGACAAATTACAGCACTTGTACCAGGTGGTAATACCTGAGCCATTTTGATTTCAAATTACTTCTCTGCATAATGGCCTATTCATTCCACCACTCCCTGGTAGACACCTCAGGGTAATATGTATCCTAAGATCTATCTTAAAGCTGATTTTCTGAGGTATATGGCAGAGGGGCACTGGAGAGAGGCTGGATTAGAAAATAACCAAATCAGAATTGGCAGCTAATGCCAATGAAAATATTAAACTCCTCTATTAAGGGCTTCACTGGTCCCCAGGGCTTCCACTGTGCCATCCAAGTACTAGAAGGAGCCTGTCTGTAAGCTCCTTTTAATGGGTGAATCTCCCCTGTGCTTTCCTCAAAGCATATAGTATACAGGCCTTCAGAAATTCAAATTAAATTCTGTGAGGTAAAAATATTCTCCTGTCTCTAGTCTTGCTATAGTCTGGTTTGTTTGTTTTCCCCAAATACTTCTTTATCAATCTGCTTTCCTCTCTAGAGCTGAGGCTGGTCTGCACAAACCAGCAGCCTTCTGGGGTCCTGGCTCACCTCCGGTACAATCATGCAAAAGAAGCAATTTTTCATTATTGATAAAATGTAATGTCATAATGTCATGGCCTTTCAGGTCATCATCTTTGTAAGTCAGCCATGACATTATCACAATTTATAATGATAACAAATGACCATAATGTTTGCATGTAATTTTCATTGGCTATTGCAGAATTCTAAAATCACTCCTTCGAAGGATGGATTTCATTAACAAGCAACTGCTATTGCACAGCACTGGCTGTTTCTACTGAGGGCTTTTTGCTAACGTGAAGGCTATTCTGTCTGATATACAAGATTCATGTACTTAGTAGAAATCTAAGATTTGGTGGCTCTTCGTTAAGTACTGATGTAAATTCAGAGAACAAGCCTTTTTAGCTTTATAATACGTCTAAATACTAATAATTTCTAAATGCTTATCTAAATATGCATCCCATGAAGGTTGCTGGCTGGAAGGTCTGACTGGAGAATCAGATTTATTCTTGAGTGTACTATTGGCTTTACTTGTTTAATATTTCATGATAAACTTAAAAGATTTACAGCTTCAGGAGCTAGTGAAAATCGTAGGACATTTATGTTCATGTGATATTTAGAGGTTGGAGCTCCAGCCCCCAAACACTTGAAATGTATCCTTAGCTTTAACATCTGGACTGAGAACATCACTGGGGCGGATTCTCCTTGCTCTGCAGGATCAGGACCTCAGTGTAAGTACACTGAATTCAATAGAGCTGAATCTGGAGCACTTGTAGGGAGCACTCTGTCAATCTAATCCATAAATAAATACTTCTCTACTCCTGAAGCCCTCTGAAGCTAATGCATGAAAAACAATGAAAGGCCTGGGTACTCCAGAGCTCTTGAAAAAGCAGAGCCAAGCTTTTGTATACGTATTTGTGTGCACACATGTGCATGCGTATGAAATAAAATAAACAATAATAAATGTTACTGAAACAGCAGCTGTGAGTTATAGTCCAACATACTCCATGACAGGCCACCAGGCAAAAGGACTCTCTGAGCCACACAATTGGTCCCCAAGGGACACAGTGCCTCAGAGATGACAAAGCAAGAGCCAGGGACTCTCGTCTGTGCTTTGTTTTGGCCTACAAGGCTTATCAGACCTGTGTTGTGATTCATTTTTCATCTGCAGCAAGAAGCTTGCAGGAAAATTTTACCTTTTTTTTCCTGGGGCTACTTTTTTCCTTGGAAATTATAAAATTATTGCCCTTGGCCATTTTTGCAAATTCACAAAGAAGGAAATATCTGATCTCTCTTCTTGATGTTTTTAAGGGAAACAAGGAAAACTTTAGTATCTGTGTTTGTGTGGCCACTACGGAGTCTGCAGAAATCAGAAAGAAGTGATGTTCTGCTACTAAGTGATGCTCTGTGTTCTGAGTTCATGGCAGGTTTTCTATGGGAAATATTATACTAAATTTCATCCTTTATCAGTGAGACACCATGGCTACCAGGTTATTATTGCATTGTCCACTAGGTCGTATAAACTTGTAAACAGAAGGCTCTCTTTTCTTTAGAGTGAATTGTATATAAAGTATTTCATTGTCTGGAGGATCACATTTTGTGTGGGATATTGCCCTATTATATTCATGGCCATTCATTTTGTAGGGCTCGAACATCATTCATATGGGGATCTCCTTGTTACTGTCTTTGAAATCTCTACCATGAAGACTAGTTTCATCAATTTTCCAAGCCTACTGGTCTACAAATGACCCAATAAAGTCATCCATGACAGTTCAGTCTCCGTAGTGTAACTGCTCAAACAGACCACAGATAGTTCTTTCATATGCTTAAAAGAATATGTTCATTCTCAGCAGCAAAGGGAGCTGGACTCCATTGCTGTATGCAGGCATTAAGATAAATTATTTTAAGCTACTTTAGCAGAAAACTGCATGAGTTACCAAAGATAGCATGTGCTGCAAGCAATGAACATTAACCAGAATATCAAGAGAAACCTAAGAAACCTAAGTACCTGTGTTTAATTGTCCTTCCTGGAATACCTTTTTATGACACATCCCTGTTGTTCACTTAATTTCCTCAGTCTAATTCAAGTTTTACTTTCTTTCTTGGATGTGTTGACAGCACAGGGGCTTGATTGTATCAAGAAACATTTTGCAGGCTCTTAGTGAGATGGGTCAGGTCAATTTTAGCACAGCTTCAGCTCTTCTCTTACGCTTAGTGTCTCCAAAGATCAGATGCTAAGAAGTATGGGGCACTTAAGTGTATTCACCTCAGTTTCTGTTAAATTATATGATAGCCCAAAACACTGTTCCCTGAACTTTAAAGATGATGGCTACAACACACTGCTTAATTGTGTTTTAATGGTGTTTTATTTGATGACACACATAAAGAGATGTCTGTGAGATTTCATGATACCACTGCAACAGCCCACATAACTTCCCAGGTGATTTCTACTCCACCATCACTTTGTTGCTTTTCAGCATCCCAGCTGGTCACTTAATCTGCTACCCTGCTTACGTGAGTCCTCCTGCTTGACTTGATATGACAAAATCTTAGAGCAGAATTAAAAGGGTACTTTTCCACAGAAAGAGAGAAGAATCTACAATATTGCAAAAGGGTACAAAGAAAAGACTCCTTTGCCTCTTAGATCAAGCCTCCTTAAACAGGTGATTGCAAATGTGCTTTCACCCCTCTGTTTCATCTTTGTGGTGTTCTAGCTTGCTCATTTAGGCTTTCTCCTATTGGATGCTACTGTCTGTGTCTGAGCTCAGTACCAAGGTGTTATCCAGCTGTGAGCACTGATCTGCATTGTTACAGATTGCTGGCTTGTTCCCCACCACCTGAGAAATATCCACAGAGAACAGGCAAAAGCTGATTTCAGCTTGGCAGTTCTGCTGCACTGCTGCTCTCCACAAAGCACAGTGGCATGTGGTGGGCTCAGGATAGTCGAGGATTTTACAAGGTTCAAGAAACAGCAAGGCATGAGCTTTGGTGGAGGGGACATGGAGGTGGGCATCACTGCCAGACCAAACCAGAGCTGCTTGACCCTTCCAAAGCAAGCAAAGCCTCTGAGGGCTAAATAAGAAGTAACAAAACATGTAGAATTAGCACAGGTTTGCTGCTTTGTCATTAAACATGAGTTTGCTGCTGAGGGAATGCCTGTTTGGACTGTCAGGCCTAGGCTCAGCACGAGCACGTGCTGCGCTAAAGCAAACGAAAAGGGAATTACACAATATTGAATGTGGACCTGTCTCTAAATGCATTGAAAATGTAGGTTATTGTCTTTTGGCATTTCCTAAAAAGCCTCTTGAGCTCCTGTTGGCAACCACTGATATTGAGGGTACTTTTAGCTGTTTAAGTCTTCCTGTTCTAACAGGGGTCAAAGGGCTGTAAAGATCTTCTCAAAAGGATATAGAAGGAATCATTAAAAGGGAGGAGGAAGAACGTGACAGAAGGTCAGCCGTTTTTTTTTTAATGGGTGCATCCCCGAGGGGGTCAGACACAGTTGTGCATTATACTCCAGCCCCAGCACCTGACTTTTAGAAACCTACAACAAATCTGATTAGCACTTCCATAAGCATAAAATACAGGACAGAGCCCAATGTTCCAGGCAGAAGTAAAAGTGAAAAAAACATGAAATAAATCAATTTAATCTTTCAGATGATTTTAAATCAACATAGTACAAGGATATGACCAAGATGAGGACAAACACTCAAAAAGGTGCAAGGCATTTTATGGTCTCTGGGAAGCATGTGCATGTATCTGTGTGTGTTTAATTCCCTTGTTGATCTTTTTTTCCTTAGAGACAAATTTACTGTATGCTCATTGCTATACCATGTCATGTAGCTTTTTTTTTTTAAGGACTGGTGTAGGGCAAAAAATTTACCTTTTTATGTGACACAGCCAAACAGAATTGTGAAGGTTTTCAGTGATTTCTAGACAGCAAGCAATAAACTGCGTTTGCACCCACACACTTACTGCCTAACACCCCATCTGGTAACATTTCCACGTCTCCAGGAAAGAAATCAATAGCAATAATCTGTGAGGGCCTCACAGGGTGTATATTTTTTTATCACACTGCTATTTGGAATTTTTTTTCCTATCTGCTTACAACACTAGATTGTTCTTTTTTTTGTTAGCTAACATTGAAATCTTGGAACTGTTATTATATTTTATAAAAAGCTAACACTAACACTGGGGTCAGAATAATATATTCTAAACACTCATATTCAATAATATAACAGTGTTCAGACAGCAAGGTCCTGTTCAGTGAAGGCACTTAAAAATCTCTTACAGTAAGCACCTGTGCATCTAAAATTATACGCTGGCACACTTCAAAGACTAGCATTCTGAAAATTCATGATTACTTAAAGATAGTTTATATGAAAAGGGAATATACCTCCAGCTTTCATCTTGCTCCAATGCAGAGAAGAAATTGTCCTTATATTCTGAAATTTAGAACTGTGTCACCATTGGTTTTCTGTGTAAGGAGGAAATATGATGCTTTGTTACTGGTCTTATTTATTGCAGACCTTGTCTGGAATCTAGTATTGAAGCTGTGCTTGATGAGTTGCTGCCTTGAACTTTTCCACTGATCAATGCTGGTGCTATGGCTGCATGAAAGAATAGCTTTCCTGAGGAGAAGCTATCACATGGGAAACACACTGCACAGTAAGCTAAGAAATCTGCTATAATCTTGTATGCTTAGGCTTAGAAACGTGTTTCCCAAAAGAAATGTTGATAGTGAATGACCATTCAAAACTGAGATGTTACATGAGCAAGAGGTCAGGTCAAGAACAGGGAGGTATTAAAAAAAAAAAAAAAAAAAGAGAGAGAGAAAGAGAGAAAGAAAAAGAAAGAAAGAAAAGAAGAAAGGAACAGTAACCTTCCTTTCACTAACATGATAAGACACAACTGGACAAAAAGCACAGCTGAAGAAGAGGACATTACAGAGCCAGGAGACAGGAATCATATTTCTTCTTTTCCATGCAGTGACAAAAAAAAAAAAAGTCTTGATTTTTGCTGTGCAAATAATAAGCTTTACTTAGAAACTGTAGCTGCTGAGTTGTTCTACCCAAAAATATTTTTTGCCTTCTGTCCTAATGGCAACTCTAAAGGAAAGGCAAGGAAGCAGCTCTGTAATCAACATTTTGTTTACGTCTTGTCCTATGCATCCTGCAGTGGGGGTGGAACTGGCACTCTGAACACAAGGCATGTCCTTTTCATGTGAGGTTTCAGTAACATTTAGCATGGTGAAATCAGTGTCTGTGCCTACCAAGCCTTTTCTTTTGTGCCAACGCTGTCAGTAGTGTGGCAATATTTTCTCACACAGGAAATAACAGTGTGCTGGACCCACTGAAATCCTTTCTGTTAAGTCACCAAATCACCCCCTCTTTTGGTTACCAGCAGGGCACATAGCAGGTCTCTATCCATGCAGTTGGCTGTATTTCTGACTCCCTCTAAATAATCCAGTTGTAACAAAAATCAGTTTATGTTTTTGTAGCACTGCTGCAATAGAGATCTCACAAAGACTAATTAGATAGATGCGTAGGGTGCCTTTGGTTGTAAGTTAAGACCTTCATATAATAAGGCTATAATTTTTTAAGTTAACATCAAACAAAGTCTCTGTATGACCTAACTTTATTACTGCTATAAACGACTGTTCTTGTATCACTTTTGCCCCTACAATTCTTATCTTGTCTGTCTTCATTTGCACTCTGAAAAGTTGAGAAACGAAACCTCAACACTGAATAAATAATAACCCTGTGAATAAGAATTCAGTAAATTGGCTCACTGGTGGAAAGGCTAAACAGGGCTGAGAAACCTGGCCTGCCCATGGAGATTGCAAACGAGTTACTGGATTTTGTTTACATTAAGTAGGCTCATAAGGATGAATTTGAGTGGCTAATCTTTGATTTCTGTTTATTTGTTTTTAGAATCTTACCCTCAAAGTCTCAGGTCTTTGGATAGGTGGAATGGGGGAAATAGCACACTTCTAATTCACATCCTTGCAATAAAAACAAATCCATGGTAAATGGAGTATTCAGGTGTTATGGGAAGGAGGCCTGTGTAAATACCTCAGTCAGTGTTTTGTTACCTGTAGTCCAAGAACTATAAATGAAAACACTATAAAAGATAACCAAGGATCGCAAACCTATTATCAGTTGGTTTAAATTTTCAGTGTAAGGGTCCCTTCCTCCAGCAGAAGGTTTAGATGTATAAACATTGAAGAGATTGAAAACCACTGACATAAAGAGGCAGTCAGGCCATTAACAGGCATGGACAATAGTATATTCAGTCAGTATTATCTCAGTCTGAACATTTAAATCTATTATTCTAAACCTATTGAATTTAATTTGCTAGTCTAAATTAAAATACAAGAGTAAAAACTTAGTGTTTCCAATAAAGTTATATTTGAGCTCAGTCTTTGATAATAAATAAGCCATTCACTTATGTACATCTGCCAGAGCATTCATAGGAAGCATTGGGCTTAAATGAGTTGTGACCTTATGAGACAGTCTACTGTTTGGAGACTATATAGGTGACTGCTGGGTTTTGAGTCTTGACCTTTCTGTTTATATTCATCATGAATGTGGGGATAGTTTTATTCTTTCCGGAAAAAGGCTGTCAATCTTCACCCTGATTTTAACGCCTGTGCAATGCAGAACAGTGGTGGATCTTAGCAATAACAATCACTGACTGACTAAAATTAACTAATTCAGACTGCTATGCTAAATTGAGTATGAGGGGTTTGTTTCAGGCTCGGCATGGAAGCCCAGGTGCAGTTGATAAATAGGGACACATACAGTGCCTAAATATGCTCTCGTTCATAGTGACCACCCAGTGAAAAAGCTCTGACAAATCACTTGTGACTTTCCAGAGCTTGTCGAGCTGCTGTTCAGTTGATCTGTATTTCTCTAGACTGGAAGTGACAGGAAGAGGCACCAATACTTGTGAGCTCAGAAAGGACCTGAATTCCTATCCCAAAATCATGGTGCCTTCCAAAGACTGGCCGTGTAAACAGCACCTGACCCCCTGGCCGAGGCCAAGGCTCGTAGGTCTCTGTCCTTCATCATACCTCCTTCCTTAATTCTGCCACAAAAATTCACTGTTGTTTAGGGATGATATCAGGAGCTCTGACACTAACTGCCCCATGAGTTGGCAAGACCCCTCTTTCCCTTCTGTCCACCGCAGAGAGGCTCAGATGGTCTCTTTGGAGTGCAGCCTGGGGCACGTTGACATCATAACATTGCTTCTGCCCCCAGAGCTGCTAAGATACCTTACAGCTGGGAGGTCCGAGCTGACATCACCCAAATAGCAAAGCAAAATATAGACTAAAATTATGATGACCCTGTGCCAGGCATGGGATGCTGAGGTGCCCATAGGACTCTGGAGCAGATACTCTCTGTCTTGCAGGGATAGAGACACAGAAAGAATTTTCCTCCGGGAACCTCCAGAAATAATGTTCTTCTATAATTTTAACCCCATCTAGTGTTAAATAGAAAAAAGAAACTTCTATTGTGGGTTTGGTCCCCTGAGCAGAAGATCTTTGTGCAGGCCAGACATCTGATTCTGCATGGCAGAGCTGTCCTGAGCCCTCATTTCCCCATGGCCGTGGGTTTTATGCAGGCATTACCTGCTCTTCCCCAGAATCCCTCTCTGCTTTTGCCACCCCTCCTGTGCTCTCACACTCTTTCTCATTCTCACCAAGTGTCTTCCTCCTAAATTATATCTTCATGTATAACCTCTTTATCAGAAAACCTCTCCATGGCTTTTCAGAGGAACTTCAGCTGAGGAAGCAATTACCTGGGGAAAAAAAAAAAGGGGAGGGGGGAAAAAAATAATAGAGTTAAAAAGAATTTTCCTTGTCTGCCAACTTCCCAGGTGTCACGTCAGTCCTAGCGAGACGCACAAAGGTATTTTTCAGGCAAATATTACAGAGCTCTTTCACTAAAGGTATATTGGCTTAAAAAGGGCTCCAACCCTATTGCTACCTGAGCTGCTTCTTTCACCCAGAATTGCTCAAATCAATGCAAGTTGTATTGCTCCTTTCTCCCATGCTAGCCCAAGTAAGCTTTTATTATCTTCTGTACCCTGCCACAGTCATTGTGATCCCAGTCAGTGCTCAGCCATCCACTGCTGGCAGTGCTTTTCTACCTGCCATGCCCTGTACAGAGAATTATGATTAAGCAGGGTGAGAAAAATACCACTGTGAAACAGTTTCAGAACACTTTCACTTCCCTGTTTCTGCCAATATCCCTGTCCTTGTTTGCTTTACCAATGGAAAAGGGTAAATTAAATTATAGTAAAATGTCTTCCTAAATATGCTTTCTCACTCCTCCTTCATGTATACAAGCACTGCAGACATAGCGAGAGATTATGTATCCCAAAGGAATTTGGTGCAATATTTTGTAATTCTGATTGAAATGTGTTCTGTCTAGTCCCCATAGTTTAATTTAGAACAATTAAGGTTCAGAGTACATGAGCTTGCAAAGCACATTACAAACAATGGCTGCAGAATAAACTGCAAATCAATCCACACTAAATCACCCTGAAAATCCCTGTGAACACAACAAAGAGGTCTAGATTCACAGCCCTTTAATACAATCTCTTCTGTCTTTGTAGCCATAAGTAGTTCAGCTTCTTCCTTTACGGAAGAAATGTGATCAAACTATTTCAGGTTTGGGGGTTTTTTTGTTGTTTGTTACCCAAAATAGAACAATAAAGAATTGTCCTCTATATGTTTATGCAAGCATGTCAAATCAAACCACAAGAGAGAAGCTGCTGCTGTGCTCCATTCTGTGCTATACCTTGTGACACTTATTTCTAATGATTGCCTTGCTGCTTTTATACAGGATATATATGAGCAGCGGGTACTAGTAGAATTAAACCTGATAAGAAGGTGTCCTGAATATCATGCATGTGCGTGCACAGCCTGTGCAATAGAGCTAGTACATATCACACATCAACTTTCTGTGATTTTTACATTATCTTTATTATGCTGGCTGAGACCCATGTTCTCTGCTTTTCTGACAATAGCTTTTCATTAATACTGTACCTAAAACATTAAGTGGGGTGAAGCCAGGTTTAAAACCAAAAAGTCAAGTTCCTCTGAATTCTGCAAAACTAGTATTATATTTCCTGTGTGTGCAGATGCTGAATTCTTGGAAGCAGTAGACAATAGATAATGTTCAGCAGACAGTCTCGCACAGCATATTCCCATATTCAGATGAACAGCCACATACGTGTAGATTGCATTGCAATCATATGCAGTCATCAGGGGAAACAGTGTTTTGGTTTAGTTTTGACTATGAAAACAGCTAGTGCCTCAATCCGGCAAGTGTTTGTGCACAGTCTCCTTTTCAAACCCTGGACAATAACCTATTCCTCACAATCAAAGTTCAGTGAAGGGAAATGGCTTCCAGGAGAGTGCGGTAGCCTGGTCAGCCCCAGAGCAATCACACTACGTGACAGAAGGCAAAGCAGGAGCTATCAGGCTAATTGCCTCTGGAAATGACCACGGGGGAGGGCCTGATCCAAAACCCCCACTGGTCAATAAGAGGCTGCCACTGACGTGGGCTCACATCATCAGTTGTTATATCGGAAAGATTTTTTTTCCAGGACAGTGCTTCCAATTTCGATGTTCTTTGCACAGAGCAACAACTACAGATACCCAGACACCCGATGAGGTAGGGGCTGATTTAAGGCTGTCATGAGGCTAACGTACAGCTGACATGTTCATCAGTGCTTCTCTAGGGCTCACACTATCTCTACACAAGCCCACAGGTCTCTCCATACTCACCTTAGTCATAGTGATATTCAACGTTACCAGTAAACGGGTAGCCCAGTGTGCTGTCCTTGCAGACCAGCACAATGTCCATCACATCAAGGTCACCATCCCTCAGAGCAGATGCAGGTTTATGGCAGTTTGTGTTCCATGCAGCACGGTGATGGTAGGCCTCTCAGCTGTCCCCCGTGACACCTCCCACCATGGCAGCACCCTAAGCAGAGTGCAGCCTGAGCCCCAAAATGCCCTCGGCACATGTCACTCACATCCACATTGTGTTCAGCCCATTACAGGTTTTACATTTTCCAGTGAGGGCAATGTACAGCCTCTCTGAGGCCAATCAATACTCTCCAGGACCATTATCCTATAAAATGCCCACTTATTTAAAAAGGGGGTGGGGGTACAGGCCTTCGGATCTGATCCAGCTTTGCTAAGTCAAGGGCCAAACTTCCATTGATTTTCAGAGGCAAATAGTTGGTATCCGCTTTAACATATTCACAACCCAGGAATAATAGCAACAAGCAGAAAAATACAGAAGAGGGATCTTCAATCCATATACTGTGGTCTGAGTGACACTTCTGTCATTAAAAGTAAACAATCAGCCGTTCGGGAGAAAATAAGGATGCATAAATAATTGTGTATTGCAGAATCCCTCAAAACATTAGCAATGATTATAAGGAAGAGGCATAAAATCTGGCAGGTGTTTTATTTACATGTTCTCACACTGGTTTCTGAACCACTTTTGCATTCCCCCCAGCTAGCACTCTGCTCATCCTCGCTGTTATGCTCATTAGTCTGGTTAAGCTGCACTGCAGGATTCAGCTTATTATTTCAAGTAAAATAATTGAATTAATCTGGGTTTCCATAATTATTCCTTTTGCAGAGATAAACATATTTAATCGGAATACAACAGTGTTTGTTCCTTAACCTGGGAGCCCTGGATTTTAAATGAAGCCAACAGATGATTCTCAGAGAGGTATTAGCACAGCAATTCTGTTTGTGGTGGTGCCTGTGTCATGCCCCTAATCCTGCACCGCTACTGTGCAGAAACAACAGGGAGTGCTGAACTTGTAAAGACCTTTAGGAATTAGATAACTTCCTCCAGGGTACGAAGCTTTTCTATCAAAGGTTCCTGGCATCTGTGGGGATAGCGCTGATTTGTGAGGATTGCATTAACTGATTTTCACTGTCACGGTGCCACTGGTGAAAAGGAAGATGATAAAAGACTTTCCCAATGAAAAACTGCTGCCATTTTCATTTCAAACGAGGCACTGGTGTGGTTATTTTAGCCTTAGCTTCGATGGTACAGTACAGATGAAAAGGAAGCATAAATATTTTGGTTTGTAGCTGTGGTGGCGATGGAAAGCTTATCCTTGGACACTGGATTGTGGGGACAGCTGCAGAAGGGTGCAGAGGAGTGTGCGGTATGCCTCCCCCCAACTGCATGGGTCTCATAGACAAAGTGCTGAGAATTTCCTTGAGAGCTACCCATGCAGTAGCGATGGGGACAAGCTCCACACAAGGAGAAAAAAAAAATCACATGTTTTCTCTTGAAAAGTTTCTAATAATTCTTCTCTATTTGGAGAGATGGACACCCAGCTCCTCAGCTCCCCAGGAGCCCTAGGCCACTCCAAGCTATCCACGCCATACACATATGCTAGCCTGGGTTCATGCTCTGCTCTCTGGATGTGTCTGAGTCTGTTTTGACTCTATTTAGGAGCATATCTGAGCCCTTGCCCTACTCCTCCTGTAAATGCAGCCATACTACAGCTTCGTGGGGCTCCACTACAGAGAAAACATTTTTATCTTAACAGCTGGTGACCTGGGAGGTTTATATATATGGGAGGACACTAACCTTTGGTCTAAACATTTCATCCTCGTTCTCAGCTTGGAAAGAGATTTTTATTTTCCTCTAAACATCTGTGAAATACTTCTTGGCCATTTTAGAGTCCTTCACATATGGGACTTGAAAAGACACTTTATTCTCTGTCAGTAGTATTTCAGATGCTTTTATACAAGAAGTAACATCAGATGACTATTTGCTTGTGTCTTTTTTAATCACATCAGCTCTTGAATGAATTGCATAGCCAGCGGGGCCTGTCCTGCCTCTTAGGTGAGTGCCTTACTTTCTCAGTGAGATGGTCAGGCTCATGGCTGCTCTCATTGTCTCCAGAGACCCTTCCAAATTGCATTTCTCAACAGGAGGGGTGAATGGCAATTTCTCATCTGGCCTCCTCACAAGCTTTTCCCATAGAAAAGTACAGTTCAGTACAATACTCCTGTACACAAGCTTCTCAAGCAGAAAAGGAGAAACCTGGGTCTATCTCTGCCTTAACCACAGGGTTTCTCTGGAAAAAAGAGGCAGTACCTCTCCCCCAGCCATGTGAAAAGAGAGACCAGACAGCACAAGCAAGGCTTGGGGGTACAAAGGAAAGCATAGCAGTCCCAGTCCCCTTCTTGGACCCAAAGAGGTGCTGACCCAGTGAGCCTGGTTGTGCTGGAGGAGCTTCTAGCGGTGTGGAACAGTGGTCACTGAGATTTTAATTTAGAAAATGAAGTTTAAGGACCTCAGAAACCAAAATACAACAAGGTGGTAATTCTGTGGGTGGTATTTCTGAAATCAGGAACCTGAATTTCATCTGAACCACTTTTTGGATCAAACATTTGACAGCTGCTACAAAACACTATATAAAAATTCATGGGTTTGGATTCAACACAGTTGCCACATGATTTGAGAGTGTTGTTGTGTAGGAATGGACATAAGCACATGTTTAAAACATAATCACAGATGTTCCTTTGAACTTGGAGGCCCAAGACTATGTCTCAAAACTTCTCCTGTCTTGACCTATGCCAGCAGGAACAGAAGGAGGGTCCTCTTTTACTCTGTCCTCTATCTCCTCATTTTGCTTTGTTGTTTTCCTTCTCCTTTTAAAGTTGTATTGTAACCAATGAGCTAGAAAATTTCCAAGCCATTAGTGAATTCCAAACAGGAAAGCCATGTCTACCCACCCCCAAAGAGCAGGAGGACAGTGCATAATGGCAGCATGTCAGGGTCCCAGCCAGTAGCCTTTCCCCTTGGCCACCACCACAATCTCACCAAGAGTGACTGTCACTCACTCACGCTGTGGCATTCCTCCTGTGCTGAGGTCTGGGATGGAAGAGCTGGCAGCTGCCTGGGCTGCCATCAGGTGGAATACTAATTTCACGAGGGATTTATTGGAAACAAGACTTCAGATTGAATTATGGTGTAATTATGAACTGGTTTTTTGTGTGCTACGAGACTGGGCAACTTGCCACTGGGCACAATCCACTGTGCATCAAGCAGCCGCGGGAGAACCTGCCAGTGCTGCCAGCCCTCCTCTCTCCTTCAATTAAACACTCCTTCTGACTGCCAGTTACATGAATTAGACTGGTTTAGTTGCATTTACAATATCATAAGTGAAGAGCAACAGGCTGAAACAATCAAACACCCTCAGCTTTCAGCAGCCTTATTCCTGCAATGACCATATGCTTGCGCACAGTTGTCTTTCTCAGCTGATCTGATACAGAATTAATTGACGCTCAGATTTTAGCTTTAACATACCAGCTGTTAGCTGTAAAACAACAACCAGTGCAGCTCCTTAATAAGAAAATATACTAGCTACCTTAAGGGTCTAATTTTTTTGACAACTATGAGTGATTTCTTATGCTTACATGATCCAGGCATCATTTTAGACAAAGTCATAATACTGCTAAATGTACTGCTCAAAAAAAACCCACATGCCCCTCTTCTTTTGTTTTTGGCTGTATGATCTTTGGCAGTCAGCTGAGAAACAGACATGGACCCAAAAGATAAAGGATGAATTGCTGTGATGGTGGTGCAAGGCAAAGGACCAGATTTTCAGCTGAGGAAACTGCACTGTGGCCCACGTTAGATCTGGAGCCTGCCAACAAGCACCCCAAGTCTGATGTTTCTATGAATATCTGGGAAACCTCCTTGGACAGCTTCTCAGCAGAAGTGATTTACCCCAGCTCAAAGAATGGGTTTGAATTTGGCAAATACACTTAACAAAGAATGGCTGCTCTTAGAAAGCAATTGTATCATGTGATAAACTAAACTACAAAGGCATAAATAGGATAGGGCAGCTGGTTTTCACAGTACTTGGACATCTCACATGGGAATCCGATTTCTAAATTTGAGCACCTAAGTCTCAACACATTGCAAAATATGATGTTTCATCTGTTCTTTCATGGTGTTTTTGGTTTGGGGGTTTTTTGCTGATCTTTCATCCTGCCTAGAATTGTATTTTTTCCTTGTGTTTTAATAAAATGAGTTAAATAATTAATGCCACAATCCAATAACTGATTATAGACTTTTTTCAAAATTGCACGTAACATTGTTCACATACTAAATCTTTTTGATTAATGATTTTCAAAGAAGGCTTGTTACATCCATAACATAAAAAAAGTAGAGAGACATAAGCTACTGAAATAAAATTCTGAATACCTTTTGTGAACAGTAATTTATTTTATAAGCTTGATTCTTGATGTATATGTAGGAAATACTGACACAGAAGAATTATTCTAAAGAAACTGCAGATAGAAGCCTCCTCTGCCATACCCCCCTGAAATCTACTTTATGTCCATAGGTGAATTGCTGCTGTGAAGCCACTGCAATTTGACTTTGTACAAAAAGGGTCATTGAACAGAAGGTCAGGCAGCTGGCCATTTCCATTTCAAAGATGCTATCAAAAGGGCAAGAGGCAGTTCATCCAGCAGCCCTTTAGCAAACAAGATTTTCTCCTTTCTCATTTATGATATTTTTTATGCTAAAATAGTTTATAGGCTACTGAGAGAAGGACCTTGATTCATTTTCTTCGGAAGGAAAGTGGACTAAGTGGAGCTTGGAAAGGACTTCGGTTCAAGAAATCAGAGGAGCTTTTGAGTAATGAGGAGCCATTTGGTGTCCACTTATCAAGAGCGTGGCAGTAAGGCAATAAATCATTACGGAGACTCTCTGCTTCAGCTGAAGACAATTGGAAAAGGTAGCTCTTTTATTACAAATTATGGCTTATCACCTCCTTAATGGCAGGCCTCAGCTTTACGAATACTTGAGCTTATTAATCAAGATAAACCAAACAGTTTCAGAAAAGTTTGGGGATCCTACATACCAATGTGCCGTCATGAAGGAAAGTCCGCCACAAGGTTTGCAGCGCTGCCTGACAGCCAGAAGCACAATCCATCCTGACTGCCAGCTGCTGACAGCTCAAATGATACTGGTTCTTCTGGGATTAGAGAATTGCCTCTCACCAATGAGCAGCTAAAATTCACCCATTACAGCGATTTAAAAATATGCTGTTCCTTCTTCAGTGTTTAATGCACTTGTGTAGTGGTACAGACAGAGCCAGAGGTTCTCGCCATCACCTTGCCCAGGTTGATGACTCCTGTGAAAATCCCCCTGCTCAGAAAGGGGGTTGGTAGCTGAGTTGGTCATTTTAAGGAAAATAAATGCATCTTGCACTCACAGAAAAAAAATACTTAAAATAATTTAGGTCCCATATTTTAGTCTACATACCATTCTGCTTGTCATCTTGGAGTGCTTTTACACTGCAGCTTCATGAGTTTTATTTCCCAAACACAAGGAAGGAGAAGTGTATCTTAGCATCATCCTTTGGAAGTGAACTGTCAGACTGCTTATAAGCAGGAGGCCTGGGTCCCTCCACCACACAGCCCTTGGGAGGAACAAAAGATAAATATTGAAATTTCTGAAAAGTAAACAAAAAAAAAACATTTCAGCATAAGAATTTTAGGCTTCAGTAACTCATGATATGTCAATGGATAAAATGAAGGATGATTTATAGGGCAAATTCTGAAAGTGGGACCCCACTGCAAACAGACTTCTGACCTGTGCTTGGGCTTGTACATGCAAAACAACTGATAACAGCCTGAAACACTAGTGAATCTTTGGTCATCCTGCCAGCCCTTGCTATGTCAGAGATAATTGAGTGAGCTCACAGCTTCCTTGCCAGCACAAATATTTTCAGAAACATCTCAGGGTAAGTTCAAAATATGTCATTGTAAAATGCTTATATAAACATTGAGCTGAAAATCTATCAATATGTCTATGCTATACCGATACATCCTGATAATGAAAATGCTTCACCACAGCAGGTCAATATTTATTGGAGTAAAGCAACCCCTTGCCAATGTGGAAATTAAGGTATCTGCTACCTGAAATCAGAAGGGTTGCATATTCTGTTATAGAAACTATCAAGAGAAAACTTTAGCTACTATACAACATTACTCCATTGACTTGATGGAGCTGCATCAGTTAACGCCAAATAAGTTTGGTCTTAAAAACCTTACCAGAATACCTGGGAAGGACTCTAATGGCTTTACGCAGTGTAGTTATACAGGGTAGTACAGCCAGCTATGCAGTGGGCAGAGCACTCCCCTGGCACATGGCAGAGGAGGTGGCACTAAGCATCAGCCCAGTGAGCAGCACCCCTCCAAGGGGGAGCCCCTGCCCTCCACTCAGAACCCCACAGCAGTGCCCACCAGCACCTGGATGCACAGGAAGATCAAGGGGGCTTTTTGGTGAGCTCTCCTGTAAGGTGTAAGGGGACATGTGAGGCCCTGTAGTCAGGGGGAGCAAGCGAGGGGAAGGTCCTGGTCCTTTGGGAACATCTCTTCTAGCTCCTGTGAGAGCATAGGTGCCAGCACCTCCTGCTGCTGCTGCGCTCATGCTGCTCACATCCAGCAATGAGATGCTTCCCTCAGTGGAGGGTGAGTGAAATCAGGGATATGGTAATGAAGGGTTGGGGAAGGCTGCACAGAGAGAAATGAGTAAATATTTTCTATTATCCCTCCATAGCTTTATCCCTGTTAACAATATCGATTGTGGAAAGTGAAGGTGAAGTATACGATTTTAAATACAGCTGTTGCAAGTCATAATTCAAATAAGGACATTTCAAACATGTCTGAAGCATGGCAGCAGCAATCAGCAGCACAGGGCTGCTTGGAAATATGGCCACTAACAGTCTTCTGAAAAGCATAAGGCAAACTGCCAGCTGAGTAAGAGCTGGAGAAGCCCCACAGTCCGCTGTGTTTTCCATAGTGGGTGGTGATAAGTTTGTTCATGGTGTCATTTGGAGAAGGAAAAGCATTTCCCAGCAGCTGGTTTCTCCCATGAAACTGACCCACAAGCTTGGCTGCTGTTGCAGCTGCCTCCAAGGTTGCAGAGAAGGGACACAGTGCCGGTGGCAGCCCTGCCTCCCCCAGAGGTCCCCTGCCCTGTGCTGTTAATGACATTGCTCTGCTCCTGGGCAGCAGCAGCTGATGCCGTTATTGTTTCTTTGACAATAATACAGATTTTAGACTTACTAGTCACGGAGACATTTTTCTTCCTCTCTTCCTAGCACAGCATAAGCTACTTTGACACCCTAGGGACAGGCTTAGGCACAGCTCTGCAGTGGGTTTGGTGCAGCAGCAGTGAACCTGTGACCCCTAGCACCGCTGTGGACATGCAAGTAAATCCAGAAAAACCAAAGGTAACTCTAGGGCTCCTCATTTTCTGCTCATCGGCTCTGCTTCAATTTCACAGCTACACCTTGTGCCTTTAAACTTAGCTCAGTTTCCACTTGACAGGAGGAGAATGAAAAAAAATGTCAAGATCCGCAAACGTAGCTGGACCTTAGGGTGCTGCTTTCCCCCATCAGCACGAAAAGCAGGGCTCCTCTAGGGTTGTTCCCAGCAACTATAAGCTGAACCACAGAAAAAACCTCTGAAGGAGCTCTCTGTTTTGTAAATGCTGGAAGTTGTCCTTAGTTATTTCAGAGGGGCCTCCAGACAGGCCTGGGTTGTGATTCATAAGGGACATGTGATAGGCACCACCAGTTCTACCAGATTAGAAGGTAGTGTGAGCACAGACTGTCACCTTTAAGGCATAATAATGTTTTCTGCTTAAAGTTCAACCATGGTACTCATATTCATCAAAGTCAATGGGAGTTTTGTTGATGGAATCATCCTTATGTAAAAATACGACAATATTAAAGAGGTTTTGTATTTCAAAAGTGTTAGATAAAAAGACCTTCCTTTCTACAAAACAATAATGTGTCAGAGAACCATAAACTTAGAACCAAGGATTTATACCAAAAACTGTAAAGGGAAAAGCTAACAAGACGTTGTAAGAAGAGGTTGACGAAGCTGTGCAAAAGGGTAAATATTCTGATAGTTTCCTCCCAAATACATTGCTATTTGGTTCAGAAAGAATTCTCCAGGTATGTCTGGTGCTTGGTTTTCCAAGTAAATAGCGTCTCCTTTTAATTCAAGTAAGACCACTGGCTGAAGGTCCGAGCAGTTTGTGAAATTTCACCTAAAATTTTCAATCTTTTTCAATGTGAATTCATTCAGGCTGCAGAGCTGGAACAATTGCTATTTCATTATTTAAAATGAGAACATTAAACTTGACAGCAATTCCAGGGCATAACATTTCAGCAGACCTGTGGAAGCGGTAAAGCAGCTATCTTCGACCTTTGGTCCACTGTAAATGGAGAAAGAGATGTTTGTCTGAGAGGGAGAAAGTATTACCCTTCTGGAGTCTGTTGCTGTTTTTATCAAGGTGGCAGCCCCCTGGTCAGCTGTGTTCCTCCAGCACTAGCTTGTGGGTCTTACAAAGCCAGGGAGGCATAGTGAGTGGTATAAGGGTGGAGGGGAAAATTTTAGATAGAAATGCCGAAAGAGGTCTGTGCTAAGGTGCAGGCATATTAGGTGTATAAGCTTTACTGCGTAGTCAGTGCCATATGTCAAAAAGCAGTCACCTAATAAGGCTAATGAATGATTTGTGCTGAGTGAACATCCATACTGAGCCAAAGGTCTGAGTAAGTACTACCTCTGAGTTTTACTTCAAAGTGATGCTTTAAAGAGTCTTTAGGAGCTGGTCACAGAAAGTGTTAAGGAAAATACGAAGTACCAGAGACTTCTGATTTAGCTTAGAGTTGAGATAGGTCTAAGTTTCAGGGTACAAATAACAAAGGGAGATCTAAATCTGCAATATCCTTTGCAACCCTTTTTTCCCATAGAAAAGAAAGAAGGTACTGGTAATGTTTTGCTGGAGCTGATCAAAACCTCGTTGTACTCCATCCTGGTCCTCTCCTCTTTTTTGTTCTCCAGGAGGCACTCGTTTTCCTGTCTGACTGCCAAGCATCTAAGCAGTTTTTCCTACTGACTCTGTACTCAGGAGAGTGATGAAGCTGTATTTTCACTCACAGCTTCACAGCACCCCTTTGGTAGGAGTACATTTTTCTTGGGTGCTGTATGAGTATCCCTCTCAGTACACTCACTGTGATCTCCTGTTGCTGTCAAGAATCATAGAATTGCCAGAGTTGGAAGGGACCTTAAAGATCATCTAGTTCCAACTCCTCTGCCTGGCAGGGACACCTTCCACTAGATCAGGTTGCCCAGAGTCCCATCAAGCTTTGTCTTAAAAGCTTCCAGGGAAGGGTCTTCCACAACATCTCTGGGCAACCTGTTCCAGTGTCTCAACACCCTAACAGTGAAGAATTTCCTCCTAATATCTTATCTAAATCTACACTCCTCTAGTTTGCATCCATTCCCCCTAGTCCTATCACCACCTAACATCCTAGAAAGTCCCTCACCAGCATTCCTGTAGGCCCCCTTCAGATACTGGAAGGCCACAATAAGGTCTCCTCAGAGCCTTCTCTTCTGCAGACTGAACAACCCCAACTCTTTCAGTCTGTCCTCATAGGAGAGGTGCTTCAGTCCTCTGATCATTCTCATGGTCCTTCTCTGGACTCACTTCAGCACTTCCATATCCCTCTTGTAATAGGGGCTCCAAGAATGGTGGGATTCTTATCACTGATCCATAAGTATGCTGTGATTTAAGTGGTTTTTAAAGCCCCATAGCTTGAGCCAGGCAGCCAAAATGAAAAAAAAAATCACTTCAAGAGTTTTGCTGCCTTTGCAAGGAGAGACATGGGTCATCCTATGGAAATGAGGCCATACAACACATACATATGAGACCTACAACGTGAAGCTGTAAGCAGAGTATAGTATGGGTAACATTTGCCAAGTGTTCCCAGCAACATGTAAGCAACCTGACCTGAAGTCCATGATTGTGCAAGGTGGGTGCAGACAGGGGCAGAGCAGCCAGGCACCTTGTTAGTCTTTGGAAAATTCCTCAGCCACAGATGAACCTGCTACTGTGTTCCCTGCTCACACACAATCTTGGCCCTAAAAACAACAGTCCAAGGACCCAAGGCATGGGGACAAGGTTCTGTGACCGCCTCGGGCTCAGAGCACATGAACACACAGCAGCAGTGCCCAGGGAAACAGCTGCCTTGCAGGTGCTGGGAAGGCCACAATGCACCCTTATAAGCAGAGACCCCTCAAGCAGTCCCACTCCTGCCTTGGGTGCTATCCAGGTCCTCTCCTGGCTTGCTGATAGCAGGATGTGGTGATCCCCACTTCTCATCCACTACGCCTGCAAGGCAAAGATAATCCCCTTTCCGCTTTCGCAGTGGGATGTAGGGTGATGCAGGAGGAGGTGGCTTTGCTACCTGAAGGGGGAAAGCAAGGGAAGCTAGTTAAAGTGGATTTAAGGTTGATATTTGCCTCCAGACCTGCTTCAGAGCAGCCATAACCTGGTATCTTGTGTTCCTGTAAATTCTACGAGCATTAAAACTGATGAACTTGAAACATTCCTAATAACACATCAAATATTTCACATGGTGCTAATGACAGATGTAATATCACAGTTAAAATAAATAATTGGCACTTTTAAAAGCACTATGTTATTTCAACTGTATTCTTCTGGTTAAGATATTTCTATGGAATAGTCATATTTTCTTCTGACACCTTTACAAGTTGGGTTCAAAATGTATCATTACAAAATATGGTCAGATGCATTAAAATTATAATTAAAAAATTGCTTTTCACCCTGACATGAAAAATTAAAAGCTGGTACGAAGGAACAAAGTACTTTAACCTACTGGATAAAAGGAAAGCAATGTATTATTTTTAAAGTGAATTATTTTTTCAGGAGTTTATTTTATAATGGTATAATGACACTTGTGGACCCTAAAGCAGAAATATTAGTCCTCACAGTTAATTAGCTCTTAGAGGGAATTTTGTACACCCATATTATAAGTTATAATTTTCTGTGTCTGGGTTCACAGTGAGGACACTGGATGGGAAGGAGCATGCCCCAAAACCTGTGCAAAGGCCCCTGGCTGCCTTAGTGCAGCACTGAGGGTGATGGGGACCCTCCCCACTCTGCTGCTTCCTAAGGCCACCGTGTCCCTTGAGCCACCATAAGCTACGGTAGTCCCTGTTCCTTGCACAGGATCCCTCCATCTGATTTCAAGGTTTTGTGGTAACCTCCTCCATAGCAGTACAGTCAGAAGCACAGAAAATGTGCGAAGTCAGGGTTTTTTCCATGAACACCGACGGAAAAAATAAGGAAAGGGATTTTGCTCTAAAAAGGTTGCACAAAAAGGTTAATTGTGGAGGGACTCAGTGTGGGAAATACAAGTCTGAGAAGCAGTTCTCCTAGAAAGACATGAAATAGTTCAAAGTGGGACAGGATCAGGACAGTCACAGCTCCAAAATAGTAACCAGTAAACCAGCGTGAGCCAAATGGTCTCAAAAAGGAGAAATGGTCACAGCCCTGGAAGTGCAGAAAGCCAGAAGAGGGTGCTACAATATCTGATTATCCAGAGGACTTATTTCAATAACTTTGACTATTTCTCTGTTGGGGCTGTGAAGCCCTCCAGCTGTCGGACACACAACCCAGCTACTCCCGACTGGGCACTGCTCTGAACTCAGTTAACTCAGTGATCAGTGTGATCCCAGTGGTGAGATACATATTACTGGGCTAGTGTGCTTTGGGTTGGAGACTGCATTCAAGGGGAAGAAAACGCGGGATAAAGCTACCATGTTGAGATCTGTAGGCTATGTGGAAAACATCTGCCTGGGCCCCATCAGTTGCCTGGTCCTCACCACCTGCTTTACGTTAGTTATATCCTTTACTTCACTGATGGTTTCAGCATTTGGAGGCAAGATTTAAGGGGAGGCAAGGGACTGTTACTTAGTTGCTCTATTTTCGCTTGTCATGTACGGTTATCTCCAGGTAATTATTCCTCATAGAAGCAGTGCATTTGCAGGAATGCCGTGGTGTACTGGCTGTAGTCCAGATAATATCAGAGATGGCTGATTTGCATCTCACGATCCAGTTTGACTTATCTAATTTAAACCTCCACCTGACCAAGACTGCCATAAAATGTATTCGTAAGACTTATATTGCTCATTACTTCAGAAGGTGCCAAATACAGGAGGGTGTGACAAGTCCCTTGGCAGATGGGAAATTATCTTTCCTTGCTGCCAAACAGGAGGATGCAAGAAAGCAAACAGCACCAATCCCAGTGATGACATGATACAAAAGCCAAGTCAGGTGCATTTATAAATAGTTTCTGTAGGTGCAGGTTTCATGTTTCTCCTCCCTGGGACACTGCAGAAAAAGCTCAAGCCCATTGAGCACCTTACAGCAAGCATCCTTAGCCTGGAGAAAAGGAGAGACCTTATTGCTCTCTACAAATACCTGAAAGGAGGTCATAATGAGGTGAGGGTTATTCTCTTCTCCCAAGTAACAAGAGACAGGATGAAAGGAAATGGCCTCAAGTTGCACCAGGGGATGGTTAGGTTGAACGCTAGTAAAAATTTCTTCCCTGAAAGGGTTGTCAAGCCCTGGACCAGGCTGCCTAAGGAAGTGGTGGAGTCACCATCCCTGGAGGTGTTTAAAAGACATGTAAGTGTGGTGCTGAGGGACGTGGTTTAGTGGTGACTTGGCAATGCTGGATTAACAGTTGGACTTGATGGTCTTAAAAGTCTCTTCCAACCAAAATTGTTCTATAGTCTACTAACAGGAATTCTGGAAATCGAAATAAGCATTGAATTAGCCCAATTGTCACTGCTGTCAGTAAGTTACTCTAAACTGCTGAGAGAGTAACCAGTGTTATCGGTTGGACCAGATGATCTTGAGGGTCCTTTCCAACCATAATGATTCTGTAATTCTGTGATTTTGTGAATATGATGTCTAGGACATCGAATTAAATCTGAAGTGCTGGGTCTGAGAGTTCTAATTGCTTCCTTCTCACAAGCCAAGTAGCATAGTGTGGCAGCTTCCAAAGAGAGCAGGCCACCAAGCAGCAGTGGAAGTTGCTGGGAAATGTTTTTAAATCGTTCACTTTTTTTTCCAATTTTTAGCAAAGCTTTCCAGTTTAGAATTTTTAAGAGCTGATGCTAACAAGAAATTAGCAAATTTTTTCATTACTTTTTGTCAGAAAGTTTTATTATTAACACATTGTAATACAAAAAAGGTGTTGCCTGGTTCAGACTGAACTGCTCTCTTCCACCCTCTGACCCGGCACAAGATTCACAGTCTTCTTTCAAAGATGAAATCTTCTATTATCAGTTTTTGGAGATAATTCTAGTGGTGCTAAGGACTGTTGGACCATGGGACACTACTAAACGTTTTTATTCCAATATTATATGAGCAGAAGATTTGGAGATACAGGGTGAAAACAGAGTGGCTTTTCTGGGAGGACATCCCATTCTATTATAGCTCACACTTGAATAAATATGATTGAATATATAATACTTCATGAAGCTAGTATTTTAAACCATATGTTAAAATAGACATTTTATAAAATCTGATTTATTGTTCTTGCTCTATTTTGTTCCTCCTGTGAGTCTAAATACAGCTTCCTCCCTATAGTAGTTTACACTGATAGCAAAGCTAGTCAGTGGAAGAAAAATGCTCAAGATATTCAATATTCTAGGACAATACAGGGCAAATAAGATGCTATTGAAGCTAGCGAGTATGTCAAATACCATGGAGACATAAAGAGAAACTACAAGCCGTTTTTCCTTTCTGGTCCGTAGGGGAGACACAAGCATGGAGCAGATCTATGGAGCCTCTGTTCAGCATTGCTTCAATGCCAGACCTCACACACACCCCAGCAAGGATTCGCTGCTGTCT
This sequence comes from Galbula dea, assembly GCA_013399015.1. Lineage (NCBI taxonomy): Eukaryota > Metazoa > Chordata > Aves > Piciformes > Galbulidae > Galbula > Galbula dea. Next base: position 837,656 of record VWZX01010570.1, on the reverse strand, counting down.
GAGAGGACCTGCTTTTACTACTTCAGTAAGTCCAAAATTAACAGGAAAATTAGCATTTGATAGCCAAAAGGCATCAGACTGAAACTACAATAAGACTAACTGGTTTAGAGAAAAAAGAAATATTAGAAATCCCTCTTAGATTGCCCAGGGAGACAAGGTGGGGAGAGTCATTTGTGTTTTGAAATGCCATGCTATTTTGAGGGGAGATTATCTGTTTGTCACTGGTGAATGACTGCCTCAGCAGAATGACTTCCATTTGTGAGCACAATTCGCTGCACTAGGATCCAACCCCAGGACTTGCTGGGGCTGTTCCTTGTCCAGGGCTGCGAAGCAAGGGCACAACCACCCTGCTGTGTTTTCCAGACTGAAACACCAGCCCCCAGATTTGAGAGTTGCTAGGTGCATGCAAGCAGATGTGAGGTTAGCTGTGCTTGTTTGGAGCCTGCTCTCTGCAGGCACCACGCGGGGAATTGAGAGGCAAAGACATCCTGCAAGTGTCCATTTCAGCTCAGCCTAATTGGCTGTGGCCTTTCAATCAGGCACTTCATGAAGACACTTAGGAGTGTGTCTGCTGCTCTTCTGCATGGGCAAACTGGAGATGATTTGAGCCACAGGTTAAGAAAGGATGGGCCACCCCACTGCCATAATCAGCCCTCATCAATCACCGTATTCAGCATGGACTCAGAAAGGCTGAAGTGCAGCTAACAAGACTTTGTCAGTTAAAAGCTAGAGCTGAGGGTATCACAAGTGTTAAAACACTCTATTTACTATACGTAAGGTAAAGCAATCTATATCCCAATCGCTGGAGTCATTTGAGGCACACAGGCTGCTGACAAATGTGGATGGACAGATATGTAAAGATGATGCGTCATGAGCTCTGCTGATGAGTTTACAGGAGAAGCCTCTGAATTCACATCAAATATGTCAAAGGGTGACAGAACTACATCACACAAACTCTGGCAGTTTAATTTGGTGTCAGCTATTAGTGTTGACTTTCAGCACTATTGCCGTTCAGTGTTTCTGCCAGCAAGGTGACATAGCCTCACAGATTGCTAAATTTCTTTGTTGTAAGAAATAGGGTTTGCTCACTGCACAGTAGTCGTCTAATAGAGGAAATCCAGAAGGTCAGAAAACTATTTTGCCAGGCTGCAGTACTCCATTTTGTGACCTAGATTTTCATTACATTATTTTTGGTTAAGTATTTGATTGTGTCACTACATGGAGAAAATGTCTATGTCTTGGGTTCTTTAATTATTCTCAGTTGTTTGGAAAGGTCTTATTCATGTTATGGGCTCTGCTTTGCAATGCTGGAATTTACCAGATGCACTGGAGGACTATAGAAGCATGGGAGGCTTTGAGAACTGAATTTTCCATTTGATTTTCAAGCAAAGTGGTGGTTTTAATATGTTTTGCTCATCAAATTCTTCCTTTGGAGATGGAGTCTGGCAAGAGACAAAAAATGGAAACGTTACAGCTTCCCCTCTTTCTATTTCTTGTTAGCTATTGTTGCTGAGCTTTGCAAAGAGCTGAAGAAAAAAGAGTAAGGTGAAGTAAAAGGGGAACAAGTGCGAAAGTGAAAGCTACACTGCTTGAGAACAGAAAGAGGTTTAGGTGAAACACATCCAAACCCGAAACATTTCAAAATGTGTTATGGAAAACAGGTTTTTTCATTAACAGAATAGGGTGGGCAGAGAGAACTGTTGTCTTCTTGAAAGGCTTCAAATGGTTGGTACTCAGTTGCATGTCTTTAAAAACGCCTTTTGTGAACAGCCCAGCATGAAAGCAGAAGTACCCAGACACCCTGCTCCAGGAGTCCCTTCCAGGCTCACAATGCAGGGGTTTGCTATGGTGCTCCCAAAGCTGGAGATGAGAAAATACAGCTTCCGTTGCAATGAGGTTGTTTAATACATACTCTCTATCATTCACCAGTGTAAGTTTAAGCAGCACATAAGCCACTTTGACACAGCAATATATCATTCAAAAACAAAACCTGTGCACTCTACACTGGGCATGGGCGGATGGATAGCTCATCAGAGGGAGAGAGAGTCTTTCATCAGCTGCCTTTCACCAGGTGATGACAATAATCATTTCAACACAGAGTATACAACCTAGAGTGATGAAGGCAGCAGAACACATCTGGCCTGATCTCTTTAATACTGAATATTTTAAAAAGCTGAGAACATTTGTTCAGGTGCCTGAGCCATAGGAGAAAAGGTTACATTTATTAGAAGAAGTGACAAGAAAAAGGAAGACAAACTGCCTCTAGCTGAAAAGCATGGCTCATGCTGCATCCAGCTCTGAGCATGCTAGTAAAGCCACACCAGGGATGTCAGAGCCAAAAAAATTTTATAGCTTTTAGTATCTGATCCAAAATTGACCAACGTCAATGCAAAGTTCCCATGAATTTCAGTAAGCTTTGGCTTAGTATACTGTAGTTGCACCAACCACATGCTGTTCTACACAGCAATATTCAGTACTTAGATTGTGCTTGTTCTCAGGGCATAGCAAAACGCTGTATAAAGGTGGTCAGCATTGTTCCTGCAGGTTACCAAGTGAGAAATGGATGCAGAGCAGTGAACTTGCATGACTGAGGTCACCCAGAAGATTCAAGGCAAAACCACATCTCGAAACAGAAAAACTCTAAGCCTTTAGGCAGCATTCAGTCCATTTGAGTTGGTTCCAGCAACAGAGCAAGCTGCCAGGTCTGGAAGGGCTTTTCCAAGTGTCAGGTTATTTGCTGGCAGCTCGCAGGTCCCATACACGAGCAATGCCATGCAAGAACTGTACATGGATACCTCCCAGTCACATCCTCAATGGAGGTTTTTGGTCTGGAGCTCAAGAACAGTTTACTGCTTATCCCCTCTGCTCAAAAAACACAGAGAAGGAGGTAAAGACATCATCCATTGTCATTGTGCTAGCCAGTAAAGGGCAAGGAGTATGGGAGGAAAGTCTGCATGTCAGGACATAGGGGGATAAGCTTTCTCCACCATTCAGAGCCAGTGATATGCAGAAGAAAATAGCCTGTCAAGAGCAGGAGACAGCTTCTTAGCATCTGAAGGCAACTGAGTGGACATGCACACATTCAGTCCCTGGAACATATTTTTCCTCTCATGTAAGGTACAAATGATGTCCCAAAGAAACTTGCTTACATTCAAGTTAAATGGCAATGGGTATAATTCACATTCTTGATAACCTTCTGGCAACTAGGAGAACCTCAGTAAGTCCAGAGATAAAGCCCTAAAACAGAGAAAAAATATGTCTTCGGGTTTCTCCAAGGATTTCTTTACAGTGTCATCTATATACAAACCTGTTCTCTGCTCAGCAGCAGGAGTTTTTCATCTTCTGTATTTGACATAGAGCTTTTACTGAATATCCTCTGTTTAAAAGTCTCTTAAAAAACACAGTTTAAAATGGATTTAAAATTAATTAGTATATTAACATGCTAGTCAGAAAATAAAAACAAAACAAAAAAATTGAGAATGGCATAATAAACAAGACAATATGAAGAAACAAAGCTAATTGCCAGCCTGGGAGAGCCATGCAACACATTCCTAGTAAGCTGTCTGTCTTAAACCCTCTGGATCAAAAAGTGATTAATCCTACAGACAAATGTAGCCTTGATAGTAGAGATACGCAAAATCCCTTAAACAGAGTGATGCAGTGTTATACTTACCGTTCTGAAGGCCTCAATTAAAGGGTCTTTAACTTCAACCTTTCCCATTATGTTCCCTGACATACCAGGAAGCCTCCTCTGTGCAGCAGACCACTCTGAGCCTCAAAGCAATGTTCCTGACAGTGCCTGAAGCTGCTCAGCCAAGCCTTAGCCCTCCCTCAGCAGCCCTCTTCTGTTCCCCAGGGATGAATTAGATGCCCCAGCCAGCACGGGGAGGAGTGAGCACCTTGGCATCATGTACCACCCCACATCTGCTGCAGATCCCCAAACCAAGCAGCTCTGTGGTCATTCCCAGGAAACATGGGCAGATAAGCCAGGAGGGACGTTGGAAGAGCAAGGGCATGGGCAGGTGGGGTGGCTTTGCTTCAGCCTCCAAGAAAACCCAACACCAAAGTGAGGAGAAGGGAAGCAAAACCAGGGTAGTTTCTATGGTATCATTTCTACCCAGAATCACAGAATTTTAACCCTGTGTTTCTTTAGTCTGAGAAAAGGAGGCTCAGGGGAGATCTTACTGCTCTCTACAACTGCCTGAAAGGAAGTTGTAGCAAGGTGGGGGTCAGTCTGTTCTCCCAAGTAACAAGCAATAAGATGAGAGGAAACAGCTTCAAGCTGCACTGGGGAAGTCTAGGTTGAACATTAGTTAAAATTTCTCCCCTGAAAGGGTTGTCAAACCCTTGAACAGTTTGCCCAGGGAAGTGACTCCACGTCACTGGAGGGATTTAAAAGATGTGTAGATGTGGTGCTGAGGGACATGGTTTGTTACACATTGTGTTAAGCAAGTCCTTTTAGACTCATCAGTACATCACTGGCACAATGCACTATAAAGCTCTAGAAAACACATCACACTAAAATTATGGGTGCTAGAAAATGCTCTAGGCACTACTTGGGACTGAAAGTATTTATCAAAACCAGACATAGTCAGATAGGATGTTGCTTTGCCAAACCGCATCCTCCTGTCTCTGGCCTTGCTGTTCAGCATCAGGTGAATACTGGGGAGGGGTGTGTGGCCACGTAGCACAGCATGTCAGGAGTGGGCACAGCTACAATGAGCAAGCACACGCTTGCCAGAGCACACTGGGAGCAAATTGCAACCATTCTACAGGCATGGGAAGCTCGACCTGCCTGCACCCATCTGTAGGGGATCCCACGGTATCACTCCTGAACTTGCAGCAGCACAAATACTTCTTCCCGCTGTGGTCCTGCCACGGCAGCTGCTGAAGAAGGTGTTTGCTGGTAGCTCCAGGCTCTCTCAGCTGCCTCTTGCAGTTATTCTCAGCGTTAAAGATATTCTCAAAGCAGATTTGCTGGTACAGTGTGTGAAAACACACAAATGTGAGGAAAATCCAAGCAAGCACCTTCACTGATTGAAATATAAGGGTGTGAGTTACATGGCCATGCTGGGGCCTCTCAGAAATGTGAAGTTTATATGTCTGAGTTCAAGGGGGGGTTGAGCAAACAGCCACAAAAAGGGGGAGAATCAGCATCATGTATTTGATGCCAACATGGGAGGTAATTGGTGTGAAACAAATGAATGGTTCAAATGTTTCACTCCATTTGCCAACCAAAACCAGAATTCCTATGCTTATAAATAAGATCCTTGCTCTGTACAGTGTGACACCCTGAACTTTCCTGCAGCACTTGTGCTATTTCATATCCCAAACACTACTCATCTACTGAACCAGCTGGAAAAGGCGGTGGTTCCCAGGGGAGGGTGTCAGGGAGTGAATACCTTCCTGACCCCTACAGTTGCTCATTTTATGCCATGAAACATGAAATTTGATTACTCTTATCATTAGCTTAGCTCACATAGCTACAAATGTTATTAGCAGCCATAAAATTATTGAGGCCCTTTTAAAATCCATTTTTAAAGAGTGTGTGACATGTATTAGCAGATCTGAAATCCTGATTTCAAATACTCTCACTTGAACATCAGAAACAAAATGTTGAGCTAAGCAACAGTGACCGGGCTTGAGAAGCGCTAATGAAGAGTGGTGCCATTGCCTAAGAGAAACATTACACATTATTAACACATTAGCCCACTGAGGCACTGTGCCAGCTGTAATAAGCAACCAATTTGGCATGCTAACTTACATGCACAGGACCATTCAGAAAGTCTTCCTCCGTTTTTTTTTCCCTCCCCAGTGGACAAACACTTGGAGCAACCTGTTCCCCTCTTGCTAATGCCCAGAAAATCACTTCTTAGCTGTGCCCTAATTCCTGCACGCGGTTGGTGACTGTGCTATTAATACTTTGACACCCATCTTTCTGATGCAAGGTCAAGTTCACAAATTGGCTACATATATTATCCATACATGGGAGTGTGGGAGGGATAAATCATATTCATTATTCACATTCATGAAATTCCAAACACATGAGAAGTACTGATGGTGTCCTTGGGGAACTAGAAACAGCTTGTCAGAGATATCCAAGTAAAAGGGGTGCAAAATCAATTATGAAAGGAGGTGTTTCCTGCTCTAACAAGCTAATTACTGTACATCAAGTCACAAAGGGAAAACTGATGCTTTTTATTTTTTTAATGGAGATGCTGTCAGATTAAATCAGCTTGGAAGGACGACTGAGTTTAATGTATTCCCTCAGCTGATGCTCTCTTTAACACATTTACATATGCAAACATGTTAAGATTCTGTCAGAACCCATGAAGTAGGACTGATAGGGCAGAACCTAACAAAACGGTTATGTGACCCCACTCCTGCAGCTTACACACATTATTTACATACATTGGTAGTTCTAGCTCAGACTGATAGTGATTGGCTTGGGAGTCACTACTGTGAAAGCAGGAGCATCTCAACAGGGAAATGACACATCCCTGCTGCTGGAAGGATCCATTTTAGGAGGCAAACCGAACATATAAATTGCTAATGAACTATCCCTTCCCATCTAGCACAGCTAGCAAAACTGCAGATGGTTGATTCCCCCTGGGATAAGAAATAGGTGAAGCTGGAGTATTTGTTAGATGGCTTCCAGGTTATCTGCCAGAAGCAAACAGCCATATCATGCTGCCTTTTCCACAGCAGGAATCAGAGCAAGGGGTATTTGCTGCCCATCTCTCCCAGCCCCTCAGCCAGCCCACACCCAGCAGGTCTTACGGGCTTTCCTCAAGGCTCCAATGTTTACCTAGGATGAATACAATGCTTCCCTGCTTCCCTACACCCATTTCCCCAGCCTTCTCTGCCTTTCCTTACAGACTCACAAGCCTCCTGCAAAAGCTCCCTGCACACACAAGCCTTTGCATTAGGCATTGGTGCTCACTTGTATTGGGGGTTGAGGCACTATTGTTTCCATTCACTCCTCTCCAAAAGATAATTGTCTGCATTGCCAGGGGTTACACCCCGCCCACACTGATACTGTGTATGAGCAGATACCCAGACAGTATTGTACAGATGAAGGCTTGCACCTCTCAAGCAGCCAGCTCCTTTCCCAGCATGATGCTTGCCACAGCATCAGGGCCAGGTGGCAGGGAGGGTCTGTACTGCCTGACTGCCCTAGAGTCGTTGCCTGCAGACACTAGCCAGTTCCTCCCCTACCTCTGCCAAGAAGCACTTCCTGTGTGCCGGGGGCTGTAGAGGCTGCTGGATCGAGAAAAGGTCAAATCACCCAACATCCCTACAGGACAGAGAACCAGGTCCTGTCTTAGGTCTCACTAACTCATCGGAGTGGGCTCAGCAAAAATCAACTTTTGTGCTTTCTCCATGGTCTCCAAAGCTGGCAGGCAAACCCCCTTGCAGACAAACAGCTTTCAATAGAAACATAGGGTCTGTGCTCTCTGCCTGCTGCAGCTTTGCTGGCCAGCATTTGCAGGCTCCAGCATGATGGCTGCACCCAGCTGTGTCAATCCGTTTCCACCTCTGAGCTGACTAAAGCTGAAAGATAGATGACCTGTTATATATTTTCTTACCTTTAACTATTCCCACATGATTACAGTGTTTCTTGGATATGCATAGTAAGTCTACTCTTGAAGTCTCTATCAGAGCCAGGTTGTCGCTGGTCCCTGCAACACCAGGTGTAGAGGGGAAGATTAGAAGGAGCAATCAGATTTCCATTTGTTCAGAGAAAAGGCAGGAGAAATTTCTGTATTTAAAAGTGGTAACCAGTTACTTTCCATTGTATTCAATGGGCAAAGCCTTGCTCTCAAAGACCTGGAGCATCTCCTACTGCACACCACACACCTGTAGAGCAAGCCAGGAGAGAAGACTGCATTTTCCAGATGTTTCGGCTTGGACATTATCACATTGCTACTTTGGAAGAGGAATGCAATCAAGCTCCTCAATCAAGCAAAACTCCAGCACAGCTCCACCTAAGTGCAAAGGGACTAAGGATTCAAAACCCGGTTCAAGATGAGCCAAACAACTGTTTATTTGCCTATTGTCTTCTTTCCTACTGACTAAACATAGGCAATGCTAAGGAAACCGTGTCATTCACAAAGCATATTGATGTCCTTAAAGCTGTCCAGCTGCTTCTTGAGGAAAATGTGCAACCTGTGTCTTACACTCAGATGGATTCACTCACTTGTGGAATTTATCCCTTGATACCATTGTCTGACACAGGCTTCCCTTCACACACACATCTGCAGACAGTAATTTCCTATTACAGATGCTGCCCATCACCTCCATGGTCTTTTCTTCCACTCACAAGGAATTCAGATGTAGACACTTCAGAGAAAAGTGGGATGGCCAAGGGAGTCTGGCCCCAGCTTGCCTGTGGTTTAGCACACACCCAGAAAAAGGGCTATCTCTGAGAGGGCAGCATCCAGCCAACAGTGCTGGCCAGCATGCTGTGACCCAGGCCATAAGTGTTGCTGCACAACAGAGCCCTTTTCTCCAGGCTCTGTTTTCCCTGGAGCTCCTTGGGATCGCTCTGCACAGATGGAAAGGGGAGCTAAGTTAATCATAGACTCATAGAATATACTGAGTTGGAAGGGACCCATAAGGATCATCAAGCCCAACCCCTGTCTATGCACAGGACAACCCCAAAGTCACACCATGCTGGTGATGGTGGGTACTCCCCATAGTGAAGTTGGATGGCTGAAATCTGCAAACATTCAGCCCAAAGCAGCATACAAGCTTCCAGGCAGATGGTAGCTGATGTTGTCAGATGCACTGTGCATGGGCAAGAAGGAAAATGGAAAATGGAGTGAGAACTGCTGGCCATTTCAAACCCTGCCTTGCTGGGCAACATCCACTTGCTCCTCCACAGCTGAAACAGATGAGTTGGGCCTCTAGGAGCTCTCTGGAGAGACTGTGTAGGCCCCAAATGCTAAGATGCACTCTCCAGTGAAGTCTACCTCCTCAGTAAAGGAGAAAATGTAGTAGATGAGCATCTGCTGGGAAGCTGGCAGGTTTATTAAATACATGCAGGTTTGAGGATGGAGCAGCGAGAAGATCTCAAGGAATCCAAGCTCAAAGAAATAAAGACAACTTCAAAAGGCACAAGTAAACCAGCAAAATTGCTTAACAACATTTTTTTTTTTTGCTGGCAATAAAATTGAAAACACCTGAGAATCAAATCGGGGTTCAGCCTATCCCCTTGCCAGGAACTGCAGCTGCTATTGATTCTGGGCACTAGATCTTAGGAAAGCTCCTCCATAAACTGCTGACACTTGCCATTAGAAGTGATCCCAGATGTGGAAGGATTTATGGGATCCCCACACTATAAAATATGTGTAGATTGAAGATCTTGTTGTTCTAGCTAGAGGGAGACAGTGCTCATGCCACCTCTGCTCTCCTCAGTGCCAGGGCGTCAGCAGTGCCACCAGCTGGCAGGGGCAGAGACGGCTCAGCCTCAGCACCTTGGAACCATGGCAGTTCGTGGAGTGCCCCAAGGTGACCACAGACAACTACCAGGAAAAACATGTTTATAAATGCTCTATCTTACCCCATGTGAAATGGCTTAGTATCTCTACCAGGGAATATTGTGCAAATCACAGATCACCTGCAGTTAGTCTTTACCCAGGCGAGCTCTTTCTCATGACTTGAACTACCTTGCCATGGCATAGAGGAAGGATGGGCACCCCTTATCACTTGCTGAAGGACTCCAGGTCCTGGGACAGTGCTGTAAACTGCTGGAGCTCCTACATTCCTCACATCAGCATTGCAAATTCTTGTTTCAATTTCATCCCAGAACTCCTGGACAGGGATCCCATGGCAGAAAAAGGGGAGACTGAGGGATGAAAACACTATTTGTAGGCCCTGCAAAGCAGAAAATGCAATCTGGGCTGATCCACTTTCCACCCAGCCCAGTGCCCCTAGCACCGGGGAAAAAATTTTACATTGACTCAAGTCAGGATGAAATCAGCCCCTTCTTACTGCCAAAATAGATTAGGCTATTCACAGAAGTAAATACCAGGTCAGCTGTGTCCAGAGAAGGCAGCATTTTTCTGTGGCAAAAGGTGGGAGTGTATATCCTCACTGTGTGTACCTGTGAGTATCACTGCAAACTGCAGCATCACTAAAGGCTGGTCGATGCCATACAATTTCCTTGTTATTTGTCTTTAACAAACCAGTGAAGTAAAGAAACTAAAATCTACCTGCTTGGAAAGCTGGATGTGCAGCCATCTGGTGGGGTTTGATTTTGGACCATGAATATAGCAAAACTAGCCACCATCTTGTGCATCTCCAAATTGTCTGTGAGGTCTCAAAACTAGTGATCGATATGATGTCTGTTGTGATAAACAGGCATTTTTTAAAGATTCCTGCTTCGTAGTCCACAAAAGAATTTGATTTCCATGCCTATTAAATAATGATAGATTTTATGACAGTAAATGTAATATCTATCATGTGACTGGGATTAACTTTTGCTGATAATCCAATATCTGACCCTATAGCAAAGTAAGTATTGCTTCACATCTCCAGTGCAGCATCCACCCCTTTTTACAGCTGAAGCTTGGGGCAGTCTCCCAGGCTGGATCCTCCCTTCCCTCAGGACCTTACCAGGCTGCTGCCAGCTTGTTCTTAGGCAAGCGAGAGTAAGCTCAAAAATACACCAACATCCCTTGTGTTTCTAAATAATTGGGGGATGAGGGTGGGAGGGAAGCCACCCAGAAATGCAGGATTATTTCAGGATATCATTCCCTGTTCTTGTGTGTATTTTTATGTATTGATTGATGTCAAGTCCCTGTGCATGCTCAGGTAATGACAGCTCACAGCTATTCCCATACTTTCTTGACACACTTAGGACAATATCAGCCTCCATCTTACTGTGTCACACTCTGCACTTGGGCAGAGGGTTGTCATGTGGGAGTGTGAACCCTGGCTGTGCAGTGGCACATGACACACACCTGAGACAAGTAGCAAAACACCAGGGCACTCTTCCTTAGAGAAGAACTTCACTTTTTGCTAGCAGGTGAGAAACAGAGCCACAGTAAGTAGCACATACCATAAGATTCTCATTAACGAATCAACAGAACTTGAAAACAGAAAGCTTCTTCCCAGGGCCTACTGCTTCAGGTCAGTGGCACTGGTGTTGCACAAATGCTTTAAAACTGCCAAACCAAGCTCTAGCTGAGAACCATTCTGAGTGATGTTTTCTTTTGCTTCTACAGCCACTAAGGTGAACACCTTGTAAAACTGTTGCAGCTAAGGGTGTCAAAAAGCTGCCCAAGTCCTTCAGTAAAAGAGAAGCTCTGCTATCGCTAACAAATACTTGTGATGTACTACCACATTGAAAGAGCAAACTACTCCCCTTCAGCAGCAAACAGTAAGTACACCAAACAAGAAAATCTATCAAATGTATTAAATGCTGATGTCATGAGGGGTATGTAATCTGTCCTCAAAATGAAAGCCATGGGGTTCTCTGCCTAGATACTGTTCCTCTGGAATGATAAATGTTGTGGGCTTACATGAGGCAGAGGAACCAGTTCCCATTGAAAGAGAGTGGAAATTAGTTCTTCATTGCCTTGCTCACAAGTCAGGAATCTCTACTTCTTTGAATATATGTGAAATCTGACCCAGGCAGAGAAGCCCTGGTGCTGGGTGATGTGGCCAGACCCCCTCTGAATTGGGGCATGGTATTAGCATCCTTGCAGCCAGCTCAGTGCTTTGTCTTTGCCTCAGCTTAGCTTATCAGCACACTCAAATCAAGGAGGCTGGGAGGCTCTCAGAAACGATTTGAACGTGACAAGACCCTCCTTTTGGACCCACCCAGCTCCTCTGAGGGAGGATGGGGCAAGGAATAGGATGCTCAGATTGCCCCGGCGACTTCTGAGGCAAACATTTACTTTAGATTAAGTGGCATGTAAAGGAGAGAGGAGGCCTCTCTAGCTGTCTGCTAGGGTTGGTGGTTAAATATTTATAATGTCCAAATTAGCATAGTGAAAGCTCAATTCATCAATTTGTTCTGGTCTGTTTGTAACAAGGGAAGGGGGTGTCAGGCACCCTGCTGGAGATGCAGCCGGGGGAGTGGGGCAGGGCATCTGTGCTGCCTCCATCATGGAACCACAAAGTGGCTCTCTGCTGGCACTGAGACTTGTTGCCCCTTTGCTTACCCCTTCAGCAAGGTCAGGGAAGAAGCTGGCTGCAGGGCAGGGCTGCAGGGATCCCTCCTCTATCCTAAACCCACCTGCCTAGGGTGCAGCCTCAGGCCACCAGGGAAGCTGCTGAGAGCAGCCTGGCCAGGCAGTGCCAGCCTGGGGCTTCCTGCACCAATGCCGGCACGAGGGTGTGGGCTGCCCTGGAAGGGTTAAGGCTTCTTTTCAGGCCGAAATCACTCAACAGAAGGCAGGGTCAGCCTCGGAGCTGAAATCTAAGTGCTAATGACTGATGCCCTTCACCCCTCCGATGCCTCCAAAGGCGAGTGCCCTGGATGAGCTGGGGCCGAAGAGCATTTAACATTTGAACTTCTTCTACTCTGCAAGGCAGCAGGCCGTTGTGTGCGGGGTCGCTGACCCCCAGCCCTGCTCCCCTCAGCCCCTCAGCTGCCTCTCGGCCCTAATTGAATGACAGATGGTCAGCGACAGGGAGAGGGCAGGAGCAGGGCCCCATGCCCCCCGGCACTCCTGCCCACGCACCCCCCGCACCGGCCGGCACCGTGGCACGGCAGCCAAGCACCTCAGGGGAGATGGGGCAGCAGGCAGGGCTGAGTGTGGGGTGCTGCCCTGGGGGAACCCTGGGGCTAGGGTCAGCCCTTGCCTGTCCTGCCCCAGCCCCAATCTCAGCACTTCACCATCCCTTCCTGTACCTCTGCCACACAGCAAAACATCACAAAATCCATGGAGACCTGACCAATATGGAACATCCAAGTCCTCCTGCTGATCCTGGCAGTGCCAGGGCTAGGGCAGGCCAGGGAGCTGCTGAGCCTCTGGGGATATGGAGGCAGTGCTGGGGCCAGCCTCTTCCCCTGCCTGCTCCCCCAAGAGCTGCTATGTCCCCTCAGCACCTCAAGCCGAGGGTGATGGATATGTCCTGCCCTGGGTGGAGGATGCCACAGGTGACAGGAGAGGCCTTACTACAACTGCAATGGGGACTGTGGAAAAGGTTCTTGATGGTGTCAGAGCCTGTCCCCACCTCCTGCCCACAACCCTGTAAGCCTCCTTTCAGACAAAGCTGGGGACGACAGGGTGGGCCCTTTGGGGACAGGGTCTGTGCCAGCCGGCTGCCGAGCACAGCCCCAGGCCCCCTGTTGCAGCCTGCGGTCCCTTTAACAGAGAGCCGTGATTCCCACAATTACTGGGATTACAAGGCAAGGGTTATCGATTTGCAGCCTGCACTGTGTGATCAGCGCCCGGGCAGCCACCCCCCCCGGCCCACCTCTCCTACTGTAAGCACGAAACCATTTATAAATGTTTTATTTCACTGATCGCCTCACCCTTGCTGCATAATAATAACCCCAGCAGCATGGCGATATATCCTCTCCACTCCTCCTTTCCCCGTGCCCACAGCCTGCAAAAGGCACCTATGTGATATGCAGCAGCCACTGATTTGTGTGTATGTTTTAATTACTGACGGAGAAACCTGTACACAAGCATAAAAAAGGGTGAGGGAAAGGGAGAGCAGGCCCAGACGGTGGAGGCAAAGGCAGCCTAATGCACCGCTGGCTGACAGCGACTTCCGCTCAGGCACCTTCTCCAGATCGAACCCTTCGATTGTAACTGAAACAATTTGCATACTGATTCCTCTCATAGCCTCCCGATCCATAACCAGGCAGGCAGCTATTCAAATGCAAGTAGCATCCCTAAATGCAAGGCTAGACTGACCAAAATGCGCTGTCCAACAAGCGGGAGGAGAAGAAAAAACCTTTGATTTTATTTCTATTTTTGTTCCTTTTAATCTTTGAAAGATTTAACTGGAAGCTGTTTGTTTATGACTGGGGATGTAAGGGAGAATTGATCCTGGACTCGACTTAAAGATGGAGCAAAACGGGGCACTGGAGAGATTTTGGTTGTGTGGTTTGTTGGGTTTTTTTCCTTTTTTTCTCTTTTTGTTTTCACGAAAGCCACAAACTGAGGCTCTTTGGGGGGAAAGAGGATCTGTCCTCTCTCTCACCCCCTTCCTCCACCAAAACCATCTCAGCTCCTGCAGACCCAGGGAATACACAAATTGCTGCCTATGCCTCTGGTGCATGTTGGGCTGATGAAGAACGTGTAATTCTGGCTGTAAATTCTTGCGTTTAAGTTGGTCCAATAAAAGATCTCTCCTACACCTTGTGAGGGTTTGGTGCTTTATTTTTTAACGGGACTGGCGTGACAGCCACGGCGGTTGCATTTTTTTCTTCTTCTTTTTCTTCCTCTCGTTCTCACTTGAAATTATGCAGGTAGAAAAATTTTTATTATTACTATTATTTTGATTTTTCTTTTCCTAGGGGGGGAAACTGGGAGGTGAGTCCGCATCGGATGCCCGGCCCGATAGCGTGCGGCGGACAGCGGGGTAAGCGTGCCCTGCGGGGCACGGTGCGGGCGGAGAACCGGCGGGGCGCGCAGCGGCGGAGTGGGGGGGGGGGGGAGGTGGAGTGGGGCCCAGGCTGGGCCCGCGACCTCGCCCGCGGTGCAGGGCGCGCGCAGGCGGGGGAGGGAGCCTCACCCGGAGCATCCGCGCCCGCGAAGCCCGGCCGCTCCCCCGCGCGGGGCTAGGCGCGGAGCCAGGCGCCTTGCCGGGTCGTTCACCACCCCCCGCTTCGGGCCCTCCCCGTGTGCCTGTCTGCGCCCGCTCTGCCGCCCGCCGCGCAGCGCTGCGCACACTGCGGCCGCATCCCGCCGAGGCTGGAGCGGTGCCGGAGCTCTGCCAGCCTCCATGTTTGGGGCTGTTCCTTGCTAAATTCGCCATGAACGTCCCCAAAATCTATCCCGACAATTCTCCACGAGTAAGGGCCCCGCGTGTACTTTAGCTGGGGTAAAGAGCGGGGCTACGGCTACTGCAGGTCAGGGGGAATCGATTGCGGGCTGTTTCCTCCGCAGGTTCGCGCACTGTAGACACCAGTGGCATGGATGCCTGAGCGTGTGTCTGCCGTGTCGCTGTAAGCGGGAATAAATGATGTGGATGCGTAGATATTTTATTATTTAGCGACAGCTAAGGGAAAGCTTTTAGGCTGCTGGCTCCTCGTCTCTCTAAAATTCCCATTTGCCTCGGGCCGTGACCTGTTATCTGACCTTCAGACACCCCCGAAGATAACAGAGTTTTCCTTTCAAAGCAGCACTAAGCCGAAGGGGTGGGCTGGCTCGGGCGAGCTGAGCTGGCCCCGGGCCTCTGGCCCCTGGCCGGGGGCGACCAGCTCTCCCCTGGGGGGCGGGAGCAGGGCCAGTTTTCGGGTGGGGGCAGCGGGATGGCCCAGGGTGACACGCGTTCATTTTGATTTAATTTGAAAACATTTGATGGTTGTAGATCTTTCTCTGGTTTGTTGCATCACCACAGCTCACCCCTTAAAACAGTAATTCAAGATGTAAGTAAAAGTGTTTTCATTTTTATTGATCCTGCTAACATCTTTCATTACCCAACACGTAACCACAACAAATGATTGCTCATTTGATACGGAGAATTTTATCGACGCTATCCTCCGGTCGGGGCGCGAATCCTAAATCCCGGCGGCATTAGGCGCGGAGGTGCGCGGTGCTGTGCGAACGCTGCTCGGGTGCTGCCAGAGGCCCGCGGGACCCCTATCCGGCCACAGCCCGCGGCCCTGCGGCCCGGCCCCTTCCTAGTGTGCCCGTCGGCCCCCCGCGCTTCCCATGCCGAAGAGCGGAGAGCAGCCCCAAAAAGGGGGAGGTGGCGCAACCCATGGGCTTGCGCCGGGCCCGACGGGGCGCACCGGGGCCACGGAGTGCGGAGCTGGTCGGGGGGCGCGGGGTGCTGAGCGGCCGCCCTTTCCCCTGCCCATTTCGTTCCCTTACAGCGAAACCCAAAAAGTAGCTAGAGGAGAAACGGCTATGCCGTCGGTACCGGCAGCTCCTCGGCAGCCACATGCCCGCTGTCCCCGCTCTCGGAGCGCTGGGATGCACTGCTGGCCTCTCGCTCCTTGTGCTGTTCTCTCCTTTTTTTAAAGAAAAAATTTAAAGAGACATTTTGCTTATAAAAATCTGAGACTTATAATAATAACAATAATAATGATAAATAGAAATCCACAAGCCTTTGAGTTAATAGGGAATACCAAACGATCTGAAACTGGGGATCCTGTTTTATTTACACGATTCCTTTCAGCTAACCGCATGAAAGGTTTTTCGGCCGTCAGACAAATACTACTATTTTAACTCTCTTTGAGAATATTATTTTTGTTATTATTATTAGAACGGGAGTCTCGAAGAATTGGTTTCAGTGCGAGAGACCTACAGTGAAATTAAACTTGGTGGATTCCTTATTGAATGATTTTTGGTCTTCTGTGGTTTTATGAAAATAAAAGGCAGCACTTTGTCATTTTTAACAATGTAAGCAGCCAATAAATCTAATTTTCACATTGATTTCTGTAGGAATTAAGTGATATCTACACTATCTGCTGTGACTTATTTTTGGAAATAAGTGCGCCTTTCTTCTAGCGGAAGTTGGTTTTTTAAGTAATAATTACAAAATATCTTTAAAAAATACTGCTTAAAGACTGCTTCTTAAAGCACAGAAAAAATATCTACGAGGTTGACAGTGCATGTCTGAGACGGCATCTAGACAAAGAGTTTTACAGAATGAGTTCAGATGGGCAGAGGAGAGCATTATACGGAAAAATGCCTAANATATTCGCTCATACATGTAAGCAATAAAGACCTGAGCTCAGAAACTCCGGGTGCTACCAGCAGCACTGGCTGATTAAAACGTGTCCCTGGCCTAACTGATAACTCAGGGCGGTGTCCTGGCAGAGCATCACCTCTGGGCAACCCGCGGGGATGGTTAAACGCACCTTTCCCTAAATAACAAACCTGGATAGTGTTGGCTGAAGTGCTATTGATCCCTATTGTGTCACTGTGTACTCGGGTATGCGCACTCGGCTGTCCCGCAGCTGCCGCCGGCGCGGGGAGCAGAGGGGTCAGGTTTGTTTAGGGGCTACCAAGTCGTGACCGCGGGGGCCAGGGACGGCATCTCTCCCGGGCCGACCCTCTGGGGCGGGAGGACCGGGGCAGCCGCGGCCCGGCACAGCCGCTGCCCGGTGCCGAATACCACCTCTCAAACAGAACCTTGGCTAGCGGGAGGGCTCGGCACGGCCCTGCGTGTTCGGAACGCGTTGTGGACTATGCGGCTCCAGGCCCTGGGCGCTCTCCGGAGAGGATCGTGGGTCGGAACTGCTCTTCCTCACTCCGGTTACCTTTAACTTTGCACCGCCGCTCCTCCCGTGCCGTGGGGAGGTCTCCGCGGCTGGGCTGGGCTGGGCTGACGGCGGGGCCCCCGAGAAGCGGGAACTCCGCACCTCGCGGGGTGTTGTCCTGCGGGGCTCACATGGCATCCCAGCAGGACCTGAAGCACAGGGGTGCAAACTGCCGCGGCCTCCACCGCGTGGGTCACACGTGGATAACACGCACCCCAGGGGACTGAGGTCGCCCGGGGAGGCAGTGCCTGCTTGAGAGGAGGCGGCAGCGTAGAGTTCAAACGCATCAAACTATCAGAAGTCTTTTATCCGGTTTCATAAATAATGTCCTCCTTATCTCCAGCCCCCTTAATTCATGCTCCTGTCCGCTTGATTGCGAGGTTTCAGCAGATAAAAAGTTTATAAGTTGGTCGGGTTCTTGTTTTCCTTTTTCCATCATTAACATCATTAATATAAGCTATCAATAACCTTGTCGTTTGGAGCATAGCTTCACAGTATTGATCTGCACGGCTATTCATCTCTGCCATAGAAGACACGGAATAATTTTCGCATTACAGTAGCTTGGATTTGCTTTTAATTCATATTTAAAGCTGCAACTGGCTCGGTGGAGCTCTCTGCGAAAGACTAGAGGCGCCTAATTAATAATAAGTTAGAAACGAAGGAAGGCACCAGCAGATAAATAATTAATACAGACATCTCTGTCTCTTTGAATATTGCTACTTTAAAAATTTAGACTTACCAGGGCTATACTGTAAGTCTGCAAGTTATATTGAGGAGATGATTTAAGAAAGCTATTTTTTTCCTGAAATACAATGCTAAATTATTTACGGTGTTTTGCAATCTTCCATAAGTTCCTTCATTAACAAGCGCTGCGGTTTGCTCCGGGGGGTGCGCAAGAGCACGGCTGCAGGAAGGATCGTAGCAGCTTGTCCGGGGCAGAGCCCTGCAGCCCGCGGGGCTCTCTCGGTGCCCCGCTCCCAGCTCCGCGACCCCCAGCCTGGGCAGACACCCTCTCCGGGTGGCGTCTGGGGGAATACAGCCCTGGAGCGAGAAGCGGGGGCTGTCTGGCAAGGGTGGGATCAAGCCCAGCCACCTCGCCGCTGCCTCCCGGGTTGCCTGCTTTTCCCCCGGACCCGGGGACAAGGGCTGCGGGGGGAGTCGGGGACCCCCCCACGGGAGGGTACCCGCCGCTTCTCCTGAAAGCCAGACCCTCCCCCGTCTGCCCCAGTCGGTGCAGCCCTCTGTGCTCTGCCTGCCCCCGATAGATGTGTCTGGTTTTGTCACCAAGTAAGTTTCCAAGAAGCTAGACGGGGGAAAGTCTGGAAAAGTTAATATCCCCCCCCCCTGCAGTTGTTGGCTTCAGGAGCCTTCGAGCGTCACCTCTGACACACTGCCCGGTGCCAGGGGATCGCAAGCTGTCACCGCTCAGGAGGCGCGGAGAGCCGCGCAGGGACGGGAGGGCGGGGGCGGCGGCAGGGCGAGCACACATAATGACAAAAAAGAAATAACAAAAAAAGTTTAAATTAAAATTTTAAAAAGGAAAATAATAACAACTAAATCCCCTCTCTGTCAGGTGCGCTCCAGCGCAGTGTGATCGCTGCTTCAGACTGGGCCCCGGTGCTTGCTGGCGTTGGGCGAGAGATCACGGACTTTTCATGGTGTCACCAGTTCGGATTTAGAAAGCATACACATACGCAACGCCTTTCTAACAAGCAAAGTTGCGTTTTAAGTCCTCTCCGAGTATCTGCTGATCAAATAAAGACTTAAGGGCGGTAACGATTATTCTGTTAAATATATGGTACTTGACTGCACAATCAGTAATTGATTAGCTCACCAAAATGATCTCTCTCCGGAGCTCCCCCCTCCGCCGATGGGCCGGGAAGCTCTGACGGGGAGCCGTGCCGGGGTCCGCCGATGGGACCCCACGGCCGAGCACCTCCCATGGCCGGAAGCAGGGGCTGCTTCGCCTTCCTAGCCCCGGGGCCCTGCGAGGACGTGGCGGGGTTCTGGGGCACCCTCTGGCCGAGTCGGGCCCGGGAGCCGTCGGGGATCGGCGGCAGCGCCGCTCCTGAGCGGTCCTCCTCACCCGCGGCTGTTGTGTGGGGCCAGGGCTGCTTCGTGGGGGATGTCCCCGAATAGTAACGGATTAAAAAGATACTTTTCAAAGAAAAGATTCTTGCAGGGTTGGGGGGAGGTGGGTGTGAATTCGCGGCCACTCTTTCTACGTTTAGACATCGAACCCTGACAGAGGCCAGAGTGTTACAGGGCTCCGGAGCGATCGGGGTTGGGTTTGTTCTCGTTTCTAGAAGAAAAATTTAATGCTATAATTTCCTACAACTCAAGGGAGTAACAGATCGCTATGAAGTTTGCTTTGGTAACTAAACGCTAACCGCATGAACATGAATTATTTTTAATTAAACTGCAAATTGTATACAGATATTGATAATGAAGAAGCTGACCACGTTTCCATTAGATCTGTGACATCAACTCGCGTTGGCCTAGGAAATCATCACAGCTGTTCACTTCAGCCCGAAATGTTCTCGATAATTTTGTTTAATTTTGTCCTAAACATTTCCTCAGATCACTAATTAGGTCTCGGTTCTTCTTTTTTTTCCTTCTTCCGCAGATACACCTTTCCTTATCTATCCCTCGCTGTGAGAAATGGAGACAGTGTTAACATTAACTCTACAAAAATTCAGAGAGCTGTGGAAGTGGTTAGGGTTTGGGGGAGATTGTAGAGTGACGGGAGAGGTAGGAACCTTGAGGGATGTGTATGTATTTTTATCACAAAATAAAATACGAAGGGGGTTCGTGCACCCAGGGAAAATACACAGCAGCGAGTAACGGATATCCTTCGAACGTATAGTTCAACAGCGCTGAATTCTTACAAATATATGGGTGTGTTAAATGCAGGAAGTAAATAAATCCACTATGGAAATTCTCAGTTTATAGTGAAAAAAAGCCTCAGGACACTCGCTACCAGGGTCGTGCACGCAACGCACTCAGCGTTTTAAGTTGCGTTTTTAAGATCGTTGTTAGCTGTGATTTTAGAAGTTTCCTGCGAGCCTGTCCAGCGTCTGGGGCAGTCTTTAGCTCACCGACCACGCTCGCAGACATACAGACATAGGCTGTGCACAGCACGCGGCCGGTCTCAGACAGCAGTCCCCACGCCGCTTTCACAGGGCACGGCCACCGTGAGCATTCCACGGGGCATACAGCGTGCCTGGGCGAGAGGCAGGCGGCGGGTGCCAGGCGCTCACCCCCGGGGCTCGCCGCGGCCGGGACGGGGCGGACGGGACTGGCTGTGCGAAGTGACGGGCACGGCTCCTGTCCTGTATCTGCGCGGGGGGACACCCCTAGTCCGTGCAGGTGTTGTGTCGGGGATGACCAGGGCAGGAGTGGGGCCCCAGGCCCGGCTCCGGGCCGAGGCCTCTCCGCGCCCCGCGTTTCGGATGCTGCTGCGGTACTTCGGGCTCTAAGCGCGGGGCGAGAGGACTTGCTGCTGAGCGGAGCCGGTGCTGTCGGGACTCGCCACAGGCTCCCGAGCAGCGCGCTGCCCATGTACTGAGGGAAACCTCCGCAGGCCTTGCCCATCTACTAAGGGCGATTCCTCCGAGAGAAGTAACCCCAGGATTCAGTTTCAGCTCGCTGCGGCGGCACTCGCCGTAGGAGCGGCTCCAGTCTTCGGTCCTGCTGTCTGCATCCCCGCTTGGGCTGGTGGTCTGCTGGCAGCGGACTCGTGGCTCTCACCAGGGAAGGGGCCTCCGAGCTTTTGGCAGGCCCAGGAGAGGGTGACGGCTGCCGGAGATAGACCTCCGCATATGTCAGGGTGCTGAGCTGCGGGGCGAAGCGCTGTGCCCCCGTTTTGCACCGCCGGCGGGGGTTTTGCTGGGGCAGGTGCTCCAGCGCCGTGCCCCTCTCCTTGGAAAAGCCTCTCGGCTCCTGGGGCGAGGCCCACCCGCGGCGGGGACCTGCTTGCTGCTTCCGAGCCTCGCCATTGCGAGGTGGCCGGGAGGCAGCGCGGGGTGCCTGGGGGCTCCCGCGGACCCTGACGGCGGCGCGAGGGGAAGTGGCGGGGGCCGGGCAGTGAGGCGGGGCGGCCTTTGTGAGCCGTCGGCCCGGTGCTTCACGGCTGCGGCCCCGCGGCCCTCCCGCGGCGCGCCTCGGCTCGCCCCGTGCCTCCCGCCGCTCGGCGCCGCGCACACGCTGCACTCTGCCCGGCGTGGTTCGTTATTGTTAATGGGCGAACAATAGGCACATCTGCCCTTTCTTCCAGCATAAAGACACCTTAGCTAACAAGGGAGGCCGGCGGGTGAGCTCGCTTTTTCTTTCTCCTCCTCCTTTTCTTTCTTAAAAGAAAAAAAAAATAGAACAAAAAAATAAAAGAAAACCAGCGGCATATCCGGCTGCTGGGCGCCTTGGGGCATATGCTCGCCTTGCACCGCCGGGCGCGGGCCACTTGGGGTCCCCGGCGGGGACTGCAGAGAAGGGACCCTCTCCGTCACATTGCTTGGATGGACCCAGAGGGATCTCTGAGGGTGAGGGAACGGGACAAGAGCTTGGGGAGGGGGAACAACTGAGGCGCAGGGGGTGACACACCGGCCAGAGCCGGGACACAGCACCGTGAGGCTCCCGGCACCCACCCTCAGGTCGGTTAACGGGAAGTTTCCGATAGGACAGCACAGAGAAGCAATCTCAGGACTGGCGTGCACGTAGGGGCGGGCAGCTGCGGGACACCGGCCGTGGACACGGCCGGGACAGCCGGTGGGCGCCCTGGGACAGGGCGTTTCTCACCCCCGGAAGCTTACGGTGAGGTGAGTAGGCTCCGCGCTCACGGAAAACGCGGAGTCACCGAAGGGGCGGGGCGGGCGGTGCTCATACGCGGGAACCGCCCGCCCGACGGAGGCGGGGTGCAAGGGGACCAGCCCTTTGTGCCCGGTTGGGCGGGGAAGGAGTAGGGGGCGCTGGGATTGAGGACACGGGACACCACTACCCCAACAACTCTGAACGCCACTGCGCGGGGCTCGCCTCCTTAATAGGGGCGGTGACGTCAGGTGGCGGGGGCGGGACAGTGGGGGCGCGGTGCGCATGCGCCGTCCCGCCGGTGGCGCCGCTGCAGCAGCGGAGCCGTGTCCAAACGGCGGAGCGCAGAGAGAGCCATGGCTAGAGATGGCGAGGGACGCGGCCAGACACCCGCCGCGGCTGCGGAGCCCGGCCTGAGGGAGCGGGGGCCCTAGGACCGACCAGACGGCGTCAGCCGAAAACGGAAAAAAAATCCAAACGAATAAATTAATAAAATTTTAAAAAAAAAGGAAAAGCCACCAGCCCGCCGCCAGCAGCAGCACCGCCACTAGCCCATTGCGCCCGCCCGCCGCTGACCCGCGAAAGGAACCGGCCCGCGGCCGCCGCGAAGAGCTCCGGGACGCCCCGCCGCCCACCAGATAGATGTGCAGTCCAGCCGAGCGCACGGCTGACGATGAACGCGCAGCTAGCGATGGAGAACATCGGAGATCTGCACGGGGTGAGCCATGAGCCAGTGCCCGCCGCCGCTGACTTGATGAGCGGCAGCCCCCACCACCGGAGCGCCGTGGCCCACCGCGGCAGCCACCTGCCAGCCCACCCGCGCTCCATGGGCATGGCGTCCATCCTCGACGGCGGCGACTACCACCACCACCACCGGCCGCCCGACCACGCGCTGACGGGCCCCCTGCACCCCACCATGACCATGGCCTGCGAGACACCCCCTGGCATGAGCATGAGCAGCACCTACACCACGTTAACCCCTCTGCAGCCTCTACCTCCCATCTCGACGGTCTCGGACAAGTTCCCTCACCACCACCACCACCACCACCATCACCACCACCCCCACCAGCGGATACCGGGCAACGTGAGCGGCAGCTTCACGCTCATGCGGGACGAAAGGGGTCTGGCGTCTATGAACAATCTCTACACACCCTACCATAAGGATGTTACCGGCATGGGGCAAAGCCTCTCTCCGTTGTCTGGATCGGGCCTGGGGAGCATCCACAACTCCCAGCAAGGGCTGCCCCACTACGCTCACCCCAGTGCCACCATGCCCGCCGAGAAAATGCTCACCCCAAATGGATTTGAGGCCCACCACCCTGCCATGTTAGCCAGGCATGGCGACCAACACCTCACCCCCACCTCCGCTGGCATGGTGCCTATCAACGGGATCCCACACCACCCCCATGCCCACTTGAATGCCCAGAGCCACGGGCAGATCCTAGGCTCTGCCAGGGAGCAAAACCCTTCTGTAACTGGTTCGCAGGTCAACAGTGGAACTAATTCAGGGCAAATGGAAGAAATCAATACCAAAGAAGTAGCTCAGAGGATCACCACCGAGCTCAAGCGATACAGCATCCCCCAGGCTATCTTCGCCCAGAGGGTGCTGTGCCGCTCTCAAGGGACCCTCTCAGACCTGCTGAGGAACCCCAAGCCCTGGAGCAAGCTCAAATCCGGCCGGGAGACCTTCCGCAGGATGTGGAAGTGGCTCCAGGAGCCGGAGTTTCAGCGGATGTCTGCTCTGCGGCTGGCAGGTGAGCCCGCTGCGGGGAGGTCGAGGCACGGCGGCAGCAAGGCCAGGGCCCCAGGCCTGGACAGGCCACCTCGGTCACGCTGTCTGTCCCTGAAGAGCAGCCTCGCCCGCTCTCTGCTGTTCCATGTCTCTCTCCCCGCTCTCTCTCCCATCTCCGCGTGCCGGCACCGTCCGGCTCCTCCGCGACGCGCTCCCGGCTGCCAGACAAAGCCGAGCCGGGGCTCGGGCTGCGCACTGCGGCTCCCCTGCTTTCCTCGTTATCCCGGGTGGGGCGCACCCGCCAGCCTTGCCTATCGCCGGCGGGACAGCGCCCAGTGTGCCCGGTAACGGGGCGCCACCGACACCCACACTGACCGGCGGCAGCGCTTGCTCCGAGCGGGCAGGGCGAGGCGGAAATGCTTTAATCGGCGACTTGTCTGAGTGACCGGGCCCCGCCACGGTGCCCTGGGCTCTGTAAGGCCGGGACTGGTCCTGGGCGGTACGGCCCGTGGACGGGTTACGGGGAATCCCTGGTAACGCGCCGCCGAGAGGAGTCGGTGCGTCTGCTTTGTGCTGGTGGGGACGGCCCCGGGGACTGCGGGCTCCGGTCGCAGCTCCTGAAGGGGCTCGGGGCCGACGCTAGCTCCGCGTCCCGCCCGCGTTGGCTTAGATGTTCTGGGGCAGGGTTTTCCCACAAACGGTACGAGCTCGGCCTGTGAGTGGTGGCTGAGAAACGCTAAAATCGTTAGGGTTTGGGTTAACTGGCCGTAATTATCATAGGGCCGTGAAGGCTGCATTTCGCGTGGGTGCCTCTGCGTGATACACGAGGTCCGTGTCGGTGCTCCCGCATTGTCTGCTCGGAGGTCGCAGTCCCATTCGGTACCTGTCCTGCTCCGCCGCCTCCCCAAAACCGCCAGCCTGCGCTCCTAGAGCAAAGCCCGGGCTTAATATGCTATAAGTGAGGGTTTGTTAATTAAGTGATAGGTCTCCATTAATTTGTCCCTGGAGAACGCAAAACAGTCAATCCGAGTTGAAGCCGGGGTCACTGATCCGTTTCACAGATCAAAAATAAGGGAAGGGCCAAGTCTTTCTCCTTTCAGCTGTACAAACGGTCCTGCGCTTTCGATTACCGCGACCGTGGGAATTGGGAACAGCTTCACGATCGTGCGGGGACCTGGCTGGGCCACCACTGTGCTTCTTGCCTGGCTTCAGGCAAACTCCTCGTATCTGAAGCCTAAAGCCATGCTAGGAAGGGCCCATAACAGGATCTTTCCCTGTAGCTGGCCCTGCCGTGCATGCTGGTGGAAGGACGTTGCTCTCTTTGGCTTCCATTCCTGCGGAGTCAGTTTCAAAGGTCTGAGCTCTCAGAAATGCCCTATCCGCCTTCCCTTTCCCAACAACCACCCCACCAGGAGAAAATCCTCGTCTTGCAGGTGCTACCCAGGAGAGGAGGACGGAGTTTGTGTTTCCAATATCCCCGTAACGATTGCTAAGGCGAGCTTTCTTCGATTTGGAACGTGTTTTTACGACAATTCTGTCGACCTGAATCTCCGCTCATTTGCATAGATCGATACTGGAAACAACCCCTCGCTTCGGAGTCCGTTGGCATACCCTCTCTGGCGCTGCCGACAGGGAAGCTTTGCCAGCCTCGGCTGCGGGCCCGACCGGGAGGGAGGCGGCAGCTCCCCGCGGCGCGGCCCCTGCCTGCCAGGGGACGGCCGCGCTCTGCCCAGCTGCCGGGTCCGGACAGACACATTGTTCGCTTCTGTCCCCAAACCGCCCCTTGCTTCAGCCACCCCATCGCTGCTTTCGCATAAACGGATCCCGCTAATCCCGTTAGAGAGACAAAGCCTCATTATTCCGCCTTCCCTTTCCGATGAAACCTGAAAGCTGGCACCTTACAGAAACGGCCTCCCCGGGACAAAACTGGGCTCTCAGCCCGGCGAGACGCGGAAGGGGGAAGGGAAAGGGGGTGACAGTTAGGGCCGTCTGGTCCCGATCGTCCACGCGTCTCTTGCAGCCGGGCCGACAGCCACAATCGCGGTGTAGCTCCTGCAGGGCTCTCCCCGCGCTTCCCGCAGCTTCGCCTGGCGCTGCCGCACCTGGACGCCGTCAGCCCCGCAGCACGTGGTTATTTGCATAGCGTTTCGTCCCAGCCAATGGGCGCGGCCCGCGGAGCCCCGCCCCGCGCAGGCAGCGCCTCGCTGCGCGTCCCTCCGCACAGTCCGTCCTGCGCTGCAGGAAATCTGCTGCAAACGCATCAACCATAGATTTTATTTTGCGCAGGTTTTAAAAGTGTGATGATCTTACTAAGTGGTAAAAATCTACCCCGATTGATATTGATGTATGAACATCAATTCGAAATACCATAAATTACTCCAGCCGATGCAAATTAAATTTCACGTCTAAATTATAACTCACTTCCAGGCGTTTAGAGAATTACTAGGTAGATGAATACCCAGAG
Source organism: Galbula dea (assembly GCA_013399015.1). Classification (NCBI taxonomy): domain Eukaryota; kingdom Metazoa; phylum Chordata; class Aves; order Piciformes; family Galbulidae; genus Galbula; species Galbula dea. The sequence continues at coordinate 811,256 of VWZX01010570.1, read as the reverse complement.
TGGGGCCCTCACCACCTACATTTCTTTGCTTTCTGATTTCCTGCAGGCAGTAGCCACGAGGCTGTAAGGGGGATGGTGCCTGCTTATTTTAGGCCTCACGCTCTTGCCCAGCACTTTATCTTGAGTATTTGCCCCTTCCAGACATCCCTGGGGGATTCCTACCTCCCAGATTACAGAAGCTCCGGCAAATAGAGGAAAAATTGGTAGTTACATGGAAGCAGGATTGAGGTCTTGACACTTCCTGGGCTATCTCTTGAAATGTAAGCAGAACTGCTAATTGCAAAGCTGACCTCTTCCAGCCTCCATTTTATTCATCCCATCTTCCCTCTCCTCTCTGTTCTCTTTTCCTTTGTCTGTCCCCCTCTCTCTCCCCCTCTACACTGAATATTTATCTATTTGGCCGTTTCTCCGTTACTTAGTCTTCCCTCCCTCCTCCTCCTCCCCGCCTTCATTGACATTTGGAAGGGCAGCGAAGGGACACCGACAAAAATAAATACGATTCAAAGAAAATGTACAGCCCTTCTGCAGCCTTCTGGGATTTAAGGGTGAATTTATTTCAGGCTATTTTTGTAGTGGGATGGAATAGGAGGGGATAAAGAAGGCAAAAACCGACTCGTCTTGTTCGGAAAAAAAATATTTTGCTTCGAGCCGTTTGTTATTATAAACGCGTCTGGCTAGAGGCCGGCTGCCGACCCCGCATTGCCTGCCCCGCACAGCCTGGCTCCGCACAACCGTCCCTCGGGTGGGAGGGAAGCGCCAAGGGAGAACTATTCGAGAGACAGGAGAGAGAGATATAAAGGGACCCCACAGGCATCTTTGGACCTGCTGCAGGAGGTGGTCTGCTTGGCCGAGGTACACTCTCGGAGCAACCTTGTCCCGAAGGGACCCCTCGGCTTCAGCTTCACGATCGAGTTTCCCAAGCCTGTCCCGGGGCGTCAGGAGCCGGGCGAGGGGAGCGCTCGCCCGCACTCGCCCGCGAGGCTTAGGCCAGGGGTGCCTTGTCCCTTCAGAGCTGCTCGGTGTTTGCTTGAGACCTGACTGCTGCTCCTCACAGTTGCATCTCTTGTCCTCCTCTCCTCCTTTCTCCCTCCCAATATGAATCTCGGCTAAGCTGAAGCCTTGGGAAGCCGGCAAGAAATTCTTGCCAAATTAACTGCAAAGAAATCGATACAGTAATCAGAGCGTTTTCCACATTAAATATGAAATCTAAGGAACGCCGTTTGCACCTCTCGCCCCGCCGTGCGCCGGGAAAGGTCGATCCCGCCCGGCCCCAGCAGCGCCCTCGCCTCAGTTGCCTCATTAGGTCCTGTTTAATATTTAGCCGGCGGGGACTTTGCATAAATGCATTTGCATCAGGGAGGCGGAGGGCATCGACCGCGGGCTTCACCGCCGGTACCCCGACCGCGGCTCGGGCCTGGGGGAAGAACCCTGCTCCTCTGTGCCCTGCGGGCCGCCCGGACCGGCCTCGCTCCGCGCTCCGCGGGCGGGGAACGCGGTATCTCCGCAGCTGCCGTCGCACGAGGTTCCTCGTCCCGGTGAGACCGGAGGGCAGGAGAGCAGCGCCGGGTGGGTGCTGGGACCGCAGTTGTTTGCCGGCCGTGTCCTTGCGGCAGGATTGATTTACAACCGCTTGCACACAGCCGCGTTTGCCCTTCGTTAATGTTTGCCCAGCCGGAGGAGGAGGAATGGGGCCGGGCGGCGGCGAACCGCGTTCCTTCACGCCCGTCCCCGTAGCACGGCTCGGCCCTTGCTTGTTGTTCGTTCGTTTGTTTGTTTTAATTACCCATCTGCCTGGCGGGGAGGCACCACGGTCCCTGCCTTTTGGACGAAACAGCCTCAAAACGGGGCCGCTCCCGACCGCGAGCACCGCCGAGGCCGCCCCGCGGGGCCTGCATGGCTGGGATGTAGGCATGGTACCGTCCAGACCCTCCACCTCTGCTCTCCCCAACCGGCCGGGGCTACCGGGCCGCCCGCAGCCCTCGCACGTCGCCCCTCCGTTCCCAGAGGCTCTGCGCCATCTACTGACCGCCGGCGGGCGGGAGCCGGCGCCGCCGGCCCGGGCACGCAGCCTGCACCGGGCAGCGGCGGCGCGTCCTCAGGGCCGGGAGGCGGCAGCTCCAGTAAGCGCTGCGGGTCGGGGTGCATCCGACCAGATTGCTCTGGGCCGATGCCCGTACTCTCTCTGTCCGCCAGTACCCAGCGTCACCGTGGCGGCAGCGAGCGCGGCCAGAGCGGCACGGCACGGCTTCAGGACCGCGGACAGCTACCGGCGTCGCGGCCCCGCTCCTGACAAGGCCCCAGCTATCCCGGTCCTGGCACGTCGCCAGCGGTACCGACCCGGCCCCAGCGATCCCTCTTCCGGGCAAACCCCTCAACGAAGCGTTTCGCGGACGGGGCCGCCGGAGTCCGGCCGGGGTGGTTTGCCGAGCCGCCCCATGGCTTCTGGCTACGGTAGGAAGTAGCGCCGCAGCGGTTAAGCATCAGCCAGTAATGAGGACTGCACTGTCTCGGGGCGGACCGGGCTGTGCCCTCCCCCGCGCCATTTCTCCGAGACTGTGTGCTCGGGATGCCTGCGGGGATGGCAGTGCTGCGGCACCGGGGACGGTTCGGGACCTGTTTTGAGGATCGGTGCCTTGGTGCTGGTGCGTGGCCAGAAGGGAAGCGAGCTCCCGACAACACTGAGACTGTGCGTGTTCCTGCCCCGAGCCCCGCAAACCGGAGGGATCGGGATGCCCCAGGACGAGAGGAGGAATGCAGGCAGCAGGATCGTGCCAGCCGCAGGTGCCACCGGTAGCCTGGGCTCTGCCGGGACTGCAAGTGGGTGCTGGCGTCTGAGGTCTGCCCTTTGCACAGAAAGGAGCGTGATGGTTAGACTGAACCAAAGTTACCTGGAAATGCACAGGCCGGTAACGCATCGGCGCCGGTGTCCGCATGTACCGGCACTAAACTGAAGTTCACCATTTGCCTCGGGCAGCTTTTACCTTTCCCCTGTGTGGCAGAAGGACCCCCATAACCTCCACAAAAGGGACAAGTTCGTTTCGAGGGAGAACTAAGGTGACTTTTGAGCACAGGAGCTTTTGATGAAGTACTGGTGACTTTAACCTGAAGACTACAGGCATCGAGGGGAATTTTTCCAGAGGACCAAGCGGGGACCTGGCATGGCATCAGGATGGGTTCTTCCACGATCAAATCGATAAATGCTAATTCGCATGTCAAACATCAATCTATCTGGATAAGTCATATACTAACAGAGAAGCAACTGATACTTAATGACTTTCTTCGGAAATACAGCTAACTTGAGCCATTTTGCTTAAGAGGAAATCGGTTTTATGATGCTGTGTAATTTATAGGAACAATCTATTAGCTCAACAGCAGTTTTGTTTTGTTTTTTGTTTTTGTTTTTTTCCCGGTTTAGGGCTATAGGAAGTCTTAGTGGTAGCATTTTACGTACAGCCCAAATGGCAATTAAACCGCGATGGATTGCTCTTTGGTGCTCCAGCAGCATCGCCAGCTGCTGCTGGGCATCGACATTTGTGTGTGCCAGCGCTTTATGCGGGATCACTCACTAGAAATGCTGCTGCTTAAGGGAGCTGAGAGTGTTAAACCAGGTGACAAGGGGACTTCCTCCTTACCGACTTCGGGGCAGAAGCTGCTACAGTGAACCCACCCTGAGGCTGTGGATGTTTTTAAGGCAGAGCAGACCTGCATGCGTTGCTACGCGCATTCGAGACCTGTCGCTAAGAAGCTACCCACGGGCGATGCAATTAGTGCAGGCTCATTAGTGCAGGCAGCACCACAGCCCTTTCCCCCCAGCTGCCACACCGCTGCCGTAAAGCCCCCTAAAACGGGGCCTTCTTTATGTTCATCGCTGCCGCGTTCCCCGTTTGTTTGAGAAGTGCCCCGCCGTTTGGAATGTGTTGTCCGGATCGTCTTAAAGCTGAGAGCAGGGGAAGCGGGAAGGGGCAGGGAGGTTTTTAGGAAAGGAGCGTGAGTAGCTGGCGGATTTTTAACTAAATCTGACCGCCTTTAATGTCCCAGTGAAAGTTTTGCTATGGAACGGATCACTTCTACCGTTCAGAAACTCCATTTTCGGTGGCTGCAGGGCAGCCCCGGGCAGGGTCGGTGGGAAGGAGCGGAATGATCCACGGGAGGATTTGTCCCACTACACGGCTGGGAGCAAGCTCAGCAAACCGGTGAGACCCGTCTGGTTTTGCGATGTGCGGGTATATGTACCCCGGAAACCTGCGCAGGAGTGAGTGGGGCGGGGCTGCCGGTGCTCCCGGGTGGGAGCGCGGGGCGGGGCGGCACGGCACGGCACGGCACGGCACGGCACGGCACGGAGCCGGTTGAGGAGCGGCGCGAGATGGGAAGTATTAGCTGGTTAGGGGGAGCGGAACGATGAGGAACGGAACGGAGCTGCGCGGAGTGATGCGGTACGGAGCGGCGCGCTGCGCCCCTGTAGTGGGCACCAGCGGCGGGAGCTGCGAGCGGCGTTCCCCGGTTGGGCGGTGCGGATGCGGAGCGGTGTGCCTCGGAGCTGGCAGCGGCGGCGAGTGCGGTACGGAGCGGTGCAGTGCGGAGCGCTATCTCCCCGCGCTGGCAGCGGCGGCGGGTGCGGTTCGGAGCGCTGTACTCTGCTATGGCAGCGTCTTCGGGAGCGGGGCGGGCGCCACCCAGGGGCCGGTAGCTGCCTGCAGCGCTGCGGCGGGAGGCGGACGGGAAGGGCTTACGGGATTAAAATATTGATGTAGTCGCAAAAATCGTTCATTAAGGCAATTTAATCTTTGCTATTAAATGTCCTTTCAATTCATTTGAGGTAATTAAGATGCAGTTAAAGTGATTAAATTCTAATTACTTATACTAGACAAAGAAATATTTGTCAGGGTAATATGGTTAACTAAAGACGTAGCTAAAAAAATTTAACATTTACTTTAAATGATACCGTAGGAGAATCCACTTAGCAACATATTCTGTAATGGTGATGTCAGCTCACTCGAGTGGTTACAGAGCCATCAACACCTTAGTTTGTATAAACCCCAGAATCCCAAACTGCTGAGTCAGCACTCCTTAGCCAGATTCACTTTATTATTCCATGGGTAGCAAATTAAGGTCACTCATTTTAATACAGTGCACAGGAGTGAGATGTTTACCATCCAGTCTCATCTGGAATCCTTATGTTGGCAGGCTGATGTTGTCCTGTGAGCTTCCTGTATAGGAACACATTTTTATCTCTTTTCATGTTGTAAAGCAACAAAATCAGAGTGTTGCCTGAGCTTGATGACAGAGAAATAAATCAAGATCAAGTCACCTCCAAGTAGATGGATACACTTAGACTCTAAATAAGTGTAAATACAAATCACTGGAGAAACAAGTGCAAAATGCTGAATGATGCCAGGAGTAATAAATAATTTAGTGTGGGTTCAGACGTTTGAGAGTAACCCATACTCTCTTCAGCTGAAAGGGGAAAGTTTTGGGAAGCAGCCAGTGAACTTTGTCACTATAGAGGCTTTCATCACTCACCTGTGAAGGGCCTTATTCTATGGTATGTTGAAACTTTTGGGAGTGCTCTTTGCAGTGTCAATGTTGTCTGCTACCAGCTACAGCAGGAGCACAAGGTTACAAGTTGCCCTGATGAGCAGAGGGTCTCTCATGCAGCACTCTTCTGGATTAATCCCATCTCCCAGGCACCTTCGAAGGCCCCAGGGCAGTGACAAGCAGGGTGGGGTAATGCAGGGGACCACCAGCTATCAGTGTGAATGGCACATACAACTGCAGTTCATCCAGGCCAGACAGATTTGCTTGCTTTTAGTTCATGTGGTGAAGTCTGCCCTCAGGTAGTATGTGTTTGTAGACCCCTTATCTTGGTCTCATATTCACCCAAATAAAAAGTTATTGATAATTAGGAAAGATCTGTCATCCATGTTTCTCGCTACATGCTCCAGAGGTGTTATTCACATGAAAAGGATGTAGATTATCACATTTTATTATGTATTGTTGTCACCATGAATTTACCATAAACTTTTGACTACTTGCTTCCACTAAGCTGTTGTAGCCCATATGGTTAGGACTATCTCTGATGACCAAAGTCCTTAAGCAGTTTCAACTATGTATGGAAATCCTGCTGCCTTTTTGACCTAAAGGTAGAACCCCCTTCAGAAGAATATCCTCCAGGATATTCTCTAACTTGTACCAGTTAAGAGTTTTCACTTTCTAAAAATGTTATTGGCTCTTTTGTGATGTTTCAAAACCAAGAAACAAATGCTGCAGAGATTCCCAGGGTTTTACTGGGTGCAGTTCAGAATGTAGGTAAGGCAGGTCCCAGCCTTTACAAACCTGATACAGTAGAGATTAGAAAATACATGTAAGGAGAGAAGGATTTTTTTCTCTCTCTAAGACATGTCCTGTACACAGTGAAGTTGTGATAGCTAAAAGACTAGGCTTTGCAAGAGGAGAAGGAGACCTCTCTCAAGTCCATCTGAAATATGTCTCCTGGTCTCTCCTGTGGCAGATTTAGAAGTGTAGGACTTTTGTTGGCACTTCTTTGAGCTGGGCTGCCTCATTTTCTGGGGTTTTCCCACTCATGGGAATGGTGACTGCTCTTAAACAATGGAAACAAAGCTGTTGACTTGTAAACTCCTCACTACTGTTTGGGAACCTTGCACCGGACTCTTGGAGAGAAGCATAAAGCACATTTTTCTCCTGCCTGTCTGAAGCAAATACAAATATAATGCTCATGAATAGAATGGTGGTGAAGACATCAGAGCTCAGTGCTGACTTTACCCTCTGATGTGGAGCAACCAAACTGCATCCCCAGGCAAAACAGAGCCAAGCCCACAGTCATGAGAGATCTCCAATCCTCTTTGTCCCACAAAAAGAACACTCCAGCTACTAAATGGGTTCCTACAGACTCCTTCTGCCCGTAGTGTCTGGCTCAGACTTCCAGCCATGGCACTAATTGGTGTCAAATAATGTGTCAAATGTGATGGAAATTAACATGGTGTGAACCTGCTCATGGGGAGCTGAACTAAGACCAGAGCCTCATCTCATACAGGGCACTCGATGGCCATCAAGTAATAATGGTTTGTGGTCATCAATGACCTGGGCCAGAGCTGGAAATGTGACCTGTCAACTCAGGGTGAAAGGCCCTGTATCCTATTGCTAGTGACCAGCCCACAGTCGGCTCTCTGTGTCAGCCAGTCTCTGAATTCAGCATGGCTGGAGACATTATTGTGTGTGTGTATCTGCTTGTTACTTGTCTGGACTTGCTCTGGGTATAAACAGAGGCGAATAAGTGCTCCCTGTAAGTGGAAACCCACTGTGTGCCTTGGCTTCCTTCTCTATGGGGTGACAAGACTCATGCTAAGGCACTGGTGGGGCAATACACTTCCCTTCCAAGAGGGGCTGTAATGTTGTGCTGTGGCAGTGCAGTTGGGCAGGAATGCTCCCCTCCTGCTGCCCTGTGTCCTTCCTCCCTTTCCGGCCACTTTGTACTGTCAAAATCCAGTTGTGGCCATTGTGTGTGCCTGTCCTAGAGCTATGGGAAATGCTGTGGATAGCTGGTGAGCAGTGTGACCCTCCAGAGCACACAGCCACTACCTCAGCCTCTTGTGCAAGTAAGGGCGTGGCTCTCTCTATGACAGGTCTGAAACCCCCTAAACCTACCTTCTTCCTCAGCATCTGCCACTCTTCCATCTTGTATCTGAGAGTGCACACTCAGTTCTGGTAACTTGTTGGGCCACCAGTTGTGCAATGCTTCTTGCAGTGACAGTGGTCCTCTGCCTTCACAACTAGCCACAGGATTTGGGGTGGGGTTTGCCCAAGCAGGATTTTCCCTTGTCATTTGCCCTGTTCTAGTGCAAATTTTCCTGAAAAGCAGTAGCAGAACTGGTGCTGGTATTTTATTATGTGACCTAAACAAACCAGCAGAAAGCAGGTTTATTGAGAGTATTACCAGTTTCATTCTTTACTTCTGTTTTTTAGAAAGGAAAATTCACAGCTAGGCATGTGTGTGTGCACCAAGTGCTCCTGAAAATTGATTTATGGTAATCAGGCTTTTTTTCCTTGGATTTTAAAAAGAAATCCACCCTCTAGGGATGAAAACTAGACCAAACATCAGGGTTAACACCTGATCTCTACCGTAATCTTGACTTTTAGACTGACAGAATGGCATAGTTCACATCACAGGTGGGCAAAATGTCTTCTTTGCTATCTCAAAGTAAAGATACAATTACTGTGTTTTCATAAGCGACACAATCCTGCTTGCACTCCTGGCAGAGCAGGACTGATCCCACCATGCTGCATGTAGCTGGGGCCAGCTGGGCACTGCAGAAGAGCAGTGACAGGCAGTGGAGCTGCAGTGGTGACCCTGGGTCTGTGCCAGACACTGACAACCAGGACTCGGTGAGACATAAAGGCCTTACAAGATTTGGCAAGTGAACTTGGACAAGACTCTTGGGAGCTTAGAAGGAACAAAGGGAGACAAAAATAGATTGATGGGCTGTATCATGAGAATTGCAAGTGTCAAAAATATCTGTTGCTCAGGGCAGAGGAAGATGGAAGTGACTGTAAGAGGTCAGAGTTCAGCTGTGGATTTATAAGGCTGCTTCTGGCACTGATAATATTACACTGTCATATCTGCACACGTGTTGCCAGAGTCAGGGTGACTCTTTCTTTATCCTCTGCTTTGCTTTTTCTTAACTAGACTTCATTAAGGTTGTTTCAAAAGGCATTGCCAGGAGCATTGCTCAGCCAGGGCAGCCCTGAGACGAAGAGCATGGCTGCCAGCAGCAGGGAGAGAGGGCAGTGCCATGAGAGACATGCACACCTGTGGAGAGCACAGAACCCCACAAAGCACCTGGGTTCAGCTCTGTGCTGCGGGAGAGGATTTGCACACAGTGTTCACAGAAAGGGACACATGAAGGACATCAGTGCAAATCTCTTTTACTATGTTCTGCTATGTAAATTAAAATCCAGATGAAAATGTGTGATAAAGAGTTTTGAAGACAGGCTCTGGTGTTTTTCCAAAAAAGGGGTTTAGTTAGTGTCTCAAGCCTCTGCCTTCAGTGGACACCCTTGATGGCATTAGAGGAGGACCTGCCCAAGCAGGTGTAGCTGCTTTGTGTATGACCTGTGTTGTGTGCAAACGGCTGTCACCAGGCAGGATAGCCCCTGTTTGTCAGTCCTGGCAGTATGAGCTGGCTGGTCTCTGTGCCTGCTCTGAATAGACTCTCACACTGGAGCAGATTTTATCCTGTGGTTTACATTTGTTCTCTGGCAAGCTGGGAGCTGCAATTTATTATTAAAATTGATTGGCTCCAGTGCAGGCAAGATGATCATAAGGAAACCCTATTACAGTTTTTCATTATCACCATTATTTATTTTTAAGTGCTATTAATATTCTTGAGCCTAGACAAGGCAGAAGATGAGAGGTTGTATCCGCCCTTGCTGCTCATAACCCCAGGCCTGGCAGTACTGTCTGCAAGGGCTCTTCGAACAATTAGGCCTACTGGAAAGTTTTTGCCCTCAATCTTCTGACAAATGCTGCCAGCAGTAGAGCTGAAAACACAGAGGAAACAACCTTTTCATTGCCTGAAAATGGTCCAGATTTTGAAGATGTTCCAAGTCTCCCCCAGGTGGAAAAAGGCTCTGGAATCGATGCTGGGCAGAGACAGGCACAGTCTGCTGTTCGACAGGCACCAGGGTACAGGAGGATCCAGAGTCCATGCTGGGCTGGCCTGGGCTGGCCTGCTCTGCTACAGGGAGTGCCTGATTCAGTTTCACCTGTTTGGGCTGACCCTTTGTGTCTCAGATAAGGTCCCAAATTGCAACTGAGTCAGTATCTCACTCTCTCTGAAACAATACATCATTAATCCTTAATTCAACCTGGAAGAACTCCAACTTGGATGTGAGGACAAGAACTATCTTATTTAACAGCCTAAATTAGAGTTCATCTTCACCTGTTCCTGGGTGTGGACCAAGCCTTAGGAAACCAACAGTCCAGCATGCTGGTTTGTTAAACAATAAAGCCCACACTGGTCCACAGGAGGAAGGGATGGCTCCCAGCTTCTCCAGGAAGCCCCTTGGGAACCTCAACACTCTCTTTCTGATGGGCTTGACTGAAATGAAGTTTTATGTGCAAAATACTAACATTGGCTTATTTGTATCGTAGACTGGATGGAATTTATTTTTTCTGCCCAGCAATGAGCACTTTTTTTTTACCTCTATGATGTTATTAGCAGTAATTATGAAGTCTCATAGACCTGAAGTGGAGGAACAATGAATGTTGTAACTCTTGGGACATTTTCTTAGGAAGTATTTATTGAGGAATATTAAATTTCAGGAGATGAGCACAAGGTCACGTGTTAAACAAGTTAGTTTCACACTAGCCAGTGTTTCTTTGTTATTCTGTATTATTTCAGAGAACTCATTAGTTCATTACTAACATTAACTGTTCACAAACATTACTAGTTTGTGAGGGAAACCCCAGAGGTTTACACCACTAATTGAATTAGCTTTGTATCTACTGCTGTGACTGTCATTTGTGATGTGATGATTCCTACTGAAGCATAATATAGTGCTGACTCGGATCATGCTATTTGTGTGGTCAGGGTCTCGTGACAAATGATGATCTAGACAGAATGCCTAGGTGAAAGCTGGAATTTGTGTAATCTGAAAAAGGAAGGTGTAAAGAAGCTTGAACAGAAATGAAACCTTAGGCACAGCAAACATTGCCTGAGTTTGGATTTTCTCCTTTTTCTGCACAAGCCCATGAGCAGGGGCAGAGTCAGAGCTAGAGGCTGAGGCAGTTACGGACCTGAGCTTCTGCCGCTGCTTTTACAGGATTGTCAAATGGTTAGATGTGTATAAAAAACTGAGATGCTTCTTTGCTCCTCATTCCTAATATCAGTCAGTAAATAACAGACTATCCATGCCAAAGTATTTTTAACCCTTAACATTCAGGTGGGATGTGGAATTATTTCAACAGGCACTGATCCCACACCCCCCCCAGTGAATTCTGCAGCCTAACTTCAGTGGGGGCTTGCTTTCATGAGGAAATCTGGTTTTCAGCTGAGAAATTCCACAGTGTTTTAGAGGTCAGGATGTAACTTCAAAGCACTCTTCAAAGGTTTTCAGATAAAAATAACTGTAGAAGATATGAGCTTGGCATCCTGGTACATTTGATTGATGAGTTATTGCTTATGAAAGAATGTGTAGCTGGAATATACATTGTTAGGAAGCTCTTCAAAAGCTTCTCCTCAAAGGGGACTGAGATGCCAGTGTCTTGGTCCCTGCCTGCCTGTGCCAGCAGAAGGTGCCTTTGTATCTCCTGAGTCTTGATGTCTGATCTGTGTAGTTGCTATTTCTCAAAATACAAAAGGTGGATGACTATTTTTAACTTCCCTTGAGCAAGTAAACCCTCATGCCAAGACTGGCTCTAAGTAGCAACAAAAGATGCAGGAAGGACCTTTGTAAACTAATTTGCTGTTTTCATTCCAATAACCATGGAATAGGTGGAGGCACTGCACAAAATTCTTTATATAATCAGCACTCATCTCCACAGAAATCAGGACTAGATAAGCAAAGGGGCAAAACATCCATATTACCTTCAGAAATACCTCTCAAAATCAGCACTAGAGGACATTGAAAGAGAAAAAAGGGGAAGCAGACAACTTTAGACTCTTTTGGAATTGAGACAGAGCAATCTTGGCCTCCCAAAGAAACCTTTATCCTGGTGAAATGCTAACAAGATGAGCTGGCAGACAGTCAAAGGGTGGCGGGGTGATCCAGGAGTCACCCTCCCATCCCATCAGACTCTTCCTGGAAGGTGATCTGCAAGGCAGATTTCGAATTTCAAGCACCCTTTAATAATACAGAGTAAAATAATGTTCTGAAAGGGAAAGAAGGGATGATAGATGAAATAAGTTGAAATTCTACAAGGAAGATTTACTATACCATTATTCTTCATGTCAAAAGGTGGTTTACTTTGTTCAGAATACATAAAGATTTGGCCTGTAAGACTGTAGTAACATTGTGGTTTTGCTCAGTTCCTTATTTCTCAGCCAATAAAAGGCTACAGAATTGGACTGACAACAAATAACAAAAAGAAAAAAAAGGTGGGCAAGGTTGACTTTGGAGCTCAGAGAATTTCCACTCTACCACACAGGGATATTACACAGTTAGATTGCCAGCACTAATGGGTGTTATCAAAATGTAAGCTCTTAATAATAGCATTTGCTGAGTTTTAACAGACAAGGACAAAGGTATTCTGTAACTTCTATTCCTTATATTTTTTATAGCTTATACTAAATTGGAAAATTAAATGTCACACCTCCTCTCCAAATTTGGAAGCTGACATGAACAGACCTTTTTCCCTAGTTTAGCCTATACCGTGTGCCCATGCACCCCTCTGCCAGCCCTCTCTAACTGTCCTCCCCTTTCTTGCAGCATGCAAGAGGAAAGAACAGGAGCACGGGAAGGATAGAGGGAATACACCCAAAAAGCCTCGGTTGGTCTTCACGGATGTCCAGCGTCGAACTCTACATGCAATATTCAAGGAAAATAAGCGTCCATCCAAAGAATTACAAATCACCATTTCCCAGCAGCTCGGGTTGGAGCTAAGCACTGTCAGCAACTTTTTCATGAATGCACGGAGGAGGAGTCTGGATAAGTGGCAAGACGAGGGCAGCTCCAATTCAGGCAACTCATCTTCTTCATCAAGCACTTGTACCAAAGCATGAAGGAATAACCACGAACTAAACCTCGGTGGAAAAGCTTTAAAAATAAATAAATAAATAAGTAAAGACAGACCAGGACCTCAACATAGCAGGTTTATACTTAAAACTATTTGAAAAAAAAAAAAAGTTATTTATAAGTCCAAAGAAACCAAAGACTTATTTCACCTGCATTATGACTTTGTTCTAAGACACACACCTTACTAGGACGACGACTTGCAAAAGACAGAGAGGGAGAAGAGTGTGAAATGGAGGAATGAAACAGAATGCAAATAGAAGAGAAACAGACCACTGGTCTTACACCTTCGCCCATGATCATCTTCACTGTACTTGGCTGTTTAGTGGTTTGGAGCATAGTGATTTCTAGTCATCAAATGGACATCTCTTCCAATATGGCTCTTCATTTCCACAGCAATTGCCACGAAGGTGTATCGTGTGTCTGTACTGCGTACACGCCAGTGGTTAAGGACTTAGTCAGGGCTGGTCTTCAGAGAGGGTTGTGCCATGGCATGACTGACAAAGCGTGGAGTCGTCTGAATTCATTTGAACGGTAGTGTGATTTTTGCTGTTTCATGGTTTGAACTTAAACAGTGCGATGCCTGGAAACAAGTTCCAACTAAGCAAAGAAATTTTGAATGGTACCTAAACCAGTGCATTCTCTTTGTTTGTTAAGGAATGTTCAGATTTAAAAAAAGGAAAACTATTCCATCCATTAAAAAAAAATCGACTAGCTACCAAAGAACACATTTAATAATTATATTGCAGGTATTTTATTGCAATGATTTTAATATTCCAAAGCTATTTTTACACAAAATACTATGTAGAGTTATAGGTATAAACTAATCTAACTGTATAACACATAAAACTTGTAATCAAGACTGTTATTTGCAATTAGTAAAACCACATTACTGTTTCTTTACACGATTGGCAAGAAAGAATGTCATCCAAGGAGACTGCAGCCCCTGTTGGTGCACAGGTACTGGTAATGGGATGCTGCTTCCATTGAAGTCAGTCAGCCTTTTTGTTGCTGACTTCAACGGGAGCAAAAAAAAGGGTTGTTACAGCCATCTGTAAGATTGTGCAGTAGCTATTGTGTGTGCAGCCCCTTCTTACACTCTCCCAGGCTGATACTGCTGGAAGCCCACTGAACCACGCTCTGTGCTAACCCTGTTCTGTGTATAAATACAGCTCAGCTCTGCCATCTAGCCTGCAAACAGGAGACCAGAGGCATTTTGTATGCAAAAATGAATACAACTGCAGAATGTAAAACCACAGGGCTCAGCATCTGATCAATACTCATTGACACTGTTGAGCTTTTTTTTACCTATTGACTTGACTAGGCAAAGGAGTAGCAATAGCTTAGAAGGCCCATGGTCTTTTCCTGTTGAAAGCAGCGATACAACATCAGTTAATGTTGGTGGGAAGAGCTCCAAGAGGAGCTCCAGTAGTGCTTCTGGGAGACTGAACCGTGGTGCCTCTGAAGTCAATAGCAAAATTCCCATGAAAGCAATACAGCCTGATGTTTTGTGGCATTGTATTTGTGTGTAGCAGGCTCAGCTTTTGTCCTGTGCATTCTTTCTTGCTTATCTATTAATCAGGATAATGCATGATATAGCTTAAACTTTGTAGCTAAAAAGCTTTAAATGCTCTGTTGCTAACAGACCCGTAGAAGATAAATCATCCCATTCCTACTCTGATAAAATTAAAAAGAAAAGCGTGCAACATCTGCATATTAAATTTTAGTGTAAGGAGAAAATAGACTTTAAAAACCATACATGTGCCTGTTAGATTTCTAACTGGTGTTTCAAATTACTGTAGTAATTCTGCTAAGCATATTAAATTCCAAAGTAACCAAATATGCAGGTATAGGCCCAATGCAAGGATTAAAACCAGGTAATCTTGCTTACACACTTTTTTATTAAAAAAAAGGAAAAAAAAAAGAGAAAGGAAAATTCAAGGTAAACTAGAATCCAGCCACCATCAACAATAGCAGATAGTGGGTTTTGGGATGAAGCCCACTGAAAATACTTGCAACACCAAAGTTAAGCAACTGTGTACCACCAGTTATTTCCCAAGAGGACAGGGTCTAGTCAAGGTTCAGGGTATACAGTAAATTTCTGGTAAGTGTTTAGACTACAGCTGAAATATCTCTTTATTAAAATGCAGTGAAATAAAACCAAGATTTTTGGCACTTAATATTTCTCCACATTTCCGTATGTTAAACCCACTTTGAGACTGACAGAGCAATTGTCTATGGCAACATAACCTAACCTGTGAGTTTTTCGAGTCTCTAGCTTACCTTAAATTTTAGCAAGCTTTCTTTTAAACTATTCCATCCCTATGGAGACATAATTGAAATGGAAACATTAATAAGCTCACATATGAAGTATCTTATGAATGCAGTTTCATTAGGGTAAGGTGATTAAAAGGACAGTGATAACTAAAATTTTAGTTCTTTTTCCAGCAAAACACTGCTTTGTAACATACCTATAGTTTAGAAAAGAAAGCCTTATTTATTTAAAACTTGAGAATTTTAAAATGCAGGGAAATTCAAAGTACATTGCCGCATTTTTTAGTATTTCCATTGTATTGTCCTTAGAGACTACTTGCTGAAACCAAAGAGAACTTTCATACCAGCATTAAATTTGCACCCAATATGCAATTTCAGGATCTCTGATACACACACATACTAGCCCCTGAGTAGGTCTGTGTAAATATACACACACACACATTTTTATGGGGTGTGTGTATGTATACATGTGCACACATATATCCACACACACCAAAACTGATGCACAATTTATACATTTTAAGTGTTTGGGGTTTTTTTTTAACTTGTCTGTTTAAGTATATATAAATCTTTTGGGTTTTTTATAAGCCATTAGGAACAAAACCACTCTTCCCATAAGCAATATGCACTTCATACTCTGAATAGGCGAAGAACACACTTTTCTTTATTTCCTTTCGAAACATCAAGCAAATAACTATGGAACTGCTCATTCTGCATGTAAAGCTGTTTTAGCTCTGAGCAGACTGCCTGGCCACACTGACTGAAGCATGGACAGGTGACCTGGTGCTCCCTGGCTCGGATCCTTGCCATTCCTCAGCAGAGCATCCTTAAGGGGAGATTCTTCCTATTGCTGTGTTCACACCACACAGGACAGCCAGTCTCTGTCCTATTAGTGTTAGTCTTTTGGTTCACTTCATTCCTGACAAATATAGAATTTCATTTCAAATTCAACAAAAGGACCTAAAAATCTGCCAGGAAGGATTAGGAGAGAGAGCAGAACCTGAAACAATTTGGGATCATCAGTCAAAGATGACTCCATGGGCAAGAGAGGATTAAGAACATGCATCCAGCTCATAGGCTGCATCCAAACCTGACCGCATTGGCCCACGAGGGGAGGCTGGCCCAGAGGTGAAATGTCCACATCCATACCCATTGTAAATGGCATTATTAGATTCCCAGGTAAAAAAAAAAAAATTCAGACCAACCCATAGCACTAGATTAGCCCACACATTGCTGTCCAAGGGCCTCAGCCTCCTCTCCTCACTCAGGTAAAACAAACCAAACAAGAGCGAGCCAGCCAGCAACAGGGCTTTCACTTGGGAATTTGCGTCTGCTCCAGCCGATGCCAGAAGCAAATTGCCAATCAGCCGAAGTGGCCAGGGATGCCCTGGCACACCACCAGCCCCAGGGCTGCTCATGGGCGCTGCTCTTCTCCTGAGAGGGATTTTAATGATCAGGCTGCGGTGGTGGCAGGTGCTGCTGCTGCCCAGAGGGCTCACAAACACCCCTGAGCTTATACCAAAGAGTCTTAGGACACCTCTCCTCACCTGAGTTGTACACAAGACATTTTTACCCCCAAAAACAGTCCTTCTTTCTACTACTCTTCCTCCTATCCTCTTCCTCTTCCTCCTTCTTTGTACATAAGGACGAAAACTATGCATTTAGCAAACAAAGAGAAAGCACTTATCCTTTTCTATCTTGCTGTGTTTGGGTGCATTCAAAGGCCCAGGGGCTAATTTTGAGACTTTGCTTAGCCTCCTGGTTTATTATTGTGGTGTGGTTAGCTTTACAATACATTTGGTAACTATTTGCTAAAGACAAAGAAGCAAAAGGTAAGGAATAGCTACTTCCACGTGTTAAAAAAAAAAAAAGAAAAAAAAAAGAAAAAAAAAGTGTGTAAAGATCTACTATTTATAGTGTGAACCAAAGACGCTACCTCACTCGATTTCCATTGGTGATTTTAATCACATTGATGATACCAAAGAATACCAAAGATTTTTCATGCACGGCCTCAGTCTGGAAAGGGAACTCATCCTTCTCCTTACCCCCATTCCCCGACCTCCCTTCCTCACCTTCACTCAGTGTGCAACCTTGTCTTCACTCTTAATGGTAATGCTAATAACCTTATGAATACTTCTCTTGCTACAACTGCTACTACTATGATGATAAGGATAATAATAATAATAATAAAGCTCTAGGCAAACATGTTGCAAACTTTGTAAACTCATAGGACGAGTGCCTTGCTTGAACCAAAGTGTTAAACCGCTGTTGACCTCTTTATCTCTCACCTTATACTCTTTGAATACCTCAGCCTGTTAGAAAGGCCACTAATGAAAAAAGGAATAATTCTTCACCGTGGTGCTTTTTGCCGTGCAACCATGCAATGAAACTTTCTTTGATACCAAAGGAAAATATTTTTTTCCACTTTCTTGCTGACAAACCAAAGGTTCCCTCTTCTTTACCCCAGAGCAGCTTGAGTCCCTCAGCCCAGACAGGCCGTGCATCATTTTACCAATTCCTCCAAATACCTCATAGTAATAAATCTTTAGGGTTATGTTGTATAGAGAGTCTATGTGATAAGGCAGAACTTACTAGTTTGATAATTGTTAGGGTTACTTAAAAAAAGCTTTATAATTCTTATTTATTTTGTAGGGGTTGTTTTGTTTGTATATTCCTTTTATATTGTTCAGTTTGGGTTTGGGTTTCTTCTTTTTTCCTTTTTTTTTTGGCAGAACTTCTCTGTTATACTCAAGGAAGATCTTATTCCTGGGAGCGTTTCAACGTGGGTAAAGATCATTGTTTGCAATGAATGCAAGAAAGGGAAATGTAGCTTTGATTTCTTTTGTTTCAACTAGGATGCTTTGTGTTTGCTTGTCAGTGTTCTTTTCACAGGGTAAAAAAAAAATCTCTGCTGTGATAAATGGTTCCTATTTTTTCTCTATAATGTGCTGTGATTTTAAATTTAATTATGTTTTGTATACGCTTATTTAATCACTGCTTTAATTTATGACTAAGTAGTTTAAAAAAAAAATTGTATATAGTAGATTCAAAAATGGCCAAAGCTTTATGTTACAATCTTTTTGTTCTTGATGCCGAGATGAACTGGAGGAGAGTGCTTCTCTTGACTGCAGGGTGTATCTTCAGCCTTGTCTTGGCATGCACTTCCACCCGTGTTACAAACACTGCCAGGTTATCCCCCCCAGGCCTCCCTTCCCCCTAACTTGTACATGCCAAAATGAGTGTTTCAAGGTAGTACTTTTGTCACTTAGGAAGCAGAAAGGCATTATTAGTGTGTTTTTCCTTTAATTTATTTGTCTTTTTCTAGAGAGGTTGCTTTGTGGGTGAGACCCACACATCCAAAGAATTTAAAAGTTGTTCAATGTTTAAAAGCACTGGCATTTGTGAGAGACTTTGCTGAGTTTTTGTTTTCCTTCGCCATTCGCACGGGTAGCGCAAGTAGCAGGCGTAAACCTTGGGAGAAAAGATAACTTGAATTTGGGAACCTTGCTCACAGAAAGGCCTTTGCCAGGGGTTTCTTCTCTACAGGACACGCTCGGGATGGCTGAGGGGCAGCGGGTGGTGGGACGCTGTGGGCAGCCCTGCTTGAAGAGTGCTCAATAGCTTGGGCTACCCATGGGCCACCACTGCATCACCTCTCCAGCCAGGGCCTGTAGTGGGGACAGGTCAGGGTCCACTGAGCGCAGACAAGTCCCTTGGGAGCTGCAGCCACATCCAGGCCCGGGGACTGCGGCAGAACTGTGTGGCAGGGACCTCCACAGCATCTCTCCAAGGGGACTCGGCACTTCACCTGCCCCTGACCCCCTTGCAGCTCCAGAGAGGAAGAAGTTTTGAGTTGAAAAGCAAAAAAACAAAGAGTAATGATAATGACAATTCTGCAAAGCTGATGATGGCATCATCGCACAGAAAATAGGATGCCACTCACCTGTGTTTTATTTTGCATAAAGAATAGAATCTGTTTCAAGTCAATGTTGTGTACTGACATGGTTTGTGATGGATGTAAATATTTCCTTTCCCCTCACAGTAGCTGAGCTCCAGGTGTACCTTGGTTTCCTTTGGGAGAATAGTGGAGGGGTGGAGGAAAAGAAGAACAAGGGCAGGGTTTGAGCTCTTGGTCAGAAGTTACACTTTCTAGGTACATTTTTATACTTCAAGTATTGAAATGGGGCAATAAAGACACTGAAGGGCAGGATCATTGAAAGGTCTGTTGGTAAGCATTGGCCAAATGTCTGCTTTTAATTCATAAACTAATGCTGTGCAATGAGTTATGCTTCACATGGAGGGGGAAGACAAAGTGTTAGTCTACGAATCCAGCATGAGCCATCAAGCACTGGGCAGAACTGTGCTTAGGAGACACAGTTCGTTCTTCTGCCTCAGCAGGTTGATTTTTCATGGTCTGTTCTGCATTTATTGCATCCTCACTGTGGAACCACCTTAGTTTTGCATTCTGAACTGAACAACAGTATTAAATGAAAATCATTCAAGCACTGTCTTTTACTTGCCTTGGTAGTTGTCTTCAAAGCCCCCTGCCCACAGTCCTGTCCCAGCTGAGCTGCAGCCCAGGACCCCCAGGGTCCCCGGGGCCCCCGGGATCCCCAGGACCCCCGGTCCTCCCGGCCCCGCGCTTCCCCCGCTCTCCTGCCAGCTCCAGCCATCACCATGCAGCGAGGGCACAGAGACAATCACTGGTCCCGGGTCTGTAGAGGTAGGAAATCTTCCAAGAACAAGAGGGAGTTCTTCCAGAGCAATGAAACAAAACACAACACAACAAAACAAACAAAAAACCAAACCAAACAAAAAAACTAAAAAAAAAGGAAACAAAGCAAAGATTTTGGTAAAAGGCAACTTTGCTGTCATTTTTAGTTTGCCCATTAGGAAGCAGTAGTAGTTTATGCGTTGCATCTGCATTTCAGACTAAGTGATTATTGTACCTAATTACGGTTGATTGCTAATATTTCCTCAATCTCTCTTAGTCAAGCGCTTCTTCTTCTGTATTTTTGTGTGTAGCAATGACAAGTGTAATGCGCTAGGCATTATTCTGGTTTGGTTATTATGAGTATCTCCTGTACTGCGTTAAGATTTCCTTAAGTTACTTTTTTTAAGCTTTGCTACTGTTCTCACTTTATGCCGTGCAATATCATCTGCTGTGTTTGCTAAGCAAAAAAAAAAAAAAAAGAAAAAGAAAAAAGAAAAAAAAAAGCAAGTGATGATGTCATCATGCTTTTCAGTGTTACAATGTTTCAGCGTTACAATGTTTCAGCGTTTATGTAGTCACAAAAATGTAGTAAATAAAAGGTTGGATTTTCCAGCACTTTAAATATATATAGTTCTTGCCTTCTTTTGTTTCTCCATGTTTAGCCACAAGGCACCAAGCTGAGGGGAGTGGGGCAGCATTCAGCTGTGTCGTGAGACGAACATCCACAGGAGGGGGTAGGGGAGACAGGGGACACAGACAAAATGGCACATTTATCTTCAGCCTCCTGAGCTCCCCGTCCCAGCTCCTGCCACGGTGCCCAGCAGGGTGGATGCCAGGAGGAGTGAGTGCTGAGAGTCTGAAAGGTGAGCGCAGTTCATACCAGGTGCTTTTCTCTAATTGAGGGGAAAAAAACATTATGAAAATAAGTGAGGCAAATAATCTTGGTTTCCTTTATATCATCTTAGGGTATGGCTGTCACCAAACTAATTCACAAAGGTGTTTCCTTTTGTGTGATGGAGTCCACCTCAGGCCCACAGGATCAATATTTAATTGTTTAAAGGGATATTGTATTCCTTTCCTGTCATTGTTGTTAATGCCTCTGTGCTCTGTAATCCCACAGGGTCTTTTCCTGGGGATCTGATCAGAGAGATTACCCATCACTCGGGAGTGGTGGGAGGAGAGTCTCCAGCAGTAAAAGATTCAGCAATGCATTGAACCATTTTCCCTCTATCTCCTAATGAAGTGATGAAGCGTGTGCCACAAAATTTAACAGGGTATTGTTGCAAATCAGGTTGAGCTGCTGAGAGGAGGATTAAACCTTCATCTTTTTCCCATAAATCACAGCATCAGCTACATTTATTCTGATGGATGGTCTGGACTCTAGTGACAATATTTTATCTCTAGAAGCGCCTGCAGCCTGTGCCCTGATGTGCAATTTCTTTTTACTGCTAAGCCAAGAGCCACTGAGCACATCTGTTTGGAGGGTTCCCCACAGGCTTGGTATCCCAAGACCATGCCAGAAACCAAAGCATGAGCAGCAACTAACATCCAGGGCAAACACAAAGGCAAAGAAGTGCAAAGTCAGAAATGTTCTCCATTCCTAGAAGGAGAGCCTATGAGATTTACTCTCTACAGCATCATACTGGCCAGACCTTGGATAACTCAGTGCTGACTCAGGTCAGTAGCTCTGTGGAATGGTGCTGGACAGGGCTGCAGTGCACAGTAAGTGCTCCAGCTCCTGCTGCGTGCAGCACCCTGACACAGAAGAGAAAAACACCTCCAGCAGCACAGCAAAATGCTTTTTCTAGAAAAAATAATCTGGACACAAGGGTTGAAGCCTATCAGGCAGCTGTGGGGACTGTCTTCAAGGCTTTAATCCCAGAGCCCAGGGCAGGGTGATGGGCAGCATGTGGGCAGAGCTTGGTGCACCTGCAGCTTCACTGTGGCCTCTTTCTACATCTCCCATTCCATATTTCCCTCTGAAGTAAGTAATTTTGGATGTCAGTCTCCTTAACTCCAAGCACTGGAGGGTAGCCCCTAGGATATCCACATCCCATGCAGTAGCCTGCTGCCCAATCTCCTCCGGCACCCCTGGCTGCCTGGCCTGCACTGCAGTGGGGATGGCTGGGTGCCCAGGAGCCTGCCCAGCTTCCCCTTTATTTCAATATATTAGAGCTTTATATTTACAGTGCAGTTATATTTAACTCTGCTGTGCACACCCTTTATCTCAGCATACTCAGAGGAGTCAGAAGGGCTTACCACAGGTGCCCCAAACACCAAAATGAGCTTCACAAACTTTGTTTTCTGAGCACTAGCAAAAGCTGAGGAACAGGGACAATGAGCAGAGTGTAAACGAGCTCCCCAACACAAGGAACAGAGTTGTTCCTTCTTCTGTTCCACCTAGACCCTCCCAGGAACAAAGACATCCATGGCAACTGGATGCTGCCTTCACCCACCCTGCACGGTATGGGACCACTCTTGGTGGCAGCGAAGGCAGCACAGCTGATGCAGGAGTTGCATCTCATTTGCATATGATTAACCCAAGCTAATAAGGGCTGCCTGAGCTGGGCCTTGCTCTCTCAGTTGGAAGGGCTGTGCCTCTTGGGGGGCTGGCATGTTTAGGAGGAAATTTGGGCTGCTTTGTGCTCAGACTTAAGCTTTAAGGCTTTGTGTTTGGACCTGGGGGGGTGGGGGGTGGTGGTGGAGGCTCAGTCCCAGTCCCAGTCCCAGTCCCAGTCCCAGTCCCAGTGTGGGCTGTGGCTGTGCTGCTGTCAACGTTATTAATTAACGGTAAGTGCCAGAAGCTGAAAGGAGGGATATGGGGAGGGCTAATGAAGCAGGAGACAGAGGTGGAGGGATGTGCTGCTCGTAAGGCTGTGGCCCACAGCAGCGTCCACTTCCATGGTAAGGGCAAGGAGGTCCCCATGGGTAAGAAGGAGTGGCTGTGCTTGAGCAACCTGGAGATTGGGACAGCCCTAGGACAAGCCCTGAGCAATTTGCTGTATGAGCGCTGCTGGAGGGCAGGAGGCTGTGAAGTGCCCAGCCCCCGCATCGGGGCAGCTGGACTGTAATTCTCCCTGGAAGACAATACCTGCTTGGACGGGGAGGGCAGTATCGCACCCTCTCATCTGGGAGCCAGGGCACCGTTATTTATGTACAGGAAAAAGCCTTTTGTAAAAAAATAGCCTATTCATCAAGCAAAATAATTTCCTGCCCAAGGGAGGTGACCAGAATTTGATTCTTGGTTGTGTTTTTGGTAGTAATCATCACATAAGGTTAAAGATGACTGGGAGGGAAAATTAAGCCTTGTTATCAGCTTTATTAGGAAGAACTCCTGCAATACAGAGTACAAACATTTCGTGCAAGTGAAATCCACACTTGGTTGCTAATACATAATCCACATGTAACTCAGGATGTCAACAGAAAATGGCTGGCAGAATACCAAGGAATGTTATCGCTGCGTGCCCACCCAGCCTGCATGCTCTGTCCTGGGCACCTGCTGTTGTCCCCTCTGGTCACAAAGGTAGACCTCTGGTCTGCTCAAGGATGGCCACAATTTTGTTCTAGTATACTAATGAATATACAACCCAAAACTTAACAACCGTGTCTCCAGAGCACCACTGATTAGTTAAGGTCTATCTGCACATGTAGGCAGGGCTGCTTGAAAGAACTGCTGTGATGTGTATGAAAGGGTTAACAACTTCTTCCCCTGATAAAGGTGAAAAGCTTTTTGAACGTTTGAAAGTGGAAGTAGAATATAAACTGGTAGGTATTGATCTGTTTGGAGGAAAAAGGTAGGCTCATGTCTGTGGCAAGAGGCTGTGTGAGACCATGCCCTGCAGCGACAGGACTCCTGTAAGGGGCTGCCAGTAGGCAGGGAGCAGTGGCCTCACCCTAAGCAGCATGTGCTGCCCTGAACTGACTTGGCTACAGAAGCAACTGTGTTCATTGTAAATGTCCCCAGTGATGTGGGGACAAGGCTAGTGAATTACTCAAATTACTTGAATCTCCCCAGTGGTGCTCAGAGATTCAATCTCGGCATGGTATTAAATCAAGTCAGTGACATAGATCAAAGGATACTGCTTTAATCGCCTCGTTAGGCCACAGACATCATTAGTTACTCATTATGATGTGTTGATACCAGCATTCTCTGTAACACAGTTATGTACGCTCGCTATCAGACATTTTTCTCATCAAACGGGATGTCAATACCTTAACATCTTAATGAGTTACAGTCAATATCCATTGCAATAAAGCTCCTGTTTTCTCATGATTTCATCTACCCTTAGGGTTTTGATTAAAATGCTGCTTTTTCCAGGTAATTGATTGTGGAATTATGGAAATACCATGTAGGAATGAGCACATGCTACCATGTGGGCACCAAAAACTTTAGATTGTCTCCATCTGCTTTAGAGACTACAGGGGAATTTGCTATCTTAATACAGATTTTTGGATACTGTTGCTTAATTCTTCTTTCCTAATCTTGTCAAACAGTTTTCAAATTAAATAAAGTAATCAAAATATCCAAGAGTTCATTGGAAAAATGTTAGAAGCAAATGATTGGTTTGCAAAGATCTAAGAATGGGAACAAATGCTGTTGTCAGGTGAGCAGTAGTTCAGGTGAAAATGCACAATAGTGAGGTTTTCTGTTTTACTGCATTGGCAAAATATTAAATTATTTCCAGGAAGATGAAGGTGGGCAGAACAAGCTGCAGTACTGTTGCAGGCTCAGGTTTGGCAAGTGTAAATCTGTAGAAGTTCCCAGTTTGCCAAGCTAGGGGTAAGGCAGCATCACTGGTAGCAGTTTCTTTTGACTCTGGATAGGCATAGTCTCTGGTAACACAAGGGAAGTGCAGTTACAAAGACCTTGACTGTGGTGTACTTGCACATAAGCATCCTACTGTGTGCAAGATCTTCCATTAACACGACTGCACTGCTTCTGGGTCTGGGGTTTTAACATTGACTGGTAGCAGCTGCAGCTTTGCTGCTGCATTTTCTAGGTACACTCTCAGGGCTTGCCCCCAGCACCTTTTACTCCCCCTAGCTCTGATGTGCACAGTGCCATTTCTGCTGTGTGGTCCTCTCATGCTCTTCCATGTCCTTTGCAGCCAGGAGGCCCTCGATGCTGTCTTCTGTTCTCTTTTCAACCTTGTCTGCCCACCCTGCAGCCACTGAGGAGGATGTGAGCTCAGCCCCCGGGGAACAGTCTTGCCTCTAACAGGTGGGAGGAAAGTGTCTCTGATGGTTATCAAGGACCTCTGGCTTGTCACAGGTTGCATGTTCGGTTCTCTCCTTCAGCCTTTTGGAGGCATTGTCCATGTAGATTCGTGGGTGTTTCTGTGCTGAATTCACAGAGTATAGTCACCTCAGGATCTCAGTGCAGTCTTAAGCATGCCACACAGGGTGAACAGCAATGGGAAACAATCAAGGGTGCCCTGGAAGGGGCTAAAAAGACTGGAACCTGAAGCCTTGAGACTGGAGGGTGGTGTTACTGGACTGATCTAATATGCCTATAGGGACCCCCCCTTCTGCTTCACTACAGCCCTTTCACTTCCACCCATTGGTCCATATCCTGTCTCCATGCAGGTCCTTGCACTTTGACCTCTGACTCCTTATAAAGTGTGTAAGTATACTACAAAAACACAAGAACCTTCAGTAATTCCCTTTTGAACAAACTTCCATGATATTTGACTCTTCTTTTAACCACAGAATCATAGAATAGTTTAGGTTAGAAGGGACCTTTAAAAACCATATAGTCGAACTCCTCTGCTGTGGTTAGGGACATCTTTCACTAAAACAGGTTGCTCAAAGCAAAAAACAAGGGCTGCATTTTGGGACTGTAAAGCCATGTTCAAATTCCCTTTTATTTTAAAACCCTCTTTTATACAAGACAACAGAGCAGAGGTTTCCTGGATCTAATTTAAACCCTGGATTGGGGCATTTCTTTACTTTTTATGGCAGTGCAATGCTATGTGGTTGCTGGATTCACAGAAATAAGAGAAAAATTGTCATATTCTTAGTATTCACTGAAAATAGAAAATGAGCCATTGTGATTCACATTGCAAAACACCAACCATTTCTGCTGTTGAGCACAGCAGCCTGGAAAGGACAAGCCTCTGGCAGAGCTTGGTGTGCCAGGAGCAGGCAGGAGCCCTGGGGTTGCAGGTGGCTGCCACGCTGGCAAGGGCTTGGATTGCTGGGGCAGCCTTTCACAGACCTGTCTGTGCTGCTCTACCCAGCACACACCTGATCTGCAGGGCCAAGGTGTGCCTGTTGAGGAGTAGATATAGAAAGTAAAAGTGTGTGGATTTTTGCAGAAGAGTGTAGCCCTCAAATAATGCATGTGGGGATTAGTGTCACAGCGTAAAACCCATTAGGTCATCATGCGAAGCCCCTGGTTCCTCCTTGGGACATCACAACCTGGGGGGCTCCTCAGAACCTTCTCTCAGAGGCAGGCTTGGGTTGCCTGACATACAAATGATGTTTAGTAATCTGTCCCCCTGTCCTTGGAGGTTTTCACACTGATCTAAGGCAGTGTGGAGTTACCAGCAGGACTGATTTCTCCAGTTACCCAGCTTGTCTGGATCACTAGAGTCCAAAAGTGAGTTGTCAAGACAAGAAATCTGCTTAAGAAATATTCTGGATGAAAGCCCAAAGGGAAAATGTGGTTGAAAGTGTTCTTTATGCAAGAAGGAAAAGCCATCATCTTTCCTTTTTTTGTGCAGACCTTGCTCCTGAGCTTTGCAAAAGTGCAGAAAGTCTTTGAACATTAATTTTGAATAGGAACATGCAGATGAGGAGGTGCAGTTGACAATGAAGGTTAGAAACAGCAAAGGCAGCAGGAAGAAAGCACAAATATTCAGAGTACTGAGGAAAAGTAAGACACTTCGAGGCCTGACTCATGCTAGACTTAGGCAGAATGACTGCAGAAGGAGCCTGGGGCTCTGTGCCCAAGAAGGACCTCCATGGCTTTGTCTTGGCACATGGAAAAGGACATGCAAGTTGTGAGTTCCTGTCTGCCCACTGCCAGCCCATTGCAGCCATACTGGAGGTGACTAAGGTTACAGCCATTCCTCAGTGAAGGAAATAAGCACGCTGGGGTGTGCTGGGAGCAGATAGGAGCCAGGCCTTCTGCCTCTAAGGTGGCTACAGAGCTGCAGACAGTAATCCCCAAACAGGAAAGGCTTCTGTGCTTGGGAAGTGAAGGGTGATGGCAGCACAGCAGTTGCTCTAGGGGCCGAAGCTGGTCCCTCTCCAAGGAGCAGGTCCATCTACCAGCCTTGCTTCCCAGCCTGCTGCCAGCTCCTTCTGGGAAGGAAAAAGACTGCTGGAAGATGATGGTTCTTCTGGGCCAAGAGTGCAGCTGGGGCAGCATCCCTGCATGAACAGCTCAAATAGGTGGTGATTCACAAGTGGAAGATGCAAGGGATGGGCTGTAACCACAGCCCCTGCACTGCCACCAAGCATGAAAAAGGGCTTGGATGTGAACCAGATGTTTTAACAAGCTTCTCTTAGTACAGCTGATATGATCCAAACTCCTCTAATTCAGATATAGAACCTTTTGGAATGAGTTTACATCCCTAATGATAAGCATATATTTTATTTATAGGATTTTAAAAGACTATAAAGTACAAGCTTGGCAGAAGGGCAGCACTGTGAGGTGCTGTGCTGACCCCAGACCCTGGTCTGTACCCCGACTTGTCATGCTCCATAGAATGTCTTTTTGGATGCTCATGGGAGCAGCTTGCCTTCAGATTTATGTAAGTGCCTGCTCCCAGTTTTATCAGAAGTCTCATGAAAAATAGCTTTTCCCAAAAACCTCACTGGCCAGAAGCACACAAGCATGAACAGTTAACTTTCACCTGGGAGGATGCTTTGAGCTGTTGTGTCTATTGTGAAAATCAGAAAAAACTCATGATGGTAATCCCTAAAAACTTGGCAACCAGAAGGCACATAAGACATGCCAAATTCTATCAGCTATAATTCTTCTTCACTGAAAATCAGTGCCCTGAGTTTTGAGGGTTTGCTGTATGATATTAACATTTGGGATTACTAACAGTTTTCTCAAGTTGGTGAAGGTTTGCACACATCTTTGGAGAGGGAAATTAGAGGCCAGTGCAGGCTGACTAGGACCAGTCAGGCTTTCAACTAATTTTAGTGGGGTTTGCATCAGGTGGGTGTTGGCAGCTTTTTCAGCTTCACTCAGTTCTAAAGGAGGCCTACCTAGAGCAATTAGCTCACAAGTGTCATTCACAACTAACAGAAATTATAGGTTCCTTATCTTTCTAATTAGAGTATGTATAACATTAGTAATGATGTATCATCTGTATATTAATTTAAAGGGTTGTTTTGATGTCAAGCTTGCTTATGTAGGGTCAACAGCATGAGAATATGAATTAAAACCAGATTTTAAATGCCTGAAGAGCTATACAGCCCTGCTTTTTCACCGTGATTGAGATTGCTCCTTTCTTATATTTCACTTTTTTTACATTGCACCTTACTTGGCAAACACTAAATTGCAGGAAGTGATGTGCAGTAAAGGACAGAACCAAGTTCACTTTATTTAGTTGTTAGTGTGGTTAATGGCCTGGTGAGGAAAAGAATGACAGCTTCTGAAATGGTGGAGGGGACCCTCAGCTTTCCCCTAGGGATAAGCTCCCTCAGCACAGGAACATGTGTTTATGTAATCCTCTGCTGGGTTCACTTTAGCGTTCTGTCTTTTTTTCTCAAGCTCTGTATTCATTTAGGAGTTGCTCACATATTGTTTGCTATAGCCTCACCACATCTGGCATGAAAAATGCTCTCTCTGGTCCAGGCAGACACTGCTGAGGGAGTGCAGGTCCTTCAGGAGGTCCATCCCAGGCATGGTACTTTAGGGCTCGGACAGCCTTGTGCATGTCAGCAGAATAAAGCCCCAGCTCAGGCAGAGATTTCTAGGTATTTCTAGGACAAGAGCGATGTTATACTGCAAGCTGATGCTGGCTCCCTCCAGAAGGCCTGTCTGAAAAGCCATCCCTTCTGGGCTCTCCAGAAAGAGTCCTCAGCTCCTGGTTCTGGCTGTCAGGGTGCTGAGTGTCTGCAGCAGCAAAGGCAGTCCAAGGGTGCAGGAATAGGGTGGTCCCGCCCTCACTGCTTGCACTGATGCAACTGTAAACTGCAGCATCACCACAATCCCACTAGACTGCCTGCAAATAGCCATTGGACTCTCTTAGGAAAGAGAGAACAAATAGAACATACATGGTACTTGGATGTAGGTTTACTGCCAGTTTTGAAAGGATTTCAGTCCAGAAGCACTCCAGTATGGAGTGGGTACATCGCTCCTTGGAGAGCTGCCAGCTGCCATGAGCTCTCCAGCTAAATACTAGCCCTAACTAAAACCTAAGGTCATGTTTCTACCTTCAACATACAAACAGGAGGTGGAAAGGCACATCTGTGTGATTAGAGGTAAGCCAGGCAGACCTGGGAAAAACAGGATTGAAGAAAGACACCAAAGAGTAGGTTTGAGACACAATGACCGCCTCTGAGCAGCTGTAGGAAGTCAGGGCAGGTCTGTGATTAGATCTGAACAGAGCTGAGCTGTGTTCAGTATCCTACTGCATGCAACTGTAACCAGAGACAGAAACCTGAATCATCAAAAATGTTCACAGACTGGAAATACCACCGTACACTGAAGTGCTGAAGAATTTCATTTCAATGTGCTGAATCAAAACAGAGCAGCCTGGCACTTTGAACACCACCAGTAAACTGCATTTCTCCGTCGCAGCACCTGACAGGCAGCAGAGTCGCAGAGGTTGGTGACCTATGTAGCCCTGCAAACCAGGTTTCCTGCTGGGCCATCACCTCCCAGGACTTGTCCAGACTCAGGTGGCATCACCTGCAGGTGAGATGTAAAAGATGCCATCTTATTTTTAGGGAAAAGAGTGGATTGAAAAAATTCTTGTTAAAGAGTGAGTGATGAGGAGCTCCTGGTGTTTTCCCAGCTGCAGACTAATTTGGCAGCATGGCTATAGCATCTTTCTTAGGCACTATTCCAGCAAAACACTTGAGTATGTGCTTAATTAAATCATGTGAGAAGTTTAAAGGGCTTGAAAGCATGCAGCTGAATGCTTTGCTGGGGACTTAATATTAATGCCTCAGTTTCCCTTCTCCAACACAGAGAAAGAAATATTTACTTCCCATACAGAGTGCTGACAAGCTTAATTCAATCTTACTTGTAAAGTGCCTTGTGGGCCTTAGGGAAAAGGTGTTATAAAAATCAGAATATTATTCTACATTCCCTGGCAAGGCAGCACTTAGTTTTATATACTATCCTACTGGTGATCCATCTCCCTCTGGCTGACAGCAGGAGCAATTAATGTATATAAACCAAAAGAGCCTGTTTAAAAGGCTTGTGCTCCATATAATCTGCCAACACCTGATGACAAATCCAAAGTCAAAAAGATGGAAAAATCAGTGAGTTTAAGGGGTTTTAGCACAAAAGCATGCATGCATGTGACTTCAGAGCAGCAGTGGGAACAGGGATGTTTCTCCAGTAATGTATTTTTTATTCCTCATTCTTTTTATAGCC
This sequence comes from Galbula dea, assembly GCA_013399015.1. Taxonomy (NCBI): domain Eukaryota; kingdom Metazoa; phylum Chordata; class Aves; order Piciformes; family Galbulidae; genus Galbula; species Galbula dea. The sequence goes on along the minus strand of VWZX01010570.1, from coordinate 780,954 downwards.
TTTGCTACTAATTTTTCAGTTTTCCTGGTCTTTTATAAGTTAGCAAACTGTACTCTAACACTGTTCTCTTATTTCAAATGTTCTTGATTGGATTGAAAAGAATCTGGATCCAACCTCAGAGGCAGCTGGAGTTAAATGAAGTCAAGGAAACTGCTGCCAAGAGAAGGCCTGTAAGTGAAGCCAGCATGGGAGAGGTTAGAGTAGGTTTTTGTTCTTTTTTAAAATCCAGATTATAATTTAGAACAACCCTCTAATTTTGATTCTGCATTTATACATGTTGAAAATGTTTAAGACAGACTATCCCAAGCACTACACATTTGCCTGAAGGTTCACTGGCACCAGTACAGCTAACGTGGGTATTTTAGACATTTTTAATACTCTGTCTTTTCATGCACTGCAATACAAGTATATTGTAGTGCCTTCTCCTTTGCCAAAAGTGATTGGAAAGGTGTTGCCCCAAACTATCTCGCCAGATAAAAGCCAAAGGACTGAAAAGACAAAACTCTTCACTGGTAATTATTGTGAATCCCCATTTCCTGGCTATATTCCTGAACTCAATGTTTTCTCCAATTCTTTCAGTAAAAAATGGTACTTAAACTACCACATAGTAAACATGACAAAGTAATAGCAGCAAGTCATGAATGAGTGATTTGTGGTGGTGGTGGTGGTTGGTTTTTAAGTTAGCAACTCCCTTCTCTATTTGTGTCTCTGTTTCTGCCTTTCCAGGATACAACCTCTTTATGGAAATAATATTTCCTCTTCTATGCCTGCTGCAAATGGCACATAATAGAGTCTCATTAGTCAATAGAGGCTCTACGTGCCATGAAAAATAAATAATTAAACTCCAACTATTTCAGTAGGTAAATGCTGCCTGTCTCATTCTTCTGCATAAAGCAGCCAGTGTTCCATGTCTGGCAGCAATCTCCTTGGGGGGTTTAGCCTCCTGGAAGACCTCCAGCATGAAACCTTAACATGCTGACAACACTGTTTGTCATCCACAGGACTGTCCTGGGGCAAAGGGTCAGTTGGGATATGAATCCCCACCACCTTCTCTGGCTTCTGGGTTGGAGTCAAGGATAGAGGAAGTTCATGGCCAAACTCCACATCCATCATCCTCAGGGACCCTTCTAGATCTATAGCTTCTGCATGTGCTAGGCAGGCCTTCAGTTTCTGCTCCCCATCATGTTTTTTTCTTTAGCTCTGCTAAGCTTGGTTTTATGATAGCTGACTTGGTGTGTGTCCTGAGAATATCACACAAACACTTCAGAAGGATGAATACTGTCTAGCTTCTATTGAAAGAGAGAAGAAATGCAGATCTGCCTACAGTCTCCATCTGCCTTCTCCAGCTCCACAGTTTTGAGGCCAGTGCTGGCAGTATTGCCTTGGCAATTCCTGGCAACCGTAGGTAAGAAAAGAATTTGGGGGGCCAGTGAGGACCACCACTGTCTGAACAGAGCTGAACTCTACTGTCCAGGTTCAGCCATTTGTTTTCACCTATAAATTAGTGTGTTTTCCACTTGTTTTTTTCACCTCTAGTTTGCTCATTTTTCTCCTTGTAACTATATTGCTGAAAAAATATGTTCCCTCACACCAGAAAAGTGCAAAGGAATCTCTGAGTTTTCTCTTCAGTGCAAACTGTATCTGAATGGTTTGAAACTAAAAGAGGGTAGATTTAGACTAGATATAAGGAAGAAATATTTTACAATGAAGGTGGTGACACAATGGCACAGGTTGCCCAGAGAGGTGGTAGATACCCTATCCCTGGAACTATTCCAAGTCAGGTTGTCTGGGGCTCTGAGGAACCTTATTTAGTTGAAGATATCTCTGCTCACTGCAGGGAGGTTGGACTAGATGACCTTTAAAGGTGCCTTCCAAGTCCAACCATTCTATGATTCTTCGCTTGCCATGTGCAGCTTAAATGCTTTATTTTATAAATAAATTTCAGGTTAATGCTTTGCTACATAATATGTGTGTAAAGAGCTGATCAGCACCCATGACACTTCTGGTCTTTGAGTAGCGATGCACATAAAAGGCCAACACCTTGACTTGAATTTAATTTCTAAATCACTCCATTTGAAACTTCTGAAAACAGTTGTTTGAGGGGTAGGGTATGTCAATTAGATCTTGTGGCTCTGGCTTTTGGAATAAGTGCAGACTTGAATCCCTGCTAATGCTGTACAAGCATTGTCGAGTCAGTGTTATACAACTGCCTGGAACTGCTGCCAGGTAGATCCTTTGGGTGCCTATTGTGCAGCTGGAGGAGACTGTTATCAGAAGGGGAAGTCCCACAGTGCAAACAAAAACCAATCCTTCTGGTCAGGGCTTGAATCTGTACCGGGAAATGGAAACAAGAGCAGCCAGGTGGCAGTCGGTTGGTGCATGGCACAACATGAGCTGTGGTGGTGGTAGGGTTCACAGGTGCCTCACAGCACCCTCAGTGCCTGAGCTGCAACAGTGTCCATGTGAGCCTGGGTCACCTCTGCTGTGCACTACTGAGTGTGCTTTGATAATGAATGGCTGTCACTGGGACAAGTTTCCATTGCAATGAGGACTCAGCTTCCAGATTTTAAACACAAAAGGGTTGAATCCAGAATGCTGATTACAAAGCAGTGTTGAAGATTTAGAACTATAGTGAACAGACACATAGAAGAAGCAGAGAAAAGTGACTTGGCATCATAAAATGCTTTGGTTGGAAGGGACCTTTAAAGGTCATCTAGTCTAACTACCCTGCAGTGAGCAGGGACATCTTCACCTAGATCAGGTTGCTCAGAACACCGTCTGACCTTCCAACCTGACCTGGAATGTTTCCAGGGATGGAGCATCTGCCACCTCTCTGGGTAACCTGTATGAGTTTCACCACCCTTATTGTAAAATATTTCTTTCTTATATCTAGTCTAAGTCCCTCCTAGTTTAAAACCATCACCCTTGTTCTGTCACAACAGGCCCTGCTAAAAAGACTGTCTCTGTCTTTCTTACAGACCCCATTAAGTACTGATAGGCTACAATAAGGTCTCCCTGGAGCATTTTCTTCTCCTGGCTGAATAGCCACAACTCTCTCAGCCTGTCCTCACAGCAGAGGTGTTCCAGCCTTTTGATAAATTTTGTGGCCCTCCTCTGGATCTGCTTTAACAGGTTTATGTCCTTCTTGTGCTGAGGGCCTCAGAGCTGAATGCAGTACTCCAGGTCAAGTCTCACCAGACCAGAGGAGATGAGCAGAATCATCTCCCTCAATCTGCTGGCCACACTGCTTTGGATGCAGCCCAGGATGTGGTTGGCTTCTGGGCTGCGAGTGCACACTGTCGGCTCTTGTCCAGCATTTCATCCACCAGTACCCCCAAGCCCTTCTCCACAGGGATCCTCTCAATCCCTTTCACCCCTCAGCCTGTGTTGATGCCAATGGTTGCCCTGACCAAGATGCAGGACCTTGTACTTGGCCTTGTTGAACCTCGTGAGGTTCACATGGGCCCACTTCTCAATCTTGTTCAGGTTCCTCTGGAAGGCATCCTGTCCCTCAGGCATGTTAACTATGCACAATTTATGGCAGGAAGGTACCTGCCCGAAGTTAGAGCTGCAGTAAAGTGCTGCAGTTTATGGCAGCCTCCTAAGACAGCCCAGAGCCCAGGAGCTCTGTGAGTGTATCCTCTTGAAGTTCTCTCAGTCCCTTTCACAAGCGATACATCTATTTGTTTAAAGAGGGGGGGGAAAAAGATCAGTTCTTGATATGATGTTTCTCTCATTGGCCATGGAAAAATCTGAAAGCATTAAATGTGCAGAGCGTTGCCTTGGTGAAGCAAAGCTGAGGAATGGCTTTAAATGGACCAGTATTTATTGCTAGAGCTTTATTGCTGGCAGCTGATGACAGCTTGCTACTGGCTCTGGACAGTGGAAAAAGTCATCTTGATGACAGCAAAAAAACATGGGCAACCTTCCCCCCCTTTCCTTACAATCAGATCAAGGAAATGGACTCTTGGCATGATGGGTTGTGACTAGGGTCCTGTTTTTGAAACGTGATCCATGTGTGCAAATCCCACAAAGACTGGGTGCCAAAACAGCAGCACTTCTTTGACATTTCAGTTGAGAAGGAGAACAAATGTGTTCTATAGTCATCTTTTCTTTTTTTTAAGCAAAAACAATTAGCTTTGAAGCAAGGGCTTTGATTGCTCTCTCTCTGATGTCAGCTTTACATTGATGTAATTCTATAGGCTGATGGGATCTTTGCTGATTTGCACTGGTGTAAGCAGGAAAACAACTGGGCTCTGTTTTTTTGAGGCAGTGAATTGCTTATGTTTTGTGCAAAGAAAGAAACTTAGTTAAACAACATAAAGGGAAAATAAATTAAGCAAGAAATTCAGAAGGAGTCAAAAGCAATATAAGCACAAATATAGCTACAATGTTCCAGCTGTATCACTAGTAAAAAAAACATACCTAGACTATTTAAGCAAAGATTGACTTTGTTATAAATATGTAGTGTTCTCTCTAATTTTCAAGTTTTAATTGACATCCAAAGTTGAGCAATTTAATAACTTCAATTTTGTTCATTTTTTCAGTACACGTACTGTACTTTATTGCCTTTGTTTGAGATCCTGGAATGAATGTCAACTTCTCTTCCCTTCACATAATGTTACACAACATGAGAATAAATCAACCATAAGGATTAAAATTATAATTGACCTAGTGTGAAAGTAGCAAAAAAAAGCACTTCCCAACACAGCATGTGTTGAAATACTAGCTCCCTCTGCATGAAGGGGAGTTGGCTGTTGTATATCAGCCAAAGATTTCACCACTGATGATATTCATCAGGCAGGGATATTTTATTTATTTAATTTTTTATTTGTACACAGTGAAGTATAATCAGACCTCCCAGTGTTCAGCTTTGGATGCCCTTTTTTTTTTTATATAATTGCTATTATGTTCTTACTTTCAGAGGATGTCAGACTCACAGAAAGAGAAACTGTTTTGGTTTAGGTACTGTAAAGCTTACAAACATTATGCTTGGGGTGAGAGATGCAGACTTGGCCTTAATCAAAAGAATTTTGGCGTGTAAAAGAGTGGAGCTAGGCCCAGAATTGGTATAACTGACCCTCCCAGTGAGTGAGGTGAGACACAGCATTCTTCACTAGGGACTGTACAATTTCAGAACAGCAGCAGGACTGCGTGTGAAATTTTAGGGGATGCTTTTTGGCTAAAAAAGAAAAGGACCAGAAGTTGAGTGTCAATGAAAGCTGAATCTGGGTAATTTTTGCATTTCTGTATTGAAAAATGTCCTATTACTACATGCTATGTTCACCTACTATGTTCAGTGCTTTACCCGTTCAGTCTTTACCATCAATATGTAGTATATGCCACTAAATGGCCATGAATATATCAGAAGAGCTATGGCTAATAACTATACAACTAAATTTTTTAGAATGAGGCCATGGCACTTCTGCAGTAGCTCTGGCATTTACCTAATAAGCTGCAACACACTGACTACTTTAGTAAGTGATAATGCAACTTCTCCTGTAAGCCAGGCATGTGGTTACATTAATAATTGCCCTGTACTTGACAGTGTGCTACTTTCCTGTCCTACTCTCTTGTAAGTCTAGTAGGAGTTGTGGTGTTAATTTAGACTGTGTGGAACTATAGGCTGGACTTGTTGTTCCAGCAAGGTAATTGTTTCTCTACGTAAATGAATTATCCTTTTCATTTATAGTGCCTGTGGAAAGTTGTATGCTATTTCAATATGCTCAGCAGTCTAGCTGTAATCACTCTTTAATGTATTGTGAATATGCTTACTGTGTTAGTTTTTTTCCCAGGTGCAAAAGCTATGCTTCCAGGGTGAGATGTACAACAAGATGGCCCTTTGGAGGGATGCTGGCTTTGCTTCACCTGTGACTGCTGGCCTCTTCCTGGAAATGTATAATAATGTGATGGAAGATGAGCACTGACTGAATGGGATGACAAGTCTACAGACAGCCATGTAGAAAATCTTGGCAAAAGGCAGTGGTGGTACAAGATCCAGCTGAGTAGGCAGTAGCAGTGGAGGTATGTTAAGGCAAAGGTTGTAAACATGAGTCCTGTTGTAGATGAAAGCTGCCAGAGATGGAAGAAGCTGGCTGGGATGTGCTGCCAACTCATTGATATTTTGCTAAACCATGACCTGGCTGCTGCAGCAGGAAAGGGAAAGTGAACAGGGCTGGCAGAGGCATCAGAAGTGAACTTCATGAATACTTACCACATGGAGTTACACCAGCAATTAATTTTCTGCAATTACATGTACAGCACTGCGCTGGAAATTATTGCAAGATAGATCAAGCCATTAGCAATAACAGCATTGCAAAACTCCAGACAACTCCTTCCAAGTGTTATGGGCTCACTTCCCACTGAAATGAAAAGAAATAATATAAATGGGGTGCTTGGATTCCTGCTGAATCACTGCAACAAGTAACTGGGGTATAGCTTCTGCATATACCTGCTCAAAAGTAAACTGAGAGTGGTGAGAGACAACCTCAGCTGGAAACAGTTCTTGTACAGAAATCCTGCTGTGGCAGGGGGGTTGGACTAGATGATCTTTCGAGGTCCCTTCCAACTCCTAATACGCTGTGATTCTGTGATTTGTTTTCCCAAAACCTTCTACTGTTGGCAATATCTTGCTCTTTCTCTTGGCAAATGTGTATCTCTAGCTTCTTTTTATTGAATGTCAGGGCTTGCTGTAGCTTCAAAAAAAATTGTAATATGGAAACATATATTTTCTGATTAATGTTTCCATTAAGCTTAGTCCTAGGTAAACATTGTGTAATGTTAGTGTTCATCAGTGAACTTGTACGGTCCCCTTGAAAAACCTTAAAAAAAAACCCCCAAACCAAAACCCAACCATTTCCAGTCTAGAATGAACATTACAGACACAGAAAACATCTTCTGTGTAAAAGAGAGTAATTTCCCTCCCTTTCAGAAATTAATGATCTGTTCACAAGTAGCATTTTCAGTGCATTACAGCCCAATTAGTCCAGTGCTGATGCAATGAAACATAACTGTTGTGATCTCACGGAGTAGATACCTGCTGAGGTTGACAGGTATACATAACAGGGGGTTAGTCTTTCTGTAAATCAGAACTTTTATGTGTCTTTATCTTCCTACATCTGTATTTCTCTTACCAGCCACCACTTCAGATGAGACAGCACTGTTCTCTTTCAGAGCTAATATCTAATGACCTATTACAGATCAGCCTCTAAAGGAGCAAACAAGGTTTATGAAATGTCATTTGAGGAGTTGCTGCAAACAGAGAAGAAATTATAAAAGTTACTGTTGAAAAGTGAATTATGAAAACACAGGAAGAGCTTAATTTCTGTTGGCAAGAAGGCCTGACTTCTAGACCTTAGTCTATGGAAGAGAGGCAAGAGAAATTCCATCCTAAGAGGTGCTAAGCTCCACTTGCTGCTTCCAAAAGAGTGAATAAGGCACAAGGCATCCCATGTGATCAGGGGAACTTCAGGAGCAGCACAGGACAGGGACTGATTTGCTTTTAACTAAAGGAATCTCCTGTACGTAAACAAGGTTTAGGAGCAAAGTGTCAAGCCCAGGAAATTACCTCTGGTGAGGGGAATAAGCTTTCCTTTCAAGAGCAGTGCAATTACTGCTCTGTTGTTCTCAGAGTTCACTTTCAACCTGGTCTTGGCTGTGTCCCCTGTGACAAAGTACTACTCAGAAAATAAAGGAATTTGAGAACACACCAGAGGAGAAACAGAAAAGACATTTTATGAATTTCAAAAAGGGAATTTAGGACGTAAGAACTTTATAATAGCTATATGTCTTTACTTTGAAAGGGCATATTACTAGTGAAATTAAGTAATGGAGATTTTGGGTAGGAGCTGTATGAAAATTTCTGTAAGGTAGCAAACACCAGGGTGTGGTGCTGGCTAACCAGCACCTGCTGATTTACACTTCTTACACTTGTTTACTCCCTTCAAAATACTTATCACCAGGTCCATGATTTGTGTATTTCTAAGAAAGAAAACTAAAATATTGCTGTTCCTACTCTACTGCAGATCCTGATTTTCCAGTGATGGAACAAGTTTCCTATAGAAGTAACTCCATTGACTTATTTATACCAGGGAGAGCTGATGTAACGAGATGTAATGAGATGATGTAATGAGAATCAAGCTTCTAGGCCAAAGTTTTCAAAACCAAGTATCTAAAATTAGATGCCTAATTCCATAACTGGGAACCAGAGTAGAGGTTCTGAGTGACTGACTTCTAAAAATGTTGCGGACTGACAAATTCTGCTGAAGTCAATGGGAGCTGGAGATGACTTTTTCTTGGAAAATGAGGCTGTTTTATTAAAAAGCCCAAATATTGTCACTGGCCAATGTTGGATATCCTGGGTTGAAGGCTTTCATTCCCTATCCCTACGTATAATTGTATTAACATGTACCCAGTACACAGAGTACTCTGTACATCATGTAGTACTCTGTAGAACATAACTCATTTCTATTTTAATGTTCTTTCAAAAGTGGTTACTACTGATGACAGTTAAATTACAGTTGATTCCTCATAGTTTTCTTTAGCACATTTCAAGTTTGTTTCATTGTATCTTCTAGCCTATTTCTTATTGTCTTTGTCCTTTGGCTGTAATATTCTCCCAAGTGTGGTGGCTTTATACCACTGAGGTAGCAGCCACGTCAAAAGTAGTTGTGCCATGCAACTTAACAGGCAGTAATTGTCTCCGGGAACCACCAGAATCCTGAGCTGCTGCATCAAACATCACTTCTTTGACAGCTAACCCTGAAAAGACACTTGAGGATATACCTAAAATACACTCTGGTCCAGGTTGCAGGGACTGTGCCAAAAGAGTAAAGTGCTGAAGTTCTGAGAGAAAACACAGCCGTACATTTATCTTGATTTATTTCTTTAGAAAAACAAACCACCTTCATTCCTATCTGAACAAGGCTTATGTGACAACGCTGTGTCATGCTGTCCCAGCAGGGATTTTTCTAAAATCCAATGGCCAGTTTCAGCTGTGCTTCACACACAGATAGCATTCATAAGAGAAGGTTCTGATGCATTTCAGGAAAAGGAGGTAGAGTGGCCTTGTTAAAGTTTCCACTGAGAAGGAGGCTGTCACTGAAACTCATCCTTTTCAACATCAGAGACTGTGTGTGCAAGAGCCACTTTGGCTGCACAGATGCTGCAGCCTGAGTTCTCACCTGTCTAGACACCAAAGTTAATCATGAGACTCAAACTGATAAGAAACGTGGTTTTGTCCCTGCCTGTGCTCCCAGAAGCATGTGTTGGCCTAGACTTGGCAGTGGGAGGGCAGTTAAAGTTCTGTTAGTGTTTCTAAGCTAATCCTGCTTTTGTGTGATGCATAATGCAGCCGTGCACATTTCAAATGTTTTAACTTGATGTTCAACTTCTGAGACCAGAAATGCATTTCAGTACTGTCATTGTTCTCAAAAAAATTCCATGTGTGTATAATCAAATTCCCATGGTTGAAGCCCCTTATACCATATTTTGTCTGTGTATTCATGCAGTGTTAATCGTTCGGTTGGTGACTGTGAGGAAAGTTGTGAGTTCAAGGCCATTTTAAGACATGTTTAGCCAAATTAAGTCCATCATTTGTTTCAGATGTTTATTCTTATTTTGCTTTTAATATTATACATTAAATACTGTATAATTTGATCCCTCTAATAATTCTCAATTTTCTGTTCTGCTTTTTTCACATCTGTTATATGTCTGTGTAGCCATCATTCTTCTGAAATGAAGCAGGACCTGAAGCACTTACCTCAGACATACCCACTGCTGTTAGGGCCCAGAAATGGTCTAATTCAAGAGGGAAAGCCGACTCTGAAATATCCTATGTAGTCATGCAGAGTAGGACTACACACCAGACCTGGCTTACTGTTGTCGTATCCCTTAAAACTTCCTTTTTTTTATATAAGCGGTTTTCAGGCTGACACCTATATTTGCCATTGGCCTGAACTCCTAAGAACTATGAAGTAGTGGGAAACTGTATACTTACTACTTGGCTCATTAATTAAGAAAACACTACTGAAAAGGTGCTTTGAGAGAGCATTCTCTCAGAAACTGGGCCTGTTTGTGTCTGATGAGCTGTTTTTAAAAAAAAGTGCCAAAGTGAGATTAAGTTTTTAGAAACAATTTGCTATGTGAAGCATAATAGTTAAACAGCTACAGTTTTAGTTAAACAGTAGAAAGGCAGATTTTTGACTGTAAAACCAATATTAGAACTAGCTATAAACTAATTTGCAATGTCTTACAGCAGCAACAATTAGTGGCCTAAAAGATGTGACTTTTCATTAGGATGACTATCACTGGTAGGAGGATCTGACAGTTGGCTGAATCATGCCCAATGTAGTCATGCTGACCTTCACACAGACATACATACAGTACTTATTGCTCAGTCAAATTCCTCCTTTTAGAATTCTGGATTGCCACATTTGCAATTATATTACATCCGCCAGAGTGGCTCTGAGATCTGTAATTACCAAACACGTCTACAGCAATCACACAGCAACAGAAGTGACACTCGTACTTATGAATGTTGTATCAAAGCACTACATGTGATCCCCTCCTACCTGCCTATGTGTTTCAGGGTATGACTGAAACGAGAGGTGTTTATGGGACAGTTTATTTTTTGATGCACCCTCCCAGTGTAATGAAGTACAACTGATAAATGAAAGAGGAATATAGGTGCAGTTCATATCACAGAATCACAGAACGTTAGGAGTTGGAAGGAACCTCAAAAGATCATCTAGTCCAACCCCCTGCCACAACAGGATTCCCTAGACCAGGTCACACAGAAGTGCACCAAACAGCATAAAATTAAGTTGTTCCAGAATTTTATATTCTTTGCAATATCTTCAGTGGCTGCTTGGGTAGCTGTGAGAAGAGAGTGGCTATGAGGGTCCTAGGTGTGCATACATCTGCAGGGATTTTGGAACACCAGAAGGGATAGAGACTTGACTGACCTATGTGCATTGTTTCTCTATGGAAAGGGCAGAAGTCATGCATATTTTTAAATCATCTTGTTGTATGAAGTGTCTCCAATAGAGCTCAGTTTATAGATGGAAGTGTTTGTAAACACTAATCACAGTGGCGGGAAATTGCTAGTGCAATGACTGGAGGTGTGGCAGTACCTGTATATATCCCAACTATAAGACCACATTAAAGCCAGAGAGGCCTGTGTCACCTCATCTGTCTTTTCTGACTGAGTGCAGCTCTAAGAGTAATAGAGCTGTTTGTGGTACTTTCCCTGGCCCTGCTACAGTGTACAGGTGACTGTCAGGAGGCCGTGATACTATAGCCACTTTAGCCTGCATAGATCTGGGCCCCTCCTGAAAAAGGGCATTCCATCACCACAGCAGCTTGTTCTCTCATTTTCTTTGGTGGCATTAGCAGTGTGCCTGCACCCAGACAGTGTGGGCTTGGGGTTCAGAAAGGGCTGTAGCTGCGGGAGGTTTGCGTTTGGCAGCCCGTTCCTGGCCTGCTCTGCCAGCCACGCAGGCCTTGAAATGAGGGGTGGGACAGTCCCGTCCTTTTCGGGGAAACTTGAATTACTGCTGCATTAAGGCGGTTGTGTAACCACAGCCCAGCTGACTCCATTGTCTGTCTGCATGAAGTAGTTATCAGTGTAAAGTGAGCGTCAGGTACTGCGGCCAGACAAGGTTATCAACGGGCCTTTGAGGGAACGCACCAGTGCACAAACCACGCCCCCTCCCATCTTTCACAGCTCCTCTGGCCGGGGCGTGTGAGCGGGCGGGGGTCGCAACCTCCCGCGGATCGGGCAGTTCACACTTTGAATCACCGCTCGGGCGCCTATATATACAGGTAAATCTCTACGGCGATGTGCACGCACCCGTCTGGAAATACGGAGGGGCAGCGTGGCAGCTTCCGTGTAACAGTACAGGGAGGAGACGGAGAAGGAGAACCGACAAGCGGCTGACAGCAGTGCGGGGAAGGCCCTTTGCGGGAGAGGACTGAGGGGACGCGCCAGACCCCACCGGAGCAGGGTGAGTGAGGAGCCACGGGTCAGGAACCTGCCTGCCAAAATACTTGGGGGGTCGGGACGGGGAGGTATGCCGTGCAGATAAACCAAAAAACAACAGCGGTGCAGTGCGCAGGGCAGCAGCTGCTTTTTCCGCTGGGCCGGGCCGGGCCGGGCCGGACCGCGGCCCGGCCCGGCAGGCTACCGCCGGCCGCCCCAGGCCCAGCCGGTGCTCTGTTCCCATGACAACGGAGTTGCTCGGCGGGCGGGCAGCCAGGCAGGAAGTGAGGGCAGGGGATTGGCTGTAGTGGGTCACGTGAGTCGGGGCGGGGCGATTGGGCTGGGCCGGGGCGGGATGAGCGTGGCGCGGGGTGGGCGCGGGGTCTTGCGGTCCCGGCGGGAGGCTGCTGCGCTTTCACCTATGTTGACGGCCGAGTGTGTCGGGTCCCCTGCTGTCCTGCCCTACCTTGCCCTACTCTGCCCTGCCCTGCCCGTCGCCGGGCTGTGATGTGTGTGCCCCGCTCGGCGGGAGGCGGGGAATGCTCGGTGGAGAGGAGGGGAGTTAATAAGCTGCGAGGAGGAGGACGAGGAGGTGGAGGAAGGACAGGAGGCAGAGCCATGGAGAGCAGAGCTATGGAGAGCAGAGCTCCGCGGCGGTGTGAGGGGCGGGCTGTCTGACCGGGCTGAAGCACGGGGGGTACGGCCCGGCAGCCCGGGGGGCAGCGGCAGGGTCGGGGATGAAGGTGACGGGTAGTCCCCCGCCGCTAGCCGCCGGCGGGTGACGAGGGGAGGGCCGCGGACCGGGGGCCTGACGGGGCAGGGCGTGTGTAGGGGGAGTGCAGGTCGCTGCCCTCCTCGCGGCAGGCGGGAGGGAGGGGACTCCAGCCGGGGCTGCCACCGCCCGGGGCCGCGGTGACTCAGAGCCGGGGGTGAGCCGAGGTCTGTTGTTGTGGGATCTTTTCCCCGGCAGGTTATAAATAGCCCCGGTCGGCGCCGTGTCACGGAAGGACACCGTGGCCGGGCGCGGGGAGAAGCCGCCGGCGCTCAGCTCCCGCGGCCGGCTCCGCTGCCTGCCTGCCTGTCGGCGGCCCAGTCGTCGAGGCGGGGGTGGGCGAGCCCCTGGTTCCTGCTGCTTACGCGGGAGAAACCACCGATATCGCTAGCCGGAGGCAGCGACAGCTGGTCTGCGCGGGGAGGGCGGCAGAGCTCCTCAGCTTCTTCCAGACCTCTTAGAGGAACCAGAGAAAATGAAGCCGGAACGAGGTAAGCGATTTATCGAGCTATTTCTTTTGTTTTGTTTTGTTTCCAGGGTTAGAAATAGATCGGTGTTTTGTTTCAGTGTTACCACTCTTACCGCCTTGTCCACTTCTCTGTCATTTTGGGGAGCGGGAGAGAATCCAGGTACTCGGGGAATGTGCCGAGAGTGGGACACTGTCAGGTACCCTGCGGAGGTAGCCCCACGTCCTGCCTGTCCTTCGCCTCTCCATTGTCTTGGTTGCATGGGGAGGAGGCAAACACCGTAGCAAACTGCTCTTGCTGGGGAATGGTGCAGTTTGTGTGTCAAATAGAGTCGGGTCGTTAGCACAGGACTGCAGTGCTGAGGCGGTAGGCGGTCAAGGCAAATCGGGCATCGACGGACAATGCCAGCACATGTACAACAATGTCAAAACGTAGCTGAAAAACACCCTGAAAATCATCATAACTTCCAGCTGGATTGTTTTATAATCTGTCAGTGATTTTTGTTCCAGTTATAAAGGAGATGTATCATGACAAGCATGCTGAAATATTTTTTCATGATCATTTGGTTACATCTTATCTCAATTACTGACATTTGGTTTTACAGAAAAATGAACTCGACTGCTTGCGTATGTTTATAACATTTCAGCTCTTTTGCAGTGTAGCAACAGCTGCTGGTGCCCCTAGAGTTGAAAATATGTCATTACTTCTATTTTGATCCACACGAGCAGTGATTATTGAGTCCTGTTTCAGCAAGATTCTTTTTTAAACAAATCTTATGAGCGCTTATCCTAGAATTCTGAGTGTTAATTAAAAAAAGAATTCTTGCTTAGATATTTGGGTTTCTTAAAGTTTTGATGACTCTATTGTTGACCTGGTTCATTTCAGTTCTAAAATCACTTTTTTTGTGTGTTAAAATCACCTTGATGTTTTGGGAAACGCTTTAATATAGCTTAGATATCCATGTATCACATACTAACACTTACATGACATAAACATCTTAATGAGGTTTGTTAATGACATGTTTTGTGATAGCAACACCCTGTAAATGGTCCCTCTTAGGTGGATTTCTTGCATGTACTTGCTGTAGGGACTACATGGTGTGACTGTGGTGTGGATAGTACAGAAATGATCATAAAAATATGCATAAATTAATGGAATTTAAGTACTAGGTATTTGAAATGGACTTTTTTTCTTTGCTTTCCTCATTGTTTCTTGATTGTTTAAACCTTCACCTGATTGATTGCAGCAAAGAAGGTTATTTTTAGAATATCTTTAGATTTTAATACCAGACCTTGAAAACTATTTACTGTCTCAGGTGAAATAACACTTCAAAATAGGCAAGTAAACCCCAAGTCAATATTTGCAGCTTTAAAATGTTCTGTTGTAGCAGTTCAAAACCTCTATGTGACCTTTTGCTGTTCTTTAATTTATAGGCAGAAAAACTTAGAACGTTGGAAACATTTTTTGTTGCTGTATAAGTAATCAAATGCCCTTTTTAAGCCAATTTGGTATAGAGGAAACCAAATTTATAACGAAAGCAAGTTACTAGGTGGTTGGACTGTTCTGTGGTTTTGTTAAACTGATAGTTGATAAATTGAGATTTCTGTCTTCTGTGAATCTTTTGTCTATCACAAACTGGGTGAAACCCTTCAGAAGGAATGTTTTGGCAGTATTTCGACATAATTAACACAAATCTTTAAATAAATCATGGATCTTGCCAAATATTGGAAAGTATCTCCAGCCATTTTAGTAGAAACCTCTAGGTTAACTGTGTGCTAATGTAATAGAGCAATGCCATGCACAAAGGGGGGGTGTGAAAGTGCTGCCTAAATGCCACATACGGCCCACAAAGACTCTTAGGAGGCACAAATCATGCAAATGCTTACATGTGCTGCTTTCTGCATAGCAGCTGCACCACAGGATACAAGCAGCCAAGTGTGCAGTCACCTGCTTCCAGTCATCGAAAATGTACAACAGAGGACAGGGCAGAAGGAGGCCACTCAGCTTGCAGCCTTCCTCACTTTTCTGGAGACCCTCCAAATCCTGAAAAGACTGCACATCCACACACTAAGTGAAATGTAAAGAAACAGACTTCAAAAGACTTGAAATGCTTTGGATTTTTTTCCTTTCTTACAAATAATTATATCACAATACCTTTAAAGCAGGGAGATGTAGTTCTCATAGTTAGAATTAAGCTTAAAACTATACATAATAAGATTGTAAGGCCCAGACATGTTGGAAGAAGGTATAGTTTAGCCTTTTTCATACTACCAGTAAGATTCTTGATCACCAGCTGAAATGGGTGGTGCAGGAGAAGCAAGGGGAGTTCTAAATATGCAACTGCGTATTTCTGTAAGAGGATAAGCAGAAATGAAGAGAAAGGAAATTTGGCCCTGAGGTACTTAACTCCTTTCATAATAAGGAAAGTTTGAAAATTACAGATTTAAACATGAACTATCTGAGAGCAGTATGGAGGAGATTGAATGTGGAGTGTTGCACAGCAAACCCATAGAGCAGTTTTGCAAGTGAGGAAGAGAGGTTTGAAAGTGCAGGTAAAAACATGGACTTATTCGTTTGCCATGCAGAGGCACAGGGCATTCACAGGATGTGTCTCATCACTCAGCATCACTCAAGACTTAGCCATTGCCGGGTGTCAGTGTGGACAGGTAGTGGCTGCTCTAAGCACGTGCACATAACTACCTCTGTACTGGGCCTGGAGAATGCAGTAACTACAGTACTGATGGCTTCTGCTTGGCTTTTCCTTCACTGCCATTCTGAAAGTTAGCAAAGCATCTTAAAATAATACAGTTGGTCCCATTGTTTCAGTTGAGGCTTCACCAGCATCAGAGAGAAGAATGACTTACCTTCTCTTCTTGCAGACAGTATTTTTGGAATGATGTCCGAGTTCTGAAATTTTTTTTGCCTTTCTGCAGTAAGAGCATATCAGCTTACCTAGCTTTGATCAATGATATCATCACAGTTTAGTTTCTGCAGTGCAGCTGCCTAGTCAGCTGCTTCGTGTTGCATGTTTGGACCACTGTTTCCTTTCTCAAGTACAGAGCTTTGCTCTTGCTTCTATTGAACTTTGTTCTAATGACTTCTGATCGCTTCACCAGTTTATTGAGTTTGGAAGACAGAACTAAGCTTTGTAGCAGAATGCTTGCAAACTCTTCCAGTTCAGCTTTGTTCATAAACTGTATAAACACACTGTTTCACCATCAGAGTTAATGAAAACATTGCCTAATGTCAGGGTGATAGCTTACTGCCAAACTCAGAAGGCTTGTTATGTGCTCTTAGAGTACACTTGGTGCACAACTGGAAAAAATCTTGTGGTTTAGATGAATCTACAGTATAGTCATATTTTACTGTGGGAATGTTACAGGACTTCAAAAGTCTTACTATAGTCTAAATAGCTCAAAGTTACTGCTCTTTCCTCCTCCCACACCCTCACTGCATGAATGATCAGTTAAAGGAGGAAGACAGGCTTGTTTGTCTCTAAGTGCATGCTGGTGGTTTTTTTTATCACCTTATTCAAGTCTTTTCTTACTACTTTATTACCTTTCTTTGTTTGTTCCTCTGCTGTGTGTCCTGTTTGTAGAGACTCTTCTGTTTTTACTTACAAATTAATCAAAAAGCAGTTGTCTCTTACTTTCTGAAGCATTAATTCCCTACTTGAGATTATCCTAATTTAAAGAAATGGCTTTCTGTCAACAAGAGAGGAACACTGTCTGAAGATTGCTTTTTCTCTTCTCCTTCCTTCTTTGCAAATCAAACTCAGATATGTGCCTCTGGGTCTGTTTGTGTAGTAACTGGGTTGAGAGACTTTCTTCCACCTTATTTGGTGGTTTGGTATGGAAAGAGCTAACTTTGGATTCAGCAAAAGTCTGTTTACTACCTGGAAAACAGCTGGAGGATTTCTGGGTGTGTCTGTGAGGAAAGCTGGGGGAGAGATTAATGAAGATGAACTGTTGATTGAATGCTTTTCCTAGAAGAAAATGGGAAGAAGTGGGCTGAATGTTTAGGTGTGTTCAGGAGCTGTGGAGTTAGTTAAGTTCAGATCTTTGGATAAGGTCTTTGTTTTTAAAAACAAGACTTAGTTTTATGCCCTATATTAACTCTTGGATGTGGGAAACTTTAGCAAAAAATATATGCTACAGAGTATGCAGATCAGGAAGTGAAAATATCTTTTGAAAAAGGCTGAGTGGTGGTTTAGTGCCCTGTATTGGACTGTGATGCAGACGCTTCAGTATCTTCTCAGTGAAATGTCACAAAGCACTTAAACTTTTCCATTATGGAATGAGGTAGTCAGTAAACAAAGTCATAAATTGGAAATGAGGTGCTTCCTGCTTAGTGGAGCTGTCACTCCAATGAGTCTGGGCAATGCTTCGGGCTTGGTTGCCACAGGTAAGTGCAGGTTGGGTTGTAATGAGCTGGAGATGACGCAGCTTGCTGCCCTGGGAGGAAGCCGTGCTGGCAAACACGCTCTCTGCACAGGGGCACGTGAGGGAGATGTGTGTGGTGAGGGACACCTGCTCTGATGGACAGGAAAGGGCGTGGGGGGGGGGGTGTTGCCTTTTCANNNGGTGTTGCCTTTTCAAAATGAATTATTTTCAAATAAAACCAGCTTATTCTTCAAAAGAAAGAAGACCTAAAACTGTTTAGGATAAAAAACCCAACCAAACCAATAGGTGGTCAGGATATTATACTCAAATTCCATTTATAAGGCATGAAGCTATCTAGCTCTAATCTTTGGGGAGAGCAGATTTGTCCTGAATAACACATAACATATAGTTGCAGTGGATGAGGATAAGTGAACAGGAATATAAGCCTTTTTTTTTTTTTTNCCCCCCCCCCCCCAAAGTAAATCTAAGGACATTCATTAGTAGAATTGGAAAAATCTGAAGTTTTGGGTTGAAATGCCTGCTTATGTAAAAGTGGAAGAGTGCTCTAATGGGTGTTCTACAGTCCAAGTTTTTGAGGGCATGCCTGTTCGTCAGAGAGCACAAGCTATGCTAGTAACAACTTTGCAATTTTCTTGTTGGTTGGTTGGTGCTGTCCATACTTGCTACCTTCAGAGGGGCTAGTGTTTCTAAAACAGGTGCTGTGGGTGTGGCATTTAGGTGGATATTTTGGGGGTAATGAGTATGCTAAGGCCATGAGCCTGGACTGTAAAAATGACCTTTCTGACCATATTCTTTACTTGCTAAAGTGAGAAACTTTGGCATGCCAGATCAGATCTCTGGGCTGAAGCATATTGGATTAGACTTTGTTGTTCAGGGCAGTGTTGAAACTATTACTGGATCTGAGCTCTGCCAGCTTCTGAATGTTTTTAAAAATAAGCTAACATTTATAAATACAGATTCTCATGAGAGATGAGAGTTTGTTGCCAAATGAAATTCTGCATATTAAAATTAGAAATCTTCTGTGAAAACAGAGTAACTGATGGTAGCAAACCAGCTATATGACATTTGTTAAAAGAACTTGCTCTGTCTGCTTCACTGTTTACAAAATGCTTCTTTGTTATTTTGATAAACGTCTACTAATAGCAACTGTTAAATGGTGGCAAAATAGCTATAGTGTTTTATCCTATCAGCAGCAAGTTTGTGACAGCAGTCCAGCAGTTATTAGCTGTTCTTTTAGTCGATAAGGTCTTGCAGTTTAACTCTCATTATAGCTGTAACTATTTTCACCATTCTGATGACTTGATAAACTTGATGGTTTTTAGATTTTTTTGAAGGTGTCTCACATCATTGTCTTTCAAGGTGGTAGTAAATTGTTCAGTCCTTGCAGTTTTATGCCCTATATTAACTTATATTGGTATTTAATATTAGATAGAAGCCAGTTTTCTATTTTTCAGAAGTGCATGTCCAGTTGCATGGTTACATTTATAGTGCTGACTACAAGACCCTTCATGTAGAAGTAGGTAATTAGGGATGTCTATAAAGCTAGGTGAATGGAAATATAGAAGAGTGCCTCTTGGACTTGGGTGGGTAGTTGGACTTTGGAAAACTTCACATTTGTTACATGCTCATTTTTCTGCTGGTCCCTTGCAGAGTGGGATGACTACAGCTGTAAGCACACAGCCAAAAGCCATGTGCTGTTATTCTTGATCTGCATGTATAACTGTGCCAAAATAAGAAGAGATATTTTTTTATAAAGGCTACTTGTAAACAGTATAATTGAGTTGTAAGACAGTCAGGAAAATTTTCCAGCTGTTCTTAATAATTCAGTGTTATTCAGACCAAATCAAATCAAACTTACTTGTATTAATTTTCTTCCTTGTTAAACAGGCCTGACTAGTCCTTTTGGCTAGTGATTGTTTCATTACCTTTTAATATCAACTTTGGGGACCAAAAGTATTTAAAGCTGCTGTCTGGGACGGTTTTATTATATTATTGTTGGCTCAAAATGCAAGATGTGATAAGATAGTATGTGGAGGATCTCAGGAATAATTTGGAGAGAAGAGCTGTGTGTTAATAGAGGCAGGTGGACACAGAGAAGGAAGCACTCCATGTATGTGAAATACTAATGACACCTTCGTGTCTGGTCTGAACATAAGAGTCCTTACGAATAAAGGCAAACAAAATAGTCTTACTGAGAAGTCTTCTGGACAACTTGCTTTCTTTCAGAGCTTTAAGGGGAGTTCTTTAGCTCCCCCCATACACATTTATTTTGATTTGACCACTTTTCCTTTGGTGGAAAGGCATCCAGTCTCTCTCTGTTCAGGTATCTAGTACCCAGTAATGACAGAGCACTTACGACTTTTCTCTTAGCAGTGATCAATACATTTCCCAAACCTATTGCCAAGTCATGACTTTTTTGTTCCTAGGGAAAAAACAAGTTGGATTTTCTTCTGAGGTATAATAAAAAAGAACGTATCTGAAATAAGGAGTCTCTGGTTGCACATGAGCCATGTCATCTGTTTTACATTGTGTATCCTGTGAAGTTAATGATTTTTTTCCAGTAAGATCCCTGGGAACCAGGTTGGTAAGTAAGTCTCTTTTGGATTGTGAACTTCTTTAGTGAGACTACAAGTAGATGACCGCTTACTTTAGTGAGACTACAAGTAGATGACTGCTTATGCTAGTTTAACCTCTTAATGGTGCTGCACATACAGGCATTCCTCTTACCCACTGATGAGGCTTCAGGATTTCTGGGACACGTTTCACACTTCTCTGTGCTGCAGTAAATTAAGCTTTTTTCTCAGGGTGGTGTTCACGTATCTTGTTGCTGTGTATAATGGGGGGAAGGAAGGGCAGAGAGAGAACTTGAGCAGAGAGCAGAGTTGAGGATGGTGAGTATTAGCCCCTATCCTTGGTACAGTCAGGATCATGGTGGGAGGTGGTGGTTTCTTCTGAGGGTCAGGGGAAGGAGTAGGAGAGGTGCAGGAAGAGCTGCTGTGGTCAGCAGACTTTTTTTTTCGGAGTGATGGGAAGCCCTTCTCCCCTGCCAGGTATTGTTCTCCTTGGTTCCTTGCCATGGCACTAGCCCAACAATATGACTGAAACAAACTATGGCTCCAACACACACTTTCAGACAGGTCTGCAAGTTTGGTAGAGGGCTTTGTCTGCAGATTTGGAGGGGCAGAGAGAGTAGTAAGAGTAGTATCTGAGTAAATGTCTGAAATGGATACTTGCTGAAGGCATAACTTCTGTATTAGCAGAGTGAAGTTTTGATATGTTGGGTTGATGTTTTGGTGCAGTTTTCTGTAACGTCAGAAGTATAAGTCACTAGAAAAATCTGAAGGTAAAGGTCAGATCAATGTAAATCTGCTGGAATATATATCTGCCTCCTTTTACATTGAGTGATTAAGTTGACTAAAATTGGCATAACTGGCTCTTATTGTACTGGGTTTGGATGTGTCATATCGATAGTCTCACTTGAACTAATGAGATTCTATGAGAAAGTGGTTTGGATCCACTAAAGAAAAAAGGTTAAGCAATGATGCATGGTATTTTCTTTCATCCCATCTTCATGTTAGGAATATATAATGGCCTTCCATAAAGGTTTTAGGACACTTTTTGTAAGCTATATTCATCCTCAGGTAAGCTTCTAGTAGGAAATTTTGAGCAGTTTTATGATATGCACAGTTTTGTTTTAAAATTGTAGTGGAATTGTTACCATTGCTTTCAACTTTTCTAGGTATACTGTAGTCTTTAAGAAATTTGAGTTTAAACATCAGAAAAAAGGAAAACTGTATATAAGCTATTAAGACTGTGAATGGCTTATCTTATCAGCTCTTTAATGTGTGTTGCAAGCATCAAGTACTGGCCTCAACTTTGTTCTAAGGAAGTCAACAGCTGCAGGGAGAGAAGGGGAATGGGGTTGTCCACATAAGAGTGCTTAGTGGTTTTTTTTATGTTCTGCAGATTAATAACTCTATCCAAAATGATGGTTTTCAATGTAAGAGATGTATTGGTAGAAGTGTGCTTTTGTTTTTAACTTGTCTCTACAACTAGGCTGTGTAAACAGAAGGTGCCATGATGTCACTTACGCTTCACTCCTTAGGGATCATGTGCATATCTTTCTTTTCCTGCAGGAGGCAGGGCTGGAATCTAAACTAGAATGTTTTTCTGAACTAGCTTGTTACTAGACATCCTGTGCTTTGGCAGGGCCCTCCAAAGGCTGAGTGTATTTTGTAACATAGGGATGGTGCCAATTAAGTCTCCTGGCAAGTGCCTCTGAATTGGTGCATAGTTGACTTGATATTGAGATGAACCACATTTGGCTGTGATTTCCCTCAGGAATTGACTGGGATTGTCTGCTTCTGCCTCTTGTTAGCAAAACTGTTTGTTGACCAGTGTGGTAAATATTGCTCTTCGCTCTCCGGTTCCTCTCATAGATGGATAACTGTTTCATACAAAATCATCAGAGTACTTTTTTAAAAGGCTAGGTGGTTGCTTGATTAAGAAAATTGGAAATTGCTCTTTCAGACAACTGTGTAAACTACAGTGTTTTTGTAGAAGCAAATGTTCCATGAAAGAAAAATACTTGGAAAGCAAACTGAGTTACAGGAAGCTTGAATGTCAGTGACTAATGAAATGGTATGTTTTGCATATAACTTTCTGTCAGGAAGTATCTGCAGCTACAATCTTTAAATGGGCTGGCTACTAGAAGGTGTCCAGCCTTTCCCCAATAAAGTGTCTGCTTAAAAATCTTGTCTAGGCTGTGTTTTCTGGCAACCACAGCTAAGTAACACTGCTGTACAGAATGTGAGTGGGGATAAGTCCTTGTTCCCTGAAGTCAGTAGCCTGTTTTCCCTGTTCTTGAATGGGTTAGAGTGCTACTGGATTATGAATGTGGTTGTGAAGTTTAATCTGATCTGGACTTCGTATAGTTTAGTGGCATCTAATTACAGAACAAGCAGTTTAGTCTTGTTTTGTGACGTGGTTAGGCTGAAAGATTCCTTTATTTTTTTTGGTGCTGATCATGTTAATGTGGTGAATGTCATCTGACTTGAGTTCTTGTAAATAGGTAAGAACTGGAGGAAGTTGTTTAATATGGACTACGTGTTGTTTAGACTGCAGCTGGAATAATACATGCAGTTTTGAGGCTACTTTCTTTAAACAACTTCATTAAAAGTTCTTAAAAGTGCCCACTAAAAAACTGAGGAGGGAGCCGTAAAAAAATACAGCAGTAGGGAGCTCAACAGGTGGGTTTAAGAAGGGACAGTAAAGGAATGAGAGCCAGGGACGGGCTTTCCTCCCTTATCTGACGGTTAGGGGCGAGGCAGCTGAGCCGCTTCCGAGGGGACTGAGCCGAGCAGTGGAAAAAGCGCTGCGGGAAGCTGGCCGGTGCTGGCTGGGACTTTTTCCACTCCAGATGTAAATATTCATCACCTCACATGCACTGCTGCTCGGGGCTGGCTCTTCACAACCGGTGCCGAGTGCGAACGTTAACCGTGTAGTGTCCGTGCATGGGTACGTGGAAGCTGTTCTGGCCCGGGAGCTGTTGGGCAGTACGTGCTGCGGGACGCCATGCGTGCTCCGCCGGCAGGGCTCTGCTGCTGCTGGAGCAGAGCCTCGTTCTGCGGGGGCTTTGGAATACCCCCGAGAGGGAACTGGGAAGGAGTGCCGGCGTTCGGGTGCCGGCAGCTCCTGCCCACTCAGCGCTTGCCCAGTGGCCGCGGGGGCTGCGGAGGGGCCGAGAGGCGGTGGGTGAGNGCCCGGCTCGGGCCGGGCGACGAAGCGGCAGGGGCGGGGGAAGCCGGGCCGGGCTGGGCCGTGCCGTGCCGTGCCGAGGAGGCCGGCGCTCGCCCGGCAGGGCCAATCGGCGCACGGGCCTGTTGCTATGCTCGCCCCTACTCTGCCTCCTTTGTGGAGCATGCTGTGGGCACCCACTCGCCCCAGCGCTCGGCGGGTCTGGCTGCGGGAGCACGGGGCTACGCCGAGAAGGTGTGTACCGGCAGGGAAGTGGGTCTTCCCCCTCCCCGGCCGCTCGGGGAACCGGGCGTCCCGCTTCTCCGGGCTGGGATGGCTGCAGGGTGGCCCGGAGAGGGACCGGGTCGCGGCGCCTGCGCTCCCGGAGCTCGTGTGTCCGAGGGTGTCACCTCATGTAAACGGAAGACCGGTGGCGGAGGGGGGGAGGGGAATGCGGTAGTTGGCAGGCTCGAAGGCCGGTAGCGCCGGGCCGGGCCGTGTTCCAGGGCTGGAGACGAATTCAGGCATAGTAACCCGGAGAGTAATCTTCAGTTTTTGTGGGTGTTTTTCTCTGAGACGACTGGAAATCCGTCCAGGCTAAAGTCTGCCTCTCCGGCTGAGCTGAGAAGTGTGCTGTACTTGCTCTGTAAGTTTTTCCCTTTAGAGAAACAAACAGTGGCACCATATGTTCTGCCTTTCTTCCTCCGTGCTGAGTCTAGGAAAGACTGTAGTTTTGTGAGGTCTTTTCCTCCCAGCCTCAGCCTCCCTTAAAGAAAAGTAATAGCCTAAAAATTAACGCTGTTAATTCTTTACAGTGTTAGGGCAAGGGCATTAAATGGCCTGGAACAGGAAGGGGATATTTTTAAACCTTAAAAGTGAGGCATCTAGTTAAATGTCAAATCTGCTAACAGTTGCAGTTAGTATAGCCATATGTAACTGCTTGACTCTTCATTGTCAGGGAGAGAAAAAAAAAAAAACCAACCACTTCCTCCCCTCCCCTAAACACCCTGAAGCTTAACTGAGTTTCTTCTGTGCCTTGTTATGTAGGTCAAGTTTCTCTTTTTTTTTTTTTTTCTTTACTCTCCAGCAGGAGGAAACTATTACAGTATTTTGATTTCTGCTAGAAACAATGCATGAAAGCATTATCAACCCTTTGCCACTACTTGTTTTGTCTTGGGGCAAAGTAAGCTGGTGCAAATATGTCAGCTTTAGGGGCAACTAAAAGCTATTTTTTTATTAGCAGCTTACTGGTTGCTCAGCTATGCACTATGTTTAAAGCTAATTAAACAGCATAGTGAACTCGATGCTTGAATTGAGGATTATCCATTCCTTTTTATGCAAACCTGTTCTATAAAAATGCAGATGTTTTTCTAACCCAGTACTTGCATACATTTTCATCCTGTGTCTAGAGTTTATTGGTATTCATTTTGACAGGTACTGGGCCTCTAACTGAAGTGGGCCTGATTAGATGTTCATCTTTTGATACTGGAGGAGGAACAATTCCACTTGTGTACTCTTGTGGCTTGTGTGGGAATATTGGTTTGAATCACTGAAGCATTGCTTTATAAAGTAATAAGAAATTTGTGAGAGGACAAAGTGAAATTTCATATTTGCATATATAAATTTTAAATGTATTAATGTCTGCCATTTTGCTATCTAGAAAATTACCATATATTAGGGGAGAGGGAGGCAAACTAGATTCTTGGCTGAAATTCTGTTAAGCCTTTAAATTTTGACTATGTAACATTTATTCTTTTGAGTACTAGAAGACTATTAAAGCTTAATAACATGACTTACGATGTGGAAACTTGTAAATAGCTGAATTGTGCTTTGTTACACAGTTCAGTTCTTAAACTATCAAAAATGTTCTTTTGGTTTATGTATTCAAAATTCCGTAGTAGGCTCTGGTGTCCATTTTAAATGAGTAGTCTTTTACAGAGCTTGAAAGTTGTAATGTCCTCATTTATCCTTCCAAATAAAGTTTAAAAACAATTTTATGGGGCTGGCTGTTCTCCCAGACTTTTTTTTTTTTTAAATGAGAAGAATATATTGTCTCTTTTGTAACTTTTTTACTTTTACAGGTTACTGTTTAACTGCTTAAGGGCAGGCCTTGTAGGTGAAGGTTAATAGCATTGGAAAAATGACCTGAGGAGCTTCATACTGCTCCACCATCATCCATTTCATCTGTGTTCTTTCAGAGCTCCTTGCATTTCTGATGAAGAAGTACAGTTCTCTGCCTTTGGTCTGCTATTCTTATTCCTTTCCCTCCACCCCACCCTTTAAATAATCCGGACTGCAAATACTGGAACAAAGCTGCTGGAGGTAGTCTCACTAGCTAGGAGGAGGATTTTGGGTGGTCAAACATGTTCTGACAAAAGTTCCACAAGATAAATTACCCACCACTTAGATGACAACGAAGAGGTTGTAACACCAAGGTTTTGAGAGATGAAGTAGGAAAGCACAAAGAGAAGATGAATACAGAAAGAAACTGCAGTAAAAGAGACCAGATGTCATGAAAATAGTTTGCTCTGGGCTTTCTGTTTTGTATTTATTTCAGATAAAATAATAGGGTTCTTAATCTACATTCCTCACCTCAGGACACTTCCTAACAAGTTCTATGCTTTTTTTTCTTGTGTGCTTTCTTAAGGACCCTGATAGCTAATTCTGTTTTATCAGCAGTGTTGCAGAAGTTTCTATCTTGTAGGTGTGATTTCTAACGGACATGATGTTGTAATAAAGTTATGAGTATCAGCTTCTACTTAACCTACATACTATATATCTAATGTTTAATGTGTTATCCATTAAAATAAAATTCTTGAATCCATGACTGTTTCTATCTCTTCTCCTTGTGAATATTCTCTAAAAGCTTTATTATTAACAGTGCATTTGCACTGTTTGTCTTGTTTCTCATTTTCTTGATTTTCAGTTATTCTGGGGAAATTGAAAAAAGGCAGCTCAGCAGCATTACTAGGTGCTTCACATATAGGTAGAAAATGCGCTTAACAGTTCTTCCCTAGCATGACTATGTTTGTCTTAGCCTTAGGTATGCCATCAGTGTTCACATAGCTGCTTGGAGTTGACCCAAGTCTCTGGAGTTGACATGGTTTGATAGTCAGAAAGCTGTCCTTGATGTAATTGACCAAGCCTTCACATTTGAAGATGAAAATCTTTATTGGAGACTTTTCCTGGACATGCCGAAAGAAAAACCTTTTCAGACACTTCTAGACTGTTTAGTTCTCATTGGAAGCAGAAGTAGGGAAACTGTCTGGGTTCTTGTTTTGTTACAGTACCATGCAGGTCTCTATAAACCATTGCATTATATCAGATCTATCCTATGCATTTCTCATCTTTGCGGAATTTGAGATCTGCACCAGGCTCTGGTGCATATTGCTGGCTGCTGGTCAGGTTGTCATCTGAATGAAAGACTAGTTTGGAAAATACTGTCTTATTTGGATGTGTGAATTAGTCTTCTTATGCTTTGCAACTCTGTTCCATATTCCCACAAATACCTCATTTTTTCTTCCTCTTTATAAGCTTGGAGGATCTGAGCTGAACTAGCTGTACCTGTGAGCAGAGTGCTCTTAGCATATGTGAAGCAGTGTTTAAGGTGTTAAATGACTGAAACAAGGTGAAACTCTTTACTTGCTCCCAGTTGTACCTGTGAAGTAGTTTTAGGTACAGTAACATTTTTCTCCTTTTGTCATTGTACAGCCTCCCACTTTATTCTGAGAGCATGATGAGTGAGGAGCAACAAGACTGGCCTGATATCCTAGAACTAGATTAAGAGTCAGTGTCTTGCTTTAGGCCATACAGATTTGAATGAAGGTAGTAAAGTCAAGAAAAGGTAAGAGTTTTAATTCCAAAATTCTAAGTTTGGAAATGTGAGAACTAAGTTTTTGTTTTCTTAGTGTGTAGAGCTACTAGGCAGATCTACGTCAGACTCTCTTGGAGGATAAAAGCAGTATTTCTCTGCTAGCAACACATAGCTGAATCTGTACGGTTTGTACTTTGAAATAAAATTAAAGTGCTTTCTTTGATATTGGGAAGATGGGCTGTAGAAGATAGAGAGTTACTGTGGAACTTGGGGAATAAAACGTGGTGGAGCATGATTAAATGGGAGGGATATGGTGTTAGGGTCTTGCTGTTTAGCCGTATGATATTCTTTTCAAATTGATGTCTCAACAATAAAGCTACTGCTTCCAGAGGTTGGTGTCTACGTAAGTGTATGCTTTTGCCTTGGTAAGAAAGGAGAATGTTGACAAAGTTTAAGTAATGATGGTCATCCTACCTGAAAAATACCTGAGCTTTCAGATGAATGTCCACATTAATTAGGAGATACGCAAAAGGGCTGAAGGTGGGGAGATTGATTCTCAAACCTAAATAGCAAGCACCAGTGCTAACAAGCAAAACTGCTGTTAAATAGTTAGTAACAGATGGCTAAACTTCTGGTGCAAATGATCAGACAGAATAAGAGATGTTTTCTGTTCCTGACCCAGGACTTCTTGCTGCTGCCATGACAGCTAACACTTCTTTTTCTCTCCAGCTTTAGGAAAGTTTATGAAACTGAAGATAACTTGTTGGTTTTACATCTTTAAAAGAAATTTTAAAAGGCAAAGGAGACAAGCTGGAGAAGGGGAAAACATAAACTAAGAGAATGTGGATATGAATTCCTAAAGGCCTTGCATACTTTAGTTCCTGTAAGATCTTTCTGAAAGATGTCTGAAGTACTGTATGCTTTTAAATTCCTGGCAGTTAAAGTTTATAGTTTGAGCAGGTCTTAATGTGAAAATTAGCTACTGCAACTCAAACAGCATTGGAAGGGGGAGATGAAGGAGGAGGTTAGGAAGCTCTGTGTATTTGGCCTGGGCGTGGTACAAAGGAGCAAGGATGAACCTATAGCTCCTGGGGTGGATGTGGCCTTTCATCTCACTAGCACTTGCAGCCAGGTGTTTGTTCTCCTCAGTGGGAGTAGGGGAATGTCACTATAGGACAGTGGAGGTCTGCAGTGGGGCCACAGAGAGTGTTTAAGCTGTTTGTCACCAGACAAGGTAGGACCTTCTCTGCCCCTTTGATTCACTTGTTAAAGACTGGGAGAGTATTCCGGAGAAATGCTGCTACAGTCTTACTTTGTCCGTGCTCTGTTTGCTAAGGTCCTTGCCCTTGGCTGCTGAGAGTGGGATGCTAGAAGGATCCCGAGTGCTATCTTCAGTATTTATATGGCAAAGTTACTCCAGTTCCCATAGCTAGTATACTTAAATTCAAAGCAGAAGGTTCAGTATCTCTTAAGAGAGGATACCTGGAGAAGTGCTGGTGTAGACTAAACTTCATGGTACTGAAACTGCTGGAGGAAAGTACTTCTGAGGCAGGTTTTGATCTGTCCTCTGTGAATAAGACCTGTGTATATTGCTGGACACAGGTCACTCCTCATAAAGCATAAACACCTGTTGTAAGCCTGTTTTATCAGTGCTGTTAAGAACATAGTTTCTTCAGCTCTTGCTGGTTTTGTGTGGTACATCTATGTCTGTGGGTCTTATGCCAAAACAGTGGCTTCTTTACAGAATGAAGTCAGTCCTTCATCTAGATGTGTACCAAGCCAATATTGTCAAACTGCATCCTAGAGTGTGTTACATTGTTGTGCTTGATTGTCTGGATGGATCAAGGAATTCTTCAGCCTCCGGGTGTATAACTGAGTCATAATATTACTTTAAAGGAGAAGGGAAGCAAATTCCTGGGAAGATTATTAGTTATCTGTGGTATAAATTAAGAAGCACATTCAGGTATCATGTACAAGTGTGGAACAAAAGACCATCCTCACCTGAGACCTTATACAAGTATCAAACACAAAATCAATGACTTCTAACAGAGGGCTGTGAGGAAACAAAGGGATAATACTGATGAGACAGATAAACTGTGCAGCCCAGCTACAGGCTAACAAGCCTTTATCACTGTAACAGAGAAGCTGGAAAGCAGAGTCATTTTGCATCAAGTGTGTTCTTCCAGGCTATAGGACAACACAAGGGAGAGGAAGTACAAGTGATTAAAGTAATCAGAGGCTAATTGGAAGTTCACTGCTGTAGTGAATGGGAGACAACAGGAATGGTGGTAAACTATGGAAAATCTGCTGAGTTTTTTAAAAAACAAAACTAAACCTAACCATTTACTTGTGGTGAGATATGATGTTTTGAGATGCAATAAATACAACAGGAAAATAAGGTTTCCTGTTAGAAGCTCACTGACCAGAGCTACCTTCCTTCCAATGCTGGATGCTGGTGAGACAATCTTTTCTGTGTCTTTTTCAGTCTCATTTTTGGTGATGAATTCCATGAGAAATCCTGTGGGCACCACTGGCACTTTCCCAAGCAGGCAGATGAGGCACTGCCATCTGCTAGCTGAAGCCTGGATGCCATGCATGTGAGCTGTGCTTTGCCCAGAGGTCCCCACTGGCAGAGCATGTTTCCAGCTTCATTTCAGCTTGGACTGTGAAGAATTTGTCTGACAAAAATCTTTGGATTTTTGACAGTATCTTTCCATAGTCAAGAGTAAAACCGACTGATGCTGAGACCAGTTCTCTAAATGCTGTTTCATAGGGATCCAAACCAACAGTAGGGGTGTAGTGAACCCAATTTGTATGTTTTTCTGGGGATAAAGAGGGCAGGTTGCTTGTTTGGATTCACATCAGCTTCTGGTCCTTTCAAGATAAGCCACTAATTCAGATGGTTCTGTGCTAAACGGTCTCTCAGATATGTTATTTATTCATTCTTGAAGATAAGTGATTGGAAAAACTAGCCGTTTGCAGTAATAGCCAATGTGGTCATATGTAAACTTAAAATCTTTTGATATATTCTTCTACATTCTTTATTATCTGTTAAAAATGATCCTCTTCCTCCAACAAAGCCCGTTGTTGTCACTTTATAGTAACCACATTTGTTTTCTTTATTCATTTCTAAAAAGCTGTATAATCTTTTTGGTAGCTGAAAGGGTCCACAAAAGAAGTATATCTTTCAGGCACTTGGGTTCTATGCTTGTGGGGCTTTTTGTTTGTCTGATGCTCAACTTCAGCATTCACCATAATTTATTAAGTCTATTAAACCTGACAAGTGGGCGAATCCTTAATGTTGTCTGAACTGTGGTAGTAGCTGATGTGTAGCAGATAGTGACTTTTAGCATTTCTGAGCTGAAGGCAGCTTGGAGCAATTTTCCTTAAAAGAAAATAATTTTGACATCTTCTGATTTAAGTTTCATTGAATATTTACTTTGGACATTAGTGACTTTTCTGCTAGCCCCAAATTCAACATTATTCTGCCCCTTCCCCCCCTCTTCGGTGTACTTTTGTTTTAATATATATATGCAAATTATCAAGGAGGAACTAAAGTTGGATTTTATTTATCTGTCTTTGCTTATGTCAGTTATTTCTGCACAGAATATGAAAGAGGCTGTGGAGGGCCTTGAGCACTGACTGGATAAAAAGTGTTGTTCTTCATACCCTGCTCATGTGCACTATTTTTAGTGTAGTGCTTTGTTTTTCCTAACAATTTATTGCTCTGTCTCTTGACTCACAGGTCATCTGATTTTTCAGCATGCAAGCGTAGAGGTTGGATCCTTTACTGTTCTATAAACTGCTAGTTTATCTTGAGGAGCAGGCTCCTGCTGCTGCTGGTGAGATTGGGCTGGAAGGGGTTGTGGAGGGGTGATCCCTGTCCCTTGGTTCTCTGGAAAGCATGTTCTAAGAATATGCAGTACAGGGTGTTACAAAACACATGTGCAACCAATAAACTTGGAGCAGAGGCCAGGCATGGGTGACTGAAGGCCAGTGCTGTGCAGGGAGACTTTTGCCTGCTGGCCCTCAACGTGCCTGCCTTTTCTCTGTGCCAGCACCAGTGCAGTCATGCATGAACTCACTTTTTCCCTTGAGAAGGGAGAATTGTTTTGAACCAGATACGTTATGAATACACCACAATTATTCTTGCTGTAGCAGTGTTAATTTTGGCACTTAGTACTGGTGTCTTGCATCTAGGAGTGTCATAAACTCATTTTGTTCCATGAGGTGCCCAGTGGCTGGGTGTTTCTGGTAGCTTTCAAAGCTGCATTGTAAGTCTGGCAGGATGGTTGAATGAAGAGGAGAGGGAAAATAAATGGTTAAAGTTTGTAAGCAAACAGATATGTTATTTGAAATTTCAGTGTTCAGGTGGGTCCAGTTCTTAAAAAAAGTTACTTTTCGAGATGTGTGTGTGTAGGGAAAACCTATCAAGGTCTGAATGTTTCAGTGTTCCATTTGTCTGGTTGTTTTTTTTAAATCTTAAAGCAAATCTGAACCTCAACAAAATAAATGTCAGTCAACTAGATCCTGGCAATTCTTCAAATTATGTGAAATCAAGAGAGAAGCAGAACCTGCATCCATCAAGCTGTTCAGTCCTTGCACAGATGAAATCGGTCTGGACATGTAAAATGACTATTCTGAGGGTTTAGATTAAACTAAAAGTTAATTACTACCCAGGCAGTTGCAGATTTTTAATTCCTGGCCCAGGAGCTCTTTTCAGCCTCATGGAAAAGTGCACTAACTGTCATATTCTCCAGAATTTAAAAATAAAGCAAATTAACTTTCACATATCTCAGGTTAACTGCAACAAGGATATCAGCTGACATGGGGAACACTGCTGGCATTCTCAGGGCTTTCTTTTAAGTCATAACATTATAGTTTTTATAGGTTCCTAATGATAATAGAATATTTGAGTGCTGTGTGCTCTTGAGGGAGAGAGGTTGCTTTTTGGGTGGGTGGCAGGGCTTGTTGCTGCGCTGCTGTGTTGCTGATAGCACCTCTTTGGCATGCTTACCAGATTTGTAATGCTAGTAAAAAAAACAAACCCTTTTGAAAACGTGACACATCTAGATGATGATCAAAATTCTTGCCCCTGAAGAAATGACATAATAATTGTGCAGTGGGAGGTTTCAGGTTTTTTTAAAAGTGTTTTAATAGGGTAGACTACATTCCCTGAAAAATAAACTAGGTCATAGATTATTTTTTTTTTCTTTCTTACA
Source organism: Galbula dea (assembly GCA_013399015.1). Taxonomy (NCBI): domain Eukaryota; kingdom Metazoa; phylum Chordata; class Aves; order Piciformes; family Galbulidae; genus Galbula; species Galbula dea. Next base: position 748,560 of record VWZX01010570.1, on the reverse strand, counting down.
AATTTTTCTGCCAAGCATCTAGACTTCTGCCCGCCCCAATCCCACGACCTTCTCTGGCTTACTGTTGTTTTGAGGTTTTTTTGTTATCGGAGTAAACCCAAGAAATTGCAGTATCTAGTAAAAATAGAGACTGGTAGGTAGCTTTGAGGACATTTTCAACATACAAGGGGTTCCTCAGTAGTCTACAAACAGCCATTGTGTGTTTTTCTGTGCATTGGAAAAAGATACTTTTCCAGAGTCTAAAAGCAGGGAGAAATGGCCAGGGATGCTGATTTGGGCAAATTTCAATTAGCTTGTTAAAGTCAGTAGTTCCTGACTTCAGAGTCTGGAGGTCATGGCTGTCAAAAACCATTTGTTAGGCTTGTTGGCACGTGATCGTAGCGTGAAGATCAGAGTGTTTGGCTACAGGTTGTTGAAAGTTTTCAGACTGTGTGGAAGGCCAAGTGCTCTAGTAGTTACCACAATTCACTTGCTTTCACAACAATACTGTATTGGAGGCTGAATGAAAGTTTAGTGAAGGGCTTTTGTAGTGTGTAGTCCTGTAAGTCAACATGGTACTTTTTTTTACGGGGTTTTCCTGACTCCAGTGGCTGTAGCATCCTTGCTGATTCCACCCAAAAATGAGTCAGTGCTTTCACATTGCCCTTTTCAAATTCACTCTGGTTTATTTTCAAGAAGTCTGACTATGGTCTGAAGCAAATGGCATGTGATGTGTAACTGTTCTTTTTCTTGTAATGATCTTAGGGAAGAAGAACAACAGTTTGTGCCAGTGGTGAGTTGAAGCATGAAATATCCAAAGATAGTAATTTTTAGTGTTAGTGGAGAAATCTTAAAAAACAGGGTTTTTTTGGCAAGCATAACCCTACATCACTGTGAGAGCTGTTTCTAAAGAGTTGTGTATATTGTGAAGATTATAAGCTACAGAGGAGTAAACTGAGTAACACATTAGCAGAAATCTGGTCGACACAAGATGCAAACGTGTCATGTTTTAAGTAGAGGGCTACTCTCTCTGGCAGCTCTCCTAAGTGTTGAAATACCTACTGTAGGATTCTTAAACAGTCCCATGTTATTTTCCAGTAACATCTGAGAGTGATTTATTATCACAAATTACTGCTTTCCATCTTTAAACCAATCTCTGTATAAATACTTTGCAGAAGTCTGGAAATAGTTGAATCTTTGTCAGGCTGGATTGTTAAACAAATTAAAGAGGAAACTTATGTCTGTTGTCCTGAATTGTGTTGTGTTTAAGGCCTCAAACAAAATTTCTGGCATGCATTTTTATTTATGTACTTTAGAAATGCTGTCAGCTGAAATGTAATGTACAGCTGCTGTGAACCTGTTTAAAGGGAAGGATGTCTTGGCATCCAAATGGAGTTAGGCTTCTAAGTACTCAATTGCTGCAACTGTCATATGAATGATACGCCTTCAGAAGGAGATGAGGCTTAGCCCAATACACGTGCTTTGTAGCTGTTAATTCTTGTTGGGCTTCCTTTGAAAAGAAAGCAACAGCTATGGAGCCACTGCAGTATGTTATTTACAGCTAACATAATGTTCAGTAAGTTGATGAAAGCCTTGAGCCTGTAGGTCTTCAGCCATGTAGTTGCTGTTAACCTGGTTCTTGGTAAGTAACCATAGTGAAGATTGTCATCAACTGTCATCATCTTCTAACAAATTTCCCTTGGCTAGGGAAGCCTTGATGAAAGATGAAACAGCCATCATCAGCTACATCAGTGGAGGAAGTGTAGGGGAGGAAAAAAGAGATTAAATAAATATCCAGAAATCTCATATTGGAAAATATGTATTTTACTATAAAAACACTTAATTGTTTTTCCAGTAAACACATTGGGAAGAAATTTTCACATATTTTGTAACCTTAAGTGCACTCTGTTTTCTGTTCTAGGGTGACAGACATCTCCTTCAGCTTGCCAAACCAATTATGTTGGATGCAGTTTCACATTATGGTGGTGACTGTGAATCTAGCCTAGGTCTGGTCTCTACATTGCCCTTGCTTCCTTCTGTGAACTAGGGCAGGATTCAAAACAGGAGCATTTCAGTAATTTGTTTGCAGTATAATTCTGCAAAATTTATATGGGCGTATTTATGAGAGTGGTAAATCACTGTATTGATGGTGAGAGTGAAGGCTTCCAGTTACAGCTGAGTGTCTGTTCTATTTTAATTCCTCATACTTATTCCAAAAGAGATGTTCTCTCCTATTTTTTTGTTTTATTAACTAACAGAAATACCTGGGAGAAAAAGTTTTAATTTAATTAGAAAATAATTAGAAATTATTTTGCTTTGTCAGGTTTTTTGTTTCTTTTGTTCAGGTAGGTTTATCAGGGCACAAAGTTTGTTCTAACAGTCTAATTTTGGCAGAGCATCAGCTACTCAAGGGAAAAATGTAAAAAGCTAGAGAAAAATGAATGGGAAACTCGGGAATAGCTTAGGCTACTCCTGATAGGTGTGTTTGTTTCATTATAATACAACTTCAGACAGTTTTAGTCACGTTGAAGAAAATCACAGTCTAGGAAACCATAATACAAAGGAAAACAGAAACTGATGTGTGCTTAAGTAAGGGCATTAGCTGAGACAAGTCCTCTGCTTCCAGTACCTGTCCGGCCGTAGCATGTTTGTACAAGCAGCATCTTTTGTAACCCATTCGGTAGACTAGGAAGTTTAGGCATCAGCAAGAAGCTCACACTTTGTTCCTCCAAGCATTGCAGCACTGAAAATCTTACAGCTTTACAAAGATGTTTCAGCCCTTATTTACCTATGTCAGGATACAGTGGAGCAGCTGTTTCAGAATGAGTTCTCTTGCAACTCTTGGAGAACTGAGGTTTGAAATGAAAGCTCACATTTTCAGGTGTTGCTTTCCTTCTACTAAATGCAGATGATGAAATCATAATGGCTGACCTACTTGACAGTTTGTGATTTCTTTGTGAAGTAAGAAACAATTTTACATCGTTTGTTCTTAAAGTATTCCTTTTCTTTTTGCAGTCAAGAGAAAATAAAGCCAGTTTCTCTGATTGAAATACAGATGTTGAATCTAGCATTTGGTTTAATGCCAAAAAAACAAACGAAGCAGGTTAAACTGTTGTTGCTTAGGTAAAAATAGAAAGCTACAGTTGGAAGAAGAGAAGTGACTCAGTTAAGCAGTATGGTGATGGCAAAATAGGATGTGAGCCAAAACACAGGAAGCAAGATGGGAACACCCAGATCAGTTTAACAGTCTGTATTTTACAGTCTCAGAGCAGTAGTTGCGGAGATTACTGCAGGAAATATAAGTTTTAAATGAATTTAACTGCATTTTATTTCTGTGCTTATTAAGCTGTTTGAACCTAAATATGTTTTTAGTAAAATGTGAATTCTATGTTTGCGTTTTCCCAGCCTGATTTTAAGGCCAGTCTCTTTTGAGTAACTTTATGGTAAAGCTGCCTGGAGGTTAGCTCTAGGAGCTGTGAGAGGTGTCCAGCAGAAATGTGTGGTAGATAGGCACCACTTGTACCAGGGGAGTTACTGCAGCACTACAGTCTGGAGTGAAACTGTTGGCTCTTATTGGTAGTGATTTTTATTGCTCTGAAGTAACTTCATCAGCTGACATGTAGCTGTGTCTTGGTTTTTAAAAAATCCTCTGTTATAAGGTGGTGTGCTTTGCTTTGTTTTTCTAATGATAAAACTGGCATAACAACAAAAAAGCAGGTGAATTTCTTTCTATTCTCCTGCACAAAACTAAGTAGATGCAGCTATTTTGTGTACCTTACACTCTGTTTTCTTTGTATAGCAGGTATGTATTGCTCCTAATGTAAAGTTCCTATGCTGTCCTTTCCTACCTACATCTGAACTGCTTTGATAATTAGGTAATGATTCAGTTTGGTTACCTGGAAAAAGTAAGGAGACAGCAAGAGTAAGATGAGCCACATTCCTCATGTTTTCATAGGGGCTGTCCTAGAGCTCAAGCAGCTTGAGCCCTAAGTATCTAAGACAGGAATTGGGGCAGGGGGAGGGAGAAACGGGAGTGAGGGGGAAAAAACCATCTGTATAGGGGTATTTCTAAGATAAGGTAACCAGTTCATTGCATTTGCTTCAATTGAAGTAAACTTCTCTCCTAGCTTGTTTCTTGAAGCAGGTAGACCAGCTCATGACTTTAACTCGATAGCTTAAATTAATACTTAAATTTTTAATTTTGCAAGGCTCTAAAGACATGTGACTTCATATATAATTACAGGTTTGCAATACACAGACATGACTGCATTGAGAGAATCATGAATTTGGGGGGTTCAAGGCTAACTTTCTTTTGAAGTGAAGTACAACATGGAATTAGCTAAACAAAGCATCCGTAGGTGTTTCTAATTCCAGAAGAGAAGCTGTTAGTCAAATGTTTACATCGTGTTTAATTTCCTTTACAGTAGTTTCTTGAATCCCAGCTTTACTCTTAAAATGTTGAACTACCTTTAACCTATTTCTTGGAGTAGCAAGATTATAAAACTTACTCAGAGTTGACTGTTTTGGGGGAAGGGCCAGTTTTTACTATAATTTTTTAAATACAGATAATTGCCTTTGCTAGGAGCTGTGATGGGTTCTGAATGCTGACAGTGCAGCTGCTTTTTCTCCTGTGTGCTTGCCTCTTCTGCCACAGGACTCTTAGGCTGAAGTATCTCCTTACAGTTTGCCAGTACTAAAAGTAGGAGGAATAAGCTCCAAGTACTTAAGCAATATTTTTCATCTTTCAAAAAAAATTGTAGCACGTGAAGGAAGCAGAGAGCAGAGGTGGGCAACCGTGCCATGGTGCCTGCTGGACAGCAAGGGTAGGGCAGGAACAGGGCTTGGGTCAGCTGGGATTCCAAACTGCCTACACTGTGCTCTCTGGGTTTTGTTTAGTATTTTGATTAATGGGTTTCAATTCAAAAGTCAAATAGAAGTCAAATGAAATCAGTGGCCTTCAGAATCCATTATGGATGCCTAAAGGTTTTCCAGGGAAGGTCTGGGTTGTTACAGAGCATATTTAAAGGCAATTATTAGTTGCTTTGTAGACTCACTAAGAAAGTAGCCCTCCAAATCAGTGAAGGTCAGGACTAATGAATACCTCAAGCTGAACAGATTTGTCTTTCTTTGAAGAAAGGCACTTTACCAAAATGAGCCATTCTCCTGAGAAGAGCAAACTTGATATTTGTGGTGTCCAGTGCAGTATGAAAGGTACTAGGACAATAAAATAAGTATAGACTAAGAATTATGACAGTTATAACACTGTCTGGTTTTAACAGGAGGAAGGCACAGGGCACGAGGAGCTCTGCTGGAGCATGTACTGCCATGCTGTCCCAGGGCAGGACAGGATGGCAGCTTGCAGATGTGTGTTCTGGTGGCCACTGAAGCACAACAGGTTACGTGATATCAAATGTGTTTGTTTCCTATGTAAGCCTAGCAAATAGATTAAATGCTCTTCACTAATATACATATTTCAGGAAAACATTTTCTGTAATTATGGAAAATGCTATGAAGGGAAGGAAGTTGTTGGAAAAGGAGTCAGCGGGGCACAACCAGATTAGCTGAAGTTTTGGGAGAGTTAAGTGGATTTTAGACTCGCTAGCAGCACATACCTAACTTCTGTAGATGTTTTAGGAAGTGAAGCAATTTAACTTTGAGGTGGTTTTGAGTTCTTGTTCTTTATTCCACTGCTCCAGTGACTGTGCACATGTGTAGTAGATGGGAGAGGACAAGGAGTTGAAGACCCCCTGTATGACATCTGTGGTTAAATGAGCTTTATTTGTCCAGAAGATGTAGAAAATCATTCTTTGTTGAGGTTGGTGTGTGCAGGAAACAAAGGAAGACAAAATGGTATGCCTCCAGCTTTCAGTTCCTCCAGTATTGTATGTTTTGGTTTATGTGTAGTGGCTTCAGTCTGCACTTACATTTTTATCTTTTTTTCTTCTAAGAGTAGTCTGGTATCTGCTACTGTCTCTTGTGACTACCTGGTCAATAAACTTTAGTCTTAATGTATTGATTAAAGGGGTGTAGTGCACTGTTACTCTAATTCCTACATATTTGTGTCAACTAACTGGATTTTTTTGCTATTTTAAGGGGAATAAACCCCAGACACCGCTGGGATGTGTATTTTATGCTATACACTTGCATGTTGCATTGCTAGAGATGAAGCAGAATAATAACCATATAGTGAGATTATAGGATTGAGGTTATTCTATGCACAATGTATGATGTGTGTCATAAACAGGGCTGAGTCATACACAAAAGCAAACAATTACAGCACACACACAGTAAGACTTTTTTTAACTAAACACTGAGTTTGCTGTTTTTATAAATGTCTTTCCACCCTTGTCCTCAGTTACATCAACTTGCATCATCTGTGCCTGTTGTATAGGAACAATTACAAGGCTTCTCAATGTTAAGGGATTTTCCATTATGAAAACTCTTAGAAGTTGCTAAATGATATGGAAATCTAGCAGAGCTAAAATAGATCAGTATGCCTCATGAACTTTATAGATAAACATATTTCTCAATAGCCATTACTGTTTGTGCTGCTTTTTTTTGTTGTTCAAGTCCAGATCAAATACCTGGTTCATTACCGACATAATTTGTGTTGGCCATGTCTTTATAATGCTGTTATGAAAAGAGTAGCATTTCTTAGTTCAGTACTTGCTGTTTGTTGTCCTTTAAGGAGATGCAGTTTTTATTTTGAAACAATGTGTTTTTGTAACTGCAGCCAATGCAAATATGTGTCTCTAGCTAGCTGGGTCTCCTTTTCCATCCACAAGGCAAGAAGCTGGTTGCTTCTGAAATAATAGGTCTGAAACAGGAACAGAGGGTAGTGCTTGCAAGTTGAACTTAAAAGTTTTTCCTGTTTATATAAAGTAATACTGTGTATGTATTCTGAATCTTGAGTAAAGAGTGTTTCAGATTTTCTTACCTTACTTTATTCACTAGATCTTGCTTATTTACTAGATTCACTGTATCTTGCATTTGAACATGCTTAAACTGTTTGTGGCTCATGTCAATTTGTGATACGTGCCTCTGAAGACACTGAGCATTTAAAGTATACATTGTAAGGGTTGGTATTGGATTTGTTTAATGCAAAAGGGGCTGAGCTCTTTACCTGAATCTAACCAGCTCAGCAAAAGCACTCAGGCCATACAATTGTCTATTCATTTGTGTCAAGTCCAGAAGCTTGGATTCTTTTTAAAAAAAGAAAGCCAAAGAATAGAAGAGCTACTGTTACACATGGTAAGCTACTAATCTTAATTAAAGGATTGTTACTTATCCTTTAAAATTCTCTAATTTTTAGGTATAACATCTTACAGTGCACGTTTCTGATACAGCAGGAAGGTGTTTGAGATGAGGATTTGTCTGCTAAGCATGTGCAAATCTTGATCAAGCTTTTTTTTTTTTGTTAAACCATAGATACTTTTACGTATTTGAACTAAACAACATTCCTCCTTCACATTTACTTAAGGATGAATTTCCATTCTGTTTAGTCTGCTATGCATGAGGCAGTTCTTGTTTAAATTATTGTCACTCCTGTGCTGAACACTCTCTAGATTTTTGAACTTCTATGTTGGTCTGTGTAGGAAAAACACTCCAGTAGTGATCCTTCTTGCTGCGGCTTTCTTAACGTTACCAGGGCCTTTGGACATACAAAGATGAGCAAGCTGCTTGTGTTAGCAGTAAGATCACAGAATCACAGAATATTAGGAGTTGGGAGGGACCTCGAAAGATCATCTAGTCCAACCCATCTGCCGCATCAGGATTCCCTAGACCAGGTCACACAGAAGCTGATGAGGCCGCATCTGGAATATTGTGTCCAGTTCTGGGCCCCTCAGTTTAAGAAGGATAGGGAACTGCTGGAAAGAGTCCAGCGCAGAGCCACAAAGATGATGAAGGGGCTGGAACATCTTCCTTATGAGGAAAGGTTGAGGGAGCTAGGTCTCTTTAGCTTGGAGAAGAGGAGGCTAAGGGGTGACCTTATCTATGCTTTTAAATATGTGAAGGGTGTGTGTCAGGAGGATGGGGTCAGGCTGTTCTCAGTGAAGCCCAGTGACAGGACAAGAGGCAATGGCTGGAAGCTGAAGCATAGGAGATTCTGTGTGAATGCACGTAGAAATGTTTTCCCAGTTCAGGTGCCAGAGCACTGGTACAGACTGCCCAGAGAGGTTGTGGAGTCTCCTTCTCTGGAGATATTCAAAACAGTTATTTTTGTTGTCAGCTGTAATACCCAAATCCTTTTCAGAGTCTTTCCAAATCCCATTTCCTTGTCCCTAAGTATGACTTGCCTATTGTTCACCTGACTTTCAGCAGGAAAAAATAATAAAATTGCAGGTACCTAGTTTTGTAGGTGACTCATATCACTACTTAAGTGTCTTGTCCTCTCTGTGTTATTTACCACTCCTTTAATCTTTCATACACCCTTTATTAGTCATTTTCTGCCATCCATCAGATGAATGACCATTTTAACTCGTGCCAGATGATTTAATGTATCATTCACGTGCCATATGGGGTCCTCCAGGGTAATTAATCTATCCTCTGGCTTTTCTGCCTGAGGGCAAGCGATGGCCAGATGTGTTCTAGCCAGCGCCCTGTTCTTCTAGGGCCTGTGGTCCCTTTCTGCTCAGGCTGCTCCCCAGGGCTGGCACGGGTGGCTGTTCCAGAAGGGCCACTTCCCTGCTCCTTCCCAGAGGATGGAGCCACAGGAATTGTGCTGGTTGTGGCAGTCCAACAACTGCCACCTTTACCTAGATGTGTGAATGCAGATGTGGCGCGTACAGTGCAGGTCAGGAGTGCCATACCACTGACCATGTGTGCCATGGATGGATGTTGGTGCACAGTGGGAAGAGGGTCTTGGTTGTAGCCTGTCCCTGCCACCCAAATCAGCAACATCAGTGCATCCCTTTAAAAAGGGAGCAAAAAAAGAGTCAGTAAACTTGAGGGCTGCTATGCAAAAGCTAAGTTCCCTGACAGTAGGTTGTCTTCTCTGATTTACTTTATGTAGATCCCTCAAAATAGGCTGTATGCCCTGAGCTCCATGGAATGCAAGCCTGGGCTAGGCAAATATGTAAATGCAAAAGCTACCTTTACATGCTTCAGAATTTGCATATGCAGGTAATTGCAGATTTAATTGGAGCTTTTGTTTCACTCATCCATTCTGGTGTGAATTCCTCAAGTCTGTCTTGCCAAATACTGTGCTATTAGGGAATTAAGACACAAAAGGCATCTCGATTCTTTCTCTCTTCCACCTTCTTCCCCCCCACAAGTGGAAAGATATTTTATACATGGCAATCAAAACATGAATAGCAATTAACTCTGTCCCTGTGGCAGTTTTGTTTGGATGGAAAACAGGACATTCAACCTGAAATGGTGAAGTTATGTATTGTTTTCTCCCTAAAGCATGAAAATAAAGGTAAAGAATTGCTGGTAGCCTTTTCCACCACCTGCTTTTCTTTGCTACTCTTAAAATAGACTTTGAAGTGCAATTATTTTCGCTTTTTCAGAAAGCAGATTCTTCTGTAGCCTTTTCAGTAAGTAAATCGTTTTGAAACTCAAGTGTTTCCAAGCAGAGTGGGGAATAACACGATAGGCTTGTACGTCAACCCCTTTAAATGATGTGTGACATCCTCATGATGAGGGAGGAGGAGGAGAAGGGTGCTCTACAAAACACCATAAAGTCAGGGGACTGGTGCATCCTCCTTCTGCAGGAATTGAGTGTGCCAGGGTGATTCATGAAGAGCAATGCTGGCTGCTGCTTCTTCTGTGGAGACTTGCTGAGTTTGAATTCTTCGCACAAGCTTAGGCTGCCCGTGGTACAAAACAATGAATACTCTCTGTTCTTTGGGAACCTTTCCTATGTGTTAGTGGTAACTAAAAATGGACCTTGCAAGTAAGCCTTGCTCTCGGCAGAAGGGATTTGCAATAGAAATCTTAAAGAACATTGTGGCCCACTTTCTAATAGAAGTAAATCTTGATTTTTTTTTTTTCTTACTCAATTTTTAATGTATTTTATGATGTATTTTGGCTTCTCTTTCTATCTGTCACATGATACTAACAATGACAAGTCATAGTTCTCTAGAGCTCAGGAAACTTTTCTTCTAGAGAAGCTGTGATCCAGCTGTGGTTCACAACACAAATGTTGTTTCTCAGCACCTCTGAAATCTGGTGCAGTGACCAGTTACTACATTAAACTTTCTTTAGAGTATTTCTAATTTTGTCTGCTTCTAATGATAACATTGTGAGATGAGGATAGTTGTTTTCTGGTGGTACAGTAAGTTGAGCCTTACGGGGAGTGCAGCTAGTCTGTTATAAAGATCTATTTTCCATAGCTCTTGTTTTGAGTGTAAATTGAAACAAACTGGGGGGTCAACTGACAGCTGAAAGTTTGTCATACAGCACATGTCATTTTTTGGTTTTTTTGAAATGACAGACACTTTGGATGAATACTTTGAGTATGAAGCTGAGGAGTTCCTGGTCTCCTTGGCCTTGCTGATCACTGAAGGTCGAACACCTGAGTATTCAGTCAAGGGCAGAACAGAGGGCTTTCATTGCCCACCAGCACAATCAAGTCAGCCACCAACAAATAAGCATGAATGCAGCGACAAACTGGCTCAGGTATGATGGTACCCATTTCATTTTAGATGGTGTGGTGTGCATCCTTGATACAATGATTAAGTCAGCTTGAGAACCCCAGGGCAGATTCAGAGTTAAGCATGAATAACAATTGCTTTCTGTCAGTCCAACGTTGAAGTATGTAATTCAGTATCATACTAATAATAGATCTGTCCTTAAAATGAAAGATCATTAAGCCTTTTATCCTTGAACATGAAATTCTGCATGACTACCTGAATGCAGTACCTATTTGAGTCTTTATTATGCAAATGGAGAGTGCTATTCTTAGCATTCTTGGTCTGGGTTTGGGGTTGGTTGTGGGTTTGGTTTTTTTTTTTTTTTTGAGAAAGTGTAGGCTGAGTTGCCTAACTTTTTGCTTTTCCAGGTATTCTTGAAAAGTTAGCGATCAAAAAAACACAAGCACATCAGATCTAGCTAGTCTGGGAGTAAGGTTGGAGCATCCCATCTCTTAAGTGAAAGTTCCTAAGTACTGTGTGAATAGATTTGAAGTTTTTCATGCAGAAATTAGTCCTCTCCAAGACACAGAATTTATAGAGTTACTACTTGAGTGTGTCTGTCCAAGAGGATGACTTGTGGAGAGAGAAGCACAAGGTAGTAAAATATAGTCGTTGGGGAAATGTATTTTTGAACTCTCTTAATTTTCTGCAGAAGTTGCTCAGATGGCAAGCATAAAGGATTTATTAATTATTTTTCATTTAATAGCTCTGGAATTTTGTCTCTGATTTGGTGAAATCTAGTTTACAGAATTTGACCCGTAGCCTTTTCCAGTACTTTGGAACATGTTTTTAAAGTAGATAGAAATCTGGCTAGTATTTGTATGGCTTGTGTATGTTAACTTTTTTTCTCTCCCTCAGTGTCGTCAAGCCAGGCGAACCAGATCTGAGGTTATGCTACTGTGGAAGAACAATATTCCAATCATGGTAGAAGTGATGCTACTTCCAGACTGTTGCTATAGTGATGAAGGGCCCACCACTGAGGGGAATGATTTAAATGATCCTGCAATCAAACAAGATGCGTTGCTGTTAGAAAGGTGGATTTTGGAGCCAGTTCCTCGACAGTAAGTTGGATATTAGGATTAGCTAGGTAGATAGTTGTAAGAGTCTTGTCATAGTAAAGTCCTTAAAGTAATTAGTTAGTGGTTTTGAACTGGGCCTTTGCTATGAGGACTGATCTAAGAAAACCATTTACCAGTGACATTTAGGCATCTTTTCATCTTAGTCTTCCTGTACTCGTGCTTTCTGCAGTGCACATTGTGCATTGCAGAGTCTGAAATGCTCCTAGCTGAAAATGGCCATTGTTATACGTGATTTGTTATGTTAAATTGCATAAATTATTATGTGGATAAAATGAAATCAGACTCTGTAATCCTCAAAAAGTTTGAGGAGTTTCATCGTTTTGCTTGATGCAGCTGTGTTTTATTTTCAGAGCAAAGATCTGAAAATGTGCTAGTCCTAATAGTTCTCTGTGTATATTCTCACCAACATCCCTGTGTTTCTCTTAATATGTTTTAGGAGTGGAGATCGATTTATTGAAGAGAAGACCCTTTTGCTGGCTGTTCGCTCTTTTGTTTTCTTCTCTCAGCTCAGCGCGTGGCTGAGTGTTTCACATGGTGCTGTTCCCCGAAACATTCTGTACAGGTACGTCAGGGCTGGAAAAAACCTCGTTTGCCCTTTGCAGGTTGTTGCAACTTTTCTTAAAACCATTCATCCCTCCTGTTTTCCTGTTTGTTTTCAGAAGGTGCCACATTGCTGGCCCCGTTGTTTAGTGGTTGTATAGGATTTGTGTGTGTTGCAAAGTACAGCAGCTGCTGGTGTCTCTAGTGCTTTTTCTTAGACTTTTGAGTTATGAAGTAGATAATTAAGGACTCTTCATTTCAACATTTCTGTAAATGCCCTTTTGTATTGTTTAAGGGTGAGTGCTGCAGACGTGGACTTGCAATGGACATTCTCCCAGACACCAACCGAACATGTCTTTCCTGTACCTAATGTTTCTCACAATGTGGCCTTGAGAGTTAGCGTCCAGTCCTTGCCCAGACAATCAAACTACCCAGTTTTGACATGTAGTATTCACACCAACCTTAGCTATTATGAAAAGCGAATGCAAGAGCGTAAGTTACATCAGCACAGTGATTCCAGTGTGGCACAGCAATGCAGTACCTCCAGTCCACAGCGCTTCTGTGGAAAACAGACATGGACAGTGACACCTGAAGGTTTACTTAATGGAAAAAAGACACCTGAATTTACTACATCTATCAGAAATTTAAAACTTTATCCATCTGCTGGACTTGGATCTGGGGCATCGCAGTCTAAAGTTCAGTGCTATAATGCTACAGCAGACAATAAGACACAATCTCATGAAACACCTGTCAGAACTTTAAAATCCTTTTCTCTAGTTGATTCCCGTGTTTCAAACAGTCATTGCTCTCATCAGTCCACAGGAGAAAGCAATCCTTTGATAGGCTCTTTACTTCAAGAGCGACAAGAAGTCATCGCAAGGATTGCTCAGCATTTGATTCACTGTGATCCAGCTACTTCACCAGTTGTTGCTGGATGTCCATTCAACATACATGAAAACAACTCAGCTATGCCAAAAGCTTTTCGGAGTACTTACGAAGATGAAAACTTGCTAAGAAAAGGCAAGGAAACTTCCCCTGTATCCATTGCCAGCTTAGACAGCGCAATACAAGATAACGGTGGTGAAGGTAAAAGTAGAGCAAAACCAGAAATCACAGTACTCAACACCCGTGTTCCAGTGAACCACTGTGGCCGGCTGTCGGCAGGAGAGAGTAATCCCCTGATCGATTCTCTGCTCCAGGAGCGGCAGGAGGTGATAGCGAGGATTGCCCAACACTTGATTCATTGCGACCCAGCTACTTCTCATGTTACTGGGCGTCCATTCAAAGTGCATGAGACTAGCCCAGTTACTTCGAAAATTTTCCGAAGTACTTATGAAGATGAAAATTTGCTGAAGAAAGGCAAAGAGCCATCATCTCTGTCTTTTGCTAAATCCAGTTTTTCTTTGTTAGAAGACATCAATAAATCGAGGACAAAGACACCTGATACTCCTATCAGTCCTTCTCGGTTTGATGGAGAATTGAAGTCTTCTCTGAAACTCCAAGGAAGAAGAAGATTGGCTTTAGCAAAACCCAGTGAAGCTGTCCAAAATGCATTTCATCAGACTTCAAATAAATCTTCCCATGCAGCATTTACTAACATTCACACATCATCATCATCATGTATTAAAGAAAAAAAATCTGAATTGACTGATAAATTAGAAACGATACATTCTGGTTATGCACAGAGAGACCAGATAACACATAGACTTAAAGAGTATTCAAATTTCAGCACCATTGATGAACAGACTTGCACAAATAAACTTAAAGAAAGAACAGTGGTTAGTGAGAACAGTGGCACAGACAGTTTTAACAGTTTACAGATAGATAAATGCAGAATACGTGAAGGTACAAAAAAAGCAACTGTGATGCAGGTAGCTGACTCTTTGCACAAAAATGAGCTCAAGTGTTTAGATAAAGATTCAAACCCCCCAAATATTTATGAGCAAAATACTCAGCTTATTAGTATTGAAAATTATTTAAATAAAGACCATGACAGTTTAAAAAACAAAACCAAACAAGATAAAACAAAAACTGCACATGATGAGAATGAAGATCCAATAGGCCTCGATTTACAAAGCACTTCTCTGAAGAAACCTACAGAAGATGGTGTAGTTAGATGTGAGCGGCTGAAGAACCCAGATATACAGGTAAATACATAGAGGAAAAGACCAATAGCAGCTCTTAATCAGATAGCTTGTACTCTGTATCTGTTAAGAACCAACATGAAGAGGGTTTTTAAGTCTGACTTCACAGGAAGCAGCATGTTACTGCTATTCTGGTCTGATGTAATGCTTGTCTGGTAGTGCCTCCTCCATAACTTTTTCAGATATGTTTAACATTGTCTTATTCTGCTCATAGTGATAGTGTTATGAAGGACAGTTTCCACAAGTGATTAGCCATACTGTCTTTTTGTAAATATAGGAGTGTCTGAATATGGTGTGTCATCTTTAATGGTCAGTCTGTGTTAATGTAGACTGAGGCAAGGGGAATTTATTCTGAATATTTCCTACTATGCTAGTGTGATGCAGATCCACCTAGTTCAGAAGTCGTCTCTGTTATATCAAGCAGAGTCTGACCATGGTAGATCACTGAAGTATCCCACTGATACCCTGAGTAACTTTGTTTTGCTGACAGAAAGCACCATCTCTAAAACACACAAATACATGGCGGAAACATAATTTTCGATCCTTGGATGGAACTTCAACCAAGGCCTTTCATCCCAGAACTGGATTGCCTCTGCTTTCAAGTCCTGTAAGTTATTGTTGACATTGTAACTTGAAATTGTATTTTGTTCTTCTGCTACCCATGTACGATAGAAAATCTCACGGATTACCCAGGTGAAGAGTGTGTTTACTTTGTATCAAGAGAGAGGAAAATTTGAGAGTTAACACTTAAATGAAGTTGAACAGTAATTCTGCAAAAGAAAATACTAAAGAGGTAGTATTTGAGATCTTATAAAGATTAACAAAAGGTGGCAGAAAATTCTATGACAAAAAAAATTGCTTCAGTGCTATTTTAGAGCACAAAAGAAAGCATTTTGAAGATTAGTGCTTTAAGTGTAAGCTAACATATTTTGTCGTTTAAGAATTTCTGTGTGAGTTATTAATACCTCATTGCCTGTTATTCCAAAGCTTTTGTTTCTGTGACCAGTTTGTATCATATATTCTTCAACACTAAGAGATGTCATTGGATGACTAAGTGAGACCAAGCAGCTGAGATAAGACAAAGGCATTGGGGAAGTGTTACAGTTCTTGGTAGGTTGTTAGGAGTTTTAAAGAAAAATGCAGTCCCAATTAAAAGCACTGCGTTAGCAGTGTTCTGTAATCAACACATGATGCCTCTAATTCTTCAGTGCTTGTAATGGCTGTCATATTTTCAGGGAACTTGGATGAAAATTGTTACAGCCTGTTTATTAGTAATGTTCTGTACTGTTCCAAAGAGACCCCAGACTCTTGAATCGGTCTTTATTTAAGTAATTCCTGTTAATCAGAATTTACAGTCTTGTCATTAATAATTTTAGATTTTTTTTCACCAAGTTTAGCATGTATAGGAATTACTCTCTTCCACTTTATGATTTTGTAATGTCATGAGAATTCTTGGCAACCTTGTGCTTACTTGGCAAAATCATTCTTACTAGAGGTATAGTTTTCAAATTAGCATCTTCTTTCCCTCTTGAGGTTCCTCAAAGGAAAACACAGTCTGGGTGCTTTGATCTGGATTCATCTCTTCTGCAGTTGAAATGTCTGTCTGCAAGAAGGTATGTTTGATTTACCAGAAACATTAAGAATTTTTTGGGGAGAAATAACGTATGCAACAGCAAAGCATGTTAGCAAAGACAAAAAAAATGGGTGCCTCTCAAAAGAATTTTTATATTGAAATAAAGCTTGGCCACAGAGTTGCCCCAGGGATCTCCCAAGTTAGCATAGCTCTGGAACATAGCCATGGTATGAGAGCTGCTGCAGCGATGAACGCTGTCCCATTCAGAGGTAGGTATGCTGTGAGATTGATACACTTGAATTTGCAAACAGAAAAAGAGAGCAATTTTGATTCTTCCTCAAACCAGTGTTATTTTGGGGGTTTTTTTTGTTCTTAGTGTTGAGCAGGTAAACATTTTGCCTTAACTTGTTCAGAGAACTTAACATTTAAAAGGGACCAACCGTGACCTTCTGTACATGAATATGTGTAACATAAGCAGCATTTAGTGTGGTAGTTTGATGTTGGTTACATCAGGATATAATACAAAAGTATCTCCATACAAGAGAAAATAATCTGACACTTTGGTTTGGGCTAACAGAGTTAATGAACGACCTAAACTTTTATATCCCTTGTAATGTAAAACTTCAGTTTTACATTTACTACAAAACTGCATTTACTTTCTTCAGTTAACTAGAAAATCTTTTTCTAAAGTATGAACAGGGAATGTTCAACTGTTACTTCTTTAGGACAACATTTTGTAATGCAGTAACTAAATGATTCTAGAGCTGTCTGTAGCCAGAAGACAAAAGCAAACGTTTATCCTTTCTGCCTTTTTTTTTTTTTTTTTAATAGCCCTCAACAATGTATAAATGGAGACAGTGATCCAGAAAGCCATGGGAAACCATTTCTGAGTTCTAGTGCTCCTCCAGTAACAAGTCTTAGCCTTCTGGGAAACTTCGAGGTATTACATATTCTCTAGGATTCTTGTGGTATTTTTAGTATTCTTCTGTACTGCTTTTAAAAGTGTATTACTATGAGTAATTCTGACCTGATTACAATGTAAAAGTTCATCATTAAGTTGAATAAAATTTGTTTTAATTTCCATCTGTAAAGGCATATATTGCATTGCCTCAGACTCAAATAGAATGACTAGCTTATAACTTTCATTTCCCATGGTCAAGTCAGAAGATGTTCTGTTGACTTATATGAGATTTAACAACCTGCAATTGTTCATGTTTATAAATGTATATATTTAGAAAAAAGGATTTACAT
Organism: Galbula dea; assembly: GCA_013399015.1. Lineage (NCBI taxonomy): Eukaryota > Metazoa > Chordata > Aves > Piciformes > Galbulidae > Galbula > Galbula dea. Next base: position 731,357 of record VWZX01010570.1, on the reverse strand, counting down.
TTTCTCTCTTAAAGTCTGCATAATATGTCACAAAGGCTGTAGTAAACAGCGTATCTGAAGTGTAGCCTTCAGCTTTTCACTTCATGTAGCATGTCAGATTATCAACAACTAATAGCTGGTGCATTAGAAGAGTTGTATTGTGTTCCATATTTGTGAAATACAGTGTGAATGGGTTGAGTAAAGTCACAGATTTTAGATTTACTTTTTTTTCAGATAGTATGTATCAAGGAAATTGATGCATAGATCCTGCTGCAATAAAATACTCTGTGGGCTTTTGCACTAGTTTCAGTGGGATGAAGGCTGGATTTGGATGATGTTTTCTATGTATGTAACCGCTATCATCTTGCTGAATGTTGCACTGTTCATCATAAATTTTGCCTCAGTGTTGATTTTTGGCAGGTCATCTTATGAAAGACCCAAGTTCTTACATAAACTGTTTTCCTTGTTTGCTGCTTAGTTTTGCTTTCTTTTATTCGAGGTGTTCCCAGCCTAAGATGTATATATTTTGTTTTTCAGGAATCTGTCCTGAATTTTCGCTTGGACCCTCTTGGAGTTGTGGAGGGTTTCACAGCAGAAGTGGGAGCAAGTGGAGTCTTTTGTCCCACACACATGACTCTGCCAGTTGAAGTGTCATTCTACAGCGTTTCAGATGATAATGCACCCTCTCCTTACATGGTAAGTGTATGGTTGGATTTATTTTAAATAAGATCTGATAGGTAGAAGTGAAGAACAAGAGCTTGGTGAGTAGAGGGTTAAGGAAGTGGGGATTTGCAGGGACCTGAGTTATTTTTGGCTGCTTATGATGGGAGTTCTTCTGTTCCTTTCCCTAACTAGTGCGTTTCCTCCCATTGCTGTGCCCCATCATGCAACTGCTCTCATCTTGGAATACTGAACATACTTGTCTCCCTTCACACTGGAGTGATCAACCCCCACCATCTCTTTTTATCCGTCTAACTTAAAATAGGCCGTGAGGCAATAGCTGGACTTAACAGGATCCATTTTGTTGTCCCAACAAGCAGCTGCCCTGGGCAACTAAACCACTCTGCCAGCAAGTGGCTTAGGTGCAGGCCAAGGTACAATTGCTGATGGAGACCTTAGACTCATAAGTTGTTCAGCCCTTTCTTTTAAAGCAAATGTTGTGTGAGCTAGCGTGATGCTTGACACTCTTGCAAGCTGCATGGTTTGCTCAGACACATTGTTTGTGTTCTCCATATCTGTGTGCTAATTCTGTTCTTCTTTTCTACAATGAGAGCATGGGGTTTGGATGTCTAAAGTGGTTCCTTGTGAAAAACAGGAGATGTCTTGTATGCTAGCATTAAATCAGAGAGCTAGATTTGTTCTGAATGCCTGTTAAGGAACCTCTGTGTTACCTGAGTGACAGATCTGAATTTTAGAGGTTTTCATAAATGTATGTTTGTCTAAAATATGGTAAATAGTCTGTTTAAACACGGAAGTAAAGCATTAAACATCTGATTGTCTCAGTACTTACATTTTAAATTCATAGCACTTGTATTCTGACTTTCTGTTTTTAAAAGTATTCCAAAAATGAAAAGGCTTTGGAAGTTAAGCTTGGGTAGTAGAGTTTAAACTTGTACATGTCTTTTCTTAACCACTGTAAAGAACTATCTATTGTTTTGCTTTCATCTTTCTAGATTATTTCACCTGATTTTCAAAGACATGAGGGGATTCTGATGTTCCTCAAATGGTTAAAGTAGCATTGCTCGTTTTCCTAGCTGGGTTTCATGGTTTCAGGCTTTTCCACATGCTCTAAACATGCTATTATGGCCCAGTCTCCCAGGATTAATACATTTGTATAGTGCCTCCATCATCAGAAACATTGTTTCTGTTTGTAGAAGGTAGTTTCTCTGATGTTTTTGTTGTTTGTTTGGGTTTTTTTGTTAAGGCTGATGCAGTGAGGTGCAGCAGCTGTGCACTGCAGGCTAATCAAACCTGTGCTTTTGGGCAGTACCCAAAGGGTGGCCTCAGCACCGTTACAGTGCTCTGTGGGACACTTGGGTGTTCTGTAGATCACATCTGCTTTCGTCTGAGCCGTCATCGTTGATGAAGTTTGGATTAGAGCTGAACGTTAAGTGCATCTGCCGCCTTTGAAAAACAGAAACTAGTTCTGTGAGTTTAGGAGTAGTATTGGTGCAATTGTAGCTGATATAAAAATGGAAAGGAGGAGACAAATCTTCCATTTTAACTGACCAACCATTTTGAAAGAAAAGCTCTAGTTCACCAGAACTCCCTGGCCGTTAGTTTGAAGATATGGAAACTTGGATGTTGTTTCAGAAGGAGACCGTACCCCTTATTCCACAGATTTTCATAACTGGCCAAAGTATCCATGAGTGCCCTACTGTTGATTTTTAGCTGCATCTTACATGCATTTCTTTCTCTACTTTTATTTTTTATACATTACATGTTGTTTTTTGAATAAATACAATTACATGAATAGGACATTAGGATTTGTTTGTATTTGTCCCTATGAACTAAATGTGTCTTCTTTCTTTTCCTAGGGTGTAATTACTTTAGAGTCCCTTGGTAAAAGGGGTTATCGGGTACCGCCTTCAGGAACAATACAAGTGGTACGTACTCAGCAGATACAGGGGCCTTGAAACCACTAATGTCAATAAATTCATGCAGAGGAGATGCGGTTATTGGAGATGAGCATGAAGCTAGCAGTGGAAATGTGCATCTCTGTAGGTACTGTAGTAATTCAAAGTAGAAATGTGTGTGTAATTCGTTTGACAAAAAAGACTCCCAACCTTTGAATGCATCTGTGCTGTAAAGAGGCTTAAAATCAGTTATTGAAGATTCAGAGCAGTTGAGAACACTGTGACTTTGAAGAAGAAATGTAGAAGTAATTAGGCCACAGTCCAAATTCTGAAATCTTTCCAAAGAGTTTAAGGTTCAATACTCAGTTGTGTCTAAATTTTACAACGTTTAACACCACCTATTTTTGTAATAAAATCAGAAAGTAAATCAGAGTCATCGCTTAGAACCAACAATCATAGAATCACAGAATCATCTGTGTTGGAAGGGACCTCCAGAGGTCTGCCACTTTCTTTTAAGCATCCAATCCAGGGTAACACATTGGTAACTTCAGGTTTCAAAGTGGAGCCACCACAGTGCTTCCTGTGAGCATATTGTGTTTTCTAAAGTGTACGCAAAAAGCTGACTGGAAAAATAAACAAAAATGGGGATGCAGATTAGCAAAGTAATAGTAGTCATAGGCTAGTGTTTCATTCAAATTAAGGTGTGCTTAGTATTATATTAAGAAATGGGAATTGCCAGTAGCTGAAGACTTAAAAACAGAAAAACTGCACAATGGTTTTACATAAACATTTCTGTATGGCACCAGAACAAAGTGCAAATGGGAATTGCCAGTAGCTGAAGACTTAAAAACAGAAAAACTGCACAATGGTTTTACATAAACATTTCTGTATGGCACCAGAACAAAGTGCATAGAGGATGGTGACTATTTTGGGAGGTGGAGTTTTTAGTTTTAAATGTCATCTCATCTGTCATGAGTGTTGTACTGAACTGTTTATCTTTTCAGACCTTATTTAACCCTAACAAAACTGTGGTGAAGATGTTTGTGGTGATCTACGACTTGAGAGAAATGCCAGCTAATCATCAAACATTCCTACGGCAAAGAACTTTTTCTGTTCCTGTGAAACGAGAAATCAAGAGAACTGTCAATAAAGAAAGTAGTCAACAGACTGAAGAAAGGCTACTACGCTACCTCATCCATCTGAGGTAAGCTCTTCAGAGTTTAAAAAATTCAACAAACCCAACAACACAAAAAAACAACCCCAAACCAAACAAAAAAACCCACAAAGAACAAGTACCTGCCAAAATTTATCTGCTGATTTCTTTCCCAGCCAGCCTGTGTGTGTACAGACTTACTTTAAAAAAAGATTGCTTTTAACTTGGCCTTTAAGCTAGACAGTAGAAAAATAAGAGCCAATAAGTAACTTGATTCTGCTTGGGAGAAACAGAGAAACAGTTCAAACATAAAGCCCTTTCTTGGCATTGAAGCGTTTTGTATGCCCTTCTAAAGTTTAATTATTGTCTTAGCAAGAGAGACTTAGTTCTGGCTGGATCAATTTGCTTTTTTTGAGCCTACAGGAAATAGTGAGTATGGATGTTACATGGGCAAAAGCCAAAACTAAGGATCAAGGTAGAGAAGGTGCCCAGTGTCCTATACACATGCCTCTTCACCACAATAGTTTGTAATGTGCAAAGTGTTCAGAGTTACTTCTAAGATTACAGTGTTTAGTGCTAAAAATATAAATACTTGGTTTTTGATGCACTATGGCTGATAATGCCTTTCACTTCATAAAATTCACACAGTCTTCCCTAAAAGATTTACAAAGTACTGTCTGAAACCAGATACTATGCTGCTACTCTCAGGATGTTCTGGACACTGCAGTTTGAAACAAAGGAGGAATGATGGGTACACTCTGTCCTCCTGCAGTTTGCAGACTTCTGCCTACATTATTGTAGTAAATAAACCACATAGGTGCAGACCCAGTGCTTTCATTGCAGCACTTGGAAACCTAATGGCAGCTGACATTCTGAAGTGAGCAAGCAGAACAAAATCAAGTCTCTTACACTTTTCTGTTAACTTGTTGTAGAATTACTTCTGGTACATGTTATTTTGCCATTAAATCCTGCAGACTTTTGAAACACAAGTTTTTGTGGAAGGCAGTGATTCCAGGCCAAGCTTTCCCATTGAAATGAAAGTTGACAGTCATAAAAAATGTGTGCTGGTTTACTGGAGTGTCAAAATAGCATCACGATGAGGCTATTCAACTCTTTTCTCATTCTGAATTTTAGTATGCATTGAAATTCATCCTTTCAGGGTACACTAACTTACCATGTCTATCTTAACTACCTTCTAACAATTTTCTTCTTGGGTCAAGTTCTAAAAAAGAGTGTGTAGGCCAAATAAAAAGCCCTTTTCACTTGTAATGTTGATTTAACTGATGCAGAAGAACTGGAGACAGATTTCAGCTGCAGAGGTGGGCAAAAATCTGTGGCCAACAGGATCTTGCATATAGGCATGAAGAGTAGTAGACTTGTGTCACCTTTCAGTTTCTGCTTTAATGTAGTTTGTACTTTGGTTGTGGACAGACCCAGTAATTATTCCTGTTTGAAAGCAAAACTGCTTTCTTCTTTGTCATCTTTTATAGCTAGAAGTCTTTCATGAGCTTCTTATTTCTGATACCTACTGAGAGACAGAAATGGACTCGTTCTGATGATTCAAGTTTTGAAATACCTGTACAATTTAGCTCAGCTTTCAGAGTTCTGGTAGGGACCAACTCATGCATTTGTAATATGTAATTGGGAATGCATCCATTTCTTGGCTGGAAAATCAAAGTGATACTTATGATGCTCAGCTGCTTACTTTGGAAAGTGAGTATCTGCAAAATATGCCAGAAGACTTTTGCTTCAGAGATGAACCCGAACAGTGGGTCCTTTCTTATAGTGGAAGAACTGCAAAACTCCTTGAAATATCACTGTACTTGATATTGATCTGTCTTGTGGTTTAATATACAGAGTACTTCAGATTTAACAAAAGACTTGGTTGTCAACCTAGTAGCCTTCTTTACTGAAGATGGATTTTGATTAGAAGAGCTTAAAAAGTCTTACTAGTGTATTAATTCACATTCACAGTTGGTTTTAGAATTCGGGGTTTTTTTTAAAGCAGCAGTGTTTCCTCAAACCCTTTTTACTGAAAACTTATGTACAAACCTAAAAAATTCAAACTATCAGATTTTGGTTTTTGTTTTTTTACTCAAGTTGACTTAGAACAACCCTTCAGTTTCAATTGCAGTAGTTGTTGAAAACATGCATTTTAAGCTTAAGTGTTGAAATTTTGCTCAAAAAAACCCAAATGAAGTCACCACCAGTTAGCTGCATTGTGGTGGCATCTGCTTGTGAGGCCTTAATCACAGTTGTCAGCACTCACATTATGAAAGCTTCTTTTCAAGTGGTAATTCAGCAAAAATGCTTGCATAGGTCTGGAACTCAACATTGGCCAGATTTTCTACAGCACTCTTTTAAAGTGTCAGATTTATTGTGTATGCAGTTTTGTGTGTTTGAGATACTATTCAATATGCCATTAAGCTTTATTCGTACCCACAGATACATCATCTATATTACTGAGATACAGAATTTAGCTTGCATGGACACCAGAGCTTTATTTGCTACACAAAAATCAAGAGTTGCACCTGCAGTTTAAGCTGTTTCTTGAAGATGCTTTGGGGATAATTTTGTTGTTTGGTTTTTGGTTTGGTTTGGTCTTTTTTTGTTACATGTGGAGCAATGATTTTTTGTGTTGTAATTAAGTTTACATGAGCACAGGAGCTGTGAGTCCAGCTCTGCTCATGCCTTGTTTTTGCTCAGTGTTGGGAGGGTGACAACCATCCATAGGTTTCTAGGTCACATTGTGGCACCCCTATAAAAGGCAGTTAATCAGTTAGCCTGCCCACAGCATTTTTCAGGTTTTTAAAGCTTGGTCAACAGACTTAGTTACTGACATATTGCCTCTTTTAATTGCATAGAGCACAATTGTTACTGCTTAACAGCTAAACAGAGGTTGCTAATGAAGGCTAGGTGGAAGGCGTGCTTGAAACTGGTTGTTAAAAGTAGTGATTTTGGTTTTAAAAAGTATTTTCCTAATGTGGTATGCAATACATTTATTGGTGGAAGCTGAAGATGCCTGCTATTACTGAGTTACTAGTTGCTTTTGGATCTTTCTGATCTCAGCATTTTGCCTGATCAATAACTTTGTATCCTTGTCCTCGCGATTTTACTCACAGGTTTTATAGATTGTGTTGTACAGACTTTTCCACTTGCAGAACCCATCCTGCTACACATATTTTTGTTATCATCCTGCTAGATCCAGTTTTGGCTTACTCTGTTCTCTGTGAATTTTGGTGACATGCAAAATGTATATGGGGTTTTGCGCTTCTATTTGTCATTTCTTCAGTAACATTTATCGCTTTCTTTCCTCTGCCAGACTTTCTAGCTCATCTGACATTTGTGTGTTTAAGCCTTTATTTGTCTATTGTTACTGTTCCTAGGACACCATATGTCAGGGCCTTTGTTGTGTTTTCCTTGATTCCTTTGCACAAGACCACTGGAGCCACCGCAGCTCTGGAGCTAGTCCCATGCATGCTGCTCCATCACCACCCCTCAAGGTTGTATGTAGTGGCTGTCTCTTGATTATTCAGGTGTATTTGCATGTTTCAAAATCTACATTTCTAAATCTCAATTACCAAAATAAATATTTCCCAAAGGAAAAAATGAAGCAGAGATGAGAAGAATCCCCTGAACTCTGTTGCTGTCTCTCACTCATTGTCCTTCATTCTCTGTGAAGTATCGTGCTCAGAAAAGCCACATTAGAGGGAAGCATTATTTACTGGACAAAGGGAGTTTTGCAAGATTCTCACTACCAGAAAATGTCAATCTTGAGAAATTTAAAAATAGGTCTTGCTAATTCTTTACTAATAGATCCAGATGTGAAGTGGGAACTGAGCTCTACTTCATGATGTTCCTTTGATAACTAGACATATCTATTCTATATTTATTAATTTCTCCTGCAAAAGATCTTTCAGTAAAAATTTTCATTTTGGAGTGTCTTTTGAGCTACATGTTGAATTAACTGTCTGTGGTGTTCAGTTTGTCCCTTGCCTTTTTCAGTCTTCCTTCTGGTGCTCTTCTCCAGAGTCCTAAGATAGAATCTTCTCCCTTTTACGGACCAGGTAAAGGGCTTTCACACTGACAGCACTGAGCAAATAAATAGTGATGGATGGGAGCCCTGTGGGAGCCAGTAGGAGCATTTTGCTGAACCCTGCCACATTTATGCCGTTGACAGCTGTATCTAGGAGAGCAGATTTTCCTTTGTATGGCTGTGGGGATGACTACAGGCTATTCTGCACCACTCATCTGAATTAAATGGTGGCACAGAATTCATTTGTACAACCTGCCTGCCCCAGACAATGAAACCTTGATGGATATTCTGTAACTGTGTGTTTCTCCTACCTCTCAGAATTTCAGTCTGATTATGGTTAGGTTTATTCTAGCCATACTACTTTTGCTTCAGTGGGGTCAATAAGTAAATGCTTATTAAAAATCTGTGCAGATTTTAGTACCTGTGGTAGTACAGTGTGCATTGCTCTCTCAGCACTTGTAATGGCATCATTATGTCACTACAACAGGAATAGCTTTTCTGTTTCTATTTCTATTGCAGTAGCAATAGCTTTTCTCCCTCACTGGGGCATAGTGACAGTGAGGTTAAGTTCTGCTGCCATCAGAAATGCTCCTTAGGCTCTCATGCCTTTCCTGGCTGAGGGAAGGAAATTAAGGAGTTCTGCCAAGGAAGACTACAGAATACAGTTCTCTGAAATGCAGATCTCGTCTCTTTATATAGAGTTGTTAAATCACAGGGAAAGTGGAACTGGCACATTCCTGGCAGGTGTGGAGGACCTGAATTAGGCTGTTTAGCTGCAGTGTAAAAGATAAATGAGCCCTGGAATTGGCTGCTGTTTACTTTGGTGGCTGGGCCACTGAACTGTAGTCTCTTTGAAATAGCTCCATGTTCTGTGCAAAAACCTTTTTTCCTGTCTGCCTGTACTTTTGCTTCTCGAGTTGGAGATAAAAGTGGTATAAAGCAGTAACAAACTTCTTGCTGGTATGTTCCTAAAGAGAGCACAGAAATCTGTATGATAGCTAGTGCTGAAATACATATTTGATATGTATCTGTGCCTTTGTTGATACTTGAACCTTGTCTTTTCTGTGTGCCAAGGCCATGCTTCGGGCATTTTCAGGAGTGCTCACTGAAGAGCACATTTTGCCTTTCAGATTGCAAATGTTAGGTTATTCTTTCTTTCATCTTAAATGACTAACTTTGTATGTTCAAATGGTTTTTTTGGCCTTAATCTCTTAAAGGAATGCATTTAACTTAATCATGTTTAATCCTTTGGTTTAGGTAATACAGATATTTTTATCTTTTCAGGTTCCAGAGTTCTAAATCTGGAAAGATCTACCTCCACAGAGATGTAAGGCTCCTCTTCTCCCGGAAATCCATGGAAGTTGATAGTGGCGCTGCATATGAACTGAAATCTTACACTGAATCTCCAACAAATCCTCAGTTTTCACCAAGATGCTAGCAAACAATGGCAAACTAAAGTGTTCATTTTACTGTTGATTATTCATTGCAAGCAAAGACTGGTAGAGGTGACAGTATAAAGTTAAGTCTGTACAGGAGTTAAACTAGCGCTGGAGACTCGGAGAGGTTCCTATGTGATCCTGGACCAGTTTTGAAAAGGTTTCTGGAATGAGCTTTGTGTATTCCAAGTAGACTGGAAGCATACTTAATCTTTTTGTACTGTTTAAAACCACTTCATTGGATGTGTTGCAATAGCAAATTCCCAAGTTAGTTTAGTGTTTACACTTTTTATTTTATTTTTCAGTTATTTAATATTTAATGTTTCATTTAATAATACTCAAGTGATGTTTGTCTTTAGTGTTCTAATGTAGCATAAATCCTATGTAAATCACGCTATGTATTTTTGGCATTAATATTGAAATCTGAAATATATACAGATGTCTTTAATCTGTGTGATGTTTTAAGTGATATTCATTTAAGTTATTGGAAATGGGGACAACAGGTGAATTTCCACAACATTTCATACTATGCAAGCATTATTAAGCTTTATTATTTTTTTTTAGTGGCACCCTTTTTTTTTCCTCCCACACAGATGTAACACTTGCAACCATAGTGCATGTTGGTAATTTACTTTCTCGTGCATTCAGGTCATAGTGGTTTGGTTCATATTTTGCTCTCTCAATTGCTTTCTTTCCTTAAGGGTCACTCTCATTTTGCTTTGTTACAAGTTTTTCTCACATAAAATTCCTTCTCTCCCCCATTTGATTTCTCAGATTGTGTTAAAGGATGTACTCTGCAAACAAATTAGTATTTATATCTTAAATATATGCAAAAGCTATGAAACTTGTACTGTTTATTTTTAGATAAGGAGGATCTTCATGTAATCCTAAATATTTTTAATAGGTCAATTCCATTTAGGCCACTAGGTGGCCATAAAAACGTTCACTAGAAATGCTACATTGGGCATGTAAATATTTTACAACATGTATATTCCTAAAACAAAACACAATGGGATGAACAGTTTATGCTAAATGTTAAACTGTGTAACTGAGAGAAATAAAGCTAGAAGCATTTCAGTATATTTGGGGCATATATTTAATGATGAAAATGAAGCTTTATGACATTTGCTGAGATCTCAGTGTTTCTCAACTCTCCTACCTTGGTTTATATGTTTTTCTGTACATTGCTGTAGGTTTTCAGTGTCAGTAATATGAAAGGTGACCTTTCTAGTTGGGAGTATTTCACACTTATCTGATGAAGACTCTGCAGAAAGAATGAAGGTGCATCTTGTATATTCAGCACTGCCCTTAGATGAGAGGAGAAGTTTGTGTATCATGAAATCTCCAGGAATTCTGCCAGGGAAAGTAAGGAAGACCAGACTTTCCAGATGATACCTATCAACTGTCTTGAATATTCAGATGACTGATGCTACAAAAGGGCAAAGCTCAGATTACTGAGTCCATTCCCCACGTCAGCAGTATTTTTCCCTCTCTTACACTAAATTTTCAAAGGTTAGCTAGTATTTATTTGATTGACACTTGGGAAAAAACATACAGGAAGAGATTGTTTGCAGTTTCTAGTCATTTGTGTGCCCTGTAAAACTGGGAAGAGGTTTCTTTTGGTAGCAAAATTGTCAAACAACTGCAGTTGGGCTGTGTATGAAACTAGGATCTAGACTAGTATAATGAGAATGTATCCTAGTTTCTTTGTAGCTACTGTTGAGTCACAAGCGACCAGCATGTATCCTCAAAGTACTTATTTGTGTTATGGTGCACATCTGCTTGCATACTTGGAAAAAAGGATGTGAGAAGGACACACTTTTAATGAAAAGTCACAATTCACCTGTAGTAGATTATATGTAGTGTTTGTATCTTGATAATTTTAAATGACTTCTTCAAGCCATCCTCTTCTCCCTTCAGAGTAATATATTAATTTGTTTTGAACAGCAAAGAAGCGTGGATTTTGAATATGTGGTGACTGCACATCATGTCTAGGAAATAAATTTATATTGACTTAAATACTCAAACTACACTTAGTTCCTGTATGGATTCAGAACCTTAGATTATCCTTGCATACCTTGGATTTAAAGAAGTAATTTTCGATTTACAGTTTATATTTTCCTTCAGGGACACACCTGGAGAAATGCTGAATGTTTATACACTATGAACTGAATTCCACATGACCTTCTATGCATAGGTTAAGAAGTGAGACTAGGCTCATTTTTGACAGATTATTTGCTCCTTCTCTTTTCTCCTTTCTTATGGCTCAGCTACATAGAATTATTGCTGACAAATGTTTCTGAGTGGTCTCTGAGGGCCTCCAGTGATGGAGGTTTCAAGTAATCACTTCCAGTGTTAAACTATACTTAAAATGTCCAACGAAATCTTCGCTACGTTTGAAGTCAAATACCACTTGGCCTTTTCACTAGAAGCAAAGAAAACAATTTAGTTTTTTGTCTCCCTTCTCAGTCTTGTTTCATATATCTAAGATAACCCCACGCTGTTCAATTGCCCTGGCCTCACAGGTTTTATTTTCTGCACCTCTCATCATTCTGACTCTTTGCTTTCTTCTTTTAGAATCTGTCTGAATCTGTCTTGAAGTGCCTCAAGCTGAAACAGCATTCCAAGGAGGGACTCTTACCAATTAGTCCGGAAGGATTGGTTGATAACTCTTGTGGATTAAAGTCCTCTTCAGACATCCCATTATAATACTTCATTTTTTTCACTGTCAGCAGATGTTAGCTTGCTTTCATCTTGTTACTGAGTATAACAGAGGTGTCCTATCTACCTATACCTAACATGGCAGCTTTCCTGCATTATCGAACTTCATTCTTGTGCTACCAAAGATTTTGTATCTGATCTGCTTGAATCTGAATTGTATTTTTTTCTAGTGTTCTTACAGTTTATTTTACTCAGTATAATCTATTAATGAAGTTTATAGTACATTATCTGGGTCACCAGTGAAACTGCTGAGCAATAGTGGCCCCAGGAAGCCCTTTGTGAAACCCTATTCAAGAAAGCCTTGCTGTTTGAACAATGGATAGCCATTTCCAACAAAACTTGCATCCACTACGTTGAAGTTGCAATAGTTAAGTTTCCCTAATTTGGATGGGAGTGTCCAAAGCTTCTTTAATGCCAGAAGGCTTCTTGGAACTTCAGCCACCTTCACCCACTTCCTCCACATAGTTTTTCTTTTTTCCCTTTTAGTTAAAGGAAATATGATTGCATTTCCGAATTGTGAATTGTTCTTAATTGTCATTTCATGTCCAGGTACTCAGTTTCTTTTGAATGCTTGGTTTAGATGATTTCTCAGGTAATTATTGATTAGACATCTTAATTACATAGCTTGTATTCTGTACTCCCCTTACTCCTATTTAAATTCAGAATAATGGCCAGGCTTTGTCAGTCTGGAAACCCATTCATTTTCTACTGATTCCCACATAGATGACCACTAATTAATCAGAGATTGCTTCAGCCAGTTCTCTAAACTCTCAAGGATAGTTTTTCAGCCAGGTTGAAAGTATTTACCAGATAAGGCAAAAAATAACTGATTCAAGTATTCTATAAACCAGTCTTTCCCTATTCCAACTTGAGGTTATATTTATTGTTAAACTAGCTATCTTGGTCAGTCTCTCATTCTGCAGCTGGTAGGTTGTTTTCAGGTTGCCCCCTCCCAAGTGCAGAACCCAGCACTTGCCCTTGTTAAATTTCATATGATTTGTGACTGTGCAGTCCTCTAATCTATCTAGATCTCTCTGCAGTGCCTCTCTGCCTTCATTGGAGTCAACAGCACCTCACAGCTTGTCCTTGCCCATCCTTCCTGAGCTATGCTTGACTGGTTCATCACACTTGTGTGCAGGGTCTACAGGGTGGGAAGCATGTGCTGGTTTTCAGCCAGAGGACACAAGGAACGCAGGCGATACACCATGGTGGGAGGGCTGGAGGTCAAAATCTTGAGAGAGAATTGTGGGATACTAGGAAAAAACATTTTGTGTAGTATTAAGTCAAATCTATATTTTATTACTCATGTAACCCCTGTATTCAGGTACCCCTAAACATTCATTAATTATGAACTATTTAACACCCTCCTCCTTTATGTTCTTAGTCTTTAGAGTCCCAGGAAGGTTATTGTTATGCCAAGAATGAGACAGCAAAAAGTATGCAAGTGGAAAAAAACCCTCAATATAATTTCACTGTTAGTAGTCCCAGTGGACTACCTGAGACCTCCTATTGTGTCAGCTGGCGTCTGGGATTCAAAAAAGATCCTCAAGTAAATCAGCTGAGGGCTCAGCTCCTCATGTTCTGATCTGTAAGAGCAGTCAAAAGATGTAATTTTAGGCAAGCAGCAAAGGTCTCTTTTTCCCTTTTACCCCGATGTCAGGCCGCGTAGGCCTGCCCATAGGAGCAGTGCGCAGCGGGGACCGAGCCTCGTCCTCGGAGAGCTGCACCCAGGCTGCCTGCTAGAGCTAGGCCACCCCTCGCTGCGGCTGTGTCCTTTGAGCGAAGGCAGGGCCGTGTTCCCCGGGAAATCGCTATGAACCTTTCCGCGCTGCCCCCCCGAGCCAGAGCCACAGTGTGCCGGACTACATCTCCCAGCGCTCCCGGCACCGGGCGTCACATCAGGGGGCGGGCCCGGAAGCGGCTCCTGCGCGGCGCTGGGAGCGCGGCCGTGCCGCCCGGGTGGCTGAGCGCGGAGGAAGCCTGATCCCGTCGGCGCGCCATCTTGTGCGGGAGGTGGTGGCAGCGCTGCGCCGACGAACGGCGGTCACGCTTCCCTCGCCTGCCTTCTCCGCGCCGTACTGTTGTCGCGGCGACATGTCTGCCGAGAGTCCCGAACCTGCCTCGGCCGAGGAGCAGAAGGTGGGTGGTCGTCAGCCCCCGCGCAGCCCCGCCGGCGAGCAGAGGGAGGCCCATGGGGCTTCTCCCGGCACCATCTCTGCGCTGAGGCGGAGCGGGGCCGCCGCTGCCGAGCCTTTCCCTCCGTTGGCCGGGGGATCCTCGTGGGCCAGCGCGGCCCTTAAGGGGCCTGGCCGCCGTCCTGTCTGCGCCCGGAGTCCCCTCAAAGCAGTGGCCAGCGCGGGGGAGCAGCCCCAACCCTTCGCCGCCGCGAAAGAGGGCAGGGAGAGCCGGAAGGTTTTCTCTGGTCGCCCCTCACAGCCGGTTCGGGCGGGACGGGGTCCGGGGTCTGCTGCGGGAACGGCGCCGTGCTGTAGGCCGGAGCGGCTGGGAAGGCGAGGGCCTTGCCTCCCGCGGTTTCGGAGGCTGAAGGCGGAGGAGCGGCACCACCATGTTGGCTTCTGCACTTCGGAATTTTTGTTCCATGGTAAATCGTTGGCGTGCTCAGGCCTGGACGGGCTAATGGCGTATCCTCGCTCCCTCGACTGGCCTCGGCCCCGCTTTCTGCCGTGTTCTCCGCCTGCCAGGACGTCCTGGGGGTAGGAATTTCAGCTGACAGTCGCAGTGGCTGGAGACCTGCAATAATCCGGTGACTGAACTTTTGTTTCACTTTTAGAAAATTTTCAGCTTTAATACAAGCTATTTAGCACAAATGCAGTGCCCGTGGCTTGTTCTAGTTAAGATTTTTAGGAACAATAAGTGGTTGGTTTATTTTGTCATGGCACTATTGTCATCTCTGTAACTAATACTTTTATAGCGTCTAAAGTGGGATTTGGCTTCACACATGACTGTATGCTGTTAGCAGTTTCCCCTCTGTTGGTTGTGACTTTAAGAAGCCGTTTGTTTTTTAGTCTTGTCATTGCTGTATGGACTCATTTGCATTCTCCACAGCTATTTCTGATAGGGCACAGTTATGAAACACAAGTGCTGCTTTGAAAGATGCTGAAAGAAAAAAACCCTTAATCTACCTCAGCTGTCAAGTTTTTGTTTAATAATTTATCATTTGTAATATGAGTTAGTCATACAAGTAGATGAGCTTTGGGGGCTCATATGGAACGATAGGTACGCAATAGGTGCAGTAATCAGAACCAGCTTCTGTGGCAGGTCTGTAATATGCTCTTAAATGCGTGTGTTTTGCAGGCCAATTTAACAGTCATCTTGGTCTACTGAAGGGATCCTGTTCAAAGCTTATAAAAATAAGTCACTGGCCTATGCAGGGCTCCTAGAACAGCTTTGTGATAAGAGTATAATAAAACATGTGGTAGCAAGTTTATTGTGATGCCTTCTAGTGTGTTCTTATGAAGTCAGGTGACTGGGCTGATTTTGCTCAGTTTCAGACTGAAGTCTTGAAATGCACTGCTTATGCACTGATCTGAAAAGTGACCCTTTATTTGAGAGGGAGGAATCCCTTACTGATCACCTAATTTAGTTTGATTCTGATTAATGTGTTGAAGACGACTTCATCATGTCAGCTTTGGTTTTGGTGAGTTTATATCCTGTTATGATACTGTGATATCAGTGCTATTATGGCATTGCAGTATTAACCTTCACTAAACTGTTTATCTGGGTAGGCAAAATTGTATATTGACTCAGTTAATGCTTAGCTCTGAAACACTTATATAAACAGCACATTTTGCAGTACTTATTTGTGTATATGCTTAAAAAAAAGATGAAGCCCTCTAAATGAACTTTGAGGCAGTATTTTCATGTCCAGATCTCTTTTTTAAACTTTTCTAACATGCTGTAAGAAGCTGGTGCAAGAAAGGTATTAAATGAGAGTGATAGAAACTGAAAACTTGTCGAAGACCAGCCTTTCCTGTACTCTGTGTGGAAACTAAGGATAGTGGCAGGGGGAAAGTTCAGCAACAAAGAAACTTTAGACATGGGAGAACATATACTTGGTTGACTGACTCTCTTTTTGCCTTGGGAAGTCTCTTGTTTTCCAGGAACCTGTTAGAAGTGATGCCTTTTCTTTCTGGGCCGGCTTTTGCCACATCAGATATGAGTAGAGTTGTGCTATTGTCGTATTTTTTCCATTTTCTGCTTTGCATTTTGTCTGATTTCTTCTGCTAATGAAGATGAAATCTGCATACCAGAGTTTGAAAAGGCTGTTGGCTCTTGTTTTAGCCATGCAGTTTGGTAGTCCGATAGATATGTAATTTTACACTGCTTGTAGCTCTGTGAAGATTAAAAGCAAAAGCTGTTTTTAAATGTGTTAGGTAACTACTGCCTTCCTGGTAAAGCCTTTTAATGAAGCAGGCTTCATTAGCTGTGTCAAATTCTTGTAAGGAACTAAAATTATAACTTTTGTGTGGTTGTCACTAGGAAGAAGAGTGATTTCCACCCTCCTAATCGTTTGTTAGTCAGCTGGTTGGTGCTTTTGTAACTCAAGGGAGAATATTGTAAATGAATAAATGGCCTGCCTGCCTTGGGTTAAAGCCTTTGTGGCTCAACAACACATTTCCAAGAGTGCTCAGTCCGCAGGAGAATATAAGGTTAGGACATGCATGCAGTGTTCTTCCCCAGAAAACTATTCCGGGTCTCAGCAATCTGTGTTTTAAAGGCCATCTGAGTTGGAATGAACGCATCAGGTGCTTTCTGAATCTCTCTGAATTCTTGGCAGGGAGTTCTGCAACTTAATTATATTTTATATGAAGAACTGTTGTCTTAAGTATTTTTTGAACTTGCCATTAGCTGGTTTTGTTTGAGATCCCAAGTCTTTTTACTGCAGTTTGTTTTTGTCTTACATAGTTTTGAGTTCTAATTGTTTCTGGTTATCAAGAGTGGCCATAGTCTTTCCTTTTCAGCTGCATTGATGCATAATGGATTATTTGTGTTTTGGTTGCTTTCTGTGTGATGATTTGTCCACCCTGTGAGTTTGCATAGAGGTCTACTTTGATGCACCATGAATGCATATTTATGTAATGTATTTATTGTTGGCCCTCTGTTCTTAAAAAAACCCTCCTTTCGGTTAGTATTGGCAAAACATGCTCCCTCAAATGCTTTGTCTTTTGGCTCAGTAGTGAGTACCCAGTGATTCAGCATTAGATGGTGAAACTATTTAGCTGAAATGATTGCTTTTGAGAAAATCCAGTCAGTGTCAGCACGGTAATAAAGCACAGTAGGAAGAACAGTGGCTGAAGAATGATCTTTAACACATAAAAACTGTGGTTTTGGCTAGTATGATATTATATAGTGAGAAATAGTGTAGTTCTTTGTTCAGTAGTGTTAGGGAAGCTTTGCCCTTTCTGTTTATTTGTATTTGCATTGTATTTTCACAATGTGTTGTGAAAGCTGCTGTGTTATCTAATAAAAAGCAGTGGTTCCTGTCCTCATAGAAGTTTCTCTTAAACTGTTAGGAGATTTTTTTAATCTTTCATAAGTAGAATTGTCAATTCAGATTCTCCCTGTGTTGTGCAAAGCTGTCTTTGAGAAGTCTTGGCCCAGCGGAGCAACTAGACAATATTACGATATAAATCTGTTGTTGACCTTTGCTTCTGAGTCTTTTTACCAGAAGGATGTTGAATATTATAGAACTTCAAGCTTTGGTAAGAGATACAGGAAAACACTGGGTTAGGATACTGTCCTGGCTTTAGTTCTTTGGGAATTCTGGCTTTAGTAGCTCCCAGCTGCTGGTGTTCCTCAGTCTTTCCTGCTGCTGTGCTACCGTACCTGTTTGTGCAGCTGCATGGTTATCCCGACAGCGGAAACTGATCCAACGAAACACAGCTGAAGAAGGGGGAGAAAGGTTATTTTTCGCTTGAATTAATTTCTGTAACCCATTCACGTGAGGTACATGCAATGACGCTGACTGATGCAATACAAAGGATGATGATACAGATGGAAAGGAGTGTGAAGGGGCTGCCTAAGCAGCTCTAAGTGCATATGAAAGTTCAGTCACAGGTGAATGTGAGGTCCCCCAGATTTCAATGGTTGTTCTTCTTTCTTGTCTAAAAGTCTTTCTGTGACTTCAGATGATAATAACAATTGAAGAACAACAGCAGTCAGTGCAAGTTAATATATGTATTTTTTCCTCAACTAACAGTGGCTTACATGAAAAAACCCTGTCCTTGGCCAAATACTGGAAAGTACCAAAACAGATTTTCAAATGGAAAATGCTTCAGAAATTATCTAATAAATGAAATTATTACTTATGCATCAAATTGCTACACAGGCTGGAACAGATGAGTGTAAAGTAGAGGTCAGTGTTGAAAGACTCAATGTACAAATTGCAGGTTTTGCCAAATGAGTATCTAAAAATATTCCTTTCAGCGTTCATATTTTATGGTATACTTATAAAATAGACATTTTATTTTACACAAATGCACTGTCCAACTGTCACCATTCTCATAATTATTATTATACTAGGATAATATATAGGACAATTATACATATATGTAGAGAAATTCAGTATTGTTGCTGTTAAGATATAGCAGGTATGTTTTTGAACTGAGCTACTTTAACATTTTCACAGTGAATATCAACACGTTAGAGCAGTCACACAAACTAGATTATAGTGATGCCAGTGGTAGTCTGTCTTTGCTTTTGTGATCAAACAGGGCAGCTGAAAAAAAAGGTCATATGGCTCTTGCCCAGCTTTCAACATTTGTTCTTAGTGGAACCCTTGTTTTGATCAAAAAATGTTTTTGTTTTTTCCAAAATGGAACAATTTAATTTGAGTCTAGCCTACTTTTATGTGAAAGAAACGTGTTGACTAGATTCAAACACATCTCCTGGAAAGGTATCTTAAGATAGGATGCAGAACTCCTACAGTTCCTGTCAATATTCAAGAGAGAATGTATGAAAATAACTATTCAAATAATTGATATTTTTACTTGGTAGCAGCAATTGGCATGTTGGTGAATTACCTGCAAAGGTAGTTTGCATAAACTGTTCATTACTGTATATTTTATTTACGGTATCATTAATTGTCTTTCAGGAAATGGACGATAAGGTGATCAGCCCAGAAAAAGTCGAAGAAGCAAAATTGAAAGCAAGATATCCTCATCTGGGCCAGAAGCCAGGAGGCTCAGATTTCTTGAGGAAGAGGCTTCAAAAAGGAGTGAGTTCTTTATTGTCTACAGGGTATGGACAAGAAATCCTAGAATTCCTGAACCTGTGTTTGTTTGGTTTTTTCTCCATTCCACAGGCCTTTGCGTGAGTAAAAGAATACTAAGAAATGTAAACTTTGTGAAAGCAAAAAGAAGAGAAATTTGTTTCCACAAAACAAATGCCAAGCTGGCAGAATCTTATGTTTTACAGAATCAATGGCATAACTGCACTTTTTGGAAAAAATTAAAATTAGAAGCTGGCTCCATGCTGCTTTGATAGCCTTCATAAAAAAACATTACAGCAAACATGAAGGGTCAGAACCTCATCCCTGTTTTGAACTGGTCTTATCTTGCCCATTCTTGTCCTTAAAATGTATGTCCACTGTTATCCATGTTTATACCACATGAAAGCTTATTGTCAGGCACCATCTGACATCAGTGGTATGAGAGTGTTGGTGTAATTCTAAATATACACCCTAACCAAAAAGTAATGGTAGAAGAATGAAGAGTTAGTATTTCTCTGCTTTTCCACATTTAACCAGTGTTTCTTATTTTCTTAGTTATTCAGCACATTAGTTTTTTTAGTTTAATTATTCATAAAGTGATTATGTAATGCCTTTCCGGCATGCTAGAACCCTGTTCTTGGGAATAATCCTAGTATATCTCTACTTCTGACGGTGCTTTCATTGCTGTCACGCTGTTGTTTTTTAGTATTGTCAAGGCCCTTTGAGTGCACGCAATGATTCCAAGTATAAATCCTTTGCAAACCAGCTGTTGGAGTTCAGTGCTAGTCTAATTCTGTACTATCTGGTAACATATCCTGGGAAATGTTACTGTTGGCAGTTTTTTTGGAGAAGCTTTCTCTCATATGCAGCACAGTTAATGGCTGCTGGGAATGGGCAGGTGGTAGATTAGGTGACTCCTTTTGTGAGTTATGCTGTTACACTGTCAAAGGCAGCCTAAATGAGACTTTAGTGTATATTTAGACACAGAAGGGAGACGGTAAGTATGTGTTGTGGTGCCAGTTCAGGAAAACAGAGCAGCATCCACTCCCTAAGGATTGATGGCCATAAAGGAATTATGACTGCTTGCAGTCAGTGCAAATGCAAAGAGAACTCTCCAACAGCAGTAACAACCTGTACAATATCTCCATCTCTGTTATAGCACTATTTAATGTAAATGTTGTTAGCAGGCTATATTTTCAAGTTTGAGCAGAGGTAGACCAGTGGGCATCTTAAATGCTACTTTGATGAAAGATGGTGTAAAATTGTGGATTCCAGTTTGCCTTCTTCAGTTCTTTACCTCTGATGTGGTAGTAACTTTCTTCCATTTTGTTGTTTATTGTTTTTGTTTAGTGTGCTTGGTGTCTTAAATGAGGAATCATCTTAACTTGATACAGACACCTGGTGTACTTTGGGCTGCCTGGATTGCTGAAGTTTAAAATAGTGAGGATAGTGAATAGTGACATGAAGACACCTGGACAGACATAGTCAGTTTGAAAGGGATGATCAAATACAGGCCATCTATGAGAAGCTAGAGTAAATCAGAGGAAAATAACAATGGACTGATATTCTAATGCATGAAGGATGGTAGGTTTTCTCAGGATATCCTTCTAAATGTATGTAGTCAACTGTAGCCCAGATTTTCTTCAATTTCAAGGACACTTTCTGCCCATTGAGCCTTGCTCACCAGAAATGTTCTGCATTGGGATACACACCATTATTTCTCCAGAATAAGGGTAAATGAGAACCATGCTACACCATGCTCCTGTAGAGGGATTCTATTTGGGGCTCTTCCATGGATAGAAGTAGATAACTTGTTAACAGCAATAACACATTGAAAGTCTAAGCAATTCTTTTATTGCCTAGATGCTGTTCAAAAGTTTCTTTTGATGGCTTCAGTCTTGAAGGGCAAAATACAAAAGCTTTTCCAAATTGGTCTGCTGATGCGGTGCTAGAACATTGTGGTGCAAATAGAGATTACACTGTCAAAAGGATTAAGTTGGGAAGGTTTACGAGTATGTGTGCTTCAGATATGTCTGACTGCATGGAAGAACAGATTTGTTAATTTAAAGGCTTTGGCAGGGAACATTTAAAGCCTTCTTCACAAGGCCTTGCATAAACAACTTGTCCCCCACCCCACACTTAGGTGAAGGCCTGTTAAATCAGCTGTTCAGATAATTTCTAACAACTGCTGCTATTAAACATTTCGCAGCTGCTTAGTACTAGTGAAAAATAAACAGTATGGTAGTAATATGCTGCCTGGAAGCACCTAAACTTAACAGTAGACTGCATAATAAGGTGTATACAAAATACAACTTTTCCTGCAAAATGTGTCAATGAGCAGTTGAACGCTTGATGCAGACCTTTGATGAAATTCCATGCCTCATCTTACCATGGTACAGAGAAGTTGTAACCATCATTTGGCTTTAAAGTCCATAGAAAATTTAATACTTTGAGAAATCTGGCAACAAAAAAGGCTGTTTAAAAGTACTGCTAATAAAAAATGCCTAAAATATTAAGGAACACTGTTTTAGAATTTGAAACTTAATGTATTCACTTTTGTATTCGGAAGAAACCTGGAGCGTGGGATAAGAATTGCCTTCACACATTACTTTACAGAAAGACTGCACAGTACACTTGATGTGGCTATATAATTGGTTTGAGAACTTCAGGGATTGTAGTTCCAGTGTTTTAATGCATGCAGATAAGAGATTTTCTTGTTAACATGAGGTTTCATGCTACTTTGATCTTCTGGTATGATAGACCTGGTTCTGTTCTGCAGCTTTAGTTCATGCTTTGTTTGGTTATTCTCTGTAGCAGAACTTGCTCACTGCAACAAAAATTCACACACCCCAAGGTTGCACTTGAGGGAGATCAGAGCTCTTGGGAAAACCAGGGCAAAAAGAATGTTCAGGTATGGTGTGAGTTTGATGCTATGTGTAGAACCTTAACTACATACTTGCCTGTTGTTAAGGCTTTAGCTCTGTGCACTTAATAGTCTTGATTTTTTTTGTGTGAGATTTTTTTTTTTAATCAACATAGAGCTATTTTGCCAAATTGGAAAGAGTTTATATCTGGTTTTAAAATGTAAAGAATCCATTTAACCATGTAATTCAGTGTGTGCATGTGGTAAGATTTCAGACTTTTCAGTGTATATGTTTTGTCTTCTAGCAAAAATATTTTGATTCTGGTGATTACAACATGGCTAAAGCAAAGATGAAGAATAAGCAACTGCCTACTGCAGCTCCTGACAAGACAGAAGTCACGGGTGACCATATTCCTACTCCACAGGATCTTCCTCAGCGGAAACCATCTCTTGTTGCTAGCAAGCTGGCTGGCTGACGAGAACACCTGAACTGCATGATTATTCTCATTCCTGTTATTTCTCCTTAAT
This sequence comes from Galbula dea, assembly GCA_013399015.1. NCBI lineage: Eukaryota > Metazoa > Chordata > Aves > Piciformes > Galbulidae > Galbula > Galbula dea. The sequence goes on along the minus strand of VWZX01010570.1, from coordinate 708,834 downwards.
AGTTATTTCTCACTCTCACATGCCCTTTTTTCTTTCTTACACTAAGTCATCAGACTGACAGCTTTGCAGGTAGCGATAGCATGTGCTGCTATTGTAAGGGAGTACTGTTAAGAGTAAAACGTGTAGTATTTGGACTAGTTGAGAACAATGCACTGATTAAAAAGGACAAGTTTGGTTAGAGCAATGTAATCTACTTGAAAATGTACATATTTGCGCATTTCCTAGTGTAGGGCTGGTTCCAGCAAGTGACATTGCAAGTTTTACAACTTCTAATGTTTCTGCTTTTGTTATTTCATCTTAATTACAGCATATTTGTATTTAATATAACCTCCAGTTGTGTTGGGTTTTTCTTCTGTGTTTGGGTTTGTTGTCTAAAATAGAGGTTTAGACCACAAGTTGCTAGATGGTAAAGCATGTATAAAAACAAAGACAGGGCTCTGATTGAATTTTGTTTCTGCTTTTGAACTTGAACGGCCTTAAACCTGTTTCAGCTTTAACAATAGAGTTTTTACTTGGGCAATATTTGCCCATTCTGGTGTAACTCTTGTGAATCTAGTGCTTATTGACAACTGCCTGTTGAAGCTGGTATTCTTTTCAGTTCCATAGCTTAGGACACACTTTAGTTGAAGATGTGAATGAAGTGTGCATGTGCATAGACTGTTGAATTCACTCTTGTGCCATTTTTGTAAATACAATAGTTTTGCACAACCTTTTGCAAACGTCTATTAGTTTTACATTTTAAAAAGCAGGTAATGTGCCAATCAAAGCACAAGTAAATCTGTATCTTTCAAATTCTTGTCCTGAAACTAAGAGCCCCAAAATCTTGCTACTGGAAGTAAAAATTGCATACCTCAAATTTATGAAACACATTTACACTGACTCAGCCCTTACACTTTTGCAGTTGGATTTTTTTGTTTTGCAACAACGTCCCACATTCAAATCTAAATTTGGAATTTGTACCTACATATGGAGGCAAGTGCCCTTTCTGTTCAGCAGCTCTTTTAAGCTTTTTAAAGCTGAAATTCTCTGTCTGATAGAACAGACTATGTTCTAGAGAGTTTCCCATGTGACAAACACCAAATCTAGGCTTGCTAAGGTTTGATATGCAATTGTCTTTGGGCTATTTTAGACTTCTGGAAGCAGAAGAGTATAATTTTCTTGGACTCCTGAAGTGGTAGTAATATCTCCTTTTCTCTCTGTTAAACAGCAAACCCTCACTGGCTTTGGGGAAACAAAAGAACTGGAAGTGGTATTTATATAATGTCCTATTGAGAAATAGGTAACTTTTCACATCAGAAAATAGGAGTGAACCTCAATTCATCTTTATGATGCTAGTCATAAGTACTAGATTGCCAAAGTACATTGTTGATACTAGACAGGTAACTTGATGTATTTAAAAGCATGTTTGTTCAATGAAACTAGAATATTAAAAGTGCAGTATGATCCATAATGCAATTAATTTTCATACAGGTTCTTTGGGATTACAAGAAAATCTTCAAAAAGATCAGTTTACCCACTACCTTTTGTAAAGAAGCAGTTCTGAAACAGCTTATAAATAACTAAGCACCAATGTGGGTGTTACCAGAGAAAACACTCTTAAAGACGGTTTTGTTTTTTTTTTTTAGAAGGATGCACTTTGTGATGACATTCAGAAAGGTCTTGAAGGGTAAAGGACTGCTACTCAAAAAGAATGGTGACCCATATTTTCTGCAATGCTCTTCTAATGGCAAACATAAGAAAATGTTCAAGAGAAAATAATCTTAATTTGGTCCTCTTTTAATCAGAACATGAACAAGGTATATTAGTGTCTATATAATGTTTTTGTTTCAGAGAAGTAATTCCAGAGAATTTTAAATTGCTAACCTGTTAGTTTCAAGTCTTTGTAGCCATTTTAGTAATTAAATGGGCTTTGTCAAGCCTGCCCTTACTCCGTTTCCTCCACTAGTATTATAAAGAATTGATGATATTTGCAGAAGAGGTTGAAAAAATAGACCTACTTGACTTCTTTAAGTAAGAAATTAGGGTGGGAGAACAGCAAGGAAACTGGATATATTGAAGCAGACTGCTTTTGATAGATGTTTGTCCTAATGTGGAAATCCCTCTTTATTTTTGTATGCATAAATGAAACTGAAACTTAATGATAGGACTGGGCCTGAGAACGAATTTTGAACAAATTAAGTATTCTATTGCTCACATAAGGTGAGCTTTCTTGATGTTTGGGAAAAAAAAAAAGCCATTTAAATTTAAACATTCCACTCAGCTACAACTCAGCTTGTCCTGCTGGTTGGACAACACAAGCTCTTCCAGTGTTCACTCACTGACTTGCAGTTCTTAAGATTACTACAAATTCAGCTATGAATATATTCATCCATGTGTATATTTGAAGTACTGTAATACTAACTAGGTCAATGACTGATTATGAGCCTTCACATCAGACAGACCTCAGCAGCAGGCACAGCTTTTTTGAATCTATATACTGTATAAAACTTAAGTCCAATTATCACTTAATAGTAAATCAAACAAATCAATGCTTACTTTCAGCTTACTCCAGCAAGATAACTCAGCTATCCAAACTTATGTACATAATGTATTATATGAGTTTTACCATTTGATAATTGCCTTTTTCAAAGAAAACCTGTCCACACTGTAGACTGGCAGTCCCTTTCATATCTTGCCTTTAAAGATAGACAGTGTTTAGCTATTAGAGTAGTACTCATGTAGACTTGTAATAGCAGATAGCACCAATATTTTATTTGAGATAGTTAAGTGGATTAATTACAACCTCACAGGTATGTCCCCAAATCTGTAGCACCAAAGGCTTCCCTCTCATTATTCTTGATGTAGTAGGACAGTGCTTGTGTAAAGGCCACAAGAGTACATTTTGTTGGGCATATTTACACCCAGTCAAGATGTTAAGGTGATAAAAATGTCAATTGTTCTTTACAAACTTACACATTGTATAGTATACAGAATAAATTGATCTACTTAGTTTTTATTGCAACGTGGAGATTTGTCTTGTCTTTACTGTGGATTCCTAAAAGATACTGCTTACTTCGGTATTCTCTATGGAAAATGGAAACCCTAAACCTCGCTACTCTGTACCATTCAAAATATGACTGGGCTTTGGTTTCTAGTATGTTAGACTACAGAATTACTTTAATGTAATCACATTTATATATATTTCAGTGCTTATTTTTCTAATAAGGCAATTAAAGCTTATTGTTGGAAAACTCCGTAACATGATTGTTTTAGTCCCTTGCACTGAGTGAAGGGGATATCTGGGAATTAGTTTGGCATATAGAAGCTTGCATTGCTATAGAGTATTGGCCTGAATGTGGTAACATTTCCACGAAATTGAGATGCTGGAAGGTGTCCAAATAATTTCATATTCAGACTGTGATGATTCAGGTGCTGATCTTTATGTAACTTCAAATCCACGTGGTTTATTTACACAGCTGCCTCAGTCACCCAGATCATAGTAACACCCCCTGTGCTCTGCATCTCTAGCAGCCTGATGGTACAGTGTGAAAAAGCAGAACAGGAGGTCCTAATTCAGAAGGGAATTTTTCTACCACTGTTGAACAGATCATGGATATAAACAGAACATAGATGTAATAAAAAAGATGAGACAGATGCATTGTAGTCACTTTTGAAAAAAAATTACATAAACTACTCTCAATTCATAGAAGGATTTCCTCTTTTTTTTTTTTTTTTTTTTTTTTTGGTTCAAATTCAGTTTCAAATTCTGCATATGGGCTCTGTCAGCTACATCAGCCATACATTGGTAGCTGGAATACCCTGGGATACGTGCTCTGAAATCCTATACCACAAATGATCCTTTGGGAAAGATGCTGTGCAAGATAAGAGATGAGGACATCTGAAATTTTGCCAGCAAATGTTTGATGCAGGAGATGCTTCTTAAAGTAATAATGAAGTAGTCAGTCTAGATACATTGCAAACAGGTTGTTTCTTGGCAACTTTCAGTGCCCCCAATTCCTGTCCTTAATGACAGATTCAAAATCCTGGTTCATGCAAATTGTGTCAAATCATAGCATATTTTGGACTCATATCTATTTTTTGCTGGGGCTTATAATTACATTTGGCTCCTGAGCTCCAGCTGTGAATGGCTGATACACTAATCCACAGTCCAAGCAAAGTGTAATGAGTGTCTTTGAATTTAGAATAGATACTGTCTTGAAGAAAGGGCATTAAATATTGAATATGAAGCAGCACAGAGAGGGGGAGGTTCAGCTGCCTTCTGAAACAAAACTGCAGTTTCTGTGGTTCATACATCCAGATTCTTAGATTAAGCGTGTTAAAGGGAGATGATCACACTGTTAAATGAACCCCAAATCGTTTTGGTTAATACACAAAAGCTTACGGGTAGCTTTAGTACAGCTATCTCTGTTTTGCCATAGTGTACATGTGAAGAAAAGCTGCAGAAACTTCCTAGCCAAAGATACCTCCGACTGGGGCAGCAGTTCAAGGAAACAGTTCTGGGCTTCTCTATAGCACTGAGCAAATGTCAGGTCTGCTGACAGCGAGTGAGCCTCCTAGGCATGGGATAGTAACAGTAACCATGGTTGATAATCCTGGACACGCTGCCAGAACATGGGAAGGACCCTATTTCTTAAATTCAGTTCTCTTAAAGTTTAGAGTTTCAACTCCAAACTCTCCCAGCAAAATCAAGATCACTAACCTTAGTTTATTAGCTCTGAAGACCATGTATCTACCTAATCCAACTCCAGGTAAGGCTCCATATTTTCATCTTAATTATGTTTCATTTGCGCTTGCCTCTTCGTCCATCTCTTTTCCTTCAGATAGCAGCAGTAAATCAGAGCTAGATTATAGCATTTATTTTGGGAGTTGAGATTGCTTTATTTTTGTTTCTGGCTGTTACTAAGTTGAGTGATTTTTGAGCAGGTCACTCCGCTTTCATGGCTCATTTTCTCTGTAGAACAGGTTTGTCTGTTTCTTTGATAGTCACATCAAGTTTCAGGGGGTGTACAGGTACTACCCACTGAATACAGAGCTGTTTACCTAAACAGTTGAATTTTCCAGAGGTGATACCACTTAAAAAGTCAAAGCACTTTGGTGGACGGTGTGGCAAAGATAACTGTTTCAAACTGAGTCTGTGTTTGGGACCACTTGGACTGGTAGAATGCATCCCAAGGTAAAAATTGAAAATACAGAAAGATAGCTGTCAAAAGTACTCTTTCCATAATGTGACCTGTAAAAAACCCACCCATTAATGACTCCTAAAGCAGTGAAGTGACAACACGGATTATCCCTTCCATTCTCTTTTGACATGGACGTTAACTTTTCTTAGAAGTTTTCCTTCATTTCTTGGTGAGATCTGGACTTGTTTATCGAATAAACTATTTTGGGCCCAGTTCTCCAGCAATCAAGCTGGAGGAGGTTGTAAACAATCTGAAGGATGGGATCAGAAGAAAAACAAAAACTGGAAGACCTGGCACCTGAGCAATACACGTAGGAATACACACTGAGAATAACTGTACAGATGGTGGCATGGCAGCCAGGCACATAGAGGCTGTGACCCGGGGGTAAATCCAGTGCGATGAGGCTGCTGGCTCCTGTTTGCGTTGAGGGAAAAGTTGACTATGACAGGAAGGGATCACCCTCCGGTGCCTGCAGAGCCAGCGGGTCAGGGAACCGCACCTCAAGGAGTAACGGGCTGGGAACCAACAAAAGTCATAAATGTCCCCGATGGAGAAAATAGTTATTTGTTTAGTGTAGGCGAAAAATAAAAGCAGGAGTAGGAGATTGTGGAGGAATACCGGTTCTTGCCCGGAGCGGGCTGATTGAGGGCTCTCCGCTGCCCTGCGTTCCGGTCCTCCGCCCTTCGTAAACCTTTAAACCGTCACCCGCGCGGGTCCGGCAGCGCCGAGAGGGAGGTGTTCAGCGCCTGCGGGACTGACTGCGGTGGCCACGAGGCACAGCACTCTCCCCGCGCCGCGGTCGGTCTGCCCGTCTGTCTGTCTGTCTCCCTCCGTCTCCCCGTCTGTCCGTCCGCCGGTGGGAGGCATCGCGCCGCCCGCCTGCACGCCGCTCCCACAATGCACAGAGCGGCGGCAGCCCCAGGTAGCAATATGGCGCGCCGCGCCCGGGCCGCCGCCTGAGCATCCTCCTTGCCTCCTGCTCTCCTCCGCCTCCTGCTGCCGGGCTGCCGCAGAGGGGCTGCCCGCGCCCTGCGCCATGGCAGCCTCCGAGCTATACACGAAGGTAGGACGACGGGTCCGGGGGCGGCGGGGCGGGGGAGGTGAGGCGAGACGAGGCGGGAAGCACGGCCCGGGAGGGCATCTCTGCTGCCCACGCTGAGCGGAGGGAGGGCGCGGGCAGGCACCGGCGCTGCTATGCGCGGCTCCGTCGGGAGCCCGCGCCTCTTCCCAAGATGGACTCGTACCCCGGCGGGGCGCGGGGGCAGGCCCCCGCCGCCGGTGCGTGGCCGGTTCGCTGAGGCACAGCACGGCCCAGCGAGGCACGGCCCCGCCGCCCCCCGGAGAGGTTCTGTGGGCCGGGTCGGGAGGGGGGCGGTGGCGGGGAGGCAGCGCCGCTGCGGCGGAGCACCGCAGGGGAACCGGTCGTGCTGCCCTTCCCGTTGCGGGCACGGGGGACTTGCCGGGAGCAGGCGGCTGGGGCGGCTCCGGCAGTTCGGGAGTGGTGTGGCGCTCCCTGAAAGAGACGCTTTGGGTTAGAATAGCCATTCCATGCTGTTCCGTCAAGGAACCGAGCCGTTCCTTGTGGAAAAACACCTTTTACGACACAGGCGCTTCGATATTAAACTAACCTTTTTGGTGACACTGCATCTTTAGATCATGTTTATTCTTTTGGCGGTGGTTCAGAAGCCCTGCAGTAAACAGTGATGTGGTGCGTGGCTCTCACATGCTCTTTAAGCAGACATTTTCCTAATCTTTTTAGCCTTGTGCATTAGTATCTCATCAGCATGTACCCGGAAACAGTTACTGCCCTGTGCATTTTGGTGATGGCAAAACCTGCAAATAGAGAGCTGTGGAAAAAATATAATCCACTAGCAATGCATTATTTTCAGTATTCTGCCTTGATGATCTGAAAAAAATGTCAGACACGAGTTTTTAAGGGGAGAAGGCATGCCTCGGGTCACCAGAACTGAGTACCACAGTACTACATGACAAAGTCCGAATACTGCTTTCAAAAAGCTTGCATAGTCAAAGTGTGTCTTATGGGAAGCCATGCCATCTAGATCCTTCAGCCACTTTGTGAAATATTCCAAAGTTAGCCTTACTACAGCTCTTTGTGTGAGGAGAGAAAGGAAGGAAAACAGCCTTTTTGTTTTGGCATGAATATTTCACCCTGTCTGTAGATACAGTGGCCTGTATGTTGGCTGTGCATCAGTACAAATCGAACTGGACAGTCCCTCCAACATGCCTGACCATACCTGAATAGTATATTTGTGTAGGAGAGATTGAATGTGAGGAAGTGACGTGCTCACCTGCACCCCCTGAAGAATGCTAAATCCATGAATTGATATCAGTGAGGTGTCTTGAGTCTCATAGAAGTCTATCTCTGTTAACTGTCATTGCAAAAAGAGATGAAAATCAGTATTTTGGTCCAGAAAGCAATGGTACTGCAGAGTTGTTCTGAGGTGCCCAGTAGACCTCTATGTAAGGAGTTATTTTGGAAAGGTATTCTTGATGTATCTCTCTCTGTGGGTGTTCTTGTTTTGGAATTAAAATGTCTCACAAAGAGTTCATCAGAAATATTTTTTAATTTTATTTTTTAATTTTCAACTGTATCTGACCTTGGATTCACATCCTTGAGTGGTTAAATCCTTTGGTCAGAAGCTGCTCCAAAAATGTGAGTGTCCTGTTGTCTTGGGACTGTTACAGTGGAAAGCTCAGGGATCCCTGTAGTTCCTGAGGAAGAAGGCATGGCCCTGAATTGGGCCAGGATGGGAGAGCTGCTGTGTGTTCAAGAGAGACTGTCACTGCTGTCTTCCCACTCTGCTGGCTTTTTCCCCAAGTAAAGCCATCAAGCTGTTTAAACCACATTCAGTATCTCATCCTTGATGAAGTAAAATAAATAATGTATTTGAGGTCATAGCATGCAGAGGTAAAAAGAGCAAATACAAAGTCAAACCAGCACAAGGATGATCCTCCGGCAGGGACTCGCTGGGTGATGGAGGCCAGTAAGATTGCTTCTGTGCTTTACTCACACCACAAGCTGTTCTTGTCCTCTTTAGAGCCATATGTAGGCACAGAAAGAGCGACTCATATCTTTTTTATACTGGCAGGCAGAGCCAGGATTGTCATTCAGGACAGCTGCTTGAAGTACCAGAGCTTCCGGTAGAGCATTGACACTTAACGTATGGTATTGGCATAGAGATTTTGCTGGCGAGCAGGATAGGGTGTGAATTTGCAGCACATCATTGTGTGCCCTGAAGTGAAGAGCCTGGCAGTTCTCCTACCTTCTCCCACTGGAAACCCACGTCCCAGCTTGCCTGAGTTGTTCAGGTAGCTATGCTCATGTGAGTTACTTGGAACAACGGTAACATGTTAATGACTGGATGACCAATGTTGCAAAGACGTTGTCAGCATCTCTTCAAATGCTGTCAGAGAAGGGGAGAAGCAGACCTCTTATTTCCAGCTATTGTTTGTGAGAACAGGGCTCTGTTGTATGCCTCGGTGTGCCAGGTTTTGTTAACGTGCACTGTTAGGCCTTTAAATTTGGTTTCATTGCATGCTGGCCTAAAATGTGTGTCCCAGCACTGTCCCAAGCAGCTGTGCCTCCTGAAATAGTGTAACTGAATTCCTGTTTTCCCAAGCTAAGCTGATCTTTGTTAGAAACTAGAGATACACATTATTCTAACGAGTCATGCCCCTCCTTTGAAAATCCTGTTCCTTTGATTCATCCAGTTGTATGTCTAAACTTGATGACCCTGTAGACAGCCTTATTGTTGTGCATGGTTGCAGTCAATCTGGAAATTTGGATTTAAGTTAAAGGACAGGCTTTAGCCCACTCATGAGATAGTTGTGAGCAATGGGCCCAACCCATGCCAGGCTTTGTGTTCCTGTGCCTAGGGAAATACAGTAGAGTCTGCAAACACAGACTCTGCTTGAAGGTATTAGCTTCAGGTTTGGAGTGCAGCAGTTTAAAACTGCTCCATGGGTTATATCCCAGGCATTCTTATTTAAAATATTATGTCTAGGAGGTCTGTTTAACTGGTCCTATTGGACATCTATCACTGGCAGGTTAGTGGTCCCACAGTAAGATTGTTTCTGAAAGTTTTGTTTCTTTGAATTTGGAAACAAACTTGGGAGAATCCGGAAGTGTTTCCTGAGTCACTGTAGCCCTGCTGAGTGGTGTTGAATGTAGTTGATCAGCACTTTAGTAACTGTTGACCAACAGCAGATACACACCTACTTCTACTGACCTGTAAAAGTTGTCAGGGACAATCTAGGCTATGCATTGGCTTTTGTTAGGTGTAACCTGCTATCCTTAGAAATTAAGAACACGAGAGAATGCTTTGCCTAGACCTGGAATTCATCTGACTTCTCTGCACTGGCCAAACTGCCACGTTTCGTGTCAGACATGACCTTTATGAGTTCCAGGTGTGTCAAAAATCAAGCCCTAACACATGCTTTCATTGCCTGTACATGAAAATTAATAAAGCAGACCAGGCACTGTATTTATGCTGCCTCTTAAGAGTGAAGAGGTGACATCATTCAGTCATTTCTGTTCTTCATTTCCATCCTTTTTTTTCCCCTGAGTTTGAGTTGTTTCTGTTTCATGCTGCACCTTCCCATCGCATGCAGCTTTGCCCTCTTGAGATTTTGTTTTCAGTTTTGTGTGGCTGTATGCAATGCACTTATTTATTTACCCATTCAGTCAGATATTAATTTATTTTTGTTATTGCTGCTGAAAATATGTTCATCTCTTTACAGTATCTTAGAGATCAGGGGCAGCTAGCTCCAGATAGCTTGCACCTAACTTAAGGTTAAATCCAATTCCAGTTCAAATGAGTGGAAATATTCCTTTGAACAGAGAGGAATCCATAAACAGTTTTCAGTGGAGAGCATAGTGTGTGCAAGCTGAACTGAGTAACTGACCTTCAGTCCTGCTGCTCTCTTCTTGAAATGGTTGTTTGAGGGTTTATAAGCAGTAAATTTAGTTAAGGAAGTGTCAGAGGGAGCTGCATGGAACAAAAACCTGCTTGTTCAGTCCCTAGCATTGCAAGGAGCTCTTTCTTGCTTTCCTGGGGCTGGCTGCATGCAGCTGCTTTGGCTGTGAAGCCAGGGTGGTACAAGACTGAAGGTCCGTTCTGTTGGGTCCTTCCAAGCAAAAATGGCAGAAGGCAGATTCTGAGCAGGTTGTGACTCTTTTTGGATGTTTTAATAGTATATGGGGATGGAAATGCAGCAAAAAACCACCTGAGCATAAGGCAGAAAATGTAACGGTATTTCTAGATTTCTGATCTTATTAGTGGGCTCTTCTTGGGGACTTAAAAAAGCTGTCTTAATTATGTAGTTTGATATATTGCTGTTCAAACTATTGCATGTGTTTTCTGAACAGTAACCAGTTGTCTCAATAGATAGCTGCTTTGTTCTTCCAGAGCTGTGCTGCCCAGTAGGGCAGAGATGGGAGTTGTTCATCTCCGTGCACAACTTGGGTGTTCTGCTCTGCTTCTGAGTTGGACCCATGCAGTTCAGAGCAGAGAGGCTATTGCAGAAATCAGATGTGTACTGTGAGGCATCTGCAAGTGACAGTGAGCCTTTACAGTGTATTTTATAACTGTATCTCTGCCTTTTCTAAAAAACTAATACAGCAGCAGCAGAAGAGGGGATATCTCAGTTGCTTTTCTGCTTTAGGGACCTGCTGTGTCACTGGAATAAACATGATGGTGACTCTGCCAGTGATAGCTCACTACTGTGTATACCAGCTTTATTGCCTTTAAACTGAAGGTGCTGGGGATATAATTACTTAACAGTCTAACAATATTTGATTTACCTTAACCTTGACATTTTATTATGTGATTGTAAAATACAATGTTTCCTGTAGTTGAATGCCAACCACAGCAGCTTAAGAAGCTGAAAAGACTCTTAGCTTTCTCATGGCAGTTTTTTGACGTGTCAGCAGTGTATCATTCTTGTTAAACTGTGAGCCTTGGCAAGCAGGACAAGTGATGGTGTGATTCAGAGCCCAGTCTGCCCCAGAGCTGCTCCCCTGGGTGCTGAATGTGCCCGGAGAAGGAAATGATGCCACCCTGGGCAGGGTGGTTGGGCTGGAGGGAGAGCAATCTGTTTCTGAAAGCTTCTAGCAGCCCACAGATAGATTTTTGGGGATGTATCTTGTAGGCCTAATGAAACACAGAAACTGTAGCCTAATTGTGAGCTACTTTCGGGGGAGAGGAGGTCACGAAGAGCTTTGTATTCAGAATTTTTTTCTTTTTTTTTTTTTCTCTAGACCTAATCTTGCAAGTTGGTGAATGTTATATGTAAATATTAATTGTGAAGGTCCCATTTACAATAAGTGATCTTACTTGTTTAATTCTTTGAGTATCATGTTAAAACATGTACCTAACAATATTAGTGGATTACGTGGGATCCCCCACAAACTGTCATCAGCAATCATTGCAGAATAATATCTGTATATTGAGCTGCCACTGGTTATTTGCAGGCTGTTTCTGCTGCAGTGATTTTATAGCATGTGCCAGATGGCTTAGGTAATGGATTACTATATGTTTTGTTTGTTTGTTTTATAAATAAATGGTCAAATAAAGTGCTGTTGAGCTCCTGCTATGCTAGGAAATGTGTGCAGTGACCACCGTCATCTTTCAGTGAGGCACAGATCTCCAGATTGAGTTGGAAGAGATAGGTGGCTGGTCAGGCACATGTGCCTGGCTCTTAGGGTCTTCTTGAAGGGCCTTTGGGATTTTAATCTTCTCCGTGTGTTCCAATAACAAAGTTATTTGTCTCTTTCTTTAAAGAGACTCATTACTTAATCTCTGTAGGACTAAAGAAAGCATTTTTGTTATTGAAATTTGCTCATTGAGCTGGTTGAATTGGAGGAAGTTACAGAAACATCCAATATCATAAGGTTTCACTGTTTCTGGATGGTCTATTTTTAATAGGATTTATAAAAAGCAAGAAGTGCTAGTGAGGTTAATCATAGATGGTGTTTCTGCTGTGAGGGAGAAGTGGTGCACAGCCAGCAAGTCTGCTGGGTACCAGTGGGATGGTGCCTGTGTTTCTGGCAAGTCAGAACAGCCTCTGCAGCAGCCCTCGGAAGAGGCAGTCACTTGGGGTGTTCTACAGGGACATTCATTGAATTTGGGCTCCATTACATGAAAACACAAACAGTAGACAAAACAAATATTTGCCTGTTTGAAAGTCTTGCTTCTATTACTGAAGCTTTTGACACCTGCATGTATTTATAAGCATACATACAGACATGACTAGGGGGAAGATGATGGGCCCCATTTCCCTTTGCGCTGTCAGGCAGCAAGAGCTCCTCTGATAAGAGCCAGTGCTTTGTTTTATGCCTCTTGACTAAAGTCAGCTTAGCTTGGTCTGCATATGTGAAGTTAGGGATGAGCAGAGTCTGAACTCCTTTTCTTGGTTTGGTTTTATTTCGCATCCCTGAAGGTGCAGAGGTTCTCTGATCTAATTTTGTGCTCACTGTAGTGGAGCAGTGTTTACTGCTGCATGTATTGTGCTTGTCTCTAATAGTGAATATTTGTATGGTTGGGCCCAAGGCCAAGAAACAGCGTTTGGGCAAGGCTGTTGTTCCTGCTGCTTCGTTAGCAAACTACTCAAATGAGTTGGAGTAGCAGTGTGCACCTTCTGCTTATCTTCTCTCCTGCTGAAATAGCAAGGAAGAACTTCCTGCTTCCCCTTAACAAAAGGTGGTTCTTGTTGCAGAAAAGACGGTGTTAGTGTCAGAATAATCCCATGGTTCTTGGAAGTTTTCATCATGTCTGTGGCTTGGACTTTTTCCTCAAGCTGTATCTTTCTGCTTAAGTTATTTTCATAGACCATTCTTTTGTTGTTGGGGTGATGCTCCTAAGTGTTTTGTTGCTTTAAATTCATGTCAGAACTTCAAAGTAAGTAGAAATGCACTAGGCACAAAATTAAACCTGTTATCTAAAGGTCATGAGAGAGAGAAAACTCAGTGTGTATTGAATTCAAAGGTTCTTTGTACAGTAACTTTTCACTTTATTTGTTTTGCTTTTGAGCTGCATCCAGGATGGAGAGTTCTATGATTGGGTTGCTAAGGCCCTCGTTTACCAACACTTAGTAGGAAAGCTTTTAGTGACTTTCCTGGCAGAGAATAGCACTTCCATGCCTGGGCCAGTGCCATGCCCAGTGCCACCCTTTGCTTAGGACTGCATCATTTCCTTCTTGTTTTCAGTGTGGCTTGGCTTTGCTTAACCCTGGATTTGCTTAAGCCTGATCCTGCAAAAATTTGTCTTTATTCCCTATGAGTAATCACATTGCTTAATTTTATGCAAATCTGAAAGATTGGGCCTTTTCTTCTCTGTTTCCTCTTATTGCAGGTAGTAACTTTGCTGTCACATACCTGCTTAGAATAGTTTTTGCAGGAAAACAAATGAAAACATATCCTAGGGATGTTGAATGGTCAAGTTTTTTGTTAAGCTCTGTGTATGGAGTTTTGCAGTAAGTTAGGACCTCTCTACTTAAAACCCAATTTTAATATTTAACAGTGAGAGTGTATTTTCAGAGGTAGCTTCTGCTTTCAGGACTCCCATCATCTCAGGATAATAATGGTTCCTCATTCTCCATGAGGATGACAGGAGTTACCTCTCCTTTTAGCATAGCCCAGTCTCTCAGGTGGCTACACACAGGCTAACATGAAATACTGGGTGATATGGGTAACCTGAACTGCCCAGCAGGTCTGGAAAGCAGCAGGATTACCAAGCTGATGATCTTGATAGTTTGGGGTCTTCCTGTTCCTGGCCGTAAACCCTCTCCTTTTCTGTCACAATACAGCTGCTTTGCTGCCTACTCTTAAGTTAATCACAGTATTTAGTAGCTTTATTTCTATATATCTTGGTATATTTATACACAAATAAAATGTAAGGAAGAAATGAGTGCTCACTAAAAGGTTTGTGAGGGATTTTTTTTCATGCTTTTTTCCCCCTTTGTTTGGTGTGTTTTATTGGTTTTGTGTTTGTTTGTGTTGGGGTTTTTTTGTTTGTTTTTTTAAAAGAGTATAAGTACTTGATGTGATTACTTTAGAGGAGTACCCTTCTTTCTGAATCCTGGGCATTAAGCAGCTGGAAGGCAAGCACAAGAAACATCAGGCACTATGACTAAAGATTAAAGACTTTACTCTTGCTGAATGTCTGTGCACTGTAGATACTCACTCAACTTTTAATGTGCCTGTGAATTTAAATGGAAATTCTGAAGAAGGTGAAAATGGATTACCCACAAAAACACAAATCTTGTCTCTTTACACATCTGTTCTCCTTAGTGGCATGGGTTTGATTTCTTTGGTCTGTTAACCAGGGAAAATAGTAAGAGTTGTCACAGCTCTTTCCTTGAATAATAAATGCATGGAAGTAGTTAAGGCTGGGGTAAAACTTCTGGGAGAAGAAACTTAACATCAAATAATGAAACAGGCAAGTATGAATGAGAAGTCACTATGCTGATGAACGTTCTGAGGGAGTAGTATGAAGATGAAACTGGAGGAGAAGCAGTCAAGAAAGCAGAATGCAGCTATGCCTGCAGGATTGTCTTCTTGTCTTTGAGACTGTTACCTATGTGCTGCTTGGTGAAGGTTGTGACTATTTTCTAACCATCTTGAAAGCTGTTGCATTTACTTCATCGCTCATCAAGTCCCTATTTTTGCCTTTGCACCCCACTTCAGGTGTGGCTGTAGGTAAGACTTCTTAAGGCAATTCATGTAGAACAAAAGCTGCCGCTGGCAATTGGCAGAAGTGGCTTGTTTAGTTTATCTAGCTTTTAGGTGACAGTGGAGTTGGTGGAGAGCAGATTCTTCCAGGTTGCTTGCACTGTAGTCTGATAAGAGCCCTCACTCTAGAATGAAGTGTGAAGGCTAAAGCAGTGTTGCTTTGAAGAGCTTTCATTCTGTCTTTATTATGCTACTTTTATTACATTTTGTTGCACTTTATTAGCAGGGGGGAAATACCACATGTGACTTGTTGTGTCGAAGTTCCTAAGACTGTGGGGTTAGACGTAAACTGCATGTTTCTGGCTTGACAGTCCTAAATATGGAAGTATAGAGACTTCTCATCTAGGTGACTTTCTTACCTATGTGGTCTCTTTTTTGCAAATAAATAGGAAAAATCATCAAGTTTTGCTGTAGTTACCAACAGTGTCTTTGAGTTCTTCTATCAGATTATCGCAAGATGAGAATTTTGTGCTTACTTTGTGATTTAAAGGAGCACACCCTTGGTTTTTGTAGAGCCAGAGAAGTAAACTAAAAACTATGAGTTGGTCTAACAATGCAGGGATTCATTGCCCCAGCATGGCTTGTCACACGTTATGTTCTGCAGACTCTATGGGTTATTCATAAGTATCTTTAAAGCAGATGACCTCAGTTGTTTTGCTGAGGAAACCAGAAAGAGATTCCCAAGTTACCTTATGAGTTAGTGTACACCAGTAGAAGAAATATGGAACTATTTTCTGTAGACACTGAGCCTATTTTGCCTGGAAAGGAAACACCAATTGCCTCTACAAGTGCTGCAGATCTGTGTTACAAGAGATGCAGGATCGAAATAGATGATTCAGACTGTATGTACATTCAAGTAAGTAGAATGTTTGGTTGTTTTCTTCTTTAACGTAGGTGAAAGCGGTGTAGCCAAGCATATTATAGTTATTAGTATAATAGTTTATTAATAAAGGTTTAAAGTAGAGTTTTGACTTATGATCTGGAGATAAAGAAACGGGACTTTTTCAGACATGCCATACAATAATTTAATTGTTTAGGACATTGTCTCCCTTAGAAAAATATCATATGAGCAGAAGAGTTTTCAAAAGTTGTTGGAATTTGATATCAGTGCACTTCTTCCTTGTGACAGTCTTATTTATTGGAAATTCAAAGGCAATATAAACTTTTTGCAAACAATCAAATAGATAATGCTTGTCAAGAGAAGGAGTGGAATAGTTTCTCTAAGGCTTACTATGGTATACAATTTCCAGCTAGCGTGAAAAGTTCGAATTTCACTCCCTTCTCTAACACAGAGGTGTTTTCTATAATTTCCCATGCTCATCAAGGTTAGAATTGCACTAATGAGCTGGTATGGGCATGGCAGCACTGGGGTGCCAGCAGCCAGGCAGCCCTGCTGTGCCCGCTTTGCACTTGGGGATTTACAAGGGCAGGGGAAAAACCGCACCCGCTGTCACTGGAGAGTTTCTGAGAGCAGCAGTGTGGCTGTTAACCCTAGTTCTGCTTTCACAGCTTCCCCCTGACACTTGGGGAGGCTCTTTGGGAGGTTTAACTCTACTTGCTCCTTTTGAGTCAAGTCATTCACACCAGGTCATTCTGCTTCCTTTTGTGGGGACCTACTGTTAATTTACCATGAAAAAATGATGGGACTAAATATAGCTTCATTTGATGTGCTTCCCTGATGTCAGGTTGCTCTTAGAATATGGCAGGAGAGTGTTTGTGGTTGTGGACTTGACATAATAACAAAGTTGTGTTCTGGGTTAGCTGAGTAAAACTAGTTTTCCCTAAACAACTCAAGCTAAATCAGTAAAAGCTCTGTTTTAGTGATGTAACTACATCTCAACCTGGGACTTCTGTGTCATTCTAACAAAAAATAATTAATTTTGGATTTTTAGAACCTCAGCTAAGTGTTTTTACTTTCAGTGTGACTTTTTTTGGAGAGGGGCTAGGATTAAGTAAAACCAAAAGAATGCTGTTTGAACTTGAACTCAATCTTACAGAAAGGCACTCAGACAAGTATAGCATTATCTGCTGTCAAAGTTTATGGCAAATATATTTTCTTTAATTTTTATACCTTTAAATTAAGCTTTCACTGTTAAGTCAGCAGTTGTCCATATTCCAGATGTTTTACAGATTATCAGAAAATTTAGTCTTATTTCACCTCTGTGAGCTTGGTGATCAATTATGGCTCCACTACTTCTCCATACTTCTCAGTAACTACTTGTTTCAGACTCCAGTGCTGTAGCACGGCACGGCACAGTGCATCTGTCTGATCAATACAGCCCTTTATTTTCCCTTCCTGCCTAAGCAAGTGCTAGCTTCACTAAATAATCTCATGGCAGTGATGCAGATGGCTCTGTGCTGAAGCAGACACACTGAGACAAAAGGCGGCGCTTCCTCTTTCTGTGTGTATGAACCGAGGATGAGCAGCCAGCTGCAGCCAGCACTATGAGCCCCTTCTGTCCCTGAGCAAAACCTGGGCTGTGCTGCACGTTGTGAGAAACCACTCAGTTATTCTGCCACCTCTGAGTGAGGTTTCTAGAAGTTATGGGAAAAATAATTATAAAAAGCTTCTGTAAGATCTTAAATCCATTTAAGAACTTGAGAAAATGAAATCAAGGTGTAACATCAGCATGTAAGATCTTGACTGAATTTGTACCAGTGATCTGGAAAAAGTACTTATTCCAGCATTTAGTTAATTATGTTGTGAAGTCTTTATAATGACTTGCATCATCTTAGTGTTAAACCAAAACCTGCAACCACTTTGGCCTCAGAGTATCTTTTTTTCTTGGATCTTAAATTCAGGCATGAATTCAGCTGTGAAGTCAAACATGACATTGAATATTCTTTTGTGTACCCCTTAGGTATTGGCTTTAAAAATATTAATAAGGAATATTTCTGTAATAGATCCACAACATTCAAAGTAAGCACAAAGACATGATACCATGCATCCTTTTCCTAATGCTCTCTCTTCAACATGGCTCATTAGCTTAATATTGAGGAGATGGCTCTAGTTGTTTCGTTTGCCATTAAATTTCTTGTGGCCACTCTTCCACAACTCTTGTAACATGTTTTTCAGGTTGGATGGGTTAGGTGTTTTAAAGCAGACTTATAATTAACTTCTTTTTGAAATCACTAGCATATAATTCAGAGCTGGCCTTTGTTTTGGTGGTATGGATCAAAATGCAATACAGCACGTGCCTCTGTGGGGGGGTATGACCCCCAATGAAGTTGTACATGAGTCAGGATACTTTCTTGCTGCTCTGTCTGGGGTAGGCATCACACTTCTTAACATTTTTACTGATCTTACTGTGGTTGCTCAGCTGTTTTATGTTCCAGGTAGTGACCCAAACATTGGTGGTTTTGATCTAGCTGTAATTGTCATCATCTTTTTTTTGAAGACCTTTCAGACAACGTGCTCATTCCTTTGATAGGTCTAGAAATCAACTGTTTCAAACACAAAATATTCTGAAACATTGATTTTTCATTAAATAATATTTTTAAATCCTAATTTACTTTAAATGAACATTTCTTTAGAAGTGTACTGAATTAAGTGAGAATAGCATACTGCTGCAAGGAAGATAGAACTACTACTGTTTGATGGGGGTTTTATTGTGGGTTATTATGCTGTAGATTTGCTCATGACTGGTGATGTGTGAGGATCCTGTGGCAGATGGGGGAGGTGGGGAGCTGCAGGTGCAGCAGCATCACTCCTTGTCATCCTGCAGAGGCTCGGTAGTGGTGGGGATGCAGGGAGGGATGTAGCTGCAGTTCCCTTTGAACACACTGGCCGGGCCAGTCTGTCCCACTCTGTGTGGCTCTCTGTGGAGTGTGCTTTACTTTTCTGTATTGATAACACAGCCTTGATTAAGCCCTGTCAGAAGCATCATGTGGGCACGTTCGTGCTGCTAGCATCACAGGCTGTGTAAGTCACGGAGCACAGGATTGTAACTGATGGGGAAGAGCCTGTGATAGGGGCTCTGTGACATACAACAGGACCTTCCTGCCTGCACCAGCTTAGTGTCAGGCCCAGCATGTAGATTTGCAGGGTGGTAGATAATTCTCTCTGAATTTCACTGGAAAAGTTGCTAATAATTGTAATATTTAAAAAAAAAAAAAATTACATTGCTGTTAGCTTATCAAATTTGCCTGTGGTAGCATGTATAGTTAACCTGTATTTGGGATTTAGGGTTTTTTGAGTCATTTTCAAATAAGGTGAGGTTTAGGGTCAATTTAAGTCAATGGAAATTTTTCCAGTGGCTGTGAAGATGTAAATCTTCCTGCAGAGACTCTGTGGGATGCTGGTAGTTTTTGATTGTCCCTTGTACAGTCAAGGCATGTTTGGCAAACAACATAAAAGTTGGTTTTGTTGTTGCAAGTCACTGGGCCATAAATACAAAGAATGCCTTATAAAAGTGTTTAAAAGAAAGAAGAAAAAAAAGCTTTTATATCCTTAGGAATCAAATAAGGTAGTTAATTTATACACCAGATGAAATACACATGTACAACAGATTTTTTTTTTTTAATTGAGCTACAATTCAAGTAGTTTCCTTGTGTGTGGTGAAGGATGCAGTGTCTTACCTGCCTGGCCATAAGTACTGCAGGCACATTGACCCAAACTGGCAAACCCAGTGTCAGTAGTCTGCAAGCTCACAATGGTGGTGTCTCAGGATGTAGATGAGAGCCCAAGTCACCACTGTCCCCTCCACAAGTGGCCAGCCATAGAATTACTAAGAATCAGAATAACATGGGTCTTTTGATCTACCAGTTAGGTAAACTAACTATGTGAGATTATTTTTCAGATCAAACATGAATATGAATCATCACATAATATTTTCCCCACTACAAATCATGACATAAATGTATCTCTAAGTTATTGCTTTCTAAATACCAGGTCTTAAACTGTATAAGAGGTGTATAAATGGCTGTTGCAAAGCAACAAAATGGAAAAATACGCTCCCTGCCGAAAGAATGGCACTGCCTTCAAGAGAATTGTTAATTTTTATTTTCTTTTGCAAAGTTAATCATAGAATCATAGAATTGCCATGGTTGGAAGGGACCTTAAAGATCATCTAGTTCCAACCCCCCTGCCTGGCAGGGACACCTTCCACTAGATCAGATTGCTCAGAGCCGCATCCAGCTTGGCCTTAAAAGCTTCCAGGGATGGGGCTTCCACAACATATCTGGGCAACCTGTTCCACTGCCTCACCACCCTAACAGTGAAGAACTTCCTCCTAATATCCAACCTAAATCTACCCTCCTCTGGCTTCCCCTGGTTCTATCACTACCTGACCTAAAAAGTCCCTCACCAGCTTTCTTGTAAGCCCCCTTCAGGTACTGGGAGGCCACAGTAAGGTCTTCTTGGAGCCTTCTCTTTTCCAGACTGAACAACCCCAACTCTCTCAGTCTGTCCTCATAGGAGAGATGCTCCAGTCCTCTGATCGTTCTCATGGCCCTTCTCTGGACTCACTCCAGCACTTCCATATCCCTCTTGTAATAGGGGCTCCAGAACTGGATGCAGTATTCTAGGTGGGGTCTCACAAGAGCAGAGGGGGTGAATCACTTCCCTTGATCTGCTGCCCATGCTCCTCTTGATGCGGCCTAGTATACAGTTAGCCCTCCGGGCTGCAAGCGCACACTGGTGGCTCATGTTGAGCTTCTCATCCACAAGCACCCCCAAGTCTCTTTCCTCAGGGCTGCTCCCAAGCCAATCTTCACCCAGCCGGTATTGGTGCTTGGGATTGCCCCGACCCAGATGTAGGACCTTGCACTTGGTCTTGTTGAACTTCCTGAGGTTGGCATGGGCCCACCTCTCCAGCCTGTCCAGGTCCCTCTGGATGGTGTCCCTCCCCTCCAGCATGTCAACCGAAATGATACCATTTCTCTTGGGCCAAAAGAACAATGTAGATGAGTCAGTCAGAGGTTTTGCAGCAGCCTGCTTGTCTTAGAATGCTCTAATTTCTGAACCTCTCTTGTTACTTGGCATTTTTGTGAAGGGAGAGTAAAGTCTTTTTCAAACTGCAACCTGCTGCAGCACTTTGTGAATGGAAATGCAGTGCTCCCCTGGGGACTGCCTGTGTATCACAGGGCAGATGGCAGAAATTTTAGTGGTTTCAGCAGTGGAAGAAATGGGACCTCCTGCCTCATGTGAGTGATCAAGATGTCTTTGCAGAGAATCCAGGTTGGACAAGTTAAGACTTGTGTTCCACCTGTTGTTACTCACTGGGCTGTGCATCTGCTGATTTTGTTAGTATAAAAGCTAACCTTTTCTGTTTCAAGTGTTTCTAGGCTCAGTATTATCATCCATGGTGGTGGTACTGTGAACCAAATGTAAAGGGAAATAAAAAGCTGGAAGAAAACTATTCAAATAGCATCAAATTATGTTTTCAGACCAACCTTGTCCAAGGAGATCACACAGATCAGAAATCCTTGATTAGTAAGTTTGAATTTTGCATCATTAAGTTCAGCACTCCTGCAGTGTGAACTTTTATGACTTTGTGCTCTATTTTGTGTTATGCCTTGCTAGCAAAGACACTTACTTTCAGCCTAATAATACAGCCTGCTCTTTCCAGGTGGCCATGTTCATTTAGCAACAGGTTCACATTGCATGATTTTGGTCAAATTTGGCTTTGACTTTCACCAGCTTGTGGTGTTCCATCAGTGCCCTCAGCTAGAATTCTGCTGCCAGAATTGACAACCTCTCTTTGATCCAGACATTAATGAGCTGCTTTATTCCTATCCAAACCAGAGGTCATTCTTGAAAGAGAGAGGGGCAATTTCTGTTGTTTTTCATGGATAGCACCTGAAAGACTGTGGTTTTTAATACTGTCTGTGAACACTATCATCTTCATGATAATCATGAAAGTTCCTTTGTATGGATAGATCTTGCTGAGCAACTAGCGACAGCTTCTTACAAGTTGAGTTTTCTGTTTCCTTTTTAGGATGTAGATAATTTCATGAACTATTTCAGCTCTTACCAGAAGAGCTGTTAAGCTGGCAAGGTAGCCATATCTCCTGTAGTATTTGTGGATATGCAATGGAAGTAGAAAACTATTTGGCTGCTAAAGCGCTTGCTGAGCTGCTTGCGTTGCTAATTCTGTTCTGTCAGCAATGTCAATTAGTACTTTAAGAGGTGAATATCTCAGAAGGCAGACTTTGAGTCATATGGTCTCATTTGATAGATAATTATTACAGTCTGCTGATTTCTCCATGTGATCTAAGATGAAATCATGAGGCATGAGACAATACAATGATTTCCCATTATATTTTCTTATTATGTAGAATTGTGGTAATAAAGCTAGCTTTCCGACCCACTAGTAAAATATGAAAGTTTCTCCCTGTATTTTTTTTTTTTTCTGCTGTGAACTCTGAAAGAATCACTATATAGATATGACTAAGCCATTGCCTTTCACCAGCCTGACTTGTCCTACCTTGAGCAAAGTGATGATTCCACACTTCCATGTGATTTTGAAGGTGGTGGGTATTTGTTACAGAGTCTGCTGAGGCTGGTAGAGACTTTAGGCAAGAAACTGAGTTTTGAAATAGTTCCCAATATACATTTAATTGTTTTCCTTCTGAGTTTAAGGGTTTCTCATCAGTGGCCTTGTATTTTCATTCTGATTTTCATTTTAAACTAGTTTAGAGTAAGTGACAGTCCTGTGAATGCTCAGCTGGGAAAAGTTGGCTGCAGTCTCCCTCCCAGAGTGCCAGCATGATGGTGTGGCTTTGTCATAGGGCAGGAGGATGGGCTACATGGCCTCTTCATGCCTCTTCCAGTCCTGCATCTTTGATGAAGGTAGGAAGAAGTCGTCAGTGCTGAGCCAGAAACATAGCTGCAGAGAAAGCACATCATTATTACCTGGACAGCGAAGATGTTTATTAGAGCCATATCAATACTGAAATGAAACATGCAGCTGACACTGTTGTTGAGCTTGGGGTGACACAAAAAGTAACAGTATTTGCCTAATATTTGATTCACTGCTGTTCCTTGAGTAAATGGTACTGTTATCTCCTCTATCAGCAGTTTTATTCTGGTGGTTCAAATTTTGCATTGCACTACTACGAAGAGTAATATATTCATTGATCATCATCAGGCACAATTTCACTAAAGCTCATTTGATTCTTGCCAGAATTTTTAGTGTCATTTCAGTGTTAGAATTTTAGAAATTACTGTCATTTTTCAGCTAGAAATTCCTTCCCTTTTTAGAAGGCTAATTTGTAAATCAGTGTCCCTAGAAGTTTCTCGTACGTTAATCGTATTTTAATGTAGCCATAAACTCAATTTTACATGCTAGTAAGTAAAGAGGGATCAATAGTAGAGATACTAGAGTAAGATACTTCCTAAGAGATGCCCCTAGTCCTGTTTCTGCCAGTGGTGATGCTTTGTTTTCCGGGTTGAGTCCCAGTAAAGGCTAAGCAACAATGGGATTTTAACATCAACTGATGATGTGAAAGATAGAATGAAAATCTGATTTTGCAGATCATTCTGCTAAATTAATAAGGTGAGAATGCTGTGAAATGATTTAGTGCTTGTAGTGGGGAACATTCTCTTTCCTCTTGCCTGTTCTTTTTACGAGGTGTTTCTTTATGTTGGATTTAAGGCTAGGCCACAATGCTAGAGATGAAAAGCTACAGCTTAGGCCTCAAAGGATAGCTTTAGTATCTGTAGGGTTATGTCATGTGGAATGTTCAGCTGTCTGTAGTAACCCAGTTTCTATGGTGATCTGTTTTCCACTTTCTCTTTCCCCTCTCTAGACAGTAGAAAATGTACAGTTTTAGCTGAATAAACTAAAGGTGCATAAAGGTGCTTGCATAGATCATGGAGCTGGAAACTGCTGTGCAGCATTCGCTGCCTGAAGTTAACAGTATTGGTGTCCTACAAGGCTGCTGCCTTTTTTATATCAGGAAACTTCTTTGTATAGCCTGGAGGAGACCAGCCTGCTAACCCGGTTTGCTAGACAGTATTTAAATGCTTTCCTCTTTCATATTACATTTGCTTTGCTTTCTCTTAATTCCTGTGATGAGAGGGAAGCAATATCCCATCAGAAATATTGAGGGTGGGGAACTGCTGCTGTGTGTGTGGCAAGGTGCTGGGAAACCTGGCCAAAGTGTGGTACGCATTAAATCTTCAGCTCTTGTCTGATGCTGTAGTACTCTAATACTGCACCTCTACTGTCATGTAATCATTTTGGAGTTATTTTGTAGTCTCTGTGGGTTTGTACTTGGATTGGCACATCCACTTGCTAGCATACACCTTCATTTTAGCTTAAACAAGGATTCTCAGCCTGCGAGTTGTGGATACAGCAGGGCTGAAAACAAACAGCCCAAGTGCCCAGACCTTCTGGCTTGTGCTGGTAATTTTCTGGCTTCTCCACTGCCTTTTTATTTGCTCCATTGCTGTTAGATACAGTGCTCTGTCAATGGCAAGAGCACATACTGGAGATGTTTTTTGGGAATCTTTCATTTTTCAAATAATTATTCAAAATTCACATAATTTAGGGGAGTGGGGAAGAGGGCACGTAAATAATGAAGTTATGCTGCACTTTTGTACTGAAAACAATACCAAATATATATGAAACTAAGGAAGCACAAATTAAAACCAAACAAAACTGCATATTTACTACAAAGAAGGAAGTTTCTTGTCTATGTATAGAGTAGATTTTTAGGGCTGGAATAAACATCCAGTGAAGTTGGGGAAAGACCAGATGTGGGAGCATAACATATTCTGTAATGGGAACAATCAAAGTGAGTTCTTATATTTCAGTGTTTTTCTCCTTTGACTCGGTAGAGAGAATTGGTTCACAGGTATGGCACGAGTTCGGGAGCTTTTTAGGTGAAGGCAATGGCAGTGCTGGGGTAAAAGCTGTTGATTTAAGCTGTTGTAAATCACTCGTGCACCATTCTTGAGAAGAATCCTGGGGATAGGAAGCAAATCGCTTTGTGAAATTCACGATGATTGTGGGCACTGAGCTTCCCTGACAGCCTCCAGCCATGCAGGGTATGTGTCCCTGTCCTGGGCCAGGGGCTGGGGCTCCCATGTCTCTCTCCCCAGCCTGCTGCCTTTGCTGGACATGTTATCATTTCCTGTCTTGCAACAAGAAG
This sequence comes from Galbula dea, assembly GCA_013399015.1. Taxonomy (NCBI): domain Eukaryota; kingdom Metazoa; phylum Chordata; class Aves; order Piciformes; family Galbulidae; genus Galbula; species Galbula dea. Next base: position 683,805 of record VWZX01010570.1, on the reverse strand, counting down.
GCAGTGTGAAATTTGGTCTTTCAAAAAATCCCAAGCAGAAACACAAAGTTTGCCATTTTAAGTACTTGGAAAACCGGGTTAATGCAAGGAGGGAAAGAAAAGAGAAGCTTCAGCATTCTTTGTGGCAGAAGATGCTGTGCAAAAATAAGTTGGGTAAGGTTAGGTGATGAAGCTGTGTTACCAAATGCACTTTTCTCTGCCATCAAATGCCATGCTTTGACTAATACATTACAATTAGTTTGGAATAATTTAGGGAATTGAAAAAAATTTTGCAACATGGTTGCACCTCTGAAGCCAAGATGCTGTTTTGTTTGCAAAGGTGGAGGGTGTGGAATGATCTCAGTGCTCTCTAGGTATTGCAAGAACCTCAGTTCAGAAGCTTTAATATATTAAAAATGTCATAGCTTTTTCCTTGTGTCACTGAAGAGCTATTTCCATATGTAGGTATTTGCATGTATATGCAACTGTATATGTAACTAGATGGTTTCCATACACTTTTATTTGATTCTCAAATATGAGATAACCATTATATCTTCACTCAGTTAAAAATATGAATATTCTTTCTGGTTTTGAAAACAAGTCCTGTGTTCTGGGTTACTGTTATGAATAAAGTTTGGGTGAAAATGGTCATTAACAGGAATGCTGGTTTGGGGTTTTTTCTATTATCTGGAAGCTTTTTTAACCAAATGTTTTCAGTTTTTTCTTTTGGCATTATGGAAATAATCAATTTTCAACTTGCTCTATTTGCATCTACAAAGGGAAGAGCTTTTAACACTTGAGATCAGGTATCTTTCCCTGAATTAACACAGATGTTCCAAAGTGTTCTCTTAGAGGGGGGAAAAAAAAAAAACAACAACCAAAGGCAAAAAAAGAAGAGCTATATAATGTTATGCTGCAAATGCATTTAGAACCAACTCAGGAGAGTTACTACAAGAAATTTTTCTTTGATAGCCAAGTTTTTGATCTCCCTGAAAACACAGATTTTTAAATTTTTTTTTTTCTTTGCAGATTTTCAGCATTAGATGTGTAGGTTGGAACACTGTTTTGCATGCAAAGTGCCCTTTTCTTTATGGGCAACAAAATTAAGCTCATGTAGCCTTTTATCAATAGAACAATTTATTCATCTCAGATGTACTAATCACCTTGTCTGTTGCTTAAGGGTTTGACTGTTAAACATGTATTTAAAAAAGAAAAGGTTTTTGGTGTCAGGTATATTGATGATTTAACTGTATTGCAACAAGAACTGACTAATCTTTTGCTGTTGTGTTGCAGTATGCCAGGGTTTGGATCCCTGATTCAGAAGAGGTCTGGAAGTCAGCAGAACTTCTCAAAGATTATAAACCTGGAGACAAAGTCCTCCAGCTTCGACTTGAAGAGGGCAAGGTAGGTCTGTGTATTGTTGGTAAGCTGAGTATTCTTGTTCTTGACTGTACACTGATGTATGTAACACAGGAAGCTGTACTGTCAAAATATGTCTGTATTTATCTATGTGCAATTACTCTTTTCCACTGACTTCCAGTAGGATTTTTTTGGATGTGATGAATTATACTTTTTAGTTGCAAAAATCCATTTTGCCTGATTTTTAAAAGAAATTTAAAAATTCTTGCTTTTATCCAACTGCCTGTTATGTTCTGTTGCATCATCTTTTTCTACTTAAGCTGTTAAGCCTATAACCCTGGTTTGATATTCCAGTGAGAAGTGTTGCTAGAACAGTTTTGTGGAGAAGGAACTGTGACTTAAGTCAAGCATAACCATGAGAAGATTAATAAAGAGAAAAAGGGACAAATATTAAGGGCATTATGAAGATGATGCTGTATATGGTGTTCAGAAATGGTGACGTGTCTATGAAAAGCTCACATCCTTCTGGTGAAGGCCTCTCCATTTTTTTTTTTCATGCCATTTAAATGATTATTTAATTTTGATTTAAAATGGTGGTGTTCCCTCAGATCTTCTAATGTAAAATGAAGATCTAGAGCAACTGGTCAAATACGTAGTTTTAATTTCTTTTTTTCTTAGCAGTGGGCAGCTTAGATCCTACTTCTGTGTAAAGTCCTACACAGCAGTGTGGTAAAAGGAACAGATCAAATGTATTGAGTAGCTTCTAAATAAAATATCTTTCTTGAATGGATTTCAGTCTTTGACTGACTCACATTTCTTATATGGCAGGCTAATTACAACCCTTTTAATCAGAGAAGATTAATTCCGCCCCCCATATTCCAGGCTGTGTGATGATGCTGTACACTTGCACATTGCATTTGAGGGTGTTTGCCAGTTAAGTTGTATTATGTGGGTACAAGGAAATAACAGGTAAATAGAATGATTTTAGATCTAGAGACAGATGCAATCAAAACATCTATATTAGAGATTAATTTATATCTGCAAAAATTGTAAGTCACTGTTTTTCAGTTTGTGGTTTTCATGGCATTCTGCCAACGTTCTCCTGGGATGTTACTGTGTGTGGAGCTGGCTGTGGGCTGATAGGAATCTGCTTTCTCTGTTCCACTCAAGAGGAAAATAATATGGAAAAACTGGTTAGATGTATGATAGAATTTATTTTGGTTTGTTTAATGAAAAGATTTGGCAGCAAAAGCAAGAGGTTTACTTAAGTGATAGTCTAAAAAGATGCTATCTCTTTATGGTTGCCTCTTATGCATATATAAAACCCCTTCGGGAAGTTTTAAATGATGTTTTTGGAGAAAGAACTGCTAACTCAGATCACCAGATAGTTTAACTCTTGCATTTTGTTTTTTGTGACCCAGGCATTTTTTTCTGGGAAGAATGGTTGGAGGGACTGAACAAGGAGACCTACGCACCAGCTCTTTCAACATCTGTTTCCATTTGATTTTCAGGACCTAGAATATTGCCTGGATCCAAAGACAAAGGAACTCCCGCCCTTGCGAAACCCTGACATACTTGTTGGTGAAAATGACCTCACAGCACTCAGTTATCTCCATGAACCTGCTGTTCTGCACAACCTCAAAGTTCGATTTATAGACTCTAAACTAATCTACACCTATTGTGGCAAGTACTGTCTTTTCATACCATAATCTTTACAGAGAATACCCTAGACAGGAAAAGGAAAGTTGAAATTTTCCTCTTCTGGTCACTGTTACAGCTCTACCCATGGTGACGGGTAGAGAGCTAAGGCAACCAGCATGTTAACCATGTTGTGATGGATGGACTGCAAGCATTAATGTCCTGCCACATTTTGCTCATTCCAACTATTCCTAATCTGCTGGAAGTTCAGCAGAGGGCACCTGCTCCCAGTCCTTCTCTCAGCAATGTCCAGACCAGTGAATCAGACTTTGCCACCTTCTGCTGAAGTCAGCATTCATTCCAGTAGGAGTGGGAGATGATTCATACCCACATCTCATCCCATCATGCAGCCAGAGCATGGCTTGAGGCACAGAATAATTTAGGTTGGAAGAGACTTCTTGAATGTCTTCAGTGAAGCTCCCTGCTTGAAACAGGTCTGACCAGATCAAGTTGCTCTGTGCTTGGACCAGTAAAAGTATCTTGAGTAATTGAATATCTCCAGTGATGGTGATACTAGAGCCTCTCTGAGCAGCCCCTGTGAGGGTGCGTGTTCTGGTTGTGGCACTGTGTTTCTCTCCCTGGTACCCCATGACAAAGCTCTTGATGGGGGAACATTTTGCGAAAAGGTTTTTGTACGACTGGAGTCTAATGGCCCGAGCTTGTAAGAGGTTTTCAGTCTGAGTTTCGTGGTCCTAGGCCTGCTGATGCCACCATGCTTCTCCCATTACACAGCCTGTCCGGTTTGTGTTTGCTGCTTGCAAACATGCTCTGTATTTGGTATCAGTTAAGAGGCTTTCCAAAAGAATGTGCTGTCTGCCAGTTTTGTTTCATTGTGTTTGGGAAAACATGTTGTTTTCGTGTTTCCATAGTACAGCTTTAGTTTTGGGTTTGGCTGGTTTTGTAGTTTCTCATAGGGCTGGAAGGCCTTTAGCTCTTCATGGTTGGGTCTGCCAGAGGGCCTGGGATGGCAGAGCTTGGTTGACTGTTTGCTCTGAAACAAGACTCAAGTGATGATTGTGGGAGTCACTTGTGGGTTTATTGGAAAAATGTGGATTCAGTCCTGTGGGGGTTCCTGGTGGTTAAACTGTGGGTGAAGGAGTTTTAACACTACTAAGTGACCTGAGGAATGCAGTATGCTGTGGATTTATTAGTTTGGGATGTAGGCGTATGTACGTCATGTTGTAAACTAAGGAACAAAGAGTTTATGCGTCAGCCTTTAAGAACCTGATCCTTCAGCCATGGACACTGACTTTCTAAACTGCCCTATCAGTTCCTATCCTGCATACAAGTTGCTTCCCCTCTGCAAAGATTATTGCCTTATAGCTCTGCCTGCAGAAGGAACTGCATTTGCCTCCTTTATCTGACTCACACTTTAGCCAGGTTAGTTTAAATACCCCATAAAGGTGGTTTGAGATAACCCAGCTGATTTAGCCAGAAGGAGATTAAAAACACCTTAATCCACCAAGAGAATTATGGTAACATAGCAGAAGTAGAACTGGGAGGGAGGGAGAGAGGGATGGATGGATGTCCATGGCCCTAGAAATGAGTTCAATCTGCTGTCTTAGTGTAATATGTCAAAAGGATATTAAATTCTTTAAAATTTCACTTTGAAGTAATACAAGCTTTTAAACAGAAAACCTCCTGATTTCTTAATTTCAAGTCAGCCTTTCAGCAGCAATTCAGAAATGATTTGTAACTGCTTTATTGTTGGGAATATGAAATGAAGAATTAATGAAAGACATTGAAACAACGGAAAATTTGAATGCTTGCATGGAAAACCTGCTATGGCTGTGATGAAAACTCAGTGAATACTGCTGGTTAGTTCAGGTGTGTGAAGTAGTGCTAACTATACAGGAAAACAAACTTTAATTTAAATTATAAGTTATGTTAATATCCAGTTTGTCCAGAGATGTGCAAATACATCCAAGATAAAAAAATAAGATACACTTATTTTGGTTCTATATAAGAAGACTGTCACAAAGAGTAGCCAGAGTTCAAGTTAGAGTAATTGTAGGAACGGAAACACACATAAATCTGATTTAAAAGTTCCATAGAAAGCATCTAATTCCCAACTCACTTGTTTTGGATATTTCCAGATGGTAGTTGCTTGTTGATTTTACAGACTGCTACTGAAGTTAAGTGATTTAATATGCTGGAGACTTGTCATGGGGCTGCTTGTTTTGAATTCAAGGGTATATTTTTGCCAGTGTTGGCAAGAGAAGGAGGGAATTGTCTGAAGCCTCACAGAGGTTGGTTTTTTGTTTTTTTTTTTTGATGTCTCTGACTAGAGAGCTGGGAGACTTGGCTCAGCAGTGTGGCCTTACTTTTACTGCTTGTTTCACAGTACTAAGGGCAGATGTTAAAAACTGATGCCAAAAATATTCTTTGAGTCTACTAGTACTGAAGTCCCTTCACCTCCCTAACCCCTCTCTTCTTCTTTGGCTCATCACTACAGCACTGTTAGAGCTTGGCACAAATTTTTATAAAGACTTTTCACTTGAACTCCTGAGTCATTTTAGTGGAGTCATGGCTGTTGGAAAAACACTGACTCTATGACATGGGTGTGTCTAGCCATAAAACTTTCCATATATTTAAGGAAATAGGTGGAGGTGTCTCAGATTTCTTTGTGGCATATTCTAGTGTTGTTTAATGGTTTTGCTGTGATTTGTGCTTGATCTATAAATGTATGACAGGATTATAAATGGGATGATACTTACAGCAGCAGTGGCAGACTGTGGATGCTTTCATTTCCCGTCTCCCAGCTTTTCCATGGAAAATTTCCTAGATAGAGATCACAACAATGTAATCCGTACAGGGCTGGGATCTGCACTGAGGAAGTCTGTGCATGCGTGTGGATTTCTGAGTAAATTTAGAAGCAAGTTGAGTGCTGTGGAACTGCTTCTGTTACAGGTTCTTCAGAGATGGTTTAGTCCAAGGAATGTATGTAGCATGCTTGCTATAGTCACTATACAGCCATCTGTACCCGAATTGGCACTTTTAGGCACGTAAATACATATGTAAGAAGAAATTCTATTTTTAAAATGGCCACAGTTAAAATTAGAGGGTGTCTTGGGTGGGTTTTTTTTTCCCTTTATCACATTGTCAAGGTGAAGAGGAAGTGCAATGTCAAGAGAGCATGGTTTGCCTGACATGGCTGGGTCTCACATGGCATTGATCAGTATTTTCACGCCTGCATGGAGCAAATAAGTGTTACCTACCCCTTGTAAATGCTGCAGGAGAGAAAGGTATAAGTAATCTTTGTCAAATCATCTCTGTGAGCAGAGTAGATGTCAATTCTTGTGAAAAAGAAAATTGTACCAAAAGCATTTGATTTCCTACCATAAGTGTGTATCAGCACTATGAAATATGCCTACATGTGTACATATGTGTAGCTTTGGTCCCTTTGAGCAGGAGGTTGTCCTGCCTGACTGGCAAAGATGCCCTGCAAACCAAATTACACCATGACTCTATTCTGTTGCTTGTTACAAAAACTGGAGTTACTATTCCTGGGCACAGCATAATGGCTGAAGGGTTAACACACTTCATATATCAAACTGAGAGTCACTGAGGCCATGTAGTAGTTATAACTCACAAATCACATTGTCATTTGTAATTCACAGTAAAAGACAGGGAAGTACAATGCACATTCATTGGTTTACTGCACTGAGCAAGTGGTATTTCAATTTGTTGCACTCTGAATCTGATTGTTTTGTGCATACTAGCTTTAGAAAAGGTAGATTGAGAGAAAAAGTAAAATGTTATCCCTGCTGTGTTTCATAAAGCAGGATAGAGGTAAACTCTTCTGATGCTTCTTGTATGTGAATTTGTTGTCAGAATAAAAATCTGTTGAAATCAGTAATATCAGATCCTTATTGTTGTTGATATTTTTAGAAAGATTAGAACAACAGTTGGTGTTAAAACATTTTTTGTTTTGTTTGATTTTGAAGCAACTGTTAATAATTCCTTTTGTTTTGTTTCCTTTGCAGGTATTGTATTAGTGGCCATAAATCCTTACGAACAGCTGCCTATCTATGGCGAAGATATCATTAATGCCTACAGTGGCCAAAATATGGGGGATATGGATCCACATATCTTTGCTGTGGCTGAAGAAGCGTATAAGCAGATGGCCAGGTTTGTAAACCATGAGTCTTGAATTAATTGCTTTCCTAAAAGAAAGAAGACTAAAACTTTCTGGTCAGTGGCCTCATTTTTTAATGTGTAGCTCATGAAATATTTAGCAAGATCTATCTTTTATCCAGTGTTTTAGTACATTTCACATGAGGATAAGTTGCCTAAGTTAGCAAAAAGTAAAGCATTATGAATGCCGTGGAGATCATGGCCACTGACAGATAACAGGAATAACCACACCTCATCAGTATTTAGGTCTAAAATTAGCCTAGTGCTTTATAAGATTATGTTGGTTTTATTTGATTAACAAAATGAGGAGATACTTTTTAGTCATCCGTGGATTTTTAAAGAGAAATGTGCCAGATTCTTAGGTGTTTCATATTTATATGTGATACTGACAACAGAAAAAACATCACTGGGCTTATGAGTGCTATTCTAGGCTCTGAGTCGTGTCAGTAAAGTCCCAGCTGTGTAATCTGTCGGTGGCCGTTGACTAGAATTAAGAGAGAGCAGAGGGACGATTGCACAGAGGGCCTGAAAACAGTGTCTCTAAGGACACTCGAACAGCTGGGCAGGAAATCCTTTTTTCTTTAAATATTGCACAAAAATGAGTTTGTCACCCAAGGAGAGTGGTGTTTAGAAACTTCTTCACTTTCCCCCCTAAGAGCCTGCCAATTTTAGGAGCTTTTGAAATGTTTTATTTATAGGATAAAGATCTTTTGGGCTACTGTGTGGCCTTTGGTTAACAATGTGGTCCCTGGTATCCTCACTGGTTAGTTGCAAGCTATTGATACAAGTTTTCCTTGTTGACAATACAACTCATGATCAAATTAATCAAGTAAAACAGTGGACTTCTGGATGAATTGTGATGACCCTTAACTGTACTGCAGGAGTGGGAGGCAAGGAGAGAATGGGTTGAAATGATAAAATGTTCATCTTTGAAATTAGCTATCTGTTCAATTAAGAATCCATGTAAGAGCCAGAAGGAGCAAAATGCTCTGCACACTGAAGTTAGCTGTGATGTGACTATGGTGATTCACAGTACCCAAGTAATGGATAATTTCAAAAGAAAACTGTGGTACAGTGCAACACTTCATGACTTGGGGTAATTGCAAAATAGCCAATGTTTCAAAAATGCCCTGTATCTGCACTGTTGAATGGCAGAGGTATTCAACTTACTTCCTTTCTGCTAATAAACATATAATCTGGTGTAGGGATATAAAGGCAAATTTGTGTGTTATGACATTCATGTCTGCATTGTGGCTCTTTCAGTCTAGATCACTGTTGTTTTAATCAGACTTGCTACTCAAGTCCCTTTAAAAGATCTACAAAATAAGAATTTATTAGCCTTATTTTATGTTTGAGGCACACTACAGTGACCTGCAATTTTTTGCAGGTAATCCAAATGGATCTGTAATCCAAATTTCCAGAATTTTTGTTCTTAATATTAAAGAATGGAAATTAGAGGTCGGAGGAAGATCTTTCTCCTCTGGCTGCTTCTAACCACAGTCTGAAGCAGGCTTACTTCTTACTTGTGGTGAAATCTCAAACTGCTGGATGACCTGTATTCTGTGTGCTTATTAGATGAATTATATGGAGTGGAGATTTCTATCTGCCACCATATGCATACTCTGCTGTCAGAGGAAGACTTGGGGCTGCCATTTTGACTAGAGTTTCTGCTGTGGTTTTTCCTTTTTGTGTTAATTGCCTGCTCTTCAGCTCTCACTGTGCCCTCCAGCCCTTCTGCTCTCCTGGAAAACAACAAATAAGATGCAGCAGGAGTTCCTTTTTGAAACAAATGAAGAGAAATTATATAAGCATGGAAATGATTTTAAGTAATCCTTTTGCATTAATGAATTTGTTCCTTTGTGTGTCTACAACATGTTATAAACAATGTGTCACTCATTTATGAATAACTGAAAGTACTTTCAGAGGTGCAAAATGAATTCTGAGCATGCAGTGAAAATGACTAGAATTCCTCTACACTGAAGTAACAATTTCATTGTTTATTTACTTTCCCAATGTTTATTCCCTTTTCTGTCTTTGGGGATTTTTTTGTGTTTGTGGGGGTTTTTGGTTTTGTTTTGGTTGTTTTCTTCTTGTTTGTTTTTATGAACTGTTTCTGTCATTTAAACATTCTGGATTTGCACATTGAATTTCCTTTTCTAATGCTGTTTCTAATTCCTTAATCAGTTGTCCTGCCCTTTAACATCAGTGATACTTCTGCACTCTGAAAAAATCATGTTTTACTCCTGAATTATGAAGTTGAAGAAAAAAAAATGTGCAGATTTACATTTCTGCAGCTGGTTATTTAAATCAGGTTACATGTGACTATTTCATTAATGTTTTAATAATTGCATTGAATGTTCATATGATAGCTACTCATTGAACATTAATCTGCATTTATGCATGTAATTAGGGAGACTTATTTTTCTGTAATTTTTAAACTTTCTTAACTCCGTGTTTATATGATCACTGGAATAATTAGTTAGGATGCCTCTATCCATAAGGGTTCAGTAAGATCTTCTAAATATTTGTTCCTTAGGTGGTCTTGTTAATTTATGATTTAATGATTTAGAATTTGTTCTGGCCTGCTTCGTTATTTCCTCTGCTCTGGCTGAGAAGCTCCTTCTGAGTGCATGGTTGTAACTAAATGGTCTTTGTGGTCTTCTTCAGCAGAAGAAAATGCCCCATGACAGCAATTGGGAAAGCTAGTGATTGTACACTGAATATTTCAGTTGCATCTTCAGTGCTAAAATATTGGGCACTGACAGAGATAGAGCTCATGTCTGGCTTGTGCACAAAAAGTGATTCTCAGCAATGGCTGTATAAATAAATGAATTATACATTATCTGCATGTGAAATTTTCTGCAGAGAGACTGCCAAATGGTGTGGTATGCATGGGCTGTGAGGTGGTGTGCACATTTGCACAACTGCCCAATAGCATTTCTGTCATCTGTTTCCAGTGAAAGGTTAGTGCAAAGGAACATGGGTCATCTTTAGCCTCAGCTGGCAATGAATTAAATGGTTACTTTTTGCTCAGTAGCTTCTTGTCTTTTTCAGCACATGCTTTTTTTCAGCACTCTTTAAAAAATAATCCTATTTTTGACTATTGTTTCTTTCCCCTTTCTCCACTTTCCTTCTATTTCCCCTTTCTGATCCCTCATACCTTTTTGCTTTTCATCTTCTACTGCTCCTGTGCACAGTCTGACAGCTTCATTTCCAGCACATTTCGTCTTCTGTGCCCAAAATAAGTAGTGAATTAGTTTTACAACTGCATTTACATTGTGTTAGGCTTAGGGTTACATACACCTGATACTTACCAATTGCTCTGTTGGTTTGGGTTGCATGATCGTCCAGACTGCACGTGTTAGGGTTCCAGAGCAGATCTCTTCCTCTGTCTGAGTGGGAAGAGATCCACCTGTAAGCATGTCTCAGTGGCGGGGAGCAGGATTGGTTGGATGGAAACCTGTCCAAGGGGCTCTGCCCTGGCACAGGGCTTTCATGCAGAGCTGTTTGGGGGCTGCTGTGTTTCTGTAGGAGCAATCTGTGCTTTTGGAAGGAGGTGGGACTGGCACTCGGAGGTCTGTCTTGTCACAAGTAGGCAATGTTGTTCATTGGTAGCATGATCCGGATGATGTTTAAGGCAAACAAGTGATTTAAAAGAAAGTAAATTATTATTGAAGAACTTACTTTTGTCTCAGAAATATAAACCACAGCATCACCATGTGGGTGTTGAACCCTTTGAACTGCAATGCATACCACTTCTGTAAGTCAGCACTTCCAAATTATTAACAAAAAAGAAGTCCAATCTTGGCAGTCACCCCTCTGTGGTAAGGAGGAAAATTGAGGCAAAACATCAGTTGGCAAGTACTAGATTTATTGTTTTGACAGAGTCAGTAGGAATCCTAACCATCAACAGGCACAGCTCATAGCAGTCTTCAGTAGAAACCTCTCTTTTTAACTGTATGGTTTGCAATAACAGGAGATGCTGATCATTATACTCTTGAAACTGTTAAGAGTTGTGTTACTGTGTGAGACTTATGATTATCAGTTTCCTAACACTCTTAGGGAAAGAAGTCCTAAATCATGCTTACGCAGGGTCCCTTCCCCTGCCTAGGAAGGATATAATGCAATAATTAGGATAATGTATCTTTTTATCAGCACTTTGTTTATCTGGTTTGTTCCATCGAACTTGTGGTTGATGACAGATGCAGCAGAGTTCAGTGCTTTTCAATTTACTAAGTTAACTTGGAGATTCCATTCTGTTTAATAAGTAGAGTTGTCTAGCAAAGAGCAAGTGAAAGTAATGTTTGCAAGCAGAATTATGTACTGGTGAGGCCCCTATTAAACTTAAGGAATACTGGGACAGAAAGCAACAGTGTTTAAAAACATCAGTTTCCAAAGTTCTGCTTTTTCTGTTTGGAGAAAGCATGATGATTTTTTAAAATGTTAGTGTGTATCTTTTTAATTAGATTACTTTTGATAAGCAGACTGCCTCTCTGTCACATTTTTGGCATATGTCTGATAGTTCTCAGCTACAGGAGTTTGGTTTTTTTCCTATCACTTCTGATTCAAAAGGAAGCTTGATGAGTTGTTGAGTAAGTGTTTTGAAAGCACCTTGACTGACAGTCTGCAGTTATCCCAGGCATCCCAAGATGATGTCCTTTTATAAAAATGCGTGTTTGATCAGCTGCTGCTTTGCTTCTGTGTGTCTGATAAATGGATACTCTGTTCTCCTCTGGCAGAATTCAGCAGGGGGACGATTAACAGCCCTTCACAGATCTGCATCCAGTTCTGAACTGAGAGACTGCTGTGGTGGTGTGAGAGCCTGTGTGTATGTACAAACATACAGTGGCTGCCTTCGACGTACAGCTTTGACATGTGACATTTAAAATTAAATAGCTACCTTGAAAAGACAGGGAACTTTTAATGCTCTGGTGTTAAAATTAGAAAGAAAAGGGAAATTGTCCTTTCTAGTGAGAACAGATGGTTTTGGAATAGTCTCTTGTACTTTGGGTCTGATATTTTATGATGTTATGGGTACAAGACAGCAGATAGGGTAAGAAACTTGATGTAACATCAGGGACTTACCTGTCTGAGCAGTGATTCTTAGTCAATAAAAGGGTTAAATATGATCATAACTGTAAACCAGAGTTCAAGTGAGGTGTCCTGCTGGTGGCTATGTGCTTTCCTAAACTATTGCAGGAGTGACCTCTGACTAATCCCTTGATAAATCAGTTGCATAGTGCTGGCTCATCTTTGTGCTCTTCGGGAGTACAATCTATCATGATTTTGCAGCATGTGCTCACCTCAGTTTTCTTCATTTGTATGTGTTGAGAGATCTTACTGTCAATTCATTATCTTTTCACCTTTTGCCATTTTTACAGTCAAGAGCTGTGTTTCCTGAATACAATTAAAATGGCAAGTGATGTGATTTTTTTAATTTAAGAAAAAAAAGTACATCTGCTGGTTTTGAGAGTAGTGCACAACATTTTCACTAAGCTGTTGTTGAAGGGAACCAAAAGGTGCTTAAGAAGTTGAAGTGTTTCAGAGTGGCAGAGTTTGCAGTTGTAATAGAGTCAGAGGATTCAGGTTCTGCATAATAATAGTAATAATATTTCATCTTTGTTTGGCTCTGTCATGAGCAGACCTCAAAGCCCTGTACATAAGAGATCAGCATCATTATTTCTGTTTTGTAAGTTGAGACAGACACGGGAGTTTGAACTTTGGTGAGTTCACCGAGACAGCAAAGGTGGGACATGGAGCCCCTGACAATAGAAGATGTGAGAATAGAGTACCTGATAGATACTTGAAGCAGTTCAATAAGTTTTCTGGTAACATTCTCCCAAAGCTAATTTGTTTTCAATATGCAAAAGGCAACTTGTCATATATTTTGCGTGCCTTCATTTCCTGCAGCATTAAGGGCTTTCTGTGCCAGGTAACATATATTGCATAATAATGTTTGCTTTCACCAAAGGCTTCATGTGTTCCAGGCACTTTACAAGCTTTCACCAAAGTCTGTCTTCTCTAATGCTGGTATTTTGATTTCTGTTTACACAGAAGACAGAGAAGGCAGAGACAGTGTGCTGTGGCCATACATAGATCAGCTGAGAGTTGGTCCCAAGTGCCAAGCTTCAAGCCCCTAGTTCTGTGCTCAGAATATCCTCTTTTCTCCAGCAGCTAAAGATGATGTCAGTGAGAAATGCTGTTAGGCTTATAAACAGTAACTGGAAATACTTTTTTTTATATATATATGTATAAAACATGAGTAAAGAAGATGGTTTCTTGAACTAATGTTTCATGCTTATTAAAAATGAATGATTTTACAAAGAATTAATTTACTGCTCAGTTGGGAGCAATTGTTGTGGCTCAAGGTAAGCTGAATAGTTTTCTGAATTGTTGATATGTGTTGTCTGTGAAGACCAGGCTGTGTCAAGCCAGAGCGTGTTAGATCCAGATAGCAGAAATAAACCTGTGGATACAGGGAGTGCAGGTGGAAGATACCAAGAAATGTGGCTGCTCTTCTGCCCAAGAAGTGACACTTGCTCCTGGGGCATAACACTAGGAACTCACTTTTTCTTTTCTCTTCTTCCCCCTCATTTCATTGCCACTGAGTGGTTGGAGGCACTTTAGTCTCCATTAATAATCCTTAGTGCTTACATAGCACTTTGCATATTCTGGGAGTTTTATAGAAGTTACCTTGGTAATCCACACAACAACAGCTCTCTGAGGGTGGAAAAAATAATTATCTGTGCCAGGCCACACCTTTTGGGATGTGCCAATGCAAGTGAATTTGGAGGCTTTGGCACTGGGAACACCAAGATGACTTGACTCCTCAGGGAAGGAGGGGCTGTGCTGCTGTGCAGAGGAGTACTGCAAGAAGGAAACTTTAAAAATGAGAGAAAAAGGTTTCCTGCAGTACAGATGAAGGTAGAGAACTGGGGTGGCATTTATTGGTGCTGCCTCCAGAGGAGGTGACCTCCCAGGGAGAGGGGCTCAGCAGCTACCTAGAAAGAAAGGAGAGATGTTCTAGCATTATGTGGTCTGTGGAAAGCAGTTGTAAAATAAGAGGCCAAAACAGGGGTGCTGTCACATGTCAAAGAGGCCAAGAGCCAAATCTAGAAACAGGGGATAATGGAACTTATTTAGGACTACAAGTAATTTGTGATTAAAATAGTTTGTTCAGAAGGGAGATGAAGGGCAGGATATTGCCTCCTGCCCTCCGTGTGAGAGGTTCCAGGAAAGCTGCCCAGACCTGGTTGCTGCTGTTCTCCATCAGTCTGAGAACATTAGAAAACTGCTGAAAGAATTATTATTTATTTATTTATTGAACAGTTAAATTACTTCTATTTGAAAAGTAAATCCTGTGTTTGTAGACTTGCCAGTTCTTATAATGGCTCCTAACAGATGCTGCACACCCTGGGCTGAATTTCAAAGGCTTCTGCACTGAACAAGTGCTGCTAAACGTGTACAGCCTTGTTTGCTGCCTCACAACACCATGCTCAGGCAAAGGTGAAGCTAAATATATTGCACTGACTCATGTTAAACCTTCCAGGGCTGTTGGGGTTTACAGCTGCCTTCCATTTTAGGGTAAGTGTAAAAAAAGCAGTTTTGGTCTTTTGGAAAAGCAAATAACTGTAACAACGGAAGCATCACGCAGAAGTGGAACATAATTGTCCAAAGACTGACCCTGGGACCTAGCCTGACAGGGGACTGGGAAGAGCACAGGCTGGTGAGCTCTGTAAAAAACCCAAAAGTCCTTATACCTCTCCCAAGCAACATTTTGTGCTGAAAAAAGAAGAGTGGTCTGGAAATAAGAATAGGGATGCTTTTTTTTTTTCAAGTTTACAGTCACTTTCATTGCAGTCATAGTGAGCCTTAAGATGAGGTGTGCAAAATCCTACAGTTTCATCTTATACCATGGATTTGTCCTTCTGTTACTTTATTCTTTTCCCTGTGCATCTCTGCTATGTATGTGCTGTGCATCCTCTTTCCTGCATGGGAAGATGCTGAGTTGCTTGAAGACAGTGCTCCCTTCAGCTGTCTGGTGCTGGCCTTCTCTGGCTGGGAAGTTCCTTCCTAAATTTCTTAATAAGTTTATCGAGATGCTTTCTGTGAAGCTCACAAAGCATTCAATACTACAGAGAACCCTTAACTTTATGTTGGTATGTAATGAAAGCCAATGGATTTCAGAAGAAAGGATTTTAAAATCATTTTTGTGGATAATTATTCCAATACTGAATAAGCTGTTTGCAACAGGTGGAGCATTGGCTGTATTTTTCTATTCCTATAACATAAATACTTCTACGTTATTTGGGAACGTCAGTAAAGCAATTGCAATGGTATTTAGCACTTCCACACTGCTTTTAAGTGCATTGTGTAAACTTCTTTTATTTCATCTTGTCAAAGAGGAAGTTTTTGGGTATAATTTTCTGTGCTCTTGTTTTTGTTACAGCTGTATCATAGGAGGATGATGATCTTTCTTAAACAGATTTGTTTAGTCATGCTCTCAGATTCAGAGATGTGTGAATGTTCTGGCTGTAGATACTGCAAGTTATTTTGGTCATATACTGTAACAAATATGCAACAGGGATGCTGAGAGATTGCAAAAGATAGGATGTGTGCTTAGATCAGGGTTGTGCTTGCATTGCTGGAGACACTAAATCACCTCAGATGCATGTATGGCCACGTATCCTTGCACAGTTCAGAGATCTGCTTTGTAGTGTAGGGTGTAAAACATGTCACTTAGCTTCAACTAGGTTTGTGTTGGTCCTGTGGCTCTCAGAGTAGCTGCAGATAATGGAAGTACAGCCAGATTTTGAACATACCAGCATTTCAGAATGGCTGCTATTTGACCTTTCAGCATGGTCATTAGTTTTTAAGTTATTTTTTGGGGTTGGTTTTCCTGCTGCTATAACTCATCTCTAGGATGGCACATCACCACGTTCCTTTTCTGTCTTTGGTGAGCACGACACACGTTGATTTTAGTGGTAATTATGTGTGTCCATGGAGTACAGAATCTGTCCCAAATGATCCCTGAGTCACAGGTTCCTTCTCTGGGAGTTTGTGTCAGGTTCTTTGATCATTCAAAATTCACTGTTTTGAAAATGTAAAGCAATTTCAGGCTTACAAGGCTACCATTATCACAGAACTTCAGTCAAGGAACCGCAGTGAGATAAAGCAGACCAGACTGTCACTGCTAGATTAAATAAAAGCTATTTTGTTCTTGCATTGAAGCAGTAGGAGATTTCAATGGTTGAAGATTGCTGCCTTTACCAACAGTTTGTGCTGTTTTGATTTAAATAAAAAATGAAACTGTCATGTCATGAGTTTGCTGCAGTTAGCCGTAACCTAAACCTGTTACTGATATTCCAAAAGAAAAGAACAAACCAGAAGCAACTCCACAAAAAAAAAAAGGGGGGAGGGTAGTTTAAATTAAGCCTCTTAGCACTGAAATAATGAAGGGAAAAGATGTCCTGAAGTCCAGGTGGCCTTCAAACCACCTGGACAAGAAGCTTCCTTAAAAATATCAGGACCTTGACATTGTCCTCAAGGTTAACAAATATTGATGATTTAGGATCAAAGGCAAAGTAACTACTGATGTTCTTCTCATCAAATTGCTCTGTAATTTGGTCTCTTCATTTTTTATTAAGGATATCTCACTGCCAATCTCATCAATGTTGTATGGCATTGGGACAACTCAGCTTTGAAGTAGTTCATCACAGGCAAGCATTTCAAAGTCTGTATCAGAATCTTTTTAAGTCAGCTGTTAATGATACACTTTTGCCAGGTAGAGATGCTGGTGGCTTAGGTATGAAAGGATTGGTAGAAGTTTAGAGGCTGATGCCAATAATTCTGTATTCCTTTTGTTTGTTTTCCCAGGCTGGTGTTTTTGTGGTCTGTGTGCTTATAAGCCTCTATTTGACGTTATTTGCTGTGGAGTCATGAGTCTGAAAGTCAAGATCAAGTGACACATCCAATGCATCAGTCATAGGAAGACAAAAACCACAAAAACAATGTTGTGCTTTGATGATTAAATTGAATAGCTCTGGGCTTCTTTAATTCCCTCTGAAATGCTTATTGATTCATAGGTTTTTAACTGGTTTAGTGTTCCTGCTTCAGAGAGGGATTTTCTATTGATATAGAGGAAGAAGGTAAACAAAGATATCTGTAGGGATTTTTCAGTCTATGTCTCAATTATCCTGGTCTGTTTGGTAGTTTACTATGGAAGTAACAGCTGTGATGCAGTCAGCTGTTTTAGGTTTGGAGGGAACCAACTTCAGTGGCCTTAAGGAATGAACATTGTTTGAAAATTGGCAACTCTGCCTTTAATGTTAATAACTTTAATGTTTGATTGCACTATTTTTGTTTGGTTTTGCCTCAATTTTTCCATTGGTCAGCTGAACATACTAGAAGCTGCCTTAGATAATGATAGCTATCAATGATTAGTCAGTGTTTTTGCAGCATTCTGTATGCATTGAAGGTGCCCACTAATGGTTTTGCTCTTGCTTTCACTGCAGCTGACAGCTGTGACCTGTGAGTAGCATTTCTTCCATTCTGAGCCCTTCTCAAAGTATCTCCTTTAGTTTTCTATGAAATACAGATTTAACATTAGTAGTAGTCACTGCTATTAGAAGTATTGCATTAAGCTATATTCACATACTCAACAAAAGGTTTTTTTCACATATTGTAAACATGAAATTTTTTTTAAGCTAGTTTCTGTTTTCCTGTGTGTTATTTCATTCATATTCTGCAAAACCCTTTTCTGCATGTTAGGTGGCTCAGGTCAGTTTGTAGCACTCTTCTTTCCCCAGAGCTGAAACTCCTTTGAGCAGAAGCTATTGTCTGTGTTGAATTTTGCAATTGTTTATCAAAGCATAAAAAAACCACCTGCTGGAATGTAGGTTGTAATCTCAGGCTTCCAGGAGTTAGGTAAGTCTACATCTATTCTGTTTTGACAGTGAATTTCCTCATAAACATATTGCCTGTCAACAGAATTTCATAGGTAAAGTAAAATTGTCTTTAAAATTTACCAGCCTATGCACCAATCTGTTTCTGTCCTTTACTGGAATTATGATTTGAAAAATTAGTGACATTTATTGCTTGTTCTATGGCTGTTACTTGTCATAAGGAGTGGAGTTGTGTATGGCTTGGATACAGCATCTGAGTATTACCTTTCAAAACTAGACAGCAGCATTATTTTTGTTATAGATAACACTATTTTAAATTACCAATTATGTACTCCATAGTGTGTTAAGGTTCTTTTATTTGACAGGAAATAGCTGTTACCTTCCCATAACTCCTGAGGTTATAGGCCTGAGAGAATAGATATGGAAGATTTCTGAATCAAGTCCAGCCAATCTGCTTCAGTCTGCTGGGGTTCAGCAACTCTTGTCAGGATACTGTATTCCTATTTCTGTATCCTAGGATGCAATTTTTATCCACCTATAGGTGAAAGAGGACTTCTCCACCTTCTCATCTGCCAGTTTGCTTTCCCTCATTTCTCTTTTTAAAGCATAATTAAAATGCTCCCCCCACTCAGAACTAATCTGAATTTTAAAATAATCTAATTATGTGCTTTATTCAGAGAAAAAGCTCCAGGAAGATGAAGTATTACATAGGTAAAGTTTGTAGCACCAGGCTGCAAAGTGGTATCATACAGCATGCTGATGCCCTCACTTGTTTCATTGGCTGAAAGTTTGAATTTTTCTTCTTTTTTTTTAGCACTGGTGACCTGTTAAGTGCTAAAAACTTAAGGTCAAAGGTTAGGGGCTAATGGTTTAATGAGAAATAACTCCAAAGGTGTTACTTATACCTGAGAAAGAGCTCAGGGGGTTGTTACTTTTTTACTTGTGTTTTTCTGTTTGGGTTTTTTTTTTTTCCTGTACTTTGCTGTGTTTTTGTTGTTGTTTTGTTTGCTTTTAATGCAGCCTGATAATGAAAATGTCATCTGGCATAAGCAGAGGTTATATTGTAGATGGACCACTGCTGATACCAAACCATTAAAAATAATTTCATGTGCTATCCATGGTATTTTGATTCTATTTAGTTATTTTATTTTCAGTGCAGCATTTTCCTTCTTTAAAGTTTAATTGCATAAAAGAGCCATCTTCTGAGCTGCCACAGCTGCCTAGCAGGACTACCCCACCCCCCTTCTTGAAGGACTAAGTATTTTGCTGCCTGTAGTAGGACATCCATACACCAAATCTTCCCTGGTGTCGTGGCTGTGCAACTCATCCCCTGCTGCTGTTGTATTTAGGGTGTTGTGTTTGTGCTTTTCTTTTTCCTTCTCCAAATGTCAAGTGTGATCTTGGGCGTTTTGTTGTGTTTTCCATTCTCTCTGCCAAAAAGCAGAAAGAATAATATGCTAGAGGATGGTCACTCCAGTGTGTTAAAGCAAAACAATGGACTAATGTGCTTTTGAAGACAAGAGCAGCTCTGAGCATGGATGGAGCACTCGCAGGGCGAGGCGGGAGGACTGCTGCAGACAGTGAGGGAGCCCTTTGTTTGGCATCAGTGCAGTGGCTGCTGCAAACACCAGTATTCATTGCAAAAGAGATGGCAGCAATGTTTTCTGCTTGCACAGAGGCATCTGTATCTTATCTAGGCAAATTTACAAAAACTGTATGTGTATGTGTACTTAGACAGTAATATAATAATGGATCTCTTGTTCCTGAACACATGAATGAGTGCTAAGGAAAAGAGTATCTCTTCGTGTCTTATGATGTGGGGGAAGGAGACTATGGCCTAATTAGCAACAGCATTCTTAAGGAGAGATGATTTTGACTTCATTACTGTCTTTGAAAACATGGAACCCCTCCTCTGCAGCATTCTGAAGAGCCTAGTGTTTCCTACCACTCCTGAGCTCCCATGGAGGGACTAGGGACTGCAAAACAGTGTGCACTTTCCATGCTCTCACATATGTACTTCAGGGATGTGACAGTTAGAATGAGACACCTTTGTTTTGATGTTCCTCTCTTGGCAACACAGTTAGTTTTTTCTCGATGGTTTTGTCGAAAGTCTGTAGTACTGAGGTTGCATTACTTTGTTTTCTGAAGGTCTTCTATACTTTCAGAGGTAAGCTAAAAATAAGCTTAATCATTAGAGGATTCATTTCACAGGACCTGAGCTTCCTCAGTCTTCATGTATTTAGTGATATTGAATACATGAAACAGAGCCTGATCTACTAATGAAAAGCTTGCTGTGTTGTTGCCTGTCTCCTGTGTCAGGCAGCTCCTGAAATTAGACAAGCAATCTCATATTTTAAAATGATAGGCCTTGGTTTTTTTCTATTTGAAAGAGCACAGGGGGAATGAAAGCAAGCACAGTGCCAGCCTTACCAAGAAATTGTTCTGGTTTTGAGTCACTGCAGGAACTGTGTGAGAGGAAAATTGTTTATTGGTTGTCTCATTTAAGCCTAGATGTTATGCTTTTGGTTGGACTTCTCCCACATCCTTCCATTGCTCTTTTTGACCATGAGCATCCATATCCCTCATCCTGCCGTGCAGAGCTACAGGCTGTCCCTCATGGACATCTGTCTACCACCTGTGGACTCTGGGAGAGGGAATGGGGAAGAAACAAGAGCGTTTTTTTTTCCTTTCCCAGCTGGAAATCTTCATCACTACTGCAAGCCATCCCTGGCACCACAGACCTCTACCAGGAGGTGTGCAGCAGGCTGGATGGCCGCTGTAATGGCCGATGAGAGGTCTCACTGGTGGGCGTTTTCACTGTCCTGTGGCTAAGGCTGGTGTCTCTGGCAGTTCAATCTTTGTCACCTGGACTACACATAGCCTGCTAGCAAGCTGAAGAGTTCTGCTTTCCCACTGAGGCTGACAGCTTGGTGTATGTGAAGGTGTGAACTGTGCTGTAGTCATTCACACCTATCACATGTGCTAAATGGAAGTCAAGAAGATAAAATTAGGTTGCTTTGATCTTCTTTAACACTGCTATTAAATTTAAATCAGCACTCAGGCATTTCAAGTAATTTTCTTTTACCAAAATGTGGAAAATCTGCTTCAACCAATGGCTTCATTTGGTTAAATGAATCCCACCTTGGCTCTCCTGGAGATGGGTGATGTAACCAGAGGTTCCTTTAGCCTATGTCTTTGTGCAACATGAAGTAGATGCTGGAGTTTTGCTCATATGTGGGGGTTTGGCTATGTTTGTGAAGATAGGTAACAGCTTGAGAGTAACAATCTGATCTGTAATTTACCTTCATAATTTACTTTCATCAGCATGTTTTCTTTACCATTTCAGAAGTAGAAACCCAGACCTTCTGGAGGACCTTTAGGCTACAGAAACCAGAGAGTTTTTCCATGCATATTTCTTCACTTCCCCTGTATAGCGTTTTCTGATGGCCTCAACAGGTGTTTGGAGGCTGTGCAGACTGTGTGTGTGCTGCCTGAACTTGTGTGTGCCTGAAATTTCATTCACAGTTACTGTGTTGTAAGTTTCTGTGCTCCAGCCTCAGCTCTGTAGAGCTTCTCCACTTTCCAATATGTATCTTTTTTTTTTTATAGTGTGTTTATTATCATACATTTGTGGTTTATGGATAGAGCCTTCTTTAAGATCAGAGAAACCTATTCTGGTAGCAAATAAAGGGGGTTTTTTGTTTTTGGTTTTGGGGTTTTTTGTTTGGGTTTTTATGTGTGTGGGGTTTTGTCTGTTTGTTTGTTTTTAATGAGAAGAAATTACTGAACAGCAATGGGATCATCTTTGCTCCAGAGCTGGGAAGAGCTGGTGATGAGATGAGAAGGACAAAAAGTTTCTGTTGCTGACTTTGCTGTTGATCTCTCTAATCAGTAAGATGTCATTAATGATCTTTGCTAATGAGCACTGATAATTTAGTGAAGCACTGTACTAAAGACTCTGGATAGAAGTGACTGCGGAAGCATGTAGTGAATAGTGATGACAGGTACCTTACTGTAGCCGGGTTCTCTGGAGCAGCTCTGCTGGCTGGCAGGACTGTCACAGCATCAATCCTGACAGAGCATCCTGGTTGCAGGAGATCCAATCAGCCTTTCAGACAGGCAGCTTGGGCACCAACAGCCTTGTTGCTGCCACATGCATTTATGTTATTGCTGTATTGCTAACACTGATGGTGGAAAGATTGTTGCCAAGTTTGGGACACAAAAAATAAGTGTCCTTGGAAGAACAGCTGGTAATAAACATGTCTTTGTGTTTCAGAGATGAACGAAACCAGTCCATTATTGTCAGTGGGGAATCTGGAGCCGGAAAGACTGTCTCTGCTAAGTATGCCATGAGGTACTTCGCCACGGTCAGCGGATCTGCCAGCGAAGCCAACGTTGAGGAGAAAGTCTTGGCCTCCAACCCCATCATGGAGGTAAGAGAGGCTACTGCACTAACCCCCACCCTCCAGCTGTATTTGTCATTCTGGGGCTAACATAAGCATTCAATAGAGAGCAATCCATACTTTTTTTTAAGCATCAAAGAACCTTGAATAAATGTGTCTCAAACTTTTCTGTGTAAGCCATTTACCAGGAGGTGCTTTAGGCATCATTTTATGTAGTATTTATGAAAGACTGGGAGAAGACTGGAGGTAGTGTTTCAGTATTGTTAGTGTGTTTCACACAACGAAGTAATTTTTATATGAATACTGCTTTAAATTTGTTTAGCTTTGTAACTCTGGTAGTTCCCAGACTGCTGGCCAAATTCAAGCGCAGAAGACTGGTTTTGTGTGTAAAAGTCCAAAGCAAATTAGAACTTTTGGGCTTTTCACCAAACATGTACATCACACTGTGGGGGAAGGTAGATACACTTTGAAGCAAGGAGAGTTGTTGAGTAAAGCAAATGTTCAGTTTTAAGGAATGCAGTTAGGGAAGATAGACTAAGAAAGCAAAGTTAGGAGGTGCACACAGTTTCTTTCAGTGGGGAAAACACAACAAAGGTTGTAATTTTGCTGTAATTAGCTCACACTAATGTTTTGTTTCTGGAAATTTCTGTAACTAACTACAGTCAAGTCCCAAAGCCATTGGCTTGGGAGCACAGGTACTAGCAATAGAATGTGAGAAAACATGTACAGTTCCCTCCTGCTTTGGGATCTCTCTTCTCCAGGAAGCTTAGGAGACATTGTAATTCTGATGTCATGGCCAGACATTTCTTAGGCTCATCTGAATTCTTTTCTGTGTCTTTGCCTACATGTGTAGATTCAAGTTGTAGATGATGTTAAGGAACTACTTTCAGAAATGATTAATCAGAAAGAAACAAGCTTGGGGGAATTCCTTGAGAGAAGTAGCACTGTCCAAAGGCATGCACATACGTGTGCCTATGAACAACGTAAGGAAATGCTTAGGACAACTGATCTCTTGGTAGATGTTTAGCATCTGTATGCAATAGTGTGAATTGTCAGTGGGTAGACATGAATAAATGGAATGCATGCAGTGCAATGTGAAATGCAAATTGCTGCCATTGTTTTCTTTCTCAGGTAGTTTTAAAAACAAACTGTTTTATTCCTTCTTTTCTCCTGGCACCAGGAGTTCACGATGCTCAAACTGTAGCTTCCCCATCACAGTTGTGTGTGTTCTGTCACAAGGTAATTGTGCCTGGTTTGTGGTGCTGTTTGTGGTGTTTTGAAACCTTTTTGTGGGTTAAAAGAAGCTGTGCTGTGATGTGCAGTGAGCTCTGCTTTTGAGGGATTCGGAACAGCAATGGCAGTTTTGCAGGTGTGAGCCAGTCGCAGAGTACTCCTTTCCCTGCTCCAGTGGTCTGCAGCAAGCATCACACCATTCTTGGCCACACTGAGGTGTTCTGTGCCTTGCTAACAGGACAAGGGTGCCTTCCACTGCATAGCACAGACGTGATACCTGGGGCCAGGCAGGTGGCCATGTACTCAGCACATATCTGCTAAGTGACACAGCTACCATAAGAGACTTTGCCGGGTGGGTTTGCAGTTTGCTGTGTTATTTGCTTGGTGAAATACAAACTGTCTACAGGTTTCACTGTGCTGCTTCTTTTGTTTGGTCTCAAAGTCTAAACCAAATGTCTTCCTCTCTCACCTCTTGCACCCCACCTCCCCCTCAGTGGCCATCAGCTCGCCACTAATTGTCTGATTTGATTTCCAAAGCAAGGAAATTTAAATTCAGGACTAGAAATGAGCTTTCCATCCATGCCCTTTTTTATCCACTAAAAACCAATGTTGGTGCTTTATTTTCTAGGGATAACAAAAGCTTTATGAACCTGGGTGTATCTAAAATCTGAATTATATTAACATTGTTATAATTGGAAGAAAATTGTCCTTTTAACTTCAACAACTTGGACTTTAAATAAGATGTAGAGTAAGTGTTGTGGAATCTGGTGTTGAGACAGACTTTGTGATAGCAAAATTAATGCTTCCAACTCTTCAGATTAAGTCATGTAGGTTAGGAAGAAAAGGAATGATTCATTTTAAAAACAGGAAACTCCTAACTTGCTAAGTTGATTTTAAAATCTTAGGAGCAGAAGGTAATTTTATTTTTTATCTGTATTTGGACACTCTAATCATCAGCATTTTATGAACTACCATCATTAGTGTCAGAATTTCACATCAGTGTTGCCTACTAAATACTCTGTAGTATCAAGTGACCAGTATACTTTTCTAGCAGCTATTTGAGTAATTAGTTTTGTAGTCAATAACTATTATACAGTTTTCCTGTTGCAAATGTAAAAATTATCAAGTCTTAAAACACATCTTTATATGTCATTTCCTGCTTCTCATTCTTTGTTACTCTGTATAGCTATGAGAATTGTCTGGCAAATAAAGTTAAAACACCAAAGGCTTTTTTGACTGTTTTTGTAAGTGGTACCTTTCAAAGTAATCACTGCTTTCTGGAAATATTGTAATATTATGTTGCTACCACTACCACCAAAATATATCACAGTAGCAGTGATTTTACAACACAAGAAATGCAGTGTGAGTACGTTCAGTTTGAATGAATTCAAGATTTCTTACAACTGCAGAGATGTGATTTGTTCTTACATCCTTTTTAGCAGCTGTTCATCTGATACCCACTTTGACATCTGTTTGGTCAGACCTGCTGCTGCTGCTGTAACAGGGCTTCTTAATTCCTGCTTCCTGTCCTGTACCCAGCTAGCTAGCCCTTCCCTATTTACTGGCATTCTCTTTGCAGATCTGGAATACCCATACTGAGTGTTGCTGTGTGCTCTTGTTTGTTTTTCTCAAGTTTTGTTTCAGTACAGAGTTCCTGTGGGTGGCTGCATGAACTGGGAGACTGGGATGTAGATACAACTGTGTTCTTTTGTTGTGGGGTGCTTCAGAGTTGGTACATGCCGTGACACATGATAAAAGGCAGTGTTGTATCTGTATTACTCCAAATGCCATTCCTTTTGATACAGAGAGATCTTTAGGATTTTTTTTTAAGGTGAATTGCTGTATGATGTCTAAAACATGATCTAACTGAGAAGAGAAAATGCTTTTCTTTGAAGTTCAGCATGCTGTGATTTACATGCCTTGAATTCTGATCTATCCAGCTGGTACCTGTTGTGGGGCGAGTCATAATGCTGATGAGGTAAGGCAGAGGTGTACCAAGCCTGTTTAGGAATCACGGTCACCATTTGCCCTGGGCACCCCAAGATGAG
This sequence comes from Galbula dea, assembly GCA_013399015.1. Lineage (NCBI taxonomy): Eukaryota > Metazoa > Chordata > Aves > Piciformes > Galbulidae > Galbula > Galbula dea. The sequence continues at coordinate 658,044 of VWZX01010570.1, read as the reverse complement.
ATGCTATAGAGGAAATACATTAAATGTTGTTTATTGTGTATGAAGCTGTACTGATTTAATGTAAGAAAGTCAGGCATGTAGGACAGCATCGAAGACTGTCTCCGAGTCAATAACCAAGCTGCTGTGGAAAGGATTCAGGTTCTGGCAAATGACATGAATCTGTACATTTTAATTTTTTTATTATCTTTTGTAATGGTATGTTTGCAGAAGTATTTTGGAAATGTGGTTAATTGTAGAGTAGTAGTAATAATAATAATAATAAACTGTTATCTAGATGGAAAGAGGGACTGTTTACTGGACTATGGGTTCATGATAAGTAGACTTAGAGGTTGCAAGTACTATACACATAACTGTACACATACATAAATGAATATTTACAGCATGAAATAATTGGTTTAGTTTTATTAAATCCTTGGAAGAAATTTGGGTGTATGTGAGCATTCTGTTAGAACTGTTGTTAGACTTCAGAGAGCAATAAAGATTTTTAGTTGGAAAATTAGCGTGTGTGGAAGTGAAATCATTGCTAAGATCAACTCCTGATTTTCTCTTAATGAAATAACCATGTTTTGATGTAAATTGCTGGCCAGGTGGTGATCATTCTTTATTAATTTCTTGATTATTCTGAAACCAGGACAGAATTAATGTTAAGTGTTTATGAGCCATGCAGATTTCAATAGATTGAATATTTTCTTAAAGCTGTTTAACCTTTTCAATATTCCTTTTCTTTTTTCTCAGTCTATTGGAAATGCCAAAACTACAAGGAATGACAACAGCAGTCGCTTTGGGAAATACATTGAAATTGGTTTTGATAAGAGATATCGAATAATTGGTGCTAACATGAGAACTTACCTCTTGGAAAAATCAAGAGTGGTGTTTCAGGTAATCATAGAATGGCCCAGGTTGGAAGGGACCTCAAAGATCATATAGCTCCAACACCCCTGCCATGGGCAGGGATGCCACACACTAGACCAGGTTGCCCAGGGCCACATCCAGCCTGGGCTTGAACACTGCCAGGGATGGGGCATCCACAACCTCTCTGGGCAACCTGTTCCAGTGCCTCACCACCCTCTGGGTAAAGAACCTTCTTCTAATTTCTAGTCTAAAATGCTGATGCAATCTTCTTATTGTGTAATTGTGTAACTGCTCAGGGAAAAAAAAGCTATTGCTTTCTGATATTAGTTCTCTCTCCTAAGAGATGCCTGTAATAGTGTATTTGTAGTACAGCACATGTGGAGAGGGGTGAGAAAAGGAAAACCCAAGTCAGCCCTTCATTATATGAAATATTCATAGTTACAAAATGTGTATTAAAAATTCTGCCTGTTTAAACATGAAATACTTTCAGTGCACTGTTAGATAGGAGTTTCTGCTTACCATAGTATTACAGAATAGGACTTCAAAATCTAACAGAAACCACTTATTCTCAAGAAGAGTGCTCTGTCATGGTCTGCCATCTCAGGTTACTTTCAATCTCTTGTTAAAACCTACTGCTATCACAGTAATTATGAATGAGTCTTAATTGCCATTATTTAGGCAAATGAGACTATGTAATTTCATCTTTCCTAAACTCTCTTCATTTTGATATTTCATACTTGATCAGATACACAACTCTTTTTTTCTCCCACACTTCCTCTCCATCTTTGCCTACCTTATGTATCTGAGTATAAATGAACTTATCCTTGACAGGCTGCCTAGAGGTATAAACCATGCAAATACAGTTTGCATTATGTGGGGGTGTTATGTGAAGTACTGTTGTGTATTTGAAAAATGAGAGACTTCTTGCATATGGTTGAGCTGGAAGAGATGTGGGAGATTTTGGGGTTTTAAAGTTAGGAAATTTAGAGCACTTAAGTTCAGAAAGATGTTGCTGGTAATGAGTCATAACCTTCTGAGCTGTGTTTGGCCTTTATTTTAAAATTCCAGCTTTGCCTTGGCAAGCAAGATACTCCCTTCACCAGCTTATAAATGCTGAGGAGAATGGTATTAGTTATTTTTGGAAAACGAAAAGCTTTTAAGTGTGATCATTTCACCCACCCACAGAATCCTGATCTATATTTAATAATAATCCACAGCTCTCAAAAGTGAAATCATACAGATTTTTTGAAATGTAAATGTCTGCATGCTTCTTGCTGCTGCAAATGGACTAAATTAATCAAAACTGAAATGATCAATGCTTATTTATCTTTTTTCCATGTGGCTTCTGTGCTCTTAACATCTCTTTCACTTTCTTAGAGAAGGTATTAAACATAGTAATTCTTTTCTTCTCTATGATGATTCTGGCACTTGTGAAAAATAATCAATTCCTTTCTTTTTAAAGGCAGAAGAGGAGAGAAATTACCACATCTTTTACCAACTTTGTGCCTCTGCAGCATTACCTGAGTTTAAAACTCTACGATTAGGTATGAAATTCACATCCGTTGTGTTGTGCAGTTTTAGGTCCAAAGCAGCATCTCTCAGCCATAGAAACAAAAGAAGAATTGCTGACTTTTAAGTTCTAAACTTTCAGTCCTTCAAATACTAAAATATATTGCAAATAACTAAAATGGCAGATCTCAGGCTTTGTGGCTTTAAGAGAAAATGGAAATAACAGGTTACTTATTCATCATACTCTGATACGTTGTAGTTGTAATCACAAGAACTTATTATATCCTGGATTCCAGAGTAGTTTTCCAATGGTGAGGGTGAAATTCTCTTCTCTTGGTCCTTTAAACCCTTTTTTCCATGGCTTCAGCTACTAGACTATTCTACCATTTCTGGTATAAGCACCTGAAAAGCTTATTTCTCATCTACATACTTTCCTTTGGGCTGTTACCAACAATTACTTTAGCATCTCTGCTAACCTGGTGACCACAAAACTGATGAGTGAAATGTTTCATTTTTCAAATTAAAATGTTGATAAAGGAAAGGTTTCTTATTTAAAAGGAACTGGTACATTATAGAAGAAAGGGATGATGATGACCTTGGGACAGGCAATTGCCTCATTATTTTTAAAATTCTGTATAAATTTCAGTGCTTCTGGTGTGTTTTTGTAAGTTAGCTTCATAGTGGGAAAACTGCAGAGCCCGTCAGTGTTGATTTCTGAAATGCCATTCTGGTTTAAAAGTGTTTCTCTGCTCTTCTGCACCATCCTGGTGCATTTAGGATTCACATTTGCTGACACAGCAAAGAAAGGAACTGATGTAATTAGAACTAAAGAAGCCATTTAGCAGGCTCCTCTTTCAGTGTTCTTGAAACTGTAGCAAATCAGAGGAAAAGGAGTCTGTTTCTGCAGGAGATTACACAGTAGCCAGGAGAGCTACTGCTCTCCTACTGAAGCACAGTGCTGTCCCCAGAGGGGCATGAAGCTAGCAGTTCTCCGACCATGGCTTCTCAGCCAGATCACATCACAGATTACTTGTAAGACTAAACCAGACCATAAATCCCAAAGGAGAGGAAAACAGGCGAAATAGAATTGTTTAACTATCCTGATGCAATAATAGCATAATAAGTATGCCATGTAATTCCAGAGTGCTGCTGCTGTCAACTCTGCACCTGCCACTTGTGTGGTTGGCTCAGACTCGGAGCATAATTGCTTCCAAAGTGATTATTCCACAGGTGTGGAAGTCTGAATGAAGGTTAGGTAGAGAATATGCTTGAGGGCCTATTGTAGGAACCAGGTAGCTTAAGAATACTTATTTGCATCGTTAAATCTTTGAAAAATGCATCTCCAAAGTGGGTCCTATGAGCCAGAAGGCAAAAATAAACTGACATATTTCAAGTCATGGATTCTGCCAAGAGCAACTTAATCCTTATGCAGCTTTACAGATGTGCTGTGAATTTCTGCAGCAGTGTGTGTAAAAGATTTGATTTTTCTCTTACAGGGAATGCAACTTACTTTCACTATACAAAGCAAGGTGGAAGCCCTGTGATTGATGGTGTTGAGGATGCTAAGGAAATGGTAAACACCAGGCAGGCCTGCACTTTGCTAGGTAATTTGTAAAACACAGTTGTATCCCAAATCCAAAATACCAAGTGTTTTCTACATTGTTGGTGTATTTTCTTTATACTCTCTTGTGTTTAAAACCAGGAGAGCTTGATAAATTTTAGGACTGAGATATTTCTGTTGCATTAAGAAGGTATTTAAATTGCAGTGAAATCACATATCTAGTGTAGGAAGAGCATGCATTATATGAACATAAATGATGGATTCCCTTGGTGTAGCATATATAGGACGCCACTGACAAAGTACTTTGAGACAACAAAATAAAATAGTTCATTATAATGGATTTATTTTTTTTTCTGCATTTGGCTATAAAATGTGTTTAACAGAAGTGGAGCCAAGCAGTACTGTCCTATGCCAGAGTCTCTGAAAAAAACACAGCAGTCACCATTTTTCCTCTTAATAAAATTTGTTGTCAACTGCAGCTTGTGGTTCTTTATTTCTCTCTTCATTCAGAAGGTTTTATTCATCATTTTTCAGGGATTAGTGACTCCTACCAGATGGGAATTTTTCGAATCCTTGCTGGCATCCTTCACTTGGGCAACGTGGAGTTTGTGTCTCGGGATTCTGACAGCTGCGTTGTTCCTGTGAGTAGTAGATGAGCTTAAGGGCATGGTTTCTAGTTCTGCCTTCTGCTTGTTTAGTTCTGCCTTTTGCTTGTTTCTGAAGAAGAGTAACAATATAAAAATGCAAGCAAAGTGTTTATTTCCAATTTGTTAACATTTTCACAGTTCTTACCACAGATGGCTTCCTCTTCCCAGTTTAGAGGCTTTAGACAGTAGTCTCTGTATTACAACAGTTGCTGCCTTAATTTCATTTCAGAAGTGTAATTGATCTGTCCTAAAAAAGTTTACCAGGCCAGACTAGCTTTGAAGTCGTGGGCAAATGTCTAGATATTTAAAGTCCTACATTAATATATTCCCTGCCTGTAGTAAATGATTTGCAGGATTTTTTTTTTAATGTTAATCCCAAAATGGCCTAACTAATTGCAAAGCAAATGTTTCACAAAGTCTAGGTTGCCTAAACATGAGCATAGGATATGCAGATATAATTATGTGACTCATCTAAGTGTCCTGAGTTTGTCAGTCCTTTTTTACCTTTGTGGAGGTCAGCAATGAGGACTGCATATTCTGATCCGAAAAAAAGCTCATTCAGTGAGGGCCAAGGCTTCTTAGCGAAGTCCATATTCTGGAGATGAGAAACAAAAAAGGTCTGGCTTGTCATTCTTCTCTTCCTAAGATTCACAAGTGACTGGTTTCTCCTTTTGCCTTTCCTTGAATGTCTACTGTTGAGCTACACAGCTTTCATCTTTAGCTCTCTTCAGACAGTAGCAACAGTTTCGGGGTCGAGATTTTTTTCTCATTTTACTACTGCTGCTCTCTCAGGAATCTGCTGGAACAGTTTTTGGAGCTGAGACAAAGGGTCCTTCATTGGACCACAGATGATCAGTGTGCCTGGTCTGACACTGTCTGCCCATGGCATCTAATGGATAGCTGCCGTGAAACCACAGCTGTGATCTGGCTCTTTAGTGTGTCTTAAAAAGGTTTTCACCGCAAAGAAAGTGTCATTTTATGATCACAGATAGAAAGCTGATAAGCCCAGGACATGATGAGCTAGCCTGTGTTATAATGGTTATCTCCAATGCAGGCATCCCACTGAAAGAGCTAGTACAGAGCTCCAAGTTCCTCTGCAGTCCTGTCCTGTTGTGGTAAACATCTAGCAAGTGGCAGTAAAAGTGGTGGTGGCTCAGTGGCGTCTGCTACCTGAGCTGTGCTGTTCTCTGACAATAGCTGTGTCATTGCAGAGCTCTGTTGCCATGAAGACTGGTCTGCCTGGGAGGTGCTGGTGTGATGATGCAATGGTGGTGGAGCACAGTGAAGGGCTCCACATAGTGTTGTGTGAATGAATCAGCTTGGTTAGTGTCAGCTTGGGTAACCCTAATGTGACACATTTTTGTGCAGTGTTCATTATTATTACTTATTATTTTATTATTGTCTTCTGATCCAGTTAAAGTGGTGTGACTAAACTGAAAGTAAACATGCCCTATTAACTGGGTTTTGCAAGTATAACAGCACTGCCATGGGACCTACATTCTATAAGCACTGAAAGAAAAGGCAGAAGGGTGTGGAAATAGAAAGATAAAGCTGATGTACCCTGAAGCTGCTGAGCATGTAGTAACAGTCCCGTGTAACCTGTCCTTGTCAAGATACTGCTTGTCAGCGTACTGTGGAACCACTGGGTGCAAAGTGAATGGGATGAGGAAGTAGTGCTATGGGAGTTCCTTAGGAGGAAAGACCTGTCTGTTCTCCTTGATTTCTAGCTGTTGTTTGCTTGTTAGTCATGAGGTGTAGTGTCTGAAGTCATTGGGTGGTAAACACACCGCACAGTTTTTATACAGAAATCTTACATACTCATCTCAGCGTGCAAGCCTTGCTAGTTGATTTTATGTGGTCATTAAACAAAGGTCATTTTTTTCACTTTTACAGTCCAATTTGAGATTAAGAGAACTCTGTTGTGTGCTCCAGTCTCTTAATGTTTGTCTCCAGATTTCACTGAGAAAATACTGTGTTAAATACTGAGACCAGAGCAGTAAACCACTTGCACGCTTCTTTCTCTTCATTCTTGGCTTGGGCTGTGATACCCCATTGCCCATCACTCCCTGCCATGGATGCATATGAACAGACAAGAGCACTGCTTAGGAGCTGTGGTCCATTCTGTCCCCAGCACACTACTGGTGTCCTGTCCTCTGCATTTCTCAAGTTTCTTCACTGAGAACTGAGACAGTAAGTTAACAAGAATTCAAAATACTGAGTCCATCCCTGCAATGCTAGGTGAGTCATTTTTTGCAAAGGTTGCAGGTTCCCTGTGTGGGACATTTTCGTGAGGACAAGTATAGTAAAATGCCTTTCAGGAAGCTGTGATTCACTAATTTACTTCAGCAATGTGGATGTGATAAGTGCATAGGGAACTTGATACCTTTTGAAGGAGAAAGAGCTGAGGAAGCTGTTGTTGCTGCTTATTGGTGGATCACTGCAGGCAGGCAGTTCCTAGGGTTGCAAGTGTGATAGTAGTAATACAGTTTCAAGACTTAAAATTGTTTTTATTAGCCCAAGCATGAACCTCTCACCATCTTCTGCGACCTCATGGGTGTGGAGTATGAAGAGATGGCCCATTGGCTTTGCCATAGGAAACTTGCAACTGCCACTGAAACCTACATCAAGCCAATTTCCAAACTTCATGCCGTCAATGCCAGAGATGCACTTGCCAAACATATCTACGCTAATCTCTTTAACTGGATTGTAGATCATGTGAACAAAGCCCTTCATGCTACTGTAAAACAGCATTCTTTCATTGGAGTGTTGGACATTTATGGGTGAGTCTTTTGTCAGAGATATGACACCTCTTAAATAATTGTCTTACTGCAAAGCATCTTTGTCTTTATCATGCAGCACTATGTGGATTACACAAAAAACCCCAAACTGTTAGCAGCTGCTTATTCCAGCTGAAGGAAGTAGGTGTTTCGTTTTGTCATGCTATCTAAGATCTTTGTCTTGACTTTCAGATTTGACATTTATAGTGGGATTTCAGATTTTTGCTGTTGGTAGTTCCTTTATGTATTGCATTAGGGAAAGTTCCAAAAGAATTTGAATCTCATGATTCCTCCAGGGTGTTACTTCTACAGTGGACAAACATAACTCACATGCTTTCCAGGAACATCAGTCCCTTACCTGTGCTTCTGATGCCTACTTAAAAAGGGAGCATCGCTGATTTGGCCATGAAGTGCTGTTTGATATTTTTCTATGTGCTTTGCTGCTTGATTATGTGTTTGTGCCTGGAATAATGCAATGAATTTGAATGGAGGGAGGGGATTTAAAATTATAGGGTCATTTAATCATTAATGCAGTTTTATTCACTGCACTAGTAATTTTGGGTATCTGCTTATCTTAGGTTTGAGACATTTGAAATCAACAGCTTTGAGCAGTTCTGTATCAACTATGCCAATGAAAAACTGCAGCAGCAGTTCAATATGGTAAGTAGGAAATGACTGGCATTTCCTCTTCCCTTTTGCCTCACCCAGGTCCACTTTGCTAATTGGGTCCCCAGTGATTACGATGAATTCCTTCAGTCTGTTAACCAGCTGTCCTGGTCATGGGCTTTGGGGGATGGGGAAAGATCGACTATCTCCTAGAAATAGATTTTATGACTAACTGCTGCTCTGGGACTATTTGAAATTCCAATCACAGTAACAATTAAAAGACAGAAGCAGCACTTGGGAATTAAGACCCTGAGAGGGCCTGTCAGTGAGGGCACCATGTGGATGAAGTTGGAGTTCACTGTGTCTCTGTAACCTCCAAGGAGAGCCTGCACGCAGGCAGCAGAGAGCAGGGCTTCACTGCTGGGAATCTGCCACCTGCACTTCCACTCCTGGCATCACATTTTGAGGGTTTTCAGCCGCATTTTGAAGTTGATGACTGACATGTGGCAAGAGGCGCCTCTTCCTCCTCCTCCAGAGAGATCACGATTCTCTCTCTCTCCTCAGCCTTAGTGACGTTTGTAATTACATATCTTACCTGCATAGTGATGAGACAAGTTATTTACGCCAGGCCTGTTGCTAGGTTGTGCTGCAGTACAGGAATAGCTTTGAACTCTCCTTATGAGAGTACCTCCATGGCAGAGTGTGCTTGCAGAACTGGACCCCCCACACACTGCTGTTCATCCCAGCAGCAGGCACAAGCTGGGGAGCAAGCCGGGTGCTGGAGCTTTCCAGCCCCCGCGTGCCTTTTGTGTTGGCAGTGCCACAGCTGGGTTCAGCTCCATAAGCAGGATGCCATAGCTGCTAAGTGCAGGGTATCTTGGAGTTTTCTCAGCTTTACATCAAAAATCTACATTTTTACATCAAAAATTCACTGTAAGAATTGTAAAGAGTGTGACCAGCAGGTTGAGGGAGGTTCTCATCCCCATCTGCCGTGCCCTAGTGAGGGCATATCTAGAGTACTGTGTCCAGTTCTGGGCTCACCAGTTCAAGAGAGAGAGGGAACTGCTGGAGAGAGTCCAGCGGAGGCTACAAAGATAAGGAGTGGACTGGAGCATCTCTCTGGTGAAGAGAGGCTGAGAGACCTGGGACTGTTTAGCCTGGAGAAGAGAAGATTGAGAGGGGATCTTATCAATGCTTATCAATATCTAAAGGGTGGGTGTCAAGAGGATGGGCTCAGACTCTTTTCAGTGGTGCCCAGTGAAAGGACAAGGGGCAGTGGGCACAAAGTAGAACACAAGAAGTTCCACCTAAACATAAGGAAAAACTTCTTTACATTGAGGGTGACAGAGCACTGGACCAGACTGCCTAGAGAAGTTGTGGAGTCTACTTCTCTGGTGAGATTAAAAACCCACCTGGATGTGATCTTATGCAACCTGCTATAGGTGAACCTGCTTTAGCAGGGGCATGGGACTTGATGATCCCCAGAGGTCCCTTCCACCCTCTACCATTCTGTGATTCTTTAGTATAAAGATCACTGTTCCTGTGTTCTCTTCCCTCTGTTGCTGTTGTGGTAAGCAGTTGCCTCATGAAGGATGATGCAATGAGGCTTCTGTGTCCCTGCTGAGCTGCTAAACCCTGCATTGTTGGACATAAACCCATTGGGCTGCCATGGAGGTACACAGGGTGGAAGGTGTTTTAAGTTAAAGCCCTGTATCTGTGGTGGCAGCCAGCAAGTCTTCATGTGTGGCCCAGGGCAGCCTGAGCCCAGCTGAAGGAGGACTACCTGGCCACCACTCACATCTCCACAGCCTGCCCAGCCTACCTAGCCACCTGTCCCCACCAGGACAGCCACAGCCCATGAGGAAAATTAGGTCTGAAGACATTTTTAACCACATAATTGATAATTCCCTTACAATGAAGAAATGGTTTTATGTTTTCTTTCAGGACTCAGGTTGGATGTGACTTGCCAGTACAACACTGCTGTTGGCTTTCCTGTCAGGAATTATCTTGGCACATAACACAGCCGTTAAGCGGCAGGATGGGAATGGCTCCTGCGGGTGCCGTTAAGGAGTGCTGCTTTGAAAAGGATGACGTTAAGCTAACAAAATAAAGGGGATAAACCACTTTGTGAGAGTAGTTTTTACTCTGGCAGAGATGTGCCAAATAGCTGTGAGGAGGTGTTTGTATGCCCTGAGCCTGAGGGGCAGCTGAGGCTGGCTTCATGAATCCGGGAGTACTTGTGCTGTTTAAGAGCACAGTTTGCCTGTTTAATATCATCTTTTTTTCCCTGAAGTTTTAATTTATCTCCTACACATCTTTCACTAAAGCTGTGCAGGCTTTTTTTGATAATATTTTTGAATAAATGCATAGCTACATTGTTATTTGTCTTTGTACGAGATAAATTTTCCAGAAAATTTTGCTTAAAGGATCTCTTGTGCTAATGCTCCTAGAGTCATTCTTGCAGGTTTTTGCTGGAGTATATTTTAATGCCATGTGTCATCTTAGAAAAGAGTCAGCAGCCATTTAAGAGCAAACAGAGCTTTGCTGTTTTACAAGGAAGTGCAGAAGTATTTATAGTGAAAATTTACTTGAAATAGAGCAGTATTCATCACTTCAAATTCAGAAATGCATGGCACATCCAACTTTATAAGTTGCTGGTCCTGCACTTAAGGCTTCTTCTTGGTTTTGTTTAGTTTTTTTTATAAGAGAAAAGAGCTCATGGTAATTGTGGGACAATATAGTAAAAAGATAAGAAAAAATAGACTTTATTTGGTATGGATGAGTGCTTTAATTTAGTCTTTGTTATGCCAGGAAGAATGGTTATTTTATTTTTCATGTACTTACTTCTTCAAGGGTTTATTCAGTTGAACTAGTGGGTCACTTGACAGCCTGGATTAATGTGCCAAGATGAATTCAAGTGAGAGTTTGATATATTTATTCTACATTTTATTTCACAGAAAACTGTTCTTTTTCTGCCCTGTAGCATGTCTTCAAGCTAGAACAAGAAGAATATATGAAGGAACAAATACCATGGACCTTGATTGATTTCTATGACAATCAACCTTGCATCAACCTCATAGAGGCCAAAATGGGAATTCTGGATCTGCTGGATGAGGAGTGCAAGGTGTGTGTTCAAGGGTTTTCTAAAGAAAGAGGTCCCTATCAGTTGTCCTGTTTGTGGGCCCTCACAGGGAAAAGTCATCTGTGTACAGACATTTTGGCACCGTGCTGTTGAAAGAGAATGTACAAACAGAACTGGCAGTTGCAGGAAGACAAAAATTGAGTTTAGTCACGCTTTTTTCCTTCTCTCCATCATATGTCTGTATATGGTTTTGGGTCTCTGATCAGCCTTTGTTTTGATTCTGGAAAGTTTCTCTTTCCTGAGTGTAGCAAGTACAGTTTTTGGTCCTGTCAGATTTCTCCAAATTGCCTTACTTGATATCTCACCTTTTTGTCTTTGATCATAGTTTTAATTTATGCCAAGCCATCTGCAGTGGATGGCGTGCGGTGTCCACTTCAGTGGAAACCTAACCTAGGGTTCTGGTGTATCATACAGCATCACAAGCCATCTCTAATGGTGGTGGATGAGTTCTGACCTTCTGAGATGCTGCTCAGTCCAATAATGTACCTCTTGGATCCCTGCTTTCAGGTGTGTGACACTGGAAGCATGATTAGCGTCAGATATGTCACACAGCTACTAGACCTGCTGCTGGGCTGTGCCCAGACCACATTGTTAGAAAGGCAAGTGCATAGCTAGTTACTGGCTTCCTTGCTTATGTCAGTGCTGGGAATCTGGGGAGCTGGAGACTGAAAGCAAACCACAAAGTGTCGTTCTTCATCCTCTTAGTTTCTTTTGCTACTGAAGGCATTCAATACGTTGTAAATGACTGTGTGTTCTCTTCCCTAGATGCCAAAAGGCTCAGATGACACTTGGGCCCAAAAACTCTACAATACTCATTTGAATAAATGTGCCCTCTTTGAGAAACCACGTTTGTCAAATAAGGCTTTTATCATCAAACACTTTGCTGACAAGGTAAAGACCTTTTCTCCAGTACCTCTTTGTGTGACTGGTGTTGCTGAGCCTGTGTGCAGGAGGGGATCCTGGGGTAGGCAGCGACTGGGCAAGAGCATCCTGGCTTTACTCAGCTTCTTGTAAAATGTGGGTCTGCCTGTGCCCCTGAGCAGGAGAAGAAAGGTGACCTGGGAGCTGTGCAGAGCCAGGAACACAAACAAGGGCTCCTGACTCCTGTCATGTACTGTAACCAGTAACCATCCTTTTTCCTCCCACGTCCTTGAAATTACGCACAGGAGAGGAATCCTGTCGGTTTTGGGTCTAGTGTTACCTTAATGAAAGCAGCAAGAACATCTCTGTACCTATTTAGATTTATAAGTTCTGTTTTACTTGGTGGATGAGAGAACAAGAAGGATTTAATTAATATTTCATGTACTGTTTGTTAGGCTAAACTTTGATATTTGAAATCAAGGCTTTCCTGTGAAAGCTAAAAGTAGCAGATATTGACAAAGCTGTAAGCTCTGATGCACTGTCTGCACTAAGCATTTTATGCTTTCCTGGGATCTTATGTGAATGCATACAGACATCTTGAAGGAGAAAATAAAGCTGTAGCTGGCAAGTTGTTAACCACTGTGCCTTGATGATGTCTTCTCTGGTAGAAGACAGGGATTCTGCTGCCCTCTCGTGGCATTGTCTCCTGCAGTGAGAACATTAATGGTGCCCAAGGTGATGTTCAGAGTGGGCTTTCACCTGTGGAGAGACCTAGGGGAGAGCTTCTGCATTCTTCTCCCCTAGGAATTTGTTTAAATGTTTTGCAGCTCGGAGTATAGTGTCGTTGTGTAAGCACTGATAAATGGCTGTACTGAAAGAGGGGCCGCTGATGGCTGTCATTCTGCTCTGAAAAGAAAAAAATTGCTATAAGGGACTGCTCTTTTATAGTCTGCACTTCTGCTGATAAAATATTGAAGAGTTAGCATGAGACACTTCTTGAGAGTTAGCATACATAGGTTAATTAATATCAAATTCTAAGACATAGACTTTTAACAGTAGTTTTTGGGTTTTGTCAGCCTTGAATTAGGACACTGAAGTGCATACTAGGCTTTTATCTGATGCTCTGGCTGTTCTTTGATCTAGGACGCTCTATAGCCCTGTGATAGAGGCTTGTTATGTATTGTCACAACACTCAGACTTTCTATTGCTTCTGGTAAAAATCCTCTTTCTGATTACAAATGAGGCATTTTCATAATAAGCTGCAGGCAAAGCTCCTTCTTGCCTCTCAGTTAATGAAATGAGGTACTTTTGTTCTCACTTGCATCTGGATTTCACATGATTTTGCAGTCCTGATAACTTCAGTGAAGGAAGTGCTCAACACACATTTTGATTCTTCACCTTTACTATTACCATTCAATCATGGTGTCTTACCACAGGCATCTCTCAGCAGTGAAATATATCTGATATAATGCAATAACAGTATTCATCTCTATGTTTTAATTTTTATGCTTTTCAGGAAAAGACTCTCTTTGAGGAAAATCTAAATTCAACAAACTTGGGAGCTGATATTTTCAGCATCCATAAGGATTGCCTGTTTTAACTGTGACTTAACAGCTGGTGAATTCATGCAAAATATTCATATTGGATACTTCTAATACTTTTTTGTAAAATTGTCATTTTCAGGTGGAATATCAATGTGAAGGCTTTTTGGAAAAGAATAAAGACACAGTTTATGAAGAACAAATTAAGGTCCTAAAATCAAGTAAGGTTAGTATAAGGAATTTTTTTTCTTATTCTTTTGCAATTATGATTCCTTGAAGTAAGGGTCTTACAAAATTTCTTATAAACCTATGAAATATTCCTCCCTTTGTCGTAGTTTGAGCTAAGCAGAAACAATTCTCTGCTCAGTGATTTTACTTCTCAGCTCAGTCTTTTCCAAGTGAGGGTGCTTTCTGGGGTTACAGGCATATCTTTGCATGCAGTGTCTGCCTGTAGAAGTGATCTGGCTTGATGTTTATAGTTACCACTAAGGATTGGCATGGAGAAAGGCTCTTGCTTATAGGTTGCTGCTAAATCTTGTGTGCCATGTCATTGTTGGGGTATCCTAAGTAAAGAAGCCACACTTGCAGGGAGGAGTGGACAGGACAAGAGACCCAAAACTGACCAACAAGGTATTCCATTTCATGTACATCATACTCAGTATAAAGCTGAGGGATCACAAGGGGCAAGCCTCTTCTTCCATGGCCGGTGTCCTAGGAGGACTCTGTTTTTCTGACTTCGATCCCAATCTGTGAGTTTCTGAATCAAGTTCCTGTCTGCCACTGAGTCCAGTCTGGACTCTGGGGAATTTGTTTTTAATTGTTGTTACTGTTCATTAAAGCTGGTTTAGATTTATTTTTTTTTTCCCCCCCCATCTCTAAGCCTGTCTCTCATATTCTATCTCTCTTCCCCTTCTAGGAAGGGAGAGGGGTTAATAGAGTGCATTTGTCATTTGTTTAGTGGCTGGCCCAGCCTTAACCCTTGACACCCTTAGTATCATATCAACTGAAATTGAATATAGTTTGTTTTTTACTTGGCTGTCAGTATGAATTTAGAAAATCCTGGAGCCTAATTTCGCTCCATTGTAAGATCAATCTATATTTAGCCACTGACTTCACTGGTTTTTGTTGTTGTTGGGGGTTTTGTGTTCTGGTTTTGTTTTGCTTGTTTGTTTCTTACTTTTCCCAAAATTTTAATGTATTTTCTGTAAAGGTATCAAGGGCTTTGAAGATCATACGGTAGTATAAGAAAGCTTAACGTTTGAGCCCTTAATTTTGTAATCTGAAAAGAGAAGCTCCTTGTTTATGGTCTGACAATTGAGCAGAAAATTTCTGGAGGAGAAACAAGTTCTGTTCCAGAAGCAAAATGAAAGAGGAATGAAATGTATAAACCCTAAGGACATGAACTGGAATTTCTGAAGTCTTGCCTTCTTGATACCTGTGAAAGAAAGATAACATCTGGATTGAAAAATACTGTGTGAAGGAATACTACAGAACAGGCCTTCAGTGGCATCATCTGCTTTTTTAATGGCAAAATGCTAGTTGTGCTTTTCTGGAATGTAAAGGCAATTAACTTGACATTGTGCTGTGATGGCTGTTGGGAATTTGCTAGCTCTAATGGCCCAGGAAGCTGGATATCAAGGGTAGGTTGTTGAAAATGATACTGTTCTGTCAGGAAAACCAACATTTTTCTCTTCTGTTTCTGTTCTGAGCAGATACATGACGCTAAATGATTAAAACATGTAGAATAATGAAAAACCTCAGCAGGGCCAGATAGACTAGAGGACTGGGCAGTCGCCAGCTGTGTGGACTTTAACAAGGGCAACTGCTGGATTTTGCAGTTGGGAAGGAGCAATGCTGGATGTACACACAGACTGGGGATCGAGAGGCTGGAGAGCAGCCCCACAGAGAGGGATCTGGGGGTTCTGGTCAATGGCAAGTTCAACATGAGTCGGCAGTGTGCCCTGGCAGCCAAAAGGGCCAACCATGTCCTGGGGTGTATCAGGCACTGCATTGCTAGCTGGTCAAGGGAGGTGATAGTCCCACTCTACTCTGTGCTGGTGCATCTTCACCTCAGAGTTTTTGGACTCTGCCATATAGGAAGGGATATGAAATTGTTGAAGAGTGTCCAAAGGAGGGTCACAAAGATGATGAAGGGTCTAGAGGGGAAGCCATATGAGGAACGGCTAAAGTTACTTGGTTTGTTCAGCTTGGAGAAGAGAACACTGAGGGGAGACCTCATGATGGGCTATAACTTCTTCAAGAAGGGAAGTGGAGGGGCTGCTGACCAGTGATAGGACCCAAGGGAACGGGATGAAGCTCTGCCAGGGTAGGTTTAAGTTGGAAATTAGGACAAAGTTCTTCACCCAGAGCGTGGCTGTGATTGAGCACTGGAACAGGCTCCCCAGGGAAGTAGTCATGGCACCAAACCAGACAGAATTCAAGAAGTATTTGGACAAGGCCTTCAGGCACATGGTGTTTTTGGGGGGTTTTGGGGTTTTGGTTTGTTTTTTTTTTTTTGGTGGTGGGCCAGTGGAGTTGGACTTGTGGAGTTGGACTTGTGGAGTTGGACTTGTGGAGTTGACAATCGTTGCAGGTCCCTTCCAACTCAGGACATTCTGTGGTTCTGTGACTTTCTGATGAGAGAAGTGTTAGAGTGGTTTGAGTGAGTCTATTCCTGTGTGTGTGGGAGGCAGGTGACATCCTCCAGGAGCTGGCAGGGACCAGCCTCGGTGACTCCAGCTCTGCTGCTGCATGACACTGTGCTGCACAGGATGGAGGTGCAGGGGTGCTCCAAGGGATGTACCCCAACGAGTAAGGGACAATGAAGCCATAGCTGCCATCAGAGCATGACAGCAGCTTAAGTAGGCTCAGTAGGCTGTGAGTCAATTCAGTCTAAACACTATGAAAAAACATGGTTTTCCCCAGTGGTAAATTTTACCAAAACCAGTGTTTAAAACCAAATAAAATTCAGCTGTGAAGAAAAGAGATTTTCCAAAGAGGAATGTTTCATTTTTATTTTCCAGCAGGCTCTCTTTGTTAGTAATTGTAGTGGGACTGCATTTCTGATTTTTATGTTTTGTTGTTGTTGTCATTGCTGTTTTCTGGATTTGCTGTGCACATTAAACAGAAGGTAATTCTCAATTGAATGCACCATCTGCCATCCTGCCCATGCCCACTCTCATCTACAGCTCAAATGCTTCTTTGCTGTCCAAAGCGAATGACACACACTGGTCCTGGCAGGCACTGTTGTGTTTAGCTACTTATTTTGACTTTCTCTGTAAGTCCACCCACAGGACCTCTTTGAACTGTGTTCAGTTTCCATGCATATATCATGAAAGCAACACAACAGTCCCCAGCCTTTATGCTTGCATGTTGTTAACATCTTCTGTTCTGACTCTGTATTGAAAGAAGTGATCTGCAAGTTTGTTAGCAGCATGTCTGTTGAGTTGTCTGAAAAAATTACAGGGAAAAATGCTTGCTTGCTTGTTTTCTACCACAGTAATTATCTGCCTTTTGATCAGTGTTTTCCCTCTCTTTGAACACTCCTCGTGTTCTGCAAAATGAATAAAATTAATAAGATACTAAAACCCAAACCCAGATGAAAACATAATGTCCCCCCCAGCATGCTACTACCTGAATGAGGTGGTGGTGGCCCAATCATCAACTCTTTGTTGAGTCAGTGGAAGGAGATGGGCTAAATCACCCTCTGGAAATGTCATTTTTCCACCAGCTACAGAGGCAATCTAAGTGATCGTGCTCCTAATACAGCAGACAGTGAGGTGAGATAAAGCTAAGTTATGATACTCCATTCTTAGTTGAGGAATTTAGAATACCTCTGTAGCATTCATAGTCATTGTATTATGCTGGAGTGCTGTGCTTGATGGTGCTGAGGAGTGTTTGATCCTTTCTGCTAGCCCACCTGGCACAACCACAGAGCCCAAGCAGCATTTTGTTGTGCAGCATGTTTCATTGGCTGTTGTGCAGCATGTTTCATTGGCTATCATACATGCTCACCGAGTTTTATAAGGCAAAACAATTATTTTTCTTTTTTAGGTTGTACTTGGCCCAAGCATTTTCTAGTACTGAAAATCAGATGCTCCTATCTTTTGGAGAAAATACACAGAAAATAGATGAAAGATTATTCATTGACAGATAGAGAAGTCCAGGTTTTTTCTACTCTTATAGTGCTTCTGAAGTGCTGTAGTTGGCAGTAGAAAGACCTTGTGGTGTTATTTTTAGTTACAAGTTACTTCAGAGCAACTATTGTATATGGGTGTATTTTATAGCCATTGGAGAAAGGAAAGAAGCAGCCCTGTATGATGTTTGGAAAGATGTTTCAGGTTTTCCTCTGCTCCCACTGGCCTGAGAGGAGAGAGATCTTCAGTCAGATCAATTTGGCTAATTTTTTTTTTGAGTTGTTGGTTCCTTTTTTAAGCTGATCATTTCAATTTGGAGTGATAAAGCAGGAATATTCTTTGTTGCTTTCTGGTATATTCAGTGTCCTAGATATTTCTCAACCACAAAGGAGTCTGATGCAGCAACTGGAATAAGAGAGGACCCTGTTGTTTCCTTCTTAGATCAGAGCAGCCATATATAATTGCAGCTGGTGCTTATGAAACTGCTGTCAGTATCAGTTTCACATAGAAGCTTTTGCTGGCTCTGTAGAAAAAGAAAAATCAGTATTTTATATTCAGGAGACTCACTGATCAAACAGACAGAATTTTCAGTATTAAATCATGCTTCACTCACTGTACTACTTGCTGAATGCTTTTTTACATCTGTCCCCATGGGGAGCTCAACAAAAACCTGGTGCTTACAAAAACTGAGCCTGGGTTCTAACTACCTTAAGCACAAATGGGTGCAATCACTGCTGGATTTTTACCCTCAGTATTTTTTTCTGCTGTTATACTAGTTTAAGCTGCTACCAGAATTATTCAAGGATGAGGAGAAGGTCATCAGTCCCACATCAGCAACCCCTTCAGGGCGTGTGCCTTTGTCTCGGACTGCTGTAAAACCAGCCAAGGCCAGGCCAGGTCAAGCCAGCAAGGAGCATAAAAAAACCGTGGGACATCAGGTGAGTTTGAACATGCAGCTCTACTAAATAATCTCTACCTCCCTCTGCCTCATAGTTCTCAAGGAGTGCTGGTGCTTCTTGGGTTCCCTTGTGATTTTGAGATAGATGCAGCTGATAATGCCTTACAGTTTGGAGCTGATGCACCCTAATTATTGATACATTTTGGGCCACAATTCAGGGAGCTCAGTTTTTATTGTGATGCCAAAACCAGAACTCATGTTTTTCAAAAGGGTGATTTAGCATGCTGTGGATGCTGAGAAGCTTTGAAAATCTTACACTGGGACTTTTTGATCATGTGCCACATTGTCTTACTCAAATCAAATGTGGGAGTTGAGTCCCCAGAAAGCTTGGTTCCAGTTATCAGTGCACTAAACATAAAATATCCATGTGTGTGTGCCAGAATTACATTAAAAGTATGCAGATCAGTGTGGTTGGAGAGCTCACTCCTTTGTTGCTTTCCACTCTACAGATTTAAGAGGTGTTCTCTCAAGATGGTTATGTCCCCAGTCAATGCTTTTTATGTGACAGGCTGTCCCTTGGACTATACATAGGAGCCAAGGGAAGCTTTTTGAACAGTTTAGTAGTCATTTTTTACCTATTTGCCAGCCTGTACTGCTTTGATGGCTGCAAATTCCAGTCTTCTGCAATTTATGCAAGAGAACCCCTGCCCTGTTATCCTTTAAATTTGAACTTAATTTCTTATTTTACAAACAGACAGTATACTGAGGCTGGTTGTGGCCTCACAGTTTTGTTGTCGGACTGGAACTATGAGTTGAAGTGTTAAGGATACTCTCGTACTACTCCTATAAATCAACCATGTCCATTCATTTATAAAATTTAAAGAAAGCTAATGCAAGAGTCATTTTTATCATATTTGATGTAGAAGTAGAGGTTGGCTTAGAATCATGAGTCCAACAGCAAGAGGGAAATCCATACCAATACATTTATAACATCTAAGGTGTGTTTTCATAGTTTGTCTCTTAGGCTATTCTGTGGTTAGAAAGATGTACTGCAGCACGTTAGGTATTTGTGGGCCTGATACTTCTTCAAAAGTAAAGCTCTTAAGACTCTTGGATATAAGACTTCAAAGTTCTCTTCAGTAGGTCTGACATTGGGATCAGTAGAGCTGAAGAAATTAATACTTCTTTTTATCACTCCGTTGATTCTAAATTTGATTTAAAATTAAATGGCTAATTAGTAATATGCCATAGGGTTTATTTATGAAGAGCATAGATTAGACAAACATTAGAGTAGATGAAACAGTCAAAAGCTGAAAATAACTCAATCTATGCAATGTATTTGTAATTCACATGCTGATATGGGAGTTTTACTCCTGTAAAGCTTAACATTTAGAAGTCTCACTAACATAATTCACCCAAAGGTGGTATCTGAAACTAAAATCTATTGCCATAACAAAAACAACCTGGTGTTTATTACCAAAAATACTATTACAATTAAGCAAATATCCCTTAGGGCTTCTTCTTGAGGTTATCTCAAGCGTGAATGAGCTTACTGAGGCTATTCCCTGATACTTTTCCCTTTTTCTTTCTCAAAAAGTTTCGAAACTCTCTTCATCTGCTGATGGAAACTCTGAATGCTACAACCCCACATTACGTGCGCTGCATTAAGCCCAATGACTTCAAGTTCCCCTTCACGTAAGCTGGTTCATGTATGTTTCCTATAGCCAGTGCATGGGAGGGAATTGCCCGAGGCCTTAAAGGATGGAAGATCTGCTAAGCATTGGTCACTCAGGAGTGAAGCAGTTTTGTCTCCTTTCTCTTGTTATGGACTCATTGTGTGTCTACATATGTAGTTCCAGCAGGAGATCAAGGGAGAAATACTTCCTGATGTGTATTTTTTTGTTTGTTTATGGTGATACATGTGAAAAAATACAGCATCTTCATTGCTAGCAGTTTTAAATGTGACTGGCAGTTTGCACAGTTCATTTGACATCTGCTGGAATTTGCTTTTGCAGATTCCAATGTCTTAATCCTTCCTTTTTTTCATATATGAACTTGCTTAGAGAATTTCTCAAAAGTCTGCTTAAAATCCAGGCACACAAAGACTCCCATGGCTATTGGGCAGGCTAGTGGGAATCAGGACAGGATGAGCAGCTTGCAGCTCAGGTGATTTCCCAGGCAGGTTGTCCTCTCTTACTGCTGAGCTGCAGAAGCACTAGCTGAGCTTATTAACCTATCTTATCCCAACCCTGCTTCCCCTCTGTACCGTTCCTGTCCTGGGGTTGTGCAGGGCCAGAGGTCCCATATAATGCAAGCTCTTTTTATTCCCACACAGATTCGATGAAAAGCGGGCAGTGCAGCAGCTGAGAGCTTGTGGTGTCCTGGAGACCATCCGAATCAGTGCAGCCGGCTTCCCCTCCAGGTGTGTTTGCTGCTTTTTAGCTTGCTTTCAGTTGCAGTTCCTTTTATGAGATTTACTCATTGTTGGCATTGACACTGTCTCTGTTTTTGGGACAGGTGGACGTACCAAGAGTTCTTCAGCCGATACCGTGTTCTGATGAAGCAGAGAGATGTCCTTAGTGACCGAAAGCAGACGTGTAAAAATGTCCTGGAGAAACTGATTCTGGTACTAGACTTAGTGCTGAAAGCATGTGGAATCTGAAGGAGTAAAGATTGCACTCCTTACTCTACCTTGTAGCCACACTATTTTTGTATTTTCTGTAAAGTACTAAACCCCCAATACTAGCATAGTAATTGTAGAATTTCCCAGTGTATCCCAGGAAAGGAAGACGATGATTTTAAGCATACATAGGTTGAGGGTGAGCCTTACCTTGCTTGCAGGAAACTGTACATGTGTGTTGCGTGTATTGCTTTCATCCTCTGGGCCCCTTCATCACCTCCCGTACCCTTCCACATCTCTTTTAGTCTTTGTGGCGTTCTTGTCTAAGCAGAAATCTCACATTACTCCTTTAGGCCATGCTTGTGACTTTAATGTATTAATTTGTTAACAGAATCATACAGAGAAAACGCTCTCCTTCGCTACTTAATTTAAGTCCAGGTTTTACTTGAAATATCACACAGATAATTTTGCCTCTTTACCAACTGTACTTTCATTTAGCCCTTCATGCCTTTTTTTTTTTTTTTTAAATCCACTAACATTTAATGCTGTAATTGATCCTCTTTTTACCTCTGAAAATAGGACAAGGATAAGTACCAGTTTGGTAAGACAAAAATATTTTTCCGGGCTGGTCAAGTAGCCTATCTGGAAAAAATAAGGGCAGATAAGTTGAGAGCTGCCTGTATCCGCATCCAAAAGACAATTCGAGGCTGGCTGATGAGGAAGAAGTACGTGCGTATGAGGAAGGCTGCCATCACCATTCAGAGATATGTCAGAGGGTACCAAGCACGATGGTAAGCAATGCTCCTGGGAAAACCCACACTACCCTCAATTCAGATCCCTTTAAGTAGGACATTTAAATGTGATACACTTTTTTTCTCTCCTTCCTATAATGGCTGAGAGGAAATGATTTTCCAGAGAAATAAAAGGAATTTAATACAATGAGTGTGTCTGTCCTGCCTGGTTTTGAGCATCCCAAGAGGACAGTAGCACCCTGGGCTGCATGATGCTCAGAACAGTATGTGATTAGTGGTAGCAGAGTACAAGTTATGCTAGTAGATATGTTGCAAGTGAGGTGAAAGAGGACTCTTGGCTGAGACTGTACCAGTTTCCATGTGCCCTCCAGCTGGGTCTGTCTGTCCTAGGCTCACCCAGAGTGCAGCCCTGAAAGGAGATACACCAGTCAGTCATTTGTTTGGATTGACTTCTCAGAGATGGCCACAGATGGGCCAAAGGAATGGGTAGGAGTACAGGTGATATTGTTCAAGAGACAAGGTGGTTCTGAAGAGTGTAAGAATCAACCTTTGGAAGGAGGCTTGTATAAAGATGCTTTGTAATTGTCTTCCTCAGAGGGTCAAGAACAAGCAAACATTTTCTACAGGTTGGGGTTAGGACATCACAAAGGTGGCGTAGTGAAATAGCTTTTAAGCTGGAAGTGATGAGAAATTAAGCTGAATTTATCTTATAAGCTCTATAGCACAGTTCTCAGAGGAGGTGAAAACGTTCACCTGTAAAACCTTGATATGGGTTTCTTTTAATTGGTCTTGCTGTTGCACTGCTCTACAGTAGAATAGCAAGTAAATATGCTGTTTTGCTGACAACATTAGGAAGAAACTGAAGTAGAAAATGTAGCTCTTGAGAAAGAGGGTAAAAGTTATAGGTTGTAAAAAAAGAAAAAAAGTAGCATTCAAGCACTTGAAAATGATGACAGTATTATTTGTAATCTTTTTTCTTGCTTAGCTACGCCAAGTTCCTGCGGAGAACACGGGCTGCCATCACTATTCAGAAGTTCCAGCGCATGTACGTGATCCGCAAAAGATACCAGTGCATGCGAGCGGCTACTATTGCTCTACAGGCACTCTTAAGAGGTTACATGGCCAGGAACAAGTACCAAATGGTAAGAAAGCATAATGTTTTACATCTTCACTCTAATTTTATTTCCACATACCTCCAGGATGAAGCTGCTATGTGGTGTCCCCTTGGGAACCTGAACGGTTTGTGTGGGCGCTGTTAGGCACAGTGCGCAAACAAAATATCCCAGCATGGATTGAAGGACAGCACCTGGAAATTAGAAAGATCTGATAGTACAATCAATGACCTTGTCCTTTTAGAGATATTGACATGTACCTAGACTTTGAGCACAGTCAGTGGAGAATCTAACAGGCATTTACAACATTTCTTACTTTGTCATTTGTATATAGAATGTTGAGGCACTTAAAATAAATACCAAAAATAGCCTTGTGTGAATGTGCCTTCCTGAGTCCAAATCAGTATCGTGCACATCAATATGCATATGGGGTCACTGCTATTCCTATTCCATCCTTAATTTCAGTGATTCTGCAAAAATAGGAGATTAACACTTAAGGACAAGGTGCTATTTTTTGTTATGTTAGTGAATTCATGTTGGTTTTGTTTTGGATAGAAATTGCTATACCCTCTCCTAGTGTTACTGATAATATTTTCCTGGTTATACTTGATAAAAAATAAAAGTTCAAGTAAGTTAGAAACTGCTCTTCAGTGGTTACAGTACTGGAAACAGAATTATGGTCCAAATGGTTGGACTACAAGATGGCAATATATTTCATGGCAATTTTATCTACATGGATTGTTTCAGCTAGACTCAGAAGTCAGTCTGTATTTCACTGAAAAGTTAGCTGAAAGAGTTGTTTTTTCCCCAGCAGGTAGATATTAAAGGCCTATAACCAAAAGCCCTAATGCTTATGTTCCATGTGTTTCTTTTATATTTGATGTTTCTGTATCTTTTTCATTTGTATTAAAGTTGCATAGACAGATGCTTGTGAATGTGTGTAAATGTGAGTAGTCAAGCGTATACTAACCAGAAAGTTTGAAAATAAGTAATCCCTGATAAGAATTTCTAAGGAGTAAGATCCCTGTGCTTGACTTGGCTGTTCTTTTGTGTGGGTATCTACTTGCCTTTTTGTTGGAATTCTTAGCATTTTCATTATTACAAAACATATTTTATGTTGTGAGGTCATGTAAGAGATGTTTTTAACAGCAATTTGGCAGATGTGACTAGGTGAGGCATGGGTCACAGCAATATGTGGATTAGTAGCCATCCTTAGGAAAATGGGAATCAATTCTGTATGCCTGTAGTTGTTTGAGTGATACACTCCCCATCTGTCCTGTAGGACAGGGTTTATAAGCCTGTTATAGTCTCTTTTAAGAGACGTCAGATTTCTGGAGGTGTCCCTGTAAAGGGTGGTCAGACTTGCCTGTCAGGGATGCATCCTCTGCAAATGGGGAATTCTGACAAGCTCACCTGCAGTGTGGCCTCTATATGTTGTCCTACTAAGGTGGAATCGTATTAAAGCTGTTTGGCAAGGATTGCCAGAGAGAGGACCAACGGCTTCGTGTGCCAGGGGAAGGTAAACATCACTGTTCTGAAGGTCGTGGTGATTTCCAGTGAGTGAAACCAAAAGGTTGCCCTGTGACATCATGCTTGGGCAGAGCCGTGGCTCTGTAAGTAGTACATGGGACACAGGTTGTTCATCAAGATTGTGAAAGGTACCTGTTGTTGTTGTCAGAAGAGAGGGCATGTGTTGCAGTCACGTGACTAGTACAAGGAATTTGAAATGGTTGAATCATCTATTTCACACATCCTGAGGAGAGCTTCTGTCCGAGACATTACGATGTACTGCTCAGCACAACAAGGAGTTTAGTTCCTCCATGACTTTCACAGAAGCTTTCCTGGGAAAACCTAGTAAATTAAGTAACTTTTCTGATCCTCTCCTCTTACATTGGAGTGACCCATTTCCTCACTGGACTGCATGGGTGTGAGTTTTCACTGGCAGATGAGGACCATCGCTGCACGATGGAGGTATTTTATGGGACTTGTTGCTTTCAAAGTTGAGGTGAAAATGCTGTTGAAAGCTAGTTGTATTTGAGCTGTTCAGGCACCCATGGGTAACCTGAAGGACTGTTTCAGCATGTAAGGAGGAGGTAGGAATGCTGACTGCATGACGTGCAGTCAGAAGAACTTTGGCTTTTGACCTTACTTTCTTTTTAAGAGAGCTATTTCCTTACTTCAGTGTGTTATTGAACTGAGTGCCGGTATTTCAAGTCTCATTTTTGATAAATGCTAAGGGAGAAAGTTTGAGTATCTTACAATCTTGCCACTATGCCAGTAAACCTTTTGAATTCACTGATCTGGAAATGTAATTCTTCTAACACACTTCAGTTCACGTGCTGAGAAGTATAAAAGAAGATTACATTGTTGTTACCCTACTAGTTTATCAGCTTTATGGTAAATCAGTGAACATGAACTGCGTTTGATCTTTAAACTACCAAATCCAAACAGTAATATAAATCTTAAAGAGGTTTGTTCCTTAGAATAAACTTTGCCATTTTCAGAAGTTCTATTAAATTAACTCTAAAGTTCTCAGATTCCTGGAAGCCTTGTGGGTTTGAGCAGGCTCACCAAGCATGGCTGTGGTCTGCTGAAATGCAGGTGCTCCTGACCTGGGGATCTCTGATTGAATCAGTGGATGAAGGATCAAAAGACAAGTGGTAAACTCTTCCTAGTGGAAGTCTCTGGCTAACGCAGTGGTGAAGGTTACTGGTATTGTTCATTGTTTTTCATTAAACATTACTTTTAAAAAATTAACATGTATGGGTTTTTTTAACACCTCAAAACTATAGTTGAAGTTTCTGCCATGAAAGAAGCTTACAGTAAAAATAAAAATGCAGGGGAAAAAAAAAGAAGGATTGTATGTGTAATCTTGCCAACAAGTACCATATATTTTTGTAATTAGCTTGGATCTGACATCAACACAAAGGAATGCCTGGATCTTCAGAGTGTCTCCAGTTATTTCTTTCCATGTTTTTTCTTCTGATTCCTTTTCATTTTATCCCTGTCATATTCCTTATTTCTGTCTTCTTTTCCTCTTCTGTTTTTGTTTAAATAATTCTATATTCATTTCTTGTAACTCTTCACCAGAAGTTTCTCTTTTCAGGCTAAGGTGTCTATGTGTGCATCATCTTTACACCTTCCATGATGGAGTTGGTTTAGCTGAGCAGTGGAGTTTGCAACTCTAATACTCCTTGTGGTGTTTTTTCTCAACTGTAGATGCTTCGGGAGCATAAGTCTATTATTATTCAGAAGCATGTAAGAGGCTGGCTGGCTCGCCTGCACTACCGGAGGACCTTGAAGGCAATTGTTTACTTGCAATGCTGTTACCGGCGCATGATGGCCAAGAGGGAGCTAAAGAAGCTGAAGATAGAGGCCCGGTCTGTAGAACGTTACAAGAAGCTTCACATTGGCTTGGAGAACAAGATCATGCAGCTGCAGCGAAAAATTGATGAGCAGGTAAAATCTCCCTGGCCTCAGGGAAGGCTAGGCCTTGCCCCATCCCTGGAGACATTTCCAGCTCATGTTGGAGAGGCCTCTGAGCAACCTGGTCTAGTTGAAGATGTCCCTGCTCACTACAGGAGGGTTGGACAAATGACCTTTAAAGGTCCTTGCCAACCCAAACCATTCTATGATTCTATGAATATATTCAGAAATCTTGTATTACCTTTGTCAGTAGTGTTGTGGACATTCACAGCAAAATGCACTGAATTTTCATTGTAAGATATCAGTTCTCTTTTGTGCTGAAGAATACTGATAGAAGAGAAGGAGAGGCCACAGCAGAACTGGAATAGTAAAGCATCTGTCTGTATCTCTCAGCCCTGAGAGAAAACATGCTGCTTTAAACTCTATTTCATTTGAAGTCGGTCAGTTGCTCTGTTTAAGGGGAAGGTGAGGTGATCATGTTTGATGTGTGTGGGCTCCCTGTCTGATTTTAGTTTGGGATGTTAATGTGCAGGCTTAGAGACTGGACTGTTCTCTAATCTCATTAAGCAATTCTGCAAAACCAGACTGAAACTCTTTTTAGATGGGGAAGCTGCTCTTTTGCTCCCTTGACTGGGTGTATTCTGTATGGAACTAGAAGGCTCACTTAAACTAGAGCTTTGCCACCAGCTGCTATGTCTGTGTTGTGTTTTGCAAAGAACAAAGAGTACAAGGCTCTGCTGGAGAAGCTGAGCAACCTGGAGATCACGTACAGTACAGAGACAGAGAAGCTGCGGAGTGATGTGGAAAGGCTTCGGATGAGTGAGGAGGAGGCCAAGAATGCAACCAACCGTGTCATCAGTCTTCAGGAGGAGATTGCCAAGCTCCGGAAGGAGCTGCACCAAACTCAGTCTGAGAAGAAGACCATTGAGGAACGGGCAGACAAATACAAACATGAAACTGAGCAGGCAAGTATGCAGTCTCAGATGCATGGGGAGATTTAGAGGAGCCTGGTGTCAGCTCAGGTTTTGCCCTGGCTTAATTGCTTCAGTTGTATGGCTGATATTTTTACAGTATTTTTAAGCAATACTATACCTGTACAATCCTAATTAGGTTTGATACCTAAATAACTACACCTGTGGTAGAAGAATATACTAAATCTGTATATTGTATGTAAATATATGTATGCAATCCATTAAGATTCTGATACTGGAAAGTATTTGCAAACCCAAATACTTAAGCTTTCTCAGTCAGAGATAGCACATTCATAAAAAGAGATTTATTTTACTTACCTAGAAGGTGTAATCACATTGATACCAGAAATCTGTTCCATATGCAGTTTTCAAAGGTACCTGCTTATATCCTCCTTAATTTAAACAGCCTATTAAACACATGTATGTGTGAACAATCCAGTTCAGAAGGTTTTGACTAATCCCTTATCTTTGCTTTAACCATGAACATATCAAACAGGTTGTTTTCTGTCAAGATTACTGGCTGATAAGGGTGAAAGTTTTGAATTTTGGAAGAGCGGTTCCATCCTTATGTGATGCTGCAGTGATACATTTCAAGATCAAATATACATAAGGAAAAATACTAATTTGTTAAGCAAAGTGAACACATAGTAATCATAATCAGAGGCAAATGAGTATCTGGCAAACCTGGGTTGTGCTGCTGTTCCTGGTGACTTAGACAGGCTGGAGAGTTGGGCAGGGAGAAATTGAATGAAATTCAACAAGGCCAAGTGTCAAGTTCTGCACCTGGGAAAGACCAAGCCCACGGATCAGCATAGATTGGGGACTGACCTGTTAGAGAGCGGTGAAGGGGAAAGGGACTGGTGGGTCCTGGTGGATGGAAGGATGACCACGAGCAAGCAGTGTGCTCTTGTGGCCAGGAGGGCCAATGGGATTCTGGGGTGTATTAGAAGGGGTGTGTGGTTAGTAGGTCAAGAGAGGTTCTTCTTCCTCTTTACTCTACCCTGGTGAGGCCGCAGCTGGAATATTGTGTCCAGTTCTGGGCCTCTCAGTTTAGGGAACTGCTTGAAAGAGTCCAGCATAGAGCCACTAAGATGATTAAGGGGGTGGAACATCTTCCTTCTAAGGAAAGGCTGATGGAGCTGGGCCTCTTTAGCTTGGAGAAGGGGAGACTAAAGGATGACCTCGTTTATGCTTATAAATATGTGAAGGGTGGGTGTCAGGAGGATGGGGTCAGGCTCTTCTCAGTGAAGCCCAGTGACAAGACAAGGGGCAATGGCTGTAGCTGAAGCATAGGAGGTTCTGTGTGAGTACAAGAAAAGTTTTTTCCCAGTGGGGGTGACGGAGCACTGGCACAGACTGCCCAGAGAGGTTGTGGAGTCTCCTTCTATGGAGATATTCAAAACCCGTCTGGACGTGCTTCTGTGTGACCTGGTCTAGGGAATCCTGCTGTGGCAGGGGGGTTGGACTAGACGATCTTTCGAGGTCCCTTCCAACTCCTAACATTCTGTGATTCTGTGAATCTGGCACAGCTTTGGGGCAGAGGCAAGATGTTAGATTATGGTACTACCCAATACAATGGAATATACAACAGAAGTACAAAATTTATACCTATTTTTATACCTATTTTAGGAATATTCCTGTTTTAAGGATAAAATTATGTAGTTGGGATTTCACTGTGCTATCATGTTTTTCAACAAAGTGGTTCAGTGCACTTTTTGCATCTGATCAGAAGTGGAGTGCAGAACATACAGGGGACTCTGTGGTGGAATGTATTTAAGAATTGTCATTTTGGAAATGAAGATCTCATAACTTAGTTCACTGATTTCATTCTCTGAAGAAGTTTAACTGTTACAACAAGAATGTCACTACTGTTAGAGCTGCTGCTGCAAGATGAACTGCGTTTTGAGTCAAATATTTTGTTATCTCTGTAGCTGGTGTCAGAGCTGAAAGAGCAGAACACATTACTGAAAACAGAAAAGGAGGAACTGAACCGCCGCATCCATGACCAGGCGAGGGAAATAACAGGTTGGCTCTATGCTCATCACTCGGGTTTTCTGCTTCATGTTACCTTGTAAAGCCACACTCTACTGCACAGATCGAACTAATTTGCCTTAGTTTGCATTTCTTTTTAGTTCAATGGTTTAATTTCTTTGTTTTAAGAACTCACATCCATCGTAATTCATTACTGTTTGAGTTTCCATAACATTTTAAGGGTTTGGTGGTGCGTAAGGGTTTGGTCTTTATGGTGAGGTGATTGTTACAAAGCATTTTACTTTTAGGAAAAAGGCTCAGGTACTTCATACAATTAATCTGCTGCAGCTCTTCTGGCTGCTGTGACTACGTAGATGTGAAGGCACTGATGGAGGCAGCTGCAGTGAGGAGGATCAGTGTGCTTGAGGAGTAAAGCATCTCCCATTTTGCTTTTGACATAACGCAGCACTGGGCACTAATGCCCCTTCTCCCTCCCTCCTAGAATTACTAATGAAAAGTGTTAGCAGAATAACTGGGCTGAGTGAAATCTTCTGTGGTTACCACAATAAGGTTTTAGTCCTTTATATATTTGATTTAATGTTTGCCTACGGAACCACAAACAGCACACACCAGCTTCAGACAGCAGACTGTTTCACCAGCTGTGTTCCTGGTGCAGACACATGCCAGTTCCTCAAGGATGGATGGACTGCATGGTAGCAAGAACTGGAGTTCTCACTTTGGATTTCTGTTCTCCATGGCAGAGACAATGGAAAAGAAGCTAGTGGAGGAAACAAAACAGCTAGAGCTAGATCTGAATGATGAACGGTTACGGTACCAGAACCTACTGAATGAGTTCAGCCGTTTAGAGGAGCGGTATGATGACCTCAAGGATGAAATGAACTTAATGGTGGTAAGTGGCTAAACATCTGATAAACCAAAAGCTGTTCACAAATGTGCTTAGGCAGCATCTAGTGATCTAAGTTAGTAGCTGATTATGCTATCAGCTCTGTGGCAGTTACCGGTACCTGAAAAGATAATTTGTCCTTTTAATTACTGATTAATTAGATTAGCTCAGGCAAAACAAATACATTTAAAATTTCTGGTTAATCTGTTCTTAAAAATTTCTTTTCTTTTTCATGTTTGTGAAGAGGGCTAAATTTCTGCTGTGACTTTGCTAGTGGTATTGCACTTACCAGCTGCCCTTATTGTGCCCTGAAGTTATTCACATGTGCTAGGGTTGTTTGTACCACATTTATCCAATGTTAAATTTTAAGTAGTTCTAGGAATGTTTTATGTGGCAGGAAGAAAAAAATATTCCTCGTTGTCTGGCAAGTTAGAGAATTGCTGCCTGTGCTTCTGGGCTTTTCTTTCTCACAAAATGCTGCGTTGTTGCTTGATTCTGCTCTCTGCAGCAATGCTTGATGGTGTAGAATTTGACTTGCCTTTATACATTTGATTGTGAGCTAAATCTCATAGGCTTTAAGAGGCATGAGAGACCAGAATAAAAGAGTTTTTTATACATTTTGATAGCTGTGAAATAACACCAAATATTACAAGCTAAGTTATAGTTTGTGAAGAGACTGTCACAGGGAAAACGTAGATTGATGTTGATTTGTTTCATTTGCACTCCAGAACATCCCCAAACCTGGACACAAAAGAACAGATTCAACTCACAGTAGCAATGAATCTGAATATACTTTCAGCTCTGAGATCACAGAAGCAGAAGATGTACCAGTGAGGATGGAGGTAATGCTGAACCCCCCTGCCCCCAACTTGTCATTGATCAATGGTTGAACTCATTCCTATCTTTTTTTATATGTGCTCGTGAATATCATCTCCTTATGCTGAGACATCTAATGCTTTTTCTATTTCCTCTTTGAAAACAGTTCATTCTCTAGTTAGTCATAGTCCTATGCAAAAAGACTTTGTGAAGGTATGCTTTGAATTCTTCTGCATTACAGTAAACATAGACTAGATACTTGGCTGTCCAATTGATTTGCATCTGTAAAACATTTGCTTGCCAATGTTTCTAAGCACAATCACTTGTAGCACAAAGTGGGAATTCAGGAAACCAGTGAGACTTCCCGAGCAGTCTGTCTGCTGCATATATAAGGATTAAAAGTGGCAAGGTGACTAGCCTTATTCTGAGTAGCTACATGGAGTGAGTTCCCTTGTAGGAGTGAGAACCTCATGGTGATTCATTTTTCCTCTGTTTTATAGAGATGAATAAAACTCCCAAGAATGTCTTATCCCTTGGCCTATGCAGTCATACAAACACCAGGATGTTTATAAATTTTCAGAAAGACGACTCTCTTGATTCAGCTAATAATAATTTCTGCTACAATTCCAAGCCATCCTTATTGTTTTCCAAGCTAACTCCCCATTTTGGCCCCTCCCAAAGAAATGGGACTGCAAACATAGCAGAGATCTATCAGTCTGGTGGTCTGACTACTTGGCAGATTGCAGATATAAAGGTTTTTCTGTGCATTCTTCCTAGAAAGATGCTTCTACCTTCCTGGGTAATCAGGAAAAGGGCAGTGCAACTACTTATGATTGGATTGCACGTATCAGTCAAATGTTGTCTTTTCCTTTGGCTAATAACTTACTGAATTGCTGTTCTAGAGCCAGTTTGGGGTTTGTCCTGGTTTGGGTTAGAACAGAACTAATTCTGTTCAGTGATTTTACTTTTTAGTTGAAGCTCCTCTAAGAAATTGCACTTTCTGAAACTAGCAGTATGTTTTCAGAGACACTGCCAGCTTCTAGCAGTGATAAGGCCTAATGTTTAGATTTACTACCAGGGATTGGTATGCAGAGCAAGGTCACTGCTAAATCTTGTCTCAAGTTGGGGAGTGCAGGATACAGGTTAATGATACAAAACCACACTGAAAAACAGAGTCCATCTCAAAGCAAACCAGTAAAGCCAGAAAACTCATAGTCTTGTTTTCTTTTTTCTGAGCTGCTGGTATAGTTTGTGACTCTCTACCTCAACAGTAAAAGGAGATGAAGTGAAAATTGCTGTGCTTGCCTGTCTGCTATGGACATTAATATTAATTTTCTAGTTCCTTTTCTAGGCTTCAGAATTTTACCCTTCATAGTAAATGCTTTGATCTTCGTGCCACATAAAGTACAAAATGGCTGATGAACAATTTCTGATGCACCTTCACACTACAAGTGTTGGTTCTTGCCCAGAAAATAGTGACAAAGCTAGTGGCTTAGGCTTAGAGCAGGCTGGATAATTAGTATAATAAAAGGGAAAAAGCATGAAGTACATCTTCTGATACCTGTTTTTTATGTCACAACCCACTAAATTAAAATCTACAATTAGCAGAGAGATTTCTCTGTAGCTGAAGAACTTACTGTAGAAATTATTTAATTAAAAAAAAAAAGCACCTCTATTTATAGTTGTTTCCAGGTGAGTCTAACCACAGACTGTTTTTTCTCCTTTCTCCCTCCAAACAAGTCAGAATAAAAGGTATGCTTAACTCTAGACCTCTTCCTGCCTGCTGGGTAGTTTCTAGTGCTTTCTTTTGCTAGGCTTTAGGCTTAGATACATTTTATACTAGTAGATCCTTTTTAAAAATAGCATTTGACAGCTGATGAAATATTTTAGATTCTGATAGTCAACTTTCAGAATCAAGTAACATTTCTGTGATCCTCTCTTTCCCCAGTCTCTTTCCAGTTTTTACTCACTGTAGTGCTTCCTTGTGGTGTGGAAGGGGAATACTTCTTGACTTCCTTCTGTTCTTTTTAAAGCAGGAACCGAGTGAGAAAAAGGCACCATTGGATATGTCTCTGTTCCTCAAGCTGCAGAAACGGGTTACAGAGCTGGAGCAAGAAAAACAATCCCTGCAGGATGAGCTGGATAGAAAGGAAGAACAGGCTCTCCGAGCTAAAGCTAAGGTGAACTCCTTGTAGCTGATCAAAAGCTGACACCAGAATGTTCCTTCTTGTGAAATCATAGCTGTGTGAATGCTGCCTGGCTTTTACTGAAGCCATATCTTCCGCTCGGACTTGCTTTATTTAATGATAGTTGTATACCTTGTGCTTAGTACTAGAGACTGGTTACTTAGTTTTTCAAGGTCCTTGAGACCCTCTGATGGAAGTTGACAGGAACAAAAGTGCTTGAGAATTTGCTCAAAAAAAAGAAAAAGCTATTTTCTATTTTTATTAAGTAATAGCAATATAGAAATATATTTAAATGATGGGGAGAATGAGTAATTGTTCCTTTTAGGCAGAATAAGAGGTGTTACACAGACTAAGTGCTGAGATTAGACATGTTAAGCAGATTTTATTTGAAATTCTCCTGTGATTTGGTCTCCTTAAGAACTTATAAAAATATGAAACAAATTCTGGCAATTGTTTCTTACCACTCTTCCACGAGTGTATTTCTTAAGCATCGTGGGATTCATCCTGTTCTGGTTTGTTACCAGTGACAATAGTGTGATTTGTATATGGTTTTATTTATATCAATCAATTATGTATCATAAATTCCTAAGTAAATGAGAGGAGAAAATGCCAATATTCAAACTAAAGCACTCAGCAGTACCAGAATGAGTGTTTTCCTGTTTTATAGGAAAAAAATTTAATCTCCCTTTCATTTTCCTGCCTCAACTAAATTAATAAATAGGAAGAATTGTGGTTTTATTTTTCACACTTCTCTGTATTCTTTTATAGGAGGAGGAAAGGCCTCCAATAAGAGGTGCAGAATTGGAGTATGAGTCGCTCAAGGTAATTCTAAAGAGGAGGTTTCTGTTATTTTGTAGGGAGAGCATTGCCACCAATTGTAGATGCTGGCATAGAAAATTACATTATCCCTCCTGTTTCAGAATTTCAGCTGGAGAAACTAGAATAAAAATTCCCCAGAAATCATTGTGTTGTAGGATTGCCCTTTTTGAGGTGTACAATGTGTGGCTGGGTCTGCAGAGCAAGAAGGCCCCCCAAAACAGGGGGAGTTCTCTGTTGAAACACTTAGTACAGCTTGCAAGTTAGTTTTGCAAAAATACAGTGTTAAATGTAGCCCTCTTTTGCAAATATATTGTTTAGATTAATGGATACCTAGACCATTAAAACTAAAACTGTTTCCTAAGATCACTGAATGATGCAGAAATTTCTTAGTCTGCTGGCCACCGTTCACTGTGAATTTAATTTGTTGTTGTTGTTGTTAAGGGGAGAATAAGAGGAAACAAGATTGGTAATTTTATCCCCGTTGAATCTGCCTGATTCACATGTATGCATTCTGATTTTGCATATAAGACAAAAGGTTAGCTCTAGTAGTGACCTCCTTCCAGGCCCCAGTTGCCATAGTGAAGGGGCCATGATTTTGGACCCGTGGTTTATAGACACGGTGTAATGCTGCTGGGTGACAGATCTGGGCCCATTTCTTGCAGCGTCAAGAACTTGAATCTGAGAATAAAAAACTGAAGAATGAGTTGAATGAGCTGCAGAAGGCCCTCACAGAAACACGGTCTCCAGAGGTAACTGCTCCTGGTGCCCCTGCATATAGAGTCCTCCTGGACCAGCTGACTTCCGTAAGTGAAGAGCTTGAAGTACGCAAGGAAGAAGTCCTCATCCTGAGGTCTCAGCTTGTTAGCCAGAAAGAGGCTATTCAACCCAAGGTAAATAACTGTCAGCAGATGCACTGTGTAATAAAGTTACACAGCATCACTGGCATGCTTTATTGAATTGAACAGTGTGCTTGAAAAGGCAGAAAAAAAGGTCCAGGTTGGAAAGCCTTTCTAAGTATAATCCACCGATCCATTATTAGTGTACAAATTGTGGCAGTTCAGATTGGGAGAGTCTGTTAAAAATAAACCAATTTGGGGGTTGTCTGCCAGTATTCATGTAAAGATACTATACTGATCACACCAAGCTGGCAGATACCAATGGTCTGGCCAGGATCTCCCTGGATTCTTTTAACAATGGAGCAGTAGCATTTCTCTAGTGAGTATGTAGTTTGACTGGAAAATTACAATAAGTCTCAAGAATTCTTTTTAATTAATAGTTAAGTAGGAGGTACGAGGAGCAATTTCTTCTAAATCTATGAAGGGTTCTACATGATTGCAAATCAATAATGTTTCATAGAGGTGGCCTGTGAAGATGATAAATTCCATATTATTGCTTGATAGGTGCTATGTGGTTTTGTTGAGAAGAGTAGATTACAGCCACTGAATGCACATCTTCTAAAAAGCTCTGATTCTGATGAGATACTTAAAGAAGTAATAGCTTTGAAAATAAGAGTCATTCAACCTGAAAAGGTATCGGATAAATCTAGGAACTAGTCATTTCCACTCAACTGAACTGTCTAATGTTTCATAACCACAGCAAGGAGTGAACAGATGTGCCATCTTTCCTTTGCTACTACAAAGTTACATTTATATTTGTCCTAAAGAAATTGAAAGTCTGTGATGCATGAAGGCATACATATTTTGTTTAAAATTATTAATTATAAAGAAACAAACTATTTTTTCTGTGATATTTAGAACACTGTAAAGAAATACTTGACTAGTAAATCCTTGAATAGCTTATCAGCAATGGTGAGGTACAAGTGTTTTTGTAACAGTTTTTAAGCAGTTGTGAGAATGGGAAAAATCTGAAGGTGACCTGGGGGATGGCTAGCAACCATTTTGCAGATAGCTTCTGCTTCTGCTGCAGCACAGACAGATTTTTAAAATTTTTTTTAATGATTTGTTTTTCTTCTTTCTTGCCTACCAATCTGATTGCCAGGAGGATAAGGTACACATTTTCTTCTACAGTTATAAACCAAAACTCTTACATGCTAAAAAAACCTTGGCAATACTTGAGCTGTCATTTCCCTGCCTCTCAGTAACTTGCATGTATTTGAAATTGTTCTTGCACTTAGGCTTTCCAATTACAGAAAAATATCCTCATTATCCCATGTTCCTCATGTCCCCATCTTCCCACTGCATGCAAGGGAACAAGTTACTTCAAAACAAGCAGATTTAGCAATCCTGAACTGTTGGTTTATGGCAACCTGAACATGAAAGGAAAGATTTAGGAATTGGTCTGGTCAGCTCAAATCGATGTGTCTTGCTGAGTGCGTTTGGAGAGTTGAGAACAGCATTGTGATTCAGGAATCAATCTTTGTTAACTTACAAAATCCATAAATTTCACACAAAACAGAAGTCTAAGGTATGAAGAACTACCTTCCCTTATAGTGTTTGTTATCCTAAGCATGCAACAAACATTGAGGACTCAACGTTGTGGACTGTAGATATTGGATGGGAATTGCTGAATGTTTGGTTAGAAAATGTAGTTGATCACACAGTGCTTAGGAGTATGAGAAACTGAACTGGCTCTTAATTCAAATATTACCACTACAGCAGGTAGGGTATTCTTGAAACTATAAGAGTAGTTAACATTTTCTTTTCAACAGCACAAAAATAATACATATATTCAGAGTGCTAAAGCTTGATAGATGGGCAGGTTTACTGTGTAACAATATAATAGTGGAAAAATCACAACGGTCTCATAAGGCTGTTAGGAATAATTCTCTTATTGGTTTTCATATCAGATAACACAAATCATACTAGGCAGAGACCTAGGCTCCAAAATTTATGTGCACAAAGTTGTTACTGTAAATACTTTGCAAAATTTTACTCAGGAAAATAGCATTTCATTGTTTTCAAAGTCATCTTTTATGTTCATTAAAGTCCTGCAGTTCCACTGTAATTGCTCCACAGCAGTAACTCAGATCAGACTGGCCAAGGTGACTGTAAACATCTATTAATGTCCTGGTTTGGGTTAGAACAGAACTAATTCTGTTCAGTGATTTTACTTTTTAGTTGAAGCTCCTCTAAGAAACTGCAGTTTCTGAGACTAACAGCATGTTTTCAGAGACACTGCCAGCTTCTAGCAGTGATAAGGCATAATGTTTAGATTTACTACCAGGGATTGGTATGCAGAGCAAGGTCACTGCTAAATCTTGTGTCTCACGTTGGGGGGTGCAGGGTAAAGGCTGCACCTTCAGGGAGGAGCAGACAGGACAGGTGACCCCAAACTGACCAACTAAAGTGTTCCATCCCATGTACGTCATATTCGATATATAAACTGGGGGTCAGTCCCCCCTTGCTAGATGATTCCAGATTCCGGATTGCTAGGATTGCTAGATTGTTCTCCTGCGCTTCAGTGATCCCTAAGTTCCTGCATCCAGTACCAGGATCCAGCTCCAGAGCCTGGCTCATCTGCTGCTGAGGCCTACTGCCGCAGTATCAGTGGTGACATGGTTACCATTAAGGGGGGTTTGGGTTCGGTATTGGGTTCTGTACATATTTGTATATGTTTCATTTAACATTATTATTATGATTAAAATAGTTTTAGTT
Source organism: Galbula dea (assembly GCA_013399015.1). Lineage (NCBI taxonomy): Eukaryota > Metazoa > Chordata > Aves > Piciformes > Galbulidae > Galbula > Galbula dea. Next base: position 620,323 of record VWZX01010570.1, on the reverse strand, counting down.
TTATTTTCCAATCCACAAGTCTCTCTGTCTCTCTCTTACCCCTTTACCTTCCCGTTGTGGGGGGGAGGGTGTAACAGGGAGCGTCTGTCGTAGGGTTGATGGTCAGCCCAGCCTCGACACTTGACAATTAAGTATTTGAAATTTTACTGAAGAGAAAGCAGAAGTGCCATAGTAAACATTCAAAACTGAAACAAAATAGTATTCTGATGATATCTCACTTAAAAAATCTAAAGCCCTTGTAAATTATTTCCTGCTTTGCCAGAGTACTTAAAATATATGAAGTGAGGAATAGACCTTATTTATGACATTTTAAGGACTGTTTAAGAAATATTAATAGAATTAAGCTTGCCAAATTATGCTTCTTCAGTTTCAGGATTAGCAGCTGTTCCTAGTAATTTCAAATAAAATGCAAATTCATAACTTCATGAAATTAATTTCGTTCCTTTTATATGATAAAAGAGGTTAACACATGTACCCACTTATTAGAGAGAGTGATATTGGACCATGTTGCATGCACTCTTTTTAAAAGATACACCAAACCATCATAGAAATTATGGTCCAAACTCCTGCTCAGGCATCTATGCTAATTTTAACGTACCTACTGAAGTATTAGTGTTCCACATGGGTACAGTGATAAAAAGATGGATTCAAAGAACAATTACATTGTTAAATTTACCCAGGAAATCATCATTCTTTTTCCAGAATACCATGACAGATTCTACAATCCTCTTGGAGGATGTACAAAAGATGAAAGACAAAGGAGAAATAGCACAGGCATATATTGGACTGAAGGAAACAAACAGGTACAAGTTCTCTTTCTTTAATCTATGATCAGTTGGGGTATGCTGTGACACAGTGTGTATATCACATTCAGTAAGTTTCATTCATGTAAGTCTAGATACTTAATAAAAACTTATAGTTTGGGTTCTAATTTGATTTGATCAGTAAATTGCTGTACCCAGTATTTGAAATGATTAGGAAACAATATGGAAATGCAAAATCAAGCTTCCTGGTTTTACATTTTCTTAGCCTTTAATAGCTACAGTGCTCAAACTGGATGCCATTTCCCATGCTGGTTAGATACCTTTTGTCCAGAAGTGGTCACATAATCTGTCATAATGCATTTATTGTAACAGCATGAGTTGCTGTAACCAATTGAGCTAACACTGAGAACTGAATTTCATAATTAAGAAGAAATACATATAAACAAGAGAAATAATTTGCTAAGTTTTTTTAGAGCATTTTTTGTTTCTCTTTTATAGTAACTGTAATGTAGTGTGTAATGTTCGTAACATGTCATCTCATCACCATCACATGTCTCTCTTGTATCTTTTTAAACACTGTTTTTGAAAGGCAATCTCCCCAGGACTATCATATGCTGAATGAGGACGGAGAACTTTGGCTGGTTTATGAAGGGTTAAAACAAGCCAACAGGTTACCAGACTTCTCAGAATGTTGTTTTTTTTTTTCTCTTCATTTGCATACTCTTTTCTAGCTAACTGTTCCCCTTGCTATGGGTTTGCTTTTGCTACAGTATTGCTCTAACAGCTAGAAACAAATTTCATCACAAATTTTACAGATTAAAGATTTTTCTCAAACCTAGTCCCCAAACCTTTCTACTCATCAAGCTTTATCATTTAAAAACTTAAGATAGCACAACAACTAACACACAATTCATAAGAATACTTGTACAAAAATAGACTGTAAAATACCAGAAGTTCCACAGCTGGACAAGATTTGTAGCAGTGTGTTATTTCATACAATCATAGAATGTTAGGGGTTGGCAGGGACCTAGAAAGATCATCTAGTCCAACCTCCCTGCCACAGCAGGATCACCTAGATGAGGTCACACAGGAACGAGTACAGGCAGGTTTTGAATATCTCCATAGAAGGAGACTCCACAACCTCCCTGGGCAGCCTGTTCCAATGTTCTGTCAATTCTGTGTCTGTCTTTACACTGGGTATCAAAATTAATGTGCTTTACAGTTTTTCAGCCTAAAGAAGCGCAGTCATTTTACTAATTATAAAACTGTTGTTGGAGTAGCTTCAGTGTACTCTTAACTTTCAAATAGTTACAGGCTTACTCTCCTTGTTGTGACTCAAGTTTACATTCTTCTCCCATGTCTCTCTGTGCCAGATTCAAAATGTAAGACACTAAAGAAACAAAATAAGTAATCTTTAGTTCATTGTTGCACTCTTCAGACCTCAGTGCAATCACTCTAATCTCTGCAAAGACTGTCTGCTGGTCATGTAATAGGTGAGATTCAGCTTGTTAGGAAATGCAGTGCTGGTTCTGTGTGCACATCTGGGCTACGTATCTATACATGTGTCCCAGACTTCCAAAATGGCTTCCAGTCCTGCACTGGCAGCTATTCAATAGATAGCAGTGCTGATCTTCAGCATACACATTTGGTAGCACTAACTGCAGAGGGAAGTATTTTGCAATGAATGCTACTAACTAAAATCTTTCCTTTTCTTGTGCTAACAAATTCTACACCTAACGTTGTTTTGTAAACCTGCAAAGATCTAACTTAGAGCAAGTGTTCTGCAGAGCAGGCTGTGGATGTTAGTTCTGCACCTCTTGTTGCTTGTCCTAGCACTGTAGGGACAAGAAGTTTTATATTAAATGGCAGAGCAATGCAGGTAAATTACTGTTTGTTCTTGTGTGCTTGATCAGTCGAGTTACTAATAAATGTGTCTGCTGTATGCATATTTAAACCCTGAAAGATTGTCTAATTGAACACTGCTAGTCACTAGTAATGTCATTCCTTCTGTGTGTATGTATGAACTGATGAGTCAGAGCACTTGGACAGTGCCTTGCAAGCAGGAGTAGATCCCCACAGCACTGCTCAGAAGGAGGCTGGTACATGTTATTCCCATTTCACATGAGAAGAATTTGGGACGTGATGTGCCCAAGGGGAAAGAGCGAGTCAGTGGTGAGGATAAAATAGAGCTCCCAGATCCCAGTCCTGAGTTTGGGTCTGTTGTTAATCTTTCATGCGCTAATGACAACCCTCGGCAAAGTGCTGGTTTTAATAGAAGAATAAAGATTATTTATGTGCATTTGCAAATAAATGGTTTCTGACTGGACAGAGTTAACTAGGGAAGATTTTCCTTTGTTAAATGTTGGAGGGTCCTAGCTTAAGCAAACACAGTGTCATCGTCTTCTTACCCTGTTTGATTTGACTTGAGGTAAAACCTCTTTGAAGCCCCTTTAGAAGCAGTGACAGTCTGTGAAGATTTAACATAACATTTATTGCCACATGTTTTCAGTAGCACCATACACAATGTGTTCAATCACAAAGGAAGTTCAAAGCAGTGTCACAATTAATTTCTCTCCACTTTTTGATCAGGCAAGCTTCATGTAATTAGAAGGCATACTGAAGGGTTTAAAGAGTACTCTGCCTTTTTCATTTTCCTTTGCAAGCCATGGCTAATTGTTCCTGAGCAGCAGCTAAAGCTTTACGCTCCCTCTGAGAAATGGGGAGGTAACTTCCAAAGTGTGTTCACGCAGCTGTTACTCAACTTCTTCAGGCTGCTGGAGTCCCAGCTTCAGTCACAGAAGAAGAGCCATGAGAACGAACTGGAATCACTGCGAGGTGAGATCCAAAGTTTGAAGGAAGAAAACAATCGCCAGCAGCAGCTCCTGGCACAGAATCTGCAGCTGCCTCCAGAGGCCCGCATTGAAGCCAGCCTGCAGCATGAGATCACCCGACTGACTAACGAGAACTTGGTAAGTGAAGTGATGCGGCAGGAGCAGGCATGGGGACTTGCAGGGTTGCTGCACCTGTAAGTTCTTGCCAGTTTTCAGATGGCAACCTCCTGCAAAAAATTGCATGAATGCAGGGTTTTTGTGGGTAAGCTAATGAGAGAGAGAGAGAGGGACTGATGAAGTTAAAATGTTTCAGGGAATTTGCTTGAAGTCTGTGGCATGGAGAAAGCTCGTGGATCCCAGCTTTCAACTGATGAGTTTAATCGTATCCAGGGAACTCAAAAAAATTTTTAGTGTCAAGTAGTGGTGTTTCCTCTGAAATACATTAGTTTCTTCTTTATTTTATTGAAGAAAACTAATGTAGTTCTTCAGTTATTTAACGTCACTTTTCTTCCCATTTCCCTCCTTCCTGCCTGAAGTGACACAGATAATCCACTGTGCTATGAGCTCCAGCTATTCATTGTGTTTTGAAGAAAGAAATAATTCCAGGAAAGGAAACTTGGTTAGAAGTCACTTAGCTAATAGTTGGTATTCCTTGTTTACTGCACAACATTTTTTGTATGAAGGAAGGATTGGGTGAAACTCCTTCCCTTTCCCCACAAAGGAGTATGTTCACTGTGTGCAGGGTAGCTCATTTCTAGGGAAATTTTCCAAAGAGGCCCATGTTAGAATATTGTTGGCTTTATCACTGGTAAAGGGAACCATGCTACTTCAGGAAGAAAAATTCTAGCTTCCTCTAAACAAGCCAATGTGTAGTCTTTCATCCTTTTGTATGTCACAGAAGTTATCATTGTTAGGCTTTGTCTTAGTACCAACGGTTTTGAGGAAAGCATCAGATAACTCTGCTAATAGATGCTGGAAAACTAATTGAAGGTATTGGTTTGCCTCAGCAGCAGCTGGCTCCTATTGACAAAGGTAAATGAGAATGTTTCAGTCTCTGACAGCTCCCTCCAGCTGCTTAGTCATATGTTACTTTTTCCCCCAACAGACCTACTCATCATATTGTGTTCCCAAGACAATACATAGTCATGTAATTACATCCAGGAGAGTCCTCTTTATTTTCAAACACAGTGAATATAATTTTACTTGTTAAATATAGACTCATTCCTTAGTGTTTCACTTCTGAAGTCTGAGTATTGCAAGTCCACTCCAAGTTGGATATATTCTTCTTTTCCACTCCTAGTCCTAGAATGGAAATAATTTGCAGGCTTTCCAGATGGGAAAATCCAGATTCCATCTTGATTAGCATAAGACAATATCCTGTCCAGGTTCTCACAAAGGTTATATTCCAGGCTTTCATAGTATTACTTACTGCCCATTTTTAAAAGATCTGATTGTTCTGCAATGCACCTACATCAGCTTCTCTGTGGGAGAGGCTGACGTGAACACCACAGCTAAGGACTGGACTACCTAAGAATTAGAGATTCTTGATCTTGTTTTAATCTGATTTAATTTACATAGTGCTTACTAAAGTATCAGTGTTTCAAAAGGAAGGGAGAAAAACAATCCTGTACCTATTTTTACAGTTTTATGAGGAGTTGTATGCAGATGATCCAAAGAAGTATCAATCGTACCGGATTTCACTTTACAAACGGATGATTGTATGTAGATCACGTGAATCCTGCTTCTCTGTTGTCTTGTTCGCTATTTCTGGAGCACTACTTGAAAAGCAGGCTGTCTCCCTTTCTCCTTTTCAAAGGAAATCTCCTGCTGAGAGCTTCACGATGCCAATTACTTCCTTCACTGCTTTTTTGTTAGTGTCCTCTGTGTAATCTGTGTCTCTTTTTGATGCACAGTTTTGTTACTAATACAAGTCTTGCACTGTGAATGAAGCATTTCTTCTTGAATACTACTTAATACTGCCCTGGAAAAGAGGTACATGATGCAAAAGGTGCTCAATTTTCAGAACCACTTTTTGGTTTAAAGCTTTGATGCATTTAAATTCAGTTCAGCAAAATAGAGACCTGTCATACAGATACTTATCAAGGTAGATAATGCCTCAAGTCCAGCCATAGCATGAATTTGTTCATACATCTCTTTTCAGTGCTGACATCTGGAGTGAATAAATGTCAGAAACAGATTCCATAACCTTTTAATATTTTTCAAAAATGCAAAATAGGAAGGATAAAATGGGAAATATTTCCATAATAGTTAGAGTGCACCATATGTAAGCTTGAAAGAATATAATTTATGAGATTCTGAATCTTAATGAGATGTGAAATCTGTTCAATTTGTTTAGAGGAACCGTAGAAATACCTTTATTCCTCCTCACATATTTGCTTTTCAGAAATCCCTTCACTGATATATTTGAAACAGTCTGTTGTACTTAAATGTATTTTTTTATTAATTTCAGTAGAAATTATATCTGACAATAAGTGTATTGTGGTATTAAGAGGATTTCTGTTGTAAAATTGGGCACTGCTTTGAAAGAGAAGCATGGCCTTGATTCTGTTCTTTCAGCGGACCTTATATCTTACTGCCCAAGTATATTATATTAGGTTGTAAACTCTTTACAACATGATTAAGAACAATTTGTGCCTAATTCTAAGTTGTTGCCCATGCTGCACTAATATTTTTCAGTGCATTAGGAAAAATGTAGTGTCCCAGATGATGCTTTTGATTCAAGGAGCTCATGGTCCCTTACATTCTTACCAGTGCCATGAAGACTCATGCTTACAAAAGAGAATTTTTCTTTCAAGCTGATTTCAAACCCTTAACCTCAAGTGCCTTACAGGTGTTTTGAGCTTGAGGTTTTGCTTCCTTTAGAAAGACTTGTCCTTTTTTATTTACATGATTTTTTTTAGGATTGCACTACCATATCTCACAGAATTACTCGAAGATAGAGTGCTGGGGGGTGCTCCTTTACAAGAAAAATACGGGTTTATTGCAAAAGTAGGACTTTTAGGTGCTAGTGTTGTTCAGGTACAGGAAAAAAGATGCAAGACAACAGTTTCAGTGATGACAGCAGGATATAGGCCAATTGTGGAGCATCACAGGAAATGTCATATGTTTGGATGTTTGATTTTACTAAATTGAGTGCAAGGTATGGTCTTTCAGCAGATCTTTACTGGCATATAAAATGGATAGGTCTGAATAAGGAGTCAGTCCTGAAGGCATGAATAAATGATGCAGAAACAGAGGATAGCTGTTAAATAATAAAGAAAATTATTTCTGTGAGACATTTGAAAGAGCAGGGAGGAAGCATTAGGGAGGTGTATTTGCAGCAAAATGTCTTCTGCCATAAGAACTGACCTAGTTCTGAGCGCCTGCAGAATATATTGCCTAAGAGCTTTGCCTTTGTCATGCTGCACACAGTAATATTTGGCTTGTATTATAGGCAGCGTACCAGCTTGCAAACCTCAGCCAGAGGATGGCACCACTGTTCAGCTTTCTTCACCACCTTGTAATACTAGTAGCACTCAGTTACACATGGGATTTTACTTATATCATAATCTTTCATTTGAATTTACAGGACTTAATGGAGCAGCTTGAAAAGCAAGATAAAACTGTTCGCAAGCTGAAGAAACAGTTGAAAGTATTTGCTAAGAAGATTGGTGAACTTGAAGGTACTTTTACATTTTGAGAGAAAGATTCTGGTTTATTGTGATCCTATTGCCATCATATCCATATTTTTATATATCATATAAACATATATATATCATATCCAGTTTTTAGCAGTGAAGTCTTCAGTAGCATTAGCCTCTGATAGTTGATTCCAGAAACAGGAGGTATGCTCAGAGCTCTGTGTGTTCCTTTGTAGACCTTTAAAAGATTTGACATATTTTGAAGCAATGAGTAGAGGAAATTGATGTTTGTCCAAAGGCAGAAACCATGTGAACAAAAAGGAGTGTCAACTGGGCTGTTTGTGCAGTCAAAGATAGTATCTGGTTTTGTCAAGACAAAAGCAATATTAAATATGAACCACACAGAAATACTTTACCCAGTTTTCCTTTGAATGTGAATTTCTGTATCACTGGAGCCAAGAATGCTGAGACTGTCTTTTTCTGCTTGAGGCTTCCTTTTGGAGCTGCTGGCCAAACTTGACTGTGACAACCCTGAGATATGGACTAAGCTAATTTTATTTTTATGAGCCTCAGTGTGAGCTGTCTTAGGGTTTTAGGACTGGTGAGACTGAGCTTATTGTGTCTCTGTGTAACTAAAGTAATTTTAATTGCTAGAAGCAATTAATAATGTTATAAAGTTGAAGTATGAATTTGTTTTTAAATAATCCTGGTCCTAACCTTTCAGAAGCTTCTTATGGCCATTTGCTTTTTCCAGAAAAAAAGCTTAGCGTCCTTAGTGCTTAATGAGCTGTTCTATTGAATACTAAGATTGAAATCGGTGATTGAGTACTCTTTAGCGATGCCAAGGATGGTGATACCAAGTTAAACCTGGATTAACAGCAGTATATTATCCTTCAGTTGTTAGGAGCTCTCATTGAGCTCTAGTTTGGATTTCTTCGTTCCTTCTCCCATTTGACAGGTGCACACATTTAGCACACTATGATGTGCAGTGCTTTATAATTGCATGCAGCAAGGAGAGCTGTAAGAAGAGGATGTAGCTTTCATGGCATGAACCTGAGTTCTGCTTTTCAAAAACAAACATGCAGCTTAAGCAGGTGGAGTATAGGTGTTGAATGGGATACTGTGAGGCACTGTATGAAACAAGATGGCTATTTCATACATCCTTTTTGAAAGGTTACTCAAACTGCATTTGTTTTTAAAGAGACTTTCAACATTGTTTGGTTACTACTGTGGACAAGATCACAGTAGTGTTCATACACTATACAGACTGGGGAAAATATTTCTGAAAATATAGTTTTGTATGTGTTTATTACCTAATTAACAGGTGCAGTAGATAATAAAGTAAATAAAGGTGCAGTAGATCTGGCTGGGATGGAAGTTAACTTTCTTCATAGCAGCCCTCATGATGCTGTGTTTTGGATTTGTGGCTAAAGCAACGTTAGTAGCACACTGGTGTTTTGGGTGTCGCTGAACAGAGCATGCAAAGCATCAAGGCTTTCTTTTTCATATTCTGCCTCCTTAGTAAGCTGGGGGAGTGGAAGGGCACATGGGCACAGAGACAGGACAGCTGACCCAAACTGACCAAGGGAATATCCTGTATTTCATACCACCCAAAAAAACCAATACTGGCATTTTGCACAGCAGTTAACAGTGACTCTTGTAAAATTAATCTGGGATTAAGTGATTAATGGCTATCACTTTGTGCTTTTATATGATAAAATCCAGGAAATCAGCAGTAAAGTTGTATTAATGGATGCTATTCACACACTTCTCTTCAAAGGAAGAATGTCACCCCAAGATAACACTTATCAACAATGAATCATTTTGTTTGATGGGATTTTTGTTGTTAAGTGTTATCCTGAACCAAAGAAAACATTTCCTACTTTTGTATGCTGGAGTTCTTCCTTAGAAATGTCATTATTTCCTCTGGTATGCATTGATGTAATTGGAAAATATATCATTTAATTTCTCCTCTGAAGTGGGCCAGATGGAGAACATATCACCTGGACAAATCGTTGACGAACCTATTCGTCCAGTTAACATTCCACGAAAAGAAAAGGACTTCCAAGGGATGTTGGAATATAAGAAGGAAGATGAACAAAAACTTGTCAAGAATCTTATTTTAGGTAAGCATCTTTCTCATTTGTGGGCTCCTCTGCTCCCACACGTGCTGACAAATGAATGATAAGAACACAGAATTTGCATTATGAAATGAATAGCTTCTTTTGGTTTTGACAATGTTCAGTTTACCTAAAATTCCTGTATGATCTAATTGTTGCAATTGATGAGTACATTACCTGTTAATGTGCCTGCATATTTTTTAGCAGACAGTTATGTTTTTTTATTCTGTTCACATATTTTACCAAGAAAGTAGCTATTAGTTTTGTTCTTAGTTTTCACTGGCCATAAACAGTACTGTTTACTGGAGAGGTTGTGATAACCTCATATAACATCTTCCAGTGACTTTACACTTAACCAAACTATGTGTGTTTGTTTTTATCAAGAGCTGAAACCACGTGGGGTAGCTGTCAACCTGATTCCAGGACTACCAGCATATATTTTGTTCATGTGTGTACGCCATGCGGATTACCTAAACGATGACCAAAAAGTGCGGTCGTTGTTGACTTCCACTATCAATGGCATCAAAAAAGTGTTGAAGGTTAGTTTGTTTGCTTGGTTTAGAAAAACATGAATTTAAAAATTGGTTTTGATTGTGTGTTAGAGGAGTGAAGAAAAAACTCTCAATCATTGGCTCAGGATTTATGAGCAGTAAACTGCTCCCACTGAAGTCGCAAAATTTGACTTAATGAGCAACAGATTACATTGATAGCATTTTATCCCTAGAACACCATAGAGGCTTTAAATTAATGGAAAAGGAACTACCTTCTTTTTAGTTTGAACAGTCTTCCTCCTCTGAAGCTATGCTTATAAAGTTTTGGATGTAGTCGAAGTTTGCATAGTCTTTGTTAATCTTCACCAGAACGCTTAATTGAAGTGTTTCGTTTCCAGTTTTGCTTCACAGATTGCCTCATTTGCTTCACTTACAGATTACACTGATGGTAATTTGTTACTGCCTGAAGTCTTTGCAGTGAGTTGTCTAAAAGAGCGTAGGCCGGGGCTATCTTGAAGGCACTATTAAGACATAAATAGACTTTATGCTTCATGGAATTTTTTAGTTTTTAAGTGAGGCAAATGTGCTCAAAAGCCAAGCACTTATTGAAGCTACATGTTTTGAAAAAATGTTTAGTAAACAACCCTGCAGGAGCTTAGCTCTTCATAGACGTTTTTGGATATTTTTAAGTGAATGGAGTGCATGCTGTAGAGTTCTAGAAGTTTTAATTACTCACCATATGCTAGATGCTGTGTTGTTTGGTGAGGAGAGTTTGTGGTTTTGTTTTCCATATCAGGTTGCCAAAAAGGTTATGATGTAAGTGACATTCATCAAAACTGAATCGTTCTCGTCTCCTCCTGCTGGCTCTGCATCATTCCCATCCTCCCTGCTGGGCTCTTCACAGGAGTTATTGTGCTACAGAATGGGTGTTTTGGGCATACAGTCACATTGCCCAGTGATTTCTGCACAGAGCAGTTAGGATGGGTCTGTAAAACACGGAAATATTGTATCTGTGGAGGAACAGGGAGTGTGCTTAATAGTATTTTGCCCAAACCCTTGTTTTTCTGGTACATAACTGAAATACAGAGTTTTGCAAGGCATCAGAAGCTGAGTAGCTACCAGAATATGGACTTTAAGTGTTTAATTATTTGTCTAACAATTTATTATTTTATTCCTCATAGCAGTCTTTGTTGAAATGTATTTATTTTTATCTTCAGAAAAGAGGTGATGACTTTGAAACAGTATCCTTCTGGCTATCTAACACCTGCCGATTTTTGCACTGTTTGAAGCAATACAGTGGAGAAGAGGTAAGCAGTGCTCCTACTCTGGTTTCTTTTGCTTTACAATAACAGTAGCAAGCACTACTCTTTAACAAAATCCTGTGATATCTCAAAATCCAATCAAAGTCTCTTAAAGCAGCTACACTTTTAGAATGATGGTGATGACATCAGTGGAAAGCACTAGGAAAGGAGATTTGAACCACCTTCTCTTTATTGCAGTTGACATTGTGCTCCTGTAAGTGCCAACTCAGATTTAAGTAGAAGACTCTGGCTGCTACCATTATGTTCTTTAGTAAAGATTCACTGCACTTCCTATGAAAAAGGCTGTGTTAAGCCACAGAATCACAGAATCATTACGGTTGAAAAGAACGCTCAAGATCATCTAGTCCAACCGATAGCCCTACACTACTCTTATCCCTAAATCATCCCCTGAAGAACCACATCTATCCTCTTCTTAAAAACCTCCAGGGGTGGTGACTCCACCACCTCCCTGGGCAGCCTATTCCAATATCTCACCACTCTTTCACACTTTCACACTTTCTTTCTTTAACCACAGTATGGCATATTCTAGCATTAGCCTCAGTCAGAAGCTGTTCCAACATAAAGTTTTGAGGGGCTGTGACTGTTATTTTGAAGGTATTATTTGTCATATACAAATATCAAAACAAATACTGGGTTTATGTGATATATTTGTATTCTATTGAAGCACTTGTTTCTGTTATTTTACAAATTCAGGGCTTTATGAAGCATAATACACCTCGTCAGAATGAACACTGCCTCACTAATTTTGATTTAGCTGAATATAGACAAGTACTGAGTGACTTGGCCATTCAGATCTACCAACAACTTGTCCGAGTGTTGGAAAACATTCTGCAACCAATGATTGGTAAGACCAAGTTGAATTCCTTAAATTACACTGTGGTACCTGTGTGGAAAATTGTGCTGGTGATCATGTAGTATACCTCATATTTCTTCCTAACCAGCAGAATTTCAGTAGTACTTTTTGTGGTGTTCCTTTAGTAGATGACAGGGACTACACTGGACAGGTTGGATTAGAGGAAAAACTAAACAGTGGCTGGTTCATCTGGTAGTGACAGAATAAACTGATAAACCTTATTCATGGTTGTCATAAATCATCCATTTACAGGAAGAAGCTGTTAGAGCAGTCTGATATTTGTTGCCCTGTCTGTTGTGAAGTATGCCATGGAAATTAGCAGTCAAAGAGCTAGCAGTGATGAAGCTCTCACTCAGAGAGATTTGTTTTCATTAAAAGTACTTTTCATTTTTCTTGTCAGACAGTTCTCTCACACAGATTTTCATTATGCTTTCTGAGCACATTTACAAGAATGAAACAACTCTTGGTTTGTTGCCTTTGCTACTCATATGACCATGGGAGGAAAAAAGTATTTTGCTGAGCAAGAGTGAGATTTTCCTTTCAAAGACACATGCTTGAATCTTTGTAAAAACCCTGTAACTTTAGGTTTTGCAGAGTATAGTGGGACACAGAATTGATGGAAATTAAAGTGTGGCCAGCAGACAGCCCAGCCTGCTCTTTCTGAGTAAATACTGTTTTGCTGTCTTCCACAATATGCTTGTGTATCAGCAGTTTTCAGTCACTATTATAACGTTGTCAATGAAATGCAGTTTCAGGAATGCTGGAGCACGAGACTATCCAAGGTGTCTCAGGGGTGAAACCAACAGGGCTGCGGAAGAGAACATCCAGCATTGCTGATGAAGGAACCTACACTCTGGACTCCATTATTCGGCAGCTGAACTCTTTCCACTCAGTGATGTGTCAGCATGGAATGGATCCAGAGCTGATCAAGCAGGTTGTCAAGCAGATGTTCTACATCATTGGGGCTGTAACGCTTAATAATCTGCTGCTGCGCAAGGACATGTGCTCATGGAGCAAAGGAATGCAGATAAGGTAGGAGAGCTCGTGTCACACTGTTCTTGAATGTGTTGTTGGAAATCTTGGTGAACTCTTGACAGAGCGGAACATCATTTTAATGAAATAGCAGATACATTTTGAGTATTTGTTTTTCCACACACAAGCAGTTGCAGATACTGTTAAACTCATTTTGTGAGGTTTAGTTAAAAAAGAGCTTGGTTAACTTAGACCAAATCCTACCTGGCTTTCAAGGAAATGTGGTAGCAGCAAACCAAAAGTATTTCGTCATCAAGTAAGAATCAGAACTGTAGGTGAAATGTAGTATTTGCTTTCTCAGCTTCTAGAGAAGAATAGCAAACATGCCTGCAGCATTTTTTTGTATGCTGCTGATGCAGTAGATACCTGCTTTGTTCATCCACACTGTAGTTTGCCGCATCCTGTGGTAAAGCCATCTTATTATATTCCTGCATTTGGCATCAGCTGCATGATGCATTCTACTGGCATATGACAGGAAATTTGGCCAAGGCATTCCAGTCCCTCAAGTAACCTTGAAATGCCTCACTATAGGTTTGCATGGACAAAATCTCGTTTGCCTTTTCTTCTTACACTTGTCACATTCATGAGATTAATAAAAACAGAAACAAATGGGAAAAGCTAATTAGTGGAAGTCTGTGACCATATTTTCTGTTTTGAAAATCAAAGTTTCCTGCTTTAATCAGAAGAAACCAGAACGGAGATAGAATGAGAAGCGTGAAGGAAAAACATGCCAGGACAAAGAAACACTGGGAAAGAGAAATTGCACATGCTTTTAGTTTCACCTTAATCACACATGACTGTTTTGATACTCTTACCTCTTTGTACAGATACAATGTGAGTCAACTGGAAGAATGGCTGCGTGATAAAAATTTGATGAATAGTGGGGCTAAAGAAACACTGGAACCCCTCATCCAGGCTGCACAGTTGTTGCAAGTAAAAAAGAAAACAGATGAAGATGCAGAAGCCATTTGTTCAATGTGCAATGCACTGACTACTGCCCAGGTAAGCCAACTCTCATTGTCACTTTTGAGTTTCTCATTGTTACTTGAGCAATTCTCTGCTGTGTTGGTGTTTACTCTGCCTGCCTGCACTGCTGCTGCACGTGGATTGAAGATTTCTTACTTCCTTTTGCATTAGTACAACTGAAACAGGTTAACTTGGAGGGGTAAAAAAGGAGCCAGACCTTATTGAGGTCTGATATTCAAGATAAGTTTTGAAGAAATGAGGGGAAGCATAATAGACTGTGCAGTGTGTAGCACTATACGTAGTCTCTCAGTTTATGAAGATCCTTAGAGAAAACTCTTCACTCAAAGGCTAGGATACTAGGAAATTATCTTTCTGCTATCAGAGTCAGTGTCCAGTTAATTTACAGCCCACATAGAGCTGTTGTCTCAGGGTCTGGAATCAAAAGTGTTAAGTTACTGTACCCATTAGCCTCAGAAGGCAGAACCAAGTGCATCTCAGTGAACAGCTGAAGACTTCTATTCAAGAAAGCTTAGAATTTGTTCAGAGAAATATGCCTTGGTTGTTTTTTTTTTTTAAATCCATGCTACATTCCCATCAGGAAAAGGAATAAATTTCTTCATTTCTTTCACAATGGTGTCAGCAGTAGTGGTTGCATTTATATAGCTGTTTTGATTTAGTGATTCACAGTGCTGGAAAATCTGTTAGTTTTGTACCGAAATAAGAAATTAGAACTCCACATGCTTTAAGTGTTTTACCTTTGTTAGAAAGTATTGGGTTTTTTTGGAAGAGAATCATGTAAAAAGAGAAATTCTTATAGATTTTGTAATTTTAACCCATATTATTATTTAAAGTCTGATGCAGTTCTTTCCTTTGGTGGTATTAACCCTAATTTTCAGAGAAATAACTCGCTCTTGAAAAACAGTGAGGTCATGACACTCACTTGAATAGAAGCTACAGTAGGTCATAATTATAGTGTCAAAATTAGTGTGAGAAATACAGGATGTTTCCAGGGGGTGTAAGAACACAATCAATTACTTTCCATGTGATTTTTCCATAGTTTAGTATTTTACACACACATGAAGAGATTTAGAATGTCTGCCTCCAAAGAACATGTGTTCTGAAGGAGGCAGTCATATCACACAGCATTAAGCAGGTGATGGAATTTTGTGTGAATCAATAAAGCAAAAAAATAACAAATATTTGCAAAGAATTTTCTTTTTAAAATAGCTAATTTTAAAAGTATAGTATTAGTAGCTGTGGATGCATCTGTAAATTCATCAGTAAAGTGAACCTGAGAATGTTTGTTCTTCTTCACAGATTGTAAAAGTTCTGAATTTGTATACTCCAGTTAATGAGTTTGAAGAGAGAGTCTTGGTGTCATTTATACGTACAATACAGGTATGGCTATATCTTTTAATCAAATATCACTTTACTATTTCTAAGAAACCCTATGATGAACTAAAATACTTTGCACCCTGAAATACCTTCAAGAGTCTACACTAAACAAGGCTTTTTAGCTGTGTTGAAAAGGTGATGTCAGTCTTAAAATTTTAAGTGATCCCAATTTACTGCCTTCACACTCGCACAAAAATATTAGTTTCCCTGTCAGTTTGTATGAGTTTTTTGCAATTGAGTTTTCTGTGCTTGTACATCTATGTGTATGTAAATACACTTGTTTGCCAACTTTTCAAGTGTGTCTCTATACAGATTCACATGTATCTGTAAGCACAGATAAAATACTACCTCTTTGCAACATGATGATTATCAATCAAGTGGCTAAATGCTAATGTAATCACTTTCTTACCTTTGCAGATGCGACTGCGAGACAGGAAGGACTCTCCTCAGTTGCTCATGGATGCTAAACATATCTTTCCTGTTACTTTTCCATTTAATCCATCCTCTCTGGCATTAGAAACCATTCAGATCCCGGCCAGCTTGGGCCTGGGCTTCATATCACGTGTCTGATCCCAAGGATGCACCATCAGTGTCAGATGGAGAATAAGTTGCCTGATATCTTTACCCATTAAAACACAGTCAGCCACTGAAAACATTTTCTGAACAAGCAGCCTATATAATCCCAGAACTGTAGTAAAAGTATCTGGAAAAACTGCACAACAGTACCACAGATTGAAGGCTGATAGAAAGATGTGCATTTGTGTTCAGTCATTGCATTTATGAGGACATCACTGATTCATACATTTCTAGAATATGGAAATCGGGCTTGGACAGAAATTGTGTCTTCAGCTGTCTACAGACAATTTTAGATCTTTAGTAACATATTTAAATAGTGTAAATTAAACTCCATATGTAATCTTCTCATAGGCAGGGACCAACAGGGACAGTCACAGCCCTGAACATGGAAGACTTGAAAGTAGTAGAATACACAGCCACTTGGGAGCCTGTTACATTTTAATTTGTAAAAACTGGAGTGGAGAAACACAAACTGGCAATATACAAAATGATTTCTTAAACCACTTCCTTATTTATGTCAGTTTGACATAAATTCTAGTGATAAGTCTTATAGCTCACTATATGCTCTAACTTAGGTGTTCATTTGTTAGTACTGTGGTTTACCAAGCATACTAAATTGCTGCTGCATATTGTGTTCTTTTAAACATATGACAGTATCACATAGTAAGCACTAAAAATAAGATACTTCATTTTTTGTTGTCAACCTTATTTACAGTCCACTGAAGTCTGTTATTTTAACTGGATTTTTGCAATGTTATCAAATAACACCTGTAGAGGAAAATGGTAACTAAGCACAAGTAGCATACTGGAAATTACATGTTTAGTTATTTTTAAAAGTAGTTAGCTAAAAATACAGAATCTTGAAGCAGATTATCAGAAGTCAATAACGATTTTGGTATTTATTTAGGTTTTCTAATCTGTCTAATGTTCGTATTTGATTGTAGACCCCAGAGGTGACAGTGTGTGTTTTGAGTGTAATCTCTTTTGTTGCCACTTAAAAAAAAAAAAAGAAGAAAAAAAAGTATTTTTTTCTTACTGAAATTTGTAAGGAAAAACTTTAATAAACAGTTTCTGCAGTAGCCCAAGGCTCTCATTCTTTGGAAGAACATTAAGCAGGTTTTGACTACGATGCTGTCATTTGACTTTGATTCATGCTGATTTAATGGTTGGTGATCCAGAGTGCATAATGAGAAATTGAGTTATTTTAGGTATTGTACATTTTACTGGACAGATTCTTCTGTCTTACTTATCTTGGATCTGCTGTTTAGAATTTAGATTCCACAACGTGCAGTGTAAGCACGGAAGCCTTGCTTAAGGTTCCAGTTCTGAACTTTAAAACAGGTAGTGTGTGGTGTATGGCTCAAATATACATGTAAAAAAAAGCCACACACATTGCTCAGTTACATTGTGCAATATTTTGTGTAGTATAATAATTAGCAACTTAGCATTAACATCCATTTCTTTTAAAATATTGAAAAAAAATAATCTAGAGGTACAGTATTAGACTATTTGGTACTAATCTGTTTTCCTGCAAAGTCACAGATAAAAAAATTGCTGTTAAGCAGACTGAAGCATTTCAGTTATGTTTTACTTGAGACGTAGACTTGCTATTTGTATGGTTGCTAAAATTGGTAGTAAAGACAACCTAAACTTTGTCAGTATCATTTTCAGATGCTCATGCTGTCTTATTTTCTAATGTGTGTGCTCCATATTATTTTCAATGGATCATGCCAGTACTTCCAAAAACCTAATACTGCATTGCAGAAATGTTTTGAATGGTCCTTGCTAAATAATTTAGATTGTTCTTCTGTGCATGGTATACCAAACACTCTTTTTTCAAATATTACTTGATTTCTGAAACTATGGCTGCTGTTAAATGGCTCCAAGTAAGGTATCATGTTGTTTTCAGACAGTTAATGGTACTGTATTTGTAAGACAGTAATGAGAAAGCCTTCAAATCCACTAGTGAGGTTAGGAAAGAAACTACATGAGACCTACAATTTTTTTTTCTCCTATTGAAAACCAAACAATTGGCATTACAGTATGTTCATACTGTAGATCAGGAAATGTATCCACTACTTAAGCATTCATGTTAACATGTATGGCTACATGTATTTTTGTTTATGTTTTGTTTACCTGTAAAAAGCCTTATTGTATCTTGTTTCCTTAAGAAAGTAGTGTTTAGTAATTTATCGCTATTATCCTTAAACTCAGTGGTTTAACTGGTATTACTTTTTATCACATTAAAAGTATATGCTGCTTGACATGTTTTAAAGGAAACTATTTTTAAGTTGGAATAGATGTGTAGTTGGTAATTCATCTAACATTTTACATGGCAGTATTTTACATGCACTTTCCAGAAGTAAAATTTCAGTGTCAATGTATAATATATCTTTCACCTTAGAACTAACATCTCTTTAACCATGGAATATAATGCAAAATTATTTTAACCACTTTTTTTTTCCCTTTGAATCATTGTTATGCTCTTTTAATGTGGACATATTTTTTTCTATTTTAATTTATTATCTATTGCTATTATAATAGATTTTATCGGATGCTGGAAAAATACTTGTCAGTGACCCCCTTAGAATTATATACAGTTATTCTAGAGATTTTGCACAATAATTACCTCATTCCATTTGGTATATTTTTATTCCAGTGATCATTTTATTCTGATGTTTAGGACACAGTCTTCTATCTAAATTCTGAAAACTTGCTTCTCAGACTTCAGTCTGGGATGGAACATGAAAGTGCTCAAGTCCGTTAAATGCAATTAATTTATTCTATCACAGGAAAAAAATAGGATCAACTTTAATGTTGAAAAGTGGATTGATATCCACTAACATTAGTTCCCAACCTGGAAACACCAGCATTTGCAATCCGAAGGTCTCTGTAATTTGTGATTTAAACTGAATACATTTCAAATCCCTTACAAAAAAAATGAACAAACGCCCTTTTTTAAAGATGCTGATATTTCATGTGATAAATAAAAGCCTTTAAACACAGGTTTTCATTCGATGCCACTATAGTACATAGATGAAAACCAAAATGTTGTCAGAACGACCTGAGCTCTGATCTGTTGTAGTGTCTGATGTTGTATTTAGTAAATGTATGCATCATAAAAACTGTAGCCTAATAGCTATCACTGGAAAATGTCCAAATAAAAATACAACTGGAAGGTTTGCTTTGGATTTTTTTGTTTGCTTGGTTGGTTGTTCGTAAGCTGTGTGCTGGCAAGGTCCCCAGATAATCACACAGGTTCCTTCTGCCTTCATGGCAGGCTTGCGGTTGGCTGCCAAGGGAGCTGGTTAAAATCTGAGGATGATACAACTACACACCCAGATACCAACAGTGTGCCCACGAACTGCGTGTTGGAGATACTTTGTTTAATGTAACCCGTTTCTGTTAGGATATTTTGTCACCAAACATTAACTGTTACTGAAATAAGAACTAACTTTTGTACTTCGCTAAAACACGTTGTCTTCTGTGCCGTGAAAGCTGTGTGGCGGCAGGTAGCCAGGGAGGGACAGTGTGCCTCAGGGCATACATCCACCTGCCTAAATTTGGAACTATGCTTAAGTCAATCTTCTTCCACATAAAGGATATTTAAATATCCTATCAGTGCCCTAAACTTACTTAAATGTGCTCTAAATTGTTTACTTTAAGTTTGTTAGAGAAGCTCCTTCAGGGTGTCTTACAGAAAGGTGATTAATGTTTGTTTTCTCTTCTCAGTCAGGAATGGCTCCCTGCTGATCCCTCTGGCAGCTAGCGAGGCCATTATTCCTAATCCCTAGAGTTGTATCCAAGCTTTGCCAGTATGGTAACGGGGACTGCTCCTCATCTCTACTACATTTATATACTCATCAGTGTTAGGACCCAGCATACAAGCAGTCCGCATGGAAAGCCCACGCAGTTGCGAGTGCTTTAACCGAGAGCTGCAGGTCACTGAGGCGAGCCTAGTGCCCTCAGCTGTGCCTTGGGCGGGGAACCGCCTTCCTTCTCCACGGGGGAGGGCCCTGCCCGGGTGGGACAGGCCCGGGATCCGGGCTGGGCCGCTTCCTCACGCCTCGGGGGCGGTGGCCAGGGGCGGACCGGGGAACTGCGGCCACCTGCTCCCTGGGGAACCTGCTGCACCACGTCTGTCCCCTTGGGCGTCCCGGAGCTGCGGCGGCTCCGTCCCCATGGCGCTGGCCGAGCTATACACACAGGTGAGCAGGGCGGGGAGCGACGCTGAGGGGGGTACCGGACCGTCACGGCGGGGGCGGTGCCTGAGAGGAAGCGGGGGCGCCTTTTCCCGCGCCCGTTGAGGGGGCCGCGGCCGCCGCGGGGGTTAAAGCGGGTGGGAAGGGTGGCCAGGCCCGGCGAGCAGTGCCAG
The DNA here is from genome assembly GCA_013399015.1 of Galbula dea. Classification (NCBI taxonomy): domain Eukaryota; kingdom Metazoa; phylum Chordata; class Aves; order Piciformes; family Galbulidae; genus Galbula; species Galbula dea. The sequence goes on along the minus strand of VWZX01010570.1, from coordinate 599,957 downwards.
ACTCCCCGGAGCGGGCCTGTGATTTTTGTGCTTTGTGGGGTTTCGGCGGCGGTGCGTTAAGGTGTTGATGTTGTTAAGGTCTTGTTACTTGTCAACGGAGTTCGCCAGAGTTCTTTGGTTGGGACCTGAGCGCTGCATCACCTCTACTGAACAGTTGAGCTGGAGCATTTCTGAGCGGCTATAAAGTCCCAGGGCAGCACGAGGAAATACTTCTTTTGGAGAGAAATATTTCTTTTTTAAGACTTTTGGTCTTTAGGTGTAGATTTCTGATGTGCTAGCCAGCGGCTAAGCAATTTTAAACTTGAAAAACACTTCCCTGTGCACTTAAATCGCAGAGCCCTCGCTCTTTTGTTATGCAAGTGTTGAGTATGTTTGGCAAAACTTGACATTGAAACAAAGATTCTTCCTCCCTAATGTGGTTGCTGTATTTTTTGCACAGATTTTCCCACGTTTCCAGTAATCATCAGAGTCATCATTGTAATTTGTTTGTTTAGCTTTAAGTAACAAAAGTAATGTGTAGTTTGCTAATCTGTAAGCCTGTATTTCTTCTGTCACAAAAGTTGCTGCCATAATAAGCTGCTATATCACCTTGTGCTGCAGGTGTTCATTCATGTGTTGTGTTGGTGCCACACACAGAACAGCTGAAAGAACAAGAGGAGTTTTTTAAATCGGGAATAATGTTAGGCAGGTGAAGGGGAGGAAGGAGCATGGGTGTAACTTGATACTAAAATGAGCAAACTCTCTTCTGTTTACTTGTAAGGCAGGGTTTAGAGAAAGTGAACTTCGGTAAGCTGGGTACATTTGCCAATGGAGGCTCCTGGAACTGCAGGGACCTTTTCTGAAGAATCAGTACTTTGATCACATGCTTTTTCTGCCCTTTCTTGTCTGTGACCTGCTGCAGTTTCACTTTCTTACATGGGAACATGCTGTGTGCCACTGTGGCTGTTTGGTGGTGATACTCTTGGCTCACAGCAAGTAACAGCAAATAAAGAATTCAGTTTAACAGCTCTGAATAGATAAGTATTTTTTATAAGGCAGGAAATCAACATAGTGTAGGAATGATACAAAAGTCGATTTATACAATACACAAATTTAAACACAAATTTAAAACTGATTTAATTTAGTCATGTCTTTCATTTGCCTATTGTAGATATTTGTGAAACTGGGTTTTTCTCCCCTTGGTAAGATAAATGAAAACATTGTCATCATGGTGGTTTGGGATTGTTTAGTAAAGGTCTTTCTGATTTGGGGCATTGCTTGAAAAAATACCATCATGCTGAAGGCATCAGTAAAGACGTATCATGACAGTGGCTGGGGTTTCAGTTAGTGTTCATCACCTGGTATGCATGCTAGGTCAGTGTATGATTGACCAGAAGAGTCAATCCTTAGAGATACTGAAAACTCAACAGGAGAGAACACCGAGAAAATGAGGCTGACTTGCAGGATGTCCCTGCAGAATTCCCTTTTACCCTAAATTATTTGGTATTGATCCACAGTTGAGAAAGCTACTGTTGAGGTACAGCGCAGTTTGTGGGGACCTCTTAGGTACTCACCACTGGTAGTCTGCTCAGTGGGTTCTCAGGGAGGAGACCTTCATGTTCTGAGGATCTGCTGGAACTTCCAGGGTTTCCTCTAATTAGAGAGGAAAAAAGTTATTTGTGCCAAAGCCAACAGTTGCAATACCAAAATCATAAGGCGTATGAGTCTCTGAGGTATCTGTGGGTATGCTACCACTTCATGAAATACTTGGCTAATGTCAATTTTTCATGTAAGCAGCTGCAGCAGTTCTCATGGGTTTATTTAAACAGAGTTGATTTCAAGTGGCCAGAGTATAGCTAGGGTAGAGGAATTGAATGAAGGGTTCTGGGTATCAAAATAGAAAGATACTGAATGAAGATTATATGGTGGTGTCACTTGTGCAAGTCGGGAGTGAATGTTTCTGTGCTTTCTAGTGTTACTTTAACACAAATTAGAGGAGACATGGGCCATGAGAAACTCAGCATGTACTGATGATATTCAGGCTTTTTTTTTCGAACATCACTGTCCCCTCTCTCCTTTTTTTGTGTCCAAATTTAGTCTTAATGTTGTCTTCATTGCTGTCTGAGATACACACTATACAGTATAATAGTATTTTGCACCCGGGTCTAAGGAAGATAGTGACATGTCAAAAGTAGCTTCAAACTGCAAATCCCTGAAAGAAAAGTGATTTCAATGTTAAGAAACTGTCTGCTAATGCAGAGTCGATGCACTAGGGAGGCTTCTAGGGATGATGCTGCTTTATTAAACCCTGGCAGGATGAGAAAGACACACTCCACATCACTAACAAAATTTCTGACTTACTGTGATTGCCATCTGTGTTGTGTCCTTTTAAGAAATGTTTCTCATAGCTTCTAGGGCAGAGCATTTAAAGATGTTGCTAATGCTTCAGCATTTTAAGTTCATCATAGAACTAGATAGTTTGAGCAGCATAATTTACATTCAAACATTTACGCTTCAGAAGGCTAGAGGTAGTTCTGTTGTCTAGGTTCTTCAAATATCTGAAAAAAACCTGCAATTCATCTGCTTCCATTGGAAATAAATGCTCTTAGGAATGGTGATTTCTTCCTGATGCAGAGCTAAAGTACCTAACAGGGCTGAGCTCAGCTAAGCCATATGTTGGCTCATAAAGAAAGAAACCTGCCAGTAGTTTGCTCTAGAATGGGGGAAGATGTTGTTTGGAGGTTGCATTTCAGTCCCATTAGAAAAAAGGTAACTGTGCAGAGTCTTTCTTGTGTATACATCTGTACCTATGGCAAACTGCTTCCTAGGTTCAGTATCCTATACTTGAATTGAGGAAAGTGATCGTCTAACCTCTGATAGATGAGATGCTTTATCTGGTACTTGCTTATTTGAAATCTCCTAGAAATCAGGGCTCTGCCTTAAGTGTATTTTATTCTCTTTGTTCAGCATTAGAGGGTTTGAAGAGCCTGGCAACAGTCTGGCACTTGTTCACTTTCCTGCATGCTGTGTTGTTCTAGAGACTTTACACTAAACAGGTGCCAAACAAGCATGTCTGAGAAAAATGAGTCTGCCTTATTTTTTTCTTTCATAAAGAATATCTAAACCACAAAAATACAGTCCTCAATACAGAGCTAATAATAATTCCAAGAAGTCTGGCAGCCAGTTCAGCTTTTAGGTTCCACTTGACATTTGAAAACTAATTTTTTATGCTCATCTGGTATTATAATAGCTAAACTAGCTGTTACCTTGTTTTTCTGTCATAGTACAATAGAGTTTGGATTCCTGATAATGAAGAAGTTTGGCAGTCTGCTGAAATCACAAAAAACTACAAAGCTGGAGACCGTTTTCTCCATGTGCAATTAGAAGATGGAACGGTAAGGAGAAAAGGCTTCATTACTGTGGGGCTTGCTGAGATAGGTTTATGTACAAACAGGACTCACAAGATCTAAATGTCTTGTCCATATTTTCTTTCATGCTAACCTTGCAGTGGCCACAATTTTATCATATTGAAATTTGTACAACAAACAGCTGTTACCTAAAAATATGAAGAGTGCAATTCTAAAATCTGTTTAACATTAGTTTAGAACCTCAAAGATAACTTTTGAAACAAGCACTGAAACTCATCTTAAGTTGGAGTAAATCAGAAATGCAAGACAGATATAGATATATCTCACAGAGCTAGCTGTTGCTTTTTTTTCTCCTATTGTTTTATGTAAGGTCAGTAAATTTTAGTATCTGAGTTCTTCACAGATTCAATATTTTGAAAACAATATATCTGTATTTCTGCGTTCCTGTTCTGTACTCAGACACATACTCAGTATGTGATTAAATGGATTTGTTGGAAGAAACAAAAGTGAGTTTTAAACTTTGTGTAAAGAAAACGGTTGCAAGTAAGGATAGTTTTAGACCTGACTTAGGTTCTGACCAGGTGGATCATTCAGCTGCAGCTGGTCTGTTTTCATCAATACTTGAAATATGCATATGTTTAGGAAGCTAAATACGTTTTCCAGTTTTGCAGATTTCAGTACTAAATATTGTAAACAAAGAGAATGTAGCTTTCTTTTTCATAAACATCAAAAAGCTTAATCTTATTTTTCGTGATCTTCAAGTCCCCTGAGTTTGATGAGATGTATGGAATTTATGAAATAGAAGATCAGACAAGGCTCTGTCAATCTTGCAACTTTGAGTAAATGTAGAAGATCAATTTCTGTTTCTGCAAACATAATGCATTTTATGATACTCAAATATTTTCTGTTGGCAGGAACTGAAGTACCCTGTTGATCCAGCTGCTTTGCCACCCCTGCGAAATCCTGACATACTTGTTGGTGAAAATGATCTCACTGCACTTAGCTATCTCCATGAACCTGCTGTTCTGCACAACCTTAAAGTTCGTTTTGTGGAGTCTAAGCTTATCTATACCTATAGTGGTAAGCAAAGTAAAAGGCAAGGTTTAAAAAAAAAACAATTAAAAAAAATCTTGGATTAGTTTGTCATATGATGTGAGTAATGTTTTCCTCAAGTGTATTTCAACTCATTCAAGTTAACTCCTTTCGGTGTGAGTACAGACTTCTTTATTGATCGAGATCTCCTTTCTAGTTTAAGAAATATTGCTACTTTGTATCATTTTCACTGTTGTCAAAACCTGACATTGAATTGAGCTAACCTATGTTTTATTTTTGTTTTGTATACTTGCTTGTAGGAATAATTTTGGTTGCAATAAACCCCTATAAACAGTTGCCAATATATGGAGATGCTATTATCCATGCATACAGTGGTCAAAACATGGGAGACATGGATCCACATATATTTGCTGTGGCAGAAGAAGCATACAAGCAAATGGCAAGGTTCAGTATGTTGTTTATTGTCCACAAATAACACCTCAATTCTTGTGGCAATCAGTGTTAATTATAATTTAATTTAACTGCATATCTGCCACTTGGGATTAAGAATACTTTTGAATGGGTATCTCATCTGGAGGAGGAGTAGTTCCTTAACTAGATGAGGAATTTCTAGAACTCATAACAATTTTCATTCTTGATGAGATACAGAACACTGTGTTAGCTGAGTGAATAGAAATGACATCAACCTACAGGTTACAATTTGAGAGGAGCAAGAGAAAAAAAAGATGAAAGATGGAACTGATATGAGAGTTGACCACAGCTGCATTTTCATACATTTGTTTAATGTATATAATTCTTCCATTTATACATTTAGACACATCTGATTTAAACTGTCTGATCATTTGGTTTTAGAAATAACAAAAATCAGTCTATTATAGTTAGTGGAGAATCAGGAGCTGGAAAGACTGTGTCTGCAAGATACACCATGAGATACTTTGCCACTGTGAGTAAATCAAGCAGCAATGCGCATGTGGAGGAAAAAGTACTGGCATCCAATCCAATAACTGAGGTAAGATTCAGAGAGTATCTGTTAAGTCAACAGGGAAAGAATAGTGAGAGCTGCCTGAGTTAGATACCTGGATTTGAGGTTACTGGTGAAAAGAGGTAGGCAGATTAAGGAACACTGAGAGGTTCTGCCTAATTTACTAATGGCCCTTTAGAGGTACTAGTTTGCCTCCAGAGTTTTATCTGACCACATCCTGTTAATTAGATGATGAGAAAACAGTATTTTTTGTTTTTATTAATTGGAATAGAAACTGTTTAGGGTTCCTTATGGTGGGAAAACTTCCTCTAATTCTCAGTTTATGTAGTGTTATACTGTTTGAGTGGGGGCTTATCTTCAAATTTGAACCTCAAAGTTTATATCTCACAGCTCAATGCTGAGATTGACCTGTGATCACCTTAGATTTTAAGAACTTGTAGTTGAGTCTTGTTTTGACAAAATTATTCTTCTGAAAGATGCAAGTAAAACAAATTCTAAAAGTCCATCATTTTTGTAGGCTGTTGGAAATGCAAAGACCACACGGAATGACAATAGCAGCCGGTTTGGGAAATACACTGAAATCAGTTTTGATCAGAGTTACCAAATCATTGGAGCTAACATGAGAACATACCTACTTGAGAAATCCAGAGTTGTCTTTCAGGTGAGTAAAGTTAAGTTAAAACCAGTCAATGTCAGTATAGCCGCTCATGTATTATCCTCTACTGGTTTCATATAGAAAATGTTATGTGAAGTTCTGAATAGCATGTCTAATCAGCATTTGATTTAGTTTTTAATGGGAGCTAATCTTATTTATAAGAAGAAACTAATATATTTCATATTCTTTCTTATGTTAAGTGGAGAATGTATCTGGGGGACAGTTCCCTGAGAGAAGTGCAAGAAGTACTTGAGAAGTCTGTGACTTTCAGTCACAATAGTAATGCATACTGATTGTATCTGGAAAGGAACAGTACATATTGGGCAGAGAGAGTCTTGCTGAAACCTAGCTGAAAATTTATTAAGTCCAGGCTTGTTTCTTGTGACTCATCACAGTGTCAGAGCATAATTTTGATAATCTACCAAAGAAAGCTTTTATAACATTTTATAAAGCTTTTTTTAAAAAGCTTTCCCTTTGAATAGTTTTGTAATGCATTAGGTAGTGTGAAAAATACTTCTATATATCTGCTGCCTGAAGGATGATTTGGAAATAGTAGAGAATTTTCTGAGTTACCACAGCAGTTTCAGCTGGCACTCCTACACAGTTTTCATTACAGTGTTTGTCAGTTCTGATTACTAGATGGTTGTCCAAGTTGAAGGAATTATTAGCCTCGGGGAAAGAGTTCAGAATATCAGTAATGGAAATGAAGTGTACTTGAATCTGTCACTTTCAGAGCTCTCGGTGAAGTCTAAGTTGTGCCATTTTAATATGAGGCAATTTCTTTGCCAAATTGTGTTGCAGCAGAATTTAGCCTTCAAATGTGATTATCTCTTTATAGTAGTGCTGAATGTCAAATGTTTTCCTTTCTGTTTGTTGATTTGGTGATTTTTTTGGGGGTTGGTTTGTTTGTTTTCTTTCTGTAATGGTATTCTTTGGTTTAATTTACAGTCAGAGAATGAGAGAAACTACCATATATTCTACCAGTTGTGTGCATCTGCTACGCAACCTGAATTTAAGCATCTTAAATTGGGTAGGTCTCAAGGAAATACTTACTCTTAATTTTTGTAGTGCAGTATTTTGAAGATTGGATTTTCTGATGCTAGGATGTTAAGTGCTTTATAGCATAAATCTCACCAACTTACAGTAGCACTTTCATTTGTAAGTCACTTAGCTATTAATCCTGCTTGTGTTGAACTTGAATAGTGCATGATCAAGTACTTAAGTGTCTTCGAAAAATTTATTCTAATACTTCCAGTAGTGACAGATGCCATGATGACAGTTTAGGGGCTTATTTCATTTATCTATAGAGAAGCTTTAATGCCACCTGGGAGAGGCAGGCCTTAGGTACATGTTTGCTCCATCTTTGTTCCTGTTTGTCTGTTAGATCAAGCGTTAAGGTTGCTAGGAATTATAAATAATAATTTGTGTCAGATTAATTGTTAGGCACATGGATTCGTCTCGGAAAGAGGACCTTGCCGAAGAGTTGTCATCTGACAGCATCTTTAATTTTCTTGTGTTTCAACACTCTTTAACTAAGTGGCTGCCCCCAGTCCTAAATTTTCCAGCATCACAAGTTTTGCTTCTTATCTATAGAAAATGCAGAAGAATTTAACTACACACGCATGGGTGGCAGCACAGTCATAGAAGGAATTGACGACAAAGCAAATATGGTGGAGACCCAGAAGACATTTACCTTACTGGGTAAATTCTTGGAGATACCTTTTCAATAGATTTTTAAATTGTTTGTGGGGGTTTTGGGGGTTTTTTTTGTTGTTTTTTTTTCTGAAATGGGCAAAGGTGGTTTCCTTTGGAAATGTCCAAAACATTAGTAGTAATTACCAAAATAATTTCTTGCATAGCTTATCCATTGCACTGCTTTTCTGTTTTAAAAGTACCAGGCAAGAGCAAGTGGCTGTTAGCAAGTGGTGTTCATTGTTAGTGGTCAAAATTATGAAGGACTGGAGTCTTCTTGGCCCTTAAGCTAACATGCTATGACAGAACTGGAATTTGAAGCTTCTTTGCCCCTACATGGCTTATGTGAAAGCTAAATCAGCATTGAGCTGACACTTGGGGAGGTATGGAAATTTATGTGTAATCTCTCATCAGATCAGACAGGCAGAAGGTAGCCAGAACCAAGGCATTGCATAGTAGTCTGCAGAGATACTATGCAACTCTTGGCTATGCAACAAAGCAAGTAGTCCAGCATTGTGCTATTTTAAGTAATTGTGCTGTTTCTGAGTGTGTTAAATAATCAAGAATTGTTTTTTAGGTCTGAAAGGAGATTTTCAGATGGATGTTTTTAAAATGGTGGCAGCAATCCTACACTTGGGCAATGTGAAAATAGTAGCTGTGGGAGATGAAAGATCATCCATCAGTGTAAGGAAGTAGCTCATTCAGATACCAACATGTTAATTTATATTCTCTGCCAAAAATCCTTTAGCAATAGTTTTTCTCATAACTGGAGCTCAGCTCAGCATTAAATCTGGTATAATAAACTTGAGAGATTTATCCATCTTCGTATGTATAGAATCATAACCAGTGTTTTTGCAAACCCCGTTTCATGCTCAAGTTCAGAATGTCTGAATAAAAGGCTAAATATGGCTAAGAGAACCCCATATGCCATTGATTCACAGCTGTTGGAAAAGCCATGTGGGACCATCTGCAGGATACAGGAAACAGAGCACTGTCAAAGGTGCTCAGAGTGTGTCCCTAGCAGACTATGCAGGAGCAAGGGCACCTGAACACATAACTTTTTCTTTAGTGTGTTAATTCAAAGCATCTCATCAGTCCGTTTTTCTCTCCAATATCAGGAACTCTATCCAGTATTATTTGCTTGAGGTTTCCTTGGTATTTTGCCAGCTGAAGAAGTGAACAGAGCCCCTTGTCTATCTAAAAATAAAAGTTATTGTTTTGATGCCAGCAGTACTAGGATTTCACTGTCTAGACAACAGTTACAATATTAAGTGTAATCTAATGATATTTATGTATCTTCTTTAAAGCTGGAAGATAAACATCTCAATATATTCTGTGAACTTCTGGATGTGAAGTGTGACAAAATGGCACAGTGGTTGTGCCACCGAAAAATTATCACTACCTCAGAGACTGTAATAAAGCCAATAACAAGAGCTCAGGCTGTTAATGCAAGAGATGCCTTGGCAAAGAAGATCTATTCTCATTTATTTGACTTTATTGTGGAAAGAATTAACCAAGCTTTGCAGTTCCCTGGCAAGCAACATACTTTTATTGGTGTTTTGGACATTTATGGGTAAGAATGTCTCTGGAAACAAATTTACTTTTCAGTTGTATCCTTTCTTTGGAAATGGAAGAGGCACTTTTCAATTTCTGCTTCTTATGAATTTCAAGGGATTTGTTTTACTAAAAGGTCATAATCGTGTAAGTTCTTTAGCATCTGGCATAGCGAAAATGTTCAGCAACTATCAATATGAATTTTTTTTGTGAATGAGATTTAAATTTAACTTAAGATACTTTCAGATTTAACTCTGGATTTTTTTAGCTCTGTAATGTCTGGTAACATTAACTTTTAGGGAAGTTTTGAAATGCCTTAGCATCTTCATTAGTCTAATGGCTCTTTAATTTTCTCCAGAAATATTAGGATAGCTCCAAAGTCTTACAAGAATACTACCATCTGTGTTTAAATGTCATGGGATTTTTTTTTTTCTTATTTGCTGTGTGTTTCAGCTTTGAAACATTTGATGTGAACAGTTTTGAACAGTTTTGCATCAATTATGCTAACGAAAAACTGCAGCAGCAATTTAACCTGGTATGTTCTTTTATTTCTTACAGTTCATTATCTTACTTTGCTTCAGTTTTGAGATTATCCATAATGCACATTAGAAAATGCTGTTTGTAATGGATATTTCTAGATAACAGTCAAAGATAAAAATATTTTATTTATTTTTATATATATGCACATAAACAACATATATGTAAGAGAAAATTTCAGAGTTTATTTTCTTACAAGGCAGATGTATTGTACTACAAAATGCGTCAATGTTTTGTTTCTGTCCTACCTATACAGGCACACACATGCAGATGCATACATTGTGTTTGTTTTCTTCCTTAATTGTAACCTGACACTTTCATAATTTTCGCATATCTAGCATGTCTTTAAACTTGAACAAGAAGAATATATGAAGGAAGATATCCCATGGACTTTAATAGACTTCTATGACAACCAGCCTGTCATTGACCTTATTGAAGCTAAAATGGGAATTTTAGAACTTCTGGATGAAGAGTGCTTGGTAATTTAATAATTCTTATATTTGGAGCTCATAAAAATCTATAAAGTTTCTTACAATTTAGGCTTGTAATAAGAATTTTGTCATTTTAAATGGGAAATAGAGCATTTTCCTAACAGAGGGCAAATTAATGTTCCTTTCATTTGCTAATTTTAATTATAAGCCACCTAGTCTATTTTTCTCTTATGAAATTAACAACCGAAGTCTAGATTCTTACCTAGAAGCTAACTCATCAACTAGTTCTCTTCACCATGAGTGTAGTGCAGTAGCAGAACAGGCTAAGCAGAGGTGCAGTGGGGTGCCCATCACTGGATCCTTTCCGGATTTGAGTTCAGATGGCAGCTTAGCCTAGTGATGGTGGTAGTCTTGTTCTGAGCAGGAATTTGGACTGCCCAGTCTCCAGGGGTCTCTTCCACCGATCGTCCTAAAATCCAGTTATTCCACGAATCACTCATTTTGATACCAAAACCCAGTCTTCCTTTCTTTTTCTGTAAGTTCTTGTTGAACATCTTTGCTTTTTCTTCTTCAGTCTTACTATTTTTAGTCTGTGCTCTCTCCTGACTGTAGCAATTCCTGAATCTATTTTTTTTTCTTCTATATATATGTAGTTCCTTTAGGCTTTGAACCTATTGAAGAACAGGGCAGGGGAAGGTGAGCCCTGTTAAAATGATCTGTAAAAGGTGTTCTGGTGATGCTGGCAAGTTGTACTTCTCAGATTCCAAACCATGGAGTAATAAGGTAGAAATTAGGGGATATTCCATAACTCATTATCTTACCTGTTGTTTTGCTTATTAGCATTCTCAGGAATCCAATTGTCCCTGATTACAGGTGGCATCCTCTCAGGACAGAATGATCTATGACTTATCAGCAAATTAACAGTAGTCAGCAAGTTTGTGGATTAATACAACCTTTTTTCTTAAATTCATTTGTTACGAGGAACCACTGGTTAGTATGAAAAGACAAAAGCTGGTTGTTATCAGGCCTCAGAACTGACTGAAAAACAGAAAAACTGTGCATTATCAACAAATGCTGTCTCAATAAAGCATTTTAACAGACCAGCAGAGTTTTGTTAAAGAGATTGCCCTTCTCATTTTCACAGTTACCTCATGGAACAGACGAAAACTGGCTTCAAAAGCTATACAATAATTTTGTCAATAAAAACGCACTCTTTGAAAAGCCGAGGATGTCAAACACGTCTTTCATCATTCAACACTTTGCTGATAAGGTAGAATGTAAAACAACACTGTATTGTTTCTAGTAGTCGCTCGTTCAGAAAAGAAACAAACTTAGCAAATGGAGGAAATATTAGCCACACTTGTTTGGAACTTCTGTAAAAATTGATCTTCAATACACAGTACTATTTAGTTACTGGTAGTACTGCCTGTAAGAAGCCATTTAAACATAAGAAGTGTGTAAGATTATGAATTTGAGATGATAAAAATAAATTGTCAAGATAAACAGAAAAAGGGTACAATGTATAAACAAAATAATTAAGATTGTAGTCCATACACACTTTAGTCTGTTATTTCCATTTCAAATGTAATATTCCTCTCTTAGTGTTTTGATTTGAAATCACAGAATAATAAAGAGAGGAGGAAAGAAATGCTTAATGAAGGCAGAAGGAAGTTGCAGTTAGTAGTGGGTTCTGATATTTTGTCCTGCTTCTAAATTTGCAGGATGCATAATATGTTTGCTTGCCATAATAAAACTGGAAAAAGCAGAGTTTCAGCCATTGTGTTTAAGACTAATGAAGAGCTTCTGTCTACCATGGCTTAGAGAGTAAAAATTATTGTTTTTCTAACTGTTTGTATGTTGCTGAAATCTAATGCTTTCACCTCTTTGCACAGGTAGAATATAAATGTGAAGGATTCCTGGAAAAAAACAGAGATACAGTACATGAAGTATTGATTGAAATCTTGAAAGAGAGCAAGGTTTGTGAACAACCAGTAATAATTAATTTTCTGAATACATGATTTTAGTGGAATTCATTCAGATCTGATTTTAAAAGATTTGTTCTGGTAAAAAGAACAAAATAGGTTTAAGTAGGTTTAGTCTTTTACTAATATTCTAGAAGTATGTATCTTTAACATCAAAATAACATAAAAGATGGAAAAACGCTGTTCAACTTTTTTGTATATGTGCATTTAATTTGCTAGTAATGTTAGTATTTTTTTTCTTAATATATCTGTTTTGGAATCCTTGTAACTGAACCATTTTTTTTTTCTATACATGCAGCTTTGATACATAGTTTATCATTAACAGCTGCCTTTAGTTATTTATCAAAAGAGATTAAGAGAATACTAGGGCAGGGAAAGCATCAGATGTCTTGTTTGTGCCTGCCACTTCCCATCCTGAACCAGGCCCTGTTCTTTTCAAGTTTACACGCTTGAGACTTCCAGATTACTATCAAGAAGCTAACTTAAGCTGACCAAAAACCATATGCTTAATTTAAATTAAATATCGTGAAAATGTAACCTTAAATGCTCTTATTTTTAACTCTGTTCTGTATTTACGTCCGTGTTTGCTCATATTGAAATAGCTTTTGCAGGCCTGCTTAACAGTTGTTGAGCTTTATCTATGAAATGTGCTTCACAACAGCCTCAGGATTGTTGCAACTGTTTCTTCAACTGTTGTTTACATTTGCAGCTTAAAGGTCCAGTTCCAAGTCCTGCAATACTTGGCCTAGACATTAAGATGGACGGGGTTTGCATTTCACGTAATAGTAATTGTAATCTGTATTTAAATGTTATTACAGTTCCACAGTATTTAACTGTGATTATTTCTCCACACTTTTAGTTTCATCTGTGTGCAAATTTTTTTCAAGACAATCCAGTGCCTGTTTCACCTTTCAGTTCAACTATAAACATCAAATCTGCAAGACCTGTTCTCAAGTCACCTAATAAACAACTCCGTCTGACTGTTGGCAGTAAGGTACTACATAAAGGTGCTATTCTGTGATGCTCATACTTCCAGGGAAGTGTACTGGTCAGTCTGAGGCTATGATACTGTGTTCTATTGCTATTCATGGGGGACTAGCCAGTTTTCAGTACAGGAAAAGCCAGCCACAGTGCAGTGCTCTAGGCCTGGGTACAAGTAGATGTGTTTAATCTAGATACAGGAGACTGTTAGGTACAACAAGACTGTTAAATTTCATGCGTTTAAGATCTACACCCTAAGAAAATATCCCCGTGACCAGTCAAAACCTAACAAATAATCAAAAACGTGAAGATTTGCTGTTAATGTTTCCTTAGCAAAACTGTTATGTCTGATATTTTCTAGTTCCGGAGTTCTTTGTCTTTACTTATGGTGACACTCAATGAAACCACCCCTCATTATGTACGTTGCATAAAGCCAAATGATGAGAAATTGCCTTTTGAGTAAGTATGCTGGTGGTGGTAAGCTGTTATATTATCTTTAAGAGAGTATTTTTCTGTTTCACAGTAGCTACATTTTAGCAAGCTAAATTCCTGTTGTTGCACAACTTCCCATACAGAACATATTTCTCCTTTAAAGACAGCAGAATTGAAAGAAATAATGTTTTCTTACAAAAACAGAATCATTCAGTAATAGTTTTTGATACCTTAGAATGTCTTTATTATCCTAATTTTTTTCAAGTTGGATATTAGTGTTTGTCATAAAATTTTTAGGGGAAGGTTGCCCACCTTTGGTTTAGGTTGATGGATAGTTTGTATAGGTATGTTTGCTCTTGTACAGTATGGATTAGTACCAGTTCGTATTCAGGAAATAAAAGCCATTCCCATTTTCTTTGTGAACTTCCCTTTTGTCCCCAGAAATGTTTAGAAGAGCTTTAGAAGTCAGAAAAGGTATGAGCAGTGTTGAACAGAGCCTTGGCATTTTCCCACAATTTAGTATCATTTTAATCTTACAGCACAACCATAAATGTCAGATAATTTGCATAATTCTTGTGAGCAGCTTGATAACCATTAACTTTTAAGTAGGAGTTAACCTTGATGCAATTATTGGTCTGTTTTATGGGCAGACATGTGGAAAGAGTCTAGTTTCAGTTACACAGGTTACAGCTGGAAGGTAATGCACAGACAAATGAAACAAAAGCTTTTATCATATCTGAGAAGGAGGGAAGAGGCAAACTTTGCTTTTAAATTAAAGTGCCTTAGCTAATTTTCTTGAAGCTGTCCATGCAAAACGTGTTACAAATGGCACTCTTAGAATTGCAGTGATACCTCACTGTTCTGTGAAATAGCTTGGATAATATAAACCCATCTCTGAATTAGACTACAAGAGCGTACCATAAGTGGTGAAAGAAGCTGTCAGCCATGAGGACCTCTTAGCTAGTACTGAATCAACAGTGTAGCATAGCGCTCTGTGGACGTATCAGCTCTGGTCAAGAACTGGAAAAGGTCTTTCCATGCCTTGAGTTGATAATCTTGAACCCAGATACTCATAATTAATTCCTGGTTTATTCATAATGTACTAAAGAGCATCTAGAGACAATTTCTTTCTAAGAGACTGCCAAGGAGATTTCTTTCTGTGCATGTTTCGTGCCAAATGTAGCATGATTCTTTGTCACTTGCTGATATGAACAATCACAGTTAATATTGGAAGGAAATGGGACTTTTCATAAGAGAGAAATAAATACAGTCTTCCTGTTTTGAGGAGGAAAAAAACCCCCCAGATACTCCCTATCACATACTAAAGGAAAAAAATACACAAACCAAAAACACCCAAGTAAGACACCATATAAAAAGTAGGGGTCCTTGCACCCTATGCACAGAAATAGAAATCTAGCTAGTAGTGTGGTTCTGGTTATTACAGCATGCCAAAGACCTAAAAAACGTAAAATATGACTCTGCTTATTTTAGGTTTGATTCAAGAAGAGTTGCTCAGCAACTGCGAGCTTGTGGTGTTTTGGAAACCATTCGAATTAGTGCACAGAGCTACCCATCCAGGTAAGGATAGCAGTGGACCTCTGCATGTCAAAAATTACTTACAAGTATCTTAAATTTATTGCATGTGATAACTTTTCATTTTGCAGGTGGACTTACATTGAGTTTTTCAGCCGTTACAGCATTCTTATGACACAGCAGGAACTCTCCATAAACGATAAGAAGCAGATATGCAAGACTGTTTTGCAGCGGCTGATCCAGGTAAGTTTGCATGCACTGACCCATTACATACTATAGCATCTATTACTAATGAAAGGTCTCTTTTGCCAAGAGTAGTGTCTCAATCCTCAGATAGGAAAGATATTTAAGTTATTCCTATCTTCCCAAATTTAGTGTGTTGCACATAGGCTTGTGAATCAATAACATTGTGTTGAGACAGTTGTGATGTGGCTGTAGATGGATGATTTAATTTCTCTGTGCTTCATGTCTTCACTTGTAAAATGAACGATCATCTGCCTATAGTTACAAACCAGTGACCAGTAAATGGTATACATTTGTCAAATATTAGAAGTTTACACACACAAGAGGGCTTTTGATGGCAGAATACAACATATTGGAGAACTGTTATAAAAACGTGCTATTTTGCATGTTGCTTCTACCTGTTGGACAAGCCTGTAGTGATGAGGCTGGTTCAAATCAAGCCAATGATTCAAGTCAGCGTTTCAGGACCGAGTTCGTACTCGGGACAAATAAGACCCAAAGAGGTGTACTTGCAACATAGCCCTGGCACAGGTCAAGGATGAGAGCCTGAGTTTAAAAGCAGTTTCTCCCTGTAGTTTTTTGCTCATACAACTTGCTGATTAAGGCCAGACATGTCCCAAAAGGTAGAGTTGAGCGCAAGGAAATAGTCTTATATGAGGGCATGAAGAGGTTGCTTTCAAAGTCCTTGATGATAAGTCCAGATTCTCCCTTTAATTTGAGATCAGTAAGGTGTGATTTTTGGATGTAATTCTGTTTCTTTCCTGATAAGTGGATTTTCCTCTCATGTACTCCCTATTTACAAAGAAGGCAGAGAGAATATTCTTATTTAGCCAGATCATGTCATTTCAGAAGAGCTAACCTGAAGTGTCAGTTTGCAAAAGGAATAGTGTGTCTGGTCTACAATAATAAACTAAAAAGTTAATATACCTATTGTTTTCTTTTTCAGGATCATAACCAATATCAGTTTGGGAGAACAAAAATTTTCTTCAGAGCAGGACAGGTTGCTTACTTAGAAAAACTGCGATCAGATAAACTGAGAAACTCCTGCATCATGATCCAAAAGAGCATTCGAGGGTGGCTGCAGCAGAAGAAATTCCTTCGCCTAAAACAAGCAACCATTACAATACAGCAGTATTTCCGAGGGCAGCGGACTGTACGGTACTTGGGGCTGAATTTGCTGTTAGGATGTGCCTGAAGGGGATGTAGAAGGTCAAACTAACACCCAACATTAATTTGGAAGTGTAACTTTTACAAAAGAGCAATTCAGATTGTATTTCCATTTCCTTTTGATTGTGATTATGGACTTCAAAATGTTCAAGTTATTCAGCTGGCAGGAAGAAAGTACTCCAGCAGATTTCACGTGTCGTCTGCCAGATCCCTGGGAGGCCTGTCTGCCTGTAAGCTCAGTCCTTAGCTAATGATACATGAGTCAGTTGTCAGTTTGGCCTTACTGCTTAGCTTCAGACCCAGAGAAGAAATGAGGTAGCAGAAAGGAAAAGCAGTTTACAAGGGTTTACGAATTAGTGTGTACAAATTGTTACAAGGAATTACACAGCAGAGAAACTGCACCAGTCAAAGAGCAGACTGAGAGGAAGATGGCTCCATGTAAGCTTTGAAATCTTCAGAAAGAGACCACCAAGACAATTGCTTGTGGAACAGATTTCAAAGACTGCAGATAATTCCTTGTCTTTGACTGAAGAAAAAGCTGTATTTTAAATAGTGGATGCCTGTTTTCAATCTCTGCTGGGTTTTTGTGTGTGGTTTCTCTGACTGAGGGAGTAAGCATGAGAAATCTAATGTGGCCTAAGTAAAATTTACTGTCTTTTGAATTAAGGCAAGCTATAACTGCAAGAGCTCTGAAGAGAACATGGGCAGCTATAGTTATTCAGAAATACTGTCGGGGTTACCTGGTCCGCAGACTTTGCCAGCTTATCCATGTGGCTGCTATAACCATCCAAGCTTACACAAGAGGATTTCTAGCAAGAAAAAAATACCGGAAGGTAAAACCTATCAAAAAGTTTACTTCAGTAGCCAGAAGCAGCCATTGCTCTGTAAGAAAGATTGAAACAAGGGCAATGATCCCTTATACTCTACCTCCTGCAAGTCTGGTTCTCATGTCTTCTACTCTATTTTTATATTGTTACTATAAAAATTCTGATACACAATGACTTAGATCTAATCTCTGAGCTACCAAGAACTCTGCCTGGTTTATACTTGATGCAGATCATTCAGTCTGGTTATTACTGCAGTGGCTCAGATGTGTCTGCAGTCTGGGTATTTGAGTATTCCAGTATTTTGATACTTATGTAGGAGACATTGTCATTACCAGTGTACGTAGATTCACAGAATAACTGATGCTGGTGGAGTCCCAGATAATTACAGATATTAATATTTTATTTTAAAGATGCTTGAAGAGCACAAGGCTGTGATCCTTCAGAAATATGCCCGTGCATGGCTTGCCAGGCGCAGATTTCAGAATATTCGGCGGTTTGTCCTGAATATCCAGCTTTCATACAGAGTGCAGCAACTGCAGAGAAAGATAGAAGAACAGGTGGGGGACCAGTCAGTTTATGATTTGTACTGATTGGTATCATGTCTGTTTTATTCAGGGTTCTCATGTTGACTAGAGTGTTAGATGAATTACAATATATATACTTGACTTAACAAGACAGGAGAATATGTAAGGCGATATGGTCCTTTATAATAAACTACTAGTATTCTTACTTCATCCAAGGTAGGAAGAATCATCTGGGATTTCCATATGTTTTCAGATTTGTTGTGCCAATGAGAAGAGTCTATAATAACCGTTTCTTTCCTTCCTGAATCTTAAGTAGTCCATCCAATCTCTGGAATGGGGTTACCTGTGTTAGGACGAAGGATGTGTGAGATACTGCTGTGGTGCAACATATTTAGTAACTTGTGGGAATTCCATATAATGTTTATTTTACAGCTTATTTTTTGAAAGCCATACCAGCCAAATCATCTTTAAGATGGTAGCTTTAATCTAATTCATGGAAACAATCCTTGGTTGAAATAATTATGACTGATATGGGGTGTTGAGCAGAAACAGATGGGGTGGTGAGCAGAAACAGAACAGGTGCTTCTTTCAAAACTCTATTAAACACTTTCAGGTGTGCATTTTTCTGTGTTCTTTTAACCTGTCTTGCTCATTGTAGAGTAAAGAAAATCATGGTTTGCTGGAACGATTGACCAGTCTGGCTTCAGCTCATATGAATGACATGGATACAATTCAGAAACTTGAATTAGATCTTGAAAAGTTAACTGCTCAAAAGAGAGTCTATGAAGAGAAAGGGAAAAAGTACAGAGAGGACTGTGAACAGGTAAATTTTAATTGCCATTTGCATGCTATTTTAGTTTACTTTCTTTTTTCTGTTCCTGGATTTACCAAATGTATGGTTTTGAAGTAACTTCACTTTTGGGAGGGTGGCAGGGGAGGGAGGGAGTCCATATGTTAAAATGTTATAACTTCTGTGACCTACTTCTTCCTCCCTTGTAAATTTTATATTATGCTTGCTTTTTGTATGTGCAGAAAATATTAAAACTTGAGAACTGGAACAAAGAATTACAGGAACAGAAAGAGACCTTAGAAATAAAGCTCCAAGAAAAAACTGAGGAAATGAAAGGTACAATAACTAAAAGGAGTTTTAAAGGAGTGATAAAGGACTTATAGTAGGGAAAAGTGATAAAAGTAAGGTTTTCAGCAAAGGTATATGACTTTTGTTCTAATAAAAGCAGTATAAACAATGAACTTACAGTAAATTACAAGTTGGTCCTATGCTTCTGTTGCTTGTGGAAATGCTTCTAATTTAATAATTAAAACAAATCTGTTCTTTCAGGAGCAAAAGCTGTTCTCATGTTATATTTCCTGTCACATGCACGTGCATTCCTTCAAAATGTTACTTTGTCCTTGGATCCTTTATTATGTTGCTTTTAAGAATCTAATTTCAAAGGATACAGGGAGCATGTGAGATCAAGTATACTTTAGATAAATAGCACTTAAGTGTTTCAGAATCTTTTTATTCTATAGCCTTACTGGTAAAATTTACTGTGATATTTTTTGGCACTTGGGAGAGTAATTTCAGCCTAAAAATATGTCAAGGTTTGCTTCTTGTTGTAGTCATAGTGGTTTAATAAATGCACATAATTGCATAAAGATCTTTGAAATATTGAAATATTTTTTTAACAGAGAAAATGGATGACCTCACAAAGCAACTCTTCAATGATGTTCAAAGAGAAGAAAATCAAAGAATGTATGGAATCTGAATTTCATGGTTTCATTTTTGCTGTTTCCCTGCCTTTCTTTCTCCTGCTGTAATTGTATTATTCTCACATCACTTATGAATCTGTCAGTGGTTTTGGACATTCATGCCAGAACTGAAGTGCTTCATTTACAGTCTAGGAAAAGCAAATGCTCATCTGTGGGTCAGTCATGGGCAGGAAGTTATACTGTAGACTTGAGACTGCTCTTGCTTTTGCAGTTCCCTGTCTTTTCATGTGTCTTTCTGAGAACTGAAAGGCAACCCTGATCATAATGGTTTCTTTAAAAATAACCTCAGAATTTCTTCAGGACTGGAAGAGCAGCTGATGGCCATAGCGGTTGGAATTCTTGTGAAATGAATATTAAAGGGCACAATTGGAAGATTCAGCTTGAAAGAAAGATGGTGTTTGTAAAGGACATTTGGTTAAAAATATAGGAGAAAAAATTTTCCCTTTCCTTTGGTATTTCATTTGCAGTGTTAGAAATCCTACTATTGAACAAGAAATGATTGATTGTAGCTTTGTAGCATGGTTTCTCTCGGATCAAGTGTTTATTTCCCAGTAGCTCTTTTCCAGTCTAAGACAGAGAAACTTAGGTAGTAGATAAATGCTGTTCTTTGAAGGGTGAAGAGTGTGAACAGTCACTGTTCCTGAGGGTTGGAAGCTGTGTCTCAGTCTGATTTCAGCTGCAAATAACTTCAGACTAAGAGGACTCCTTCACTGGTTTTTTTTGCTTTGTCTATTACCTATATTATGTTGGAAGTAAGTCCATTCCAGCAGAGACTAGTAGAAAATAGAAAGCTTCTTGCAGTGTTTTGCTGAGAACACAGGGCTTTCCGTTGCTATGTCCTTCAGTGCTCACTGTGGCCATAAATGTGGAAGAAAGCTGCTCAAGGTAGGCTAACTCTCAGAGAGTTAGATAATTATCTTTTAAGTGGAAAAATCTAAAGTTTTGCCTTGAATTCAGTCCCAATATCTGAATTAGATGTAAGGGCACTCTTATCCCATTATCATCCATTTTGTAGGTTGATTCTGAAGGTGTAGGATAGCATTTTCGGATAATTACAGATCATTTAAGTTTTCTTCGAAGAAATGTGTCCTTTGAACTCAAACAAAACCAAAGCCCACTCTTTCACTTACGACTGTGGGGAAAATAAAACCACCTTTTCATTGTCTTGTTTAGGATACTTGAGAAAAATTTCCAAAATCAGAAGCAGGACTATGAAAAGGAGATTGAAATACTCAAGGGAGAAATTAAGATTCTGGAGGAAGAAAAAGCTCAGCTACAACATCAAATTCAGCAAGAAATTGTCATTCAAGATGGCTTGAAAATGGAAGTAGGACAACTTACAAAACAAGTACAGGTAAAGTATGACACATTTCATTTTGGAGTCTTTGGTGGATAAGGCAAGCAGAGAATGTGGGTGTTTTATTTATAGATTATCTTCACTGATTTTTTTTTATCTCCTGTGCATTTTTAGAGGTTGTCATTAATAAACTGCATTTGATTCATTCCTATATTGCATTTTTTTGTGTGTAATACACAAAATGAGTTATTACTTGTTTTGAAGAGCAATTGTGCCCGAATATTTATACATTTAAATGTGTGGATTTTTTTCCTTCCTTTTCCCAAGAAAATATTTGTTTCTCAGGGAATTTTTCATAAATGTAGTTCAGAAACTGAATCTGAAATTGTACTTCTGTGTGTCTTTTTTTTTCTCTGAGTCATTTCCATGGCACAAACAAGTTTGCACTGCATCACATTACTGTTCTGCTCTGATGCTTGAGAACCAGGTGCTTTAAACACATTTTAAGCCTTTTACCATATGAATTTGTTCTTAATTATAATTATCTTGCTAATTTAGCTGATACTCAGCCCTTGTCATTCACTCTGTCTCAGTCTGTAATTTGTATTTGATTCAGAAAATACCTGAGTTGCAAAAGGAAATCGAACTGCTGCAGACACAAAAACTGGATGTTGAAAAGCAGGCCCAGACGCAGAAGCGAGAACTGAGAGGTAAGCTACATGCTACATCATTCAGAGAACTTATCAAGTACAGTGTGAACCAGCCCAGTTTAAATAGCTTTATTCCATGTTAGCTTTGACAAAAACCCAGTTCTCTTTCCCATAGTGATTTCATTCTATTCATACATTTACTTGCAAGGAGAGAAACAAAAAAAACCCCCAAACCGAAACAGGTGAGTTTTACAAAGTGGAGAAACTGATTTCAAATATTCCTCCTTTGTGTTTAAAAATCAATACTAATAATTTAAATTTCACTTAGAATTTAACAAGTAGCTTGTAGAGACCAAAGAATACAGAAACAATACATTATCTAGCTTTTGTTCATCCTGTCTTTAGTCTTAGGCCCAGTAAATGTCAAACATGCCTGAATGCTTTGCTGAGCTGCGTGCTCTTTGAGAAAAGGTACTTAGGATACGCTACTATTGAGCATTTTGTTCGATGTAACAATCCCATAGAACAAACCTGTGTCTGCAGCATTTAATGTAGTAGCCAAGCACTAGATGACAAATCATCTATAAAACTCCAGCAGTTGTCTAGATTCAGAACAGAAAGTTGTAACTTTGTATTGAAAGTTTGATGTGTTTAGAAAAAAAAACATATTGGTGGTCTACCTACCTAGTGTACATTAGGTGTCCAGAAGTAGAACTGAGTCCCTGATCATGTTCTTGTAGTAAATCAGTTATACTTACTGAGTACCAGGAAAGAACCTTGTAGATTTAGGAAGAGGTTGGTGTGATTTTTATGATTAAACTTAATTTGAAATATGTGGAGAAAAGTATTCATGTAATAAACTGCGTTTTTTTTCAGAAAAGATGTCAGAAGTTACGCAACAGCTTCTTGACAGTTACGATTTTGAAGATGTAAGGAGCAGGTAATTTTATCCTGAAGTCTCTTTAAAAAAGCTTAAGTAAAGCATTTTGTTGACCTGCACACTAAGGATACTGACTTGTATTCTAGATTCTCTACAGAGGATTTGGAGCACTTAAATGAGGATGGGGAACTGTGGTTTGCTTATGAGGGCTTGAAAAAAGCGACAAGGTTAGTTCAGTTCTTCCATGTTTTCATGACTCTGAGCTATGATCCATAAAATAAATGAAAAGATCGGTAACTAATTTGACACTACAACACTGAACATCTACTTAAGGAATGAACAAGCATACATTATATGATTGCCTGAGCAGCTTAAGTTCAACAAACTTTTACTAATTCAGTGAGGTAAGTGTGTTTGTGTCAATCAGGAAAATGTGTTTCCTCTGAGATAAGCGTCACTTTCAATTCCCTTAATGCACAGGTGGTGTAATGGAATCTCTGCATGTTAACCGCAGTACTTTGTTCCACTTGGTATTGAACTTCACCCGTTGCATCGAGGTCATACTGCATCTACCATGTTCTTTCTCTCTTTTTTTTAACAGAGTATTGGAAAGTCATTTCCAGTCTCAGAAAGAAATATATGAAAAGGAGATTGAAGGTTTGAACTTTAAAGTTGAACATCTTAGCCAGGATATTAATCATCTACAAAAGTTATTTCGAGAGGAGAATGACATAAATGATAGCATTCGACTTGAAGTTAGCCGGCTAACTTCAGAAAACCTGGTAAGATTGAGGCATAGTTAAAGCACAGTATGTTTCTGTTATTTAGTTACACAATCCAAATATGTTTGTGGCACAAAGTCCTCAAAATCATGTCCTTGAAATCTTAGAAGTTGAACAAATATGGCCACTTGAGGTTGCCAATCCATACAGGCTCATACTTTTGCTGCATGCTGGGATAGTGTGTTAGGAGGCAGCCAGATTTATTGTCCGAGTGTACACCTCATTGGGGCAGCTTCACAGAGGCATTTGTGTTTTTCTTTTGCATAAACCTGAGCTGAGATTTGATTGTAATCACAGAATAGCAACCATTCTGCAAACTCTGGCTTGGTGTGCAGTGCACACACAGGCTTTGACTTCTGTTGTTGAAAGCTAGGGAGACATGGAGGGTCTTTACAATGCATTAGAACCCTTGTACACTTGTGAAGCTGAATGTTCAGGTTTTATAGAAGATGTTTTGGACTTCAAAATGTTGCCAGGGTGTCTGCTTCTGAGCTGATACAAATATTTTCGCTGTGCTGTTTGCAGTTTCTCAACAATGCCAGAAACTTTTGAGAGGTGTAATGATTTGTACAGATATGCAGCTTTGTACTGGAAGTCATGAAGAAACAAGTTTTTATTTAGTTTTTTAAAGTATACAGAATTTTAACTACAATAATCAGAGGTTTAGGAGTGGCCAGAAAGTTAGCTCACCATACCTTTTTAAATACCTACCTAATTTAAACTTCTTACCTGATAATATTAAAAAATAGCTATTTTTTTGGTGAGACCATATATTTTTATGATGGAACACTTTTGGTATTTCAGACTTAATGAAATGCAGTTTTGTGGTACTCTAAGATTCTCTATGTCACTATTATAATAGTGTACTGGGCCTATCTGGGATAGAGTTAACTTTCTTTGTAGCAATCTATATGATGCTGCATTTTGGATTTGTGTGTAGAACAGTATTGATAACAAGACAGCGTTTTGGCTGTTGCTGTACAGAGCTTGCAGAGTGTCAAGGCTTTCTCTTTTTCCTACTCTGCCCCACCTCAGCAAGTTAAGCTGGAGGTGTGCAAGAAGCTGGGAGTTTTGCGACTGGGATTTCTGTGCAGTTCTGAGGCTCTCCCCACCAGAGGGCAGCTAAGCTTATCGAGTTGCTAACAAATCGCAGGCAAGGCTTAAGAGTTTAGTTATTCGTACTGAATAAAACCTGTCTAACACAAGGAAGTGCTGTTATTTCATAATACACTATATGCCATATTATTCTTCTGCTGAATGAAATACAACTGAAGAAATATTTTCCAAACAAAGTTACTAAAATTGAAAATAGAAGAAAAAGTTACTTATAATACCTTTTTAAAATGACTTTATAACATACTCAGTTTTTTTCCAGTGTCATTTGAGCTAGGGAAATTAAAGCCACTGGGTAATTTCCTTTAAACTAAAACAGAAGAATGCTAATACTGCTCCAGTATAAACATTCTGTTAGCCCACTATTTCATTTTTAAAAGTGGCCAGCAGCAGATGCCTCCAGGAAAGTTACATGTCAGGCAAGCAGGTATCAGTACTCCTCCACTGTCCCCAATCTTTGACTATTTGCAGTTAAAGGTCTTTGTGTCTTTGCAGACACTTGAAAAGAAGGAAAACACTGAAATACCCAAATCTCTGTTTTGTTTAAAAGGTGATCCCGGATCTTAAACAGCAAGTTTCTGAACTTGAAAATCAAAAATTAGACCTTGAAAACCGTCTTCAGGAACAGGCTGTAAAATTGAAAGGTGAGGAACCATTATGGTCCCTAATCTTTCAGTTGTTTAAGATGAAGCTGGTGAATTCCTTATATTTGAATTTTTAAATGCTGAAGCAATGTTACATGATAACTTGATTGCTTTATTACTACTTTCTTGCTAGTAAAATGTAAGAAACACAACAAAAAATATGTTGTGTAGTTTAAATCTCTGGTATAAAAGAATAAAATACCTGTAAGTATGTGTGCTTTTTTTCTCTTTGTTCCTCTTTTTGAGGCCATTCAGTTGCATGGTTTGGATGTCTGCAGGTGTACTCAAAAGGCCTCCACTACTACTCTCTGTAATGGGGTATACCCTTTGGAAATAGTCATAAAAAGGAAATGTGTTGGAACCCAAGAGATACTCCAAGGTTGACTGCAGAGAGTGTTGAAGAATTTGGAGTGGGAGACAGAGGGAGAAGTTCTTACTAAATGTGTTTATTTGAAAATACTTCTCAATTTAGGAAGGCATACTTTGCTGAGGATTCTAAGTTTGTCTAATTAGAGTGTCTGCCTAAGTAACTGATGGAAAATTTGCAAGTAATTTTACTGCCAACTGAAAGAAGTTAGTAGTGCAAAACTTCCACATCCTATATAGCCTTCTGTGTGGTGTGGAATAGTCAGATATTTCTCTGACACATTATCTGGCATGTCATTCAATGTCTTTAGGTGAAAAAACTTAATGAGTGTAAGAAAAGAGTTACTGAATACTAGTGCAGAATTGATTTTGTTGTTTTTCTTTTGTTTTGGGTTTTGTTGCTAATTCTTACTGAAAAAAATGGAAGAGCTGTCTAATCGGCTGCACTACGAGCTGGAAGGAGATAGGACACGAAGACGGTAAATACAGCTCTTTATTTGTAATGTAAGAAGTGTAGTTGCTATAAGCTGCTGTAACAAAGGCACTTTCAGTCTTTTAAAGTAGCATATTCAGTGTAAGATTTGTGTTACAGCCTTGTGTGCAGTCAATATAAAATGGACAAGTATGATACGACTATGCTTTACTGAAAGCAGAAAAAAGTACAAAGCTTCTTATCCATTTTTAGAACTAATGAGGCCCAGAATGAAGTAGATGTAAAAGAAAAAGAGAGGTTAAAAGTTGCAGTCCAAGAAATTGAGGGGCTGAGCAATGGCCTAATGCAAGATGAAATCCAGGATGAAGAAAAAAGCAAGATAAAGCAAGAGACAACTCGACTTACTGTGGAAAACATGGTGAGGAAATGAAATCAATATTAAGAAACTGTACTAAAAATGCAGGATAAAAATGAAAAAAATAATGATTTCGTAGTATGGACAGGTTGGTTTCTCAATTCATTGGGAGAGAAAAAAGATAAGAGGGTTTCATGTTTCTTTCACCAAATACAAGTAAAAGCACATCATAGTGCTTTTTAGTGGAGACAATAACATGTAGCAGTAGAAGACATTTGTTAATTGTCGTTGCTCTGAACTCGCTGACTTTAATTATTACAGGATCTTGAAGAAAAACTAGACATGAAAGATAGAATCATAAAGAAATTGGAGGATCAGATCAAAACTCTTACCAAGACTATTGAAAAAGGTAACCTATTGTTATGGTTTTTTGGTTTGATTTGGTTTGGTTTTCCCTTAAAAAAACCCCAAAACAAACAGGTAGGGTTTAGGGCAAGGTTAGAAGTAAGTGCAAGGGGAACCATAAAAGAAATTACATAAAAGTCCTTTCCTGTGTTTTTGGTTTGTTTGGATTTTTTTCCCAGCTAAATAATGGGCACATATGGGACCTGAACTATAAGGGAAAGATTAAGCCAGAGGCATCATAAGGTTCTGTCAACAAATGTTAATACATACCCTCACACAAACTGTCACTGAGCCAACAGAATGAGCCAGCAGAATGTTAGTTTTCTATCGATGAGTAGCTCCTTCCATTAACTTACAAATGGCAGACGGTGCCTGATGCCAAGTTAGTCTGTACAAAGCTCTTAGGTGGCAAGTAATTCTTTGCTATAGAATACTCTTCAAAACATTGCAGAGCTGACTAATGTAGATATGTGTTGTTGCTGTTTATTTTCTTATTAATGCAAGTAATTCTACTGAATCCAGCGGAACTATTCACATGAGTAATATACATGTTGCTTAATTCATAATGTTTGAAACCGTATGCTAGGAACATTCTTGTGAACTGGACTCATACTCTTTATTACAGAGAAAAATGCTTTTCTCATAGTTTGTTCTAACATGAACATTATCTTAGTTGTTTACCTGCAAGTAACAGTGCTTCTGTGTTTTGACAGCTGAAACTCATGTGCCACCTTTGTCCAAAGAGTACATTGGAATGATGGAGTACAAAAAAGAGGACGAAGAAAGGATCATTCAAAATCTGATCCTTGGTATTTTAGTAACACTTCACATTTTATCAGTAGTCAGTGATATTTAGTGTAGAACAGTACAACAAAAACTACAAGGCATTTTATTTCACTTATGTTCAAAGTTTCCTTATTCCCTCTCTCTTGTCACCAATGCAGCTTGGAGGCTCTATATTGCACTTTTTCTGCTGCCAGCCATTTCAAGTACAAAGTGCTTTATCTGTGTAAAAGTCATTTGTTTCACTCTACATAATGCTGACTCTATTATCTTTCTTATTATTTATTCACTTATAAAGCTATAAATCTCAAGAGCACACCAGGGGCTTGAATTCACTTTCTTCCTGGTCATCTACTAAGTCTGTAAGTCATTGGGCTTCTATCCATGTGTGATGGATTATTCTCCTTTCTGTCTTTTCCATAACATTCCCTTCTCTGAAAGGAACTGTACTTTCTTGTTTCTCTTCTAGAGGAATTTTGTTGTTCCTCCAAGTTACTTTGCAATACCAGTCTTACTGCCAAACCACCTTTTTGCATTAGCTTACAATTAATAGTAAACTTGAAAAATTCTCCATGTACTTCAGTGCTATTATTATAAATTGCTTGGTAAGAATATCTTCCTTTTCTTCTCACCTCCCTCAGCCTTGGGAATGTTTATATGAGCAAGGGTGTGTCATTAAGCAATACCAGAATTTGGTGGGGCCTCCAGTGGGTAGTTAAATGCAAATTGCTTTTTGAAGTTGTCCTGTCTGACATAGCCCATGCTGGACCTTATAATTTGCTATGGGCCTCTCTTACCTGAGCAGGAAACTTAATTAATACTCTTATATGAACAATGCTATTACAGAAGTTTTCAGAAACAAGCAATTCACCAGTAAATCAATTACCAAATGACTGGTCGCTGAAGAAATGAACCTCCTAGTGCTTGTCTTTTTCAGAATGATACTTTGAATCACTGAATTGTTAAATTCATAAACCTGATGACTCTCCTTCATGCAGATCTAAAGCCACGTGGAGTTGTAGTTAATATGATACCTGGCCTTCCAGCTCACATCCTGTTCATGTGTGTGAGGTATGCGGATTATCTGAATGATGCTGACATGCTGAAATCTTTCATGAATGCAACCATTGATGGGATCAAAACAGTTGTGAAGGTAAGAATTATGTTTGGCTGTGCTGCACTGTACATTTTGATTTTTAATCTAAGGTTTACAAGATGCCTGCATTATACCTGGGGAATGCTAACACTTTATTTGCTAGTATTCCTAGAAGTTTGTGGTAGTATTCCGGTAAAGTTCTACTGTGCTAAACACAGAATGCTTTAACATGAAGTATTTCTATCTGAAGAGCTCATTGACAAAATCTTTTAAAGTATTTTGCATTTTACAATGCATAGCTAATTATGTGAATTGCCCCTGTGCTTCAAGCACTGGTAAGAGTCAGGTGGTCAGAAATGAAGGTTAAATGTCTGGCAGCAGGCAGGTATCATAATTTTAAGAGGTTTTTACACTGCTGTTCTACTACTGTAATGGGTTTTTCTTGATATGTCACTTGGTACTGCAGCATTAGCACCTAAATAATTAAAGTTATGTTGCCAGCCAGTTTACAAAATCATGTTATAAACAATAATTGATAGCCTGTTGCTTCATCTACATAACATATTCAGCTTTGTGACTGCTCTATTATGGATTTATAGTGAAATAAAACTCAAGGTATGCTTTATAGCACAGGCAGGAATGGACCATGGTTTATGCTCTTGAATTTGTTGTATGGAGAGTGCTTATAGTTTGTTCATAAACAAATTTATACTGCAGTTTATTCATTAGAAAAGCTTGTGTTTACTTAGCTAACAAAAATAAAACCTACTTACACGTAGTTAGAAATGCATTTATATTTAGTTCAGTTTTGTTTGTGTGTAAAGTTTTTTTTTACAGGAAGATCTCCAGTACACTATGTGTACAAACGTGTAAAATAATTTGGTTCGGGCTAGTCTGTCATGTAAGAAGATTTAAACAGTGTTTACCAAATAACAGAGGGATCTTTGCTATGTATATATTAGCCTGAAAACACAGCATGATTTGTACAGCCAGCACATTATAGATGCTGAATATTCCTGCTGTAAATAGGTTCTGTTTTACCAATTCCGTTATGGTCTTAGGTTTAGTCATTAAATTAACTTCATGAAACAATGCCATTGTAAGATTGTTTTATTTATCGTTTTCAGGAACATTCAGAAGACTTTGAGATGTTGTCCTTTTGGCTTTCCAATACATATTATTTTCTTAACTGTTTGAAGCAGTACAGTGGGGAAGAGGTAGGATTGATTTAATCGAGTGATTTATTTACTTTACCCTTGACAGACTTTAACTGGATTTTTAAACAATGAAAATAGATAATTATTCACCAGCTCACCACTGTTCCTTCCAGATATTTACGTGTTAACATTGCTCTCCAGTGGTGTTCTCTTACACAAATAGTAAGACAATGTAGAACTAATAGATCAAGTGAAATCAAGGAGTGATAAAACACCAAAGTGGGTTAAAGTTATGATGTGGAAACTGCTACTTAATTTGAGCTCTTCTACATAAGTTTAATGTGAGCTGGACTGTATGTATATATATCAGAACCAGTTTTACTACTTTATAATTGTGACCATTCAAACACCCACTGCTAGCAAAATAAGGTTACAGAATAAAACCTCAGGAAAGGAGCAAAACAATAAAATGTCCAGATTTTTCCTTATTTCACTTGCTTGTTTAAGATAAATTTTATCCTGGGATTCAAATTTATTTTTAATTCTTTTAAAGTGAATACTTTACTGTAATTTTTTTGCTACATTTTATAAATGTAGGTAGACTGAACTGAAATTGCATAGACACATAAGAATATAGTCTTCAGGATCAAAGCAAAGCAGTGCCATAAAGCCTTGGAATCACAGTAACTGTCTACTGTCTAAACAACAATACTCCCTCCTGTGGCCGTATCAGTAGCTTCTAAAGAGCAGTAGAGAACTGAAAACATTTTAAACTTAACTAATAACAATCTCTTACAATTCAGTTGCAACAGTAAGGAAAGGTCTGAATCCAGAATTTAAAGTTTTTATCTGTATTTCTAATGAACATTCAAGACTTCACACATGTTAGGATTCAGTCTAGATTTTTGAAATCAGAACTTTCCTGATACAAAGTCTAAAAATGAGATCCCTTTGCAGCAATAAAATTTATTTTATTTTTTTAATTGTTTGCCAACACAGTTTCAACAACTGCAGGTTTTTGGGTTTTTTTGGAGGGGGAGGTGTGTGGGAGGGCGTTGTAGATGGAGTTTGCTTTCTGATGAAGTGATCTAGGAATTGCTCCATAGTTCATTGAAATCTATGCACATTTTTTTTGGCTTTAGCAGGCTTTAGGAACAGAGTAAATGTCAACATAAACTGGAAGATTAAGTACAGGAAAGCCCGAACTGGAAGTTATCTGTAGCTTTGACTCATTCAGAGGCTGTGTTCAGCCAGACATGGAATGAGTTACTGCAATACATACATCACATTGTAGTCACAGCTCATAATTGTAGTGTTATGTGATTTTTATCAATTATATTTAAAACTTACTTGTAGGAGTTTGCAAAGTGTAACACTCCACGTCAGAATAAGAACTGTTTGAAGCATTTTGATCTCTCGGAATACAGACAAATCCTCAGTGATTTGGCCATTCGGATCTATCACCAATTCATTATTGTGATGGAGAACAACATCCAGCCCATGATCGGTAAGGCAGCAGCAGTCCCAACAAACTGAAATGTAGCTGATGAAGTATAGGAATAAAGTGTATGCATGGATATGTATACATGCAGGTAAAGGACGGGACAGACTTCTTTCAGCTCTAAATTTATACATATGTGTACCTGCTTGTGTGTTTCTGCACATATAAGTTCAACTGAATGGTATATCCCAACAGTCTTTGGAAAGACTTTTTCCTCCAACATTTCCTGATGTGGGCTAATGCTTTGAAACTGATCAACATTCTACAAAAAGAAAAGGCTTTTCAAAATTTGTGTTCCAGAAGCCTTTATCAATGCCTTGTTTTTCTTGTATCATTTAACTTAAAACATTCTGAAGGCAGGTTAACATAACTCAAAGGAGCCTTAGGAGTTTGGTCTTCTCAGTTATTTTCTGTTGTTTTTCAGTGCCAGGCATGCTGGAATATGAAAGTCTTCAGGGAATTTCTGGCTTGAAACCTACAGGTTTCCGTAAACGTTCTTCTAGTATAGACGACACGGATACCTACACAATGACCTCTATCCTGCAACAGCTCAGCTATTTTTATAGTACTATGTGCCAGAACGGCTTGGACTCTGAGCTTCTAAGGCAGGCAGTGAAGCAGCTTTTCTTTCTGATTGGAGCTATCACACTCAATAGCCTCTTCCTCCGCAAGGACATGTGCTCATGTAGAAAAGGAATGCAGATAAGGTAAGGCCAGTAAAGTTTCAACAATCTCAAGAAGCCTGAGAATGAATTTTTGACACTTCTATGTAATGTCATTTATCTCTAAGTCACTGGATATTTTGTAACCATTCTGCTGAAAGTAGCCAATTGTTTTTTACTGTCTTTGAAAAAGTAGGTCTTTGTATTTTGGACTGATCTTTCTCAACATAACATACTACAAATTATTCTTTCCATGGAAACACTAATGGAGGAAAACAGAGAAAATTACAGTCTGGAGCTTAAAGTCAGACATGTTTAAGATTCTTTCTGTGCTAGTTCACATGTGATGTGAGGAATAGTATTTTTAATTCTTTCTTACTCTAGTAAACAGGTGCAGTGTCCCATGGCTGCCAGACAGACAAAAGCTGACTTGCATTTTTCATGCTCTGTGACGAGGAAGGCACTGAAACAGAGCCTTTGAAGGTGTAGATAAGGCATCACCTGTCTTGTTAAGAACACCAAAAGACCATGCTCTGAACTGTTTTGCAGAAGATACAGTTCATTTGTTCTCCATTAGACAGTCTGCAGACTGAGGTGAAAGGAAATCAGTAAAATCTTGAGGCATCTGGGAATGTTAGTAGAAGAAAGCTGCTTTAACCTCTAGGTCATCAGTTACACGCCTGGCCCTGCTTTGTGGTGTACAAAGACTGTTCTCACTGTAGAAGCTCAGCAATAAATGATTATTTTAAAGACATATAGTGCTGCTATTACACTAATAGGCAGTGACAGTATATGTTATTAGTTTTCTGTAAGCAAGAGCTAAACTAATAACTTGCTTTCTATTATCCAAGCTTTAAGAAATAAAAAAGAATAAATAATTGAAATGTGCAGGGATGAAACTCACAGGTCAATAAGCTATTGATTCTTTGATTTTATTTTTTTTTTAATCTACAGATTTTTTTAATCTACAGATATGTTTTTTAACTTAAAATATATGAATTTGAACAGTGCATTAGAGGAGCATTCCTTCTTTAGAAATCTGCTGTGTAACTTGCTTGCTACAGGAACCTGACATTTATGTTTTCTGTTGGTGGTTTAACCCAGATGTAATATCAGCTACTTGGAAGAATGGCTTAAGGACAAGAATCTTCAAAGCAGCAATGCCAAAGAAACTTTGGAGCCTCTGTCTCAAGCAGCTTGGCTCCTTCAGGTCAAAAAGATCACAGATGATGATGCCAAGGAAATATGTGAGCACTGCACATCTCTTTCTACTGTGCAGGTAATGAGCCATCTGTTTTCTGCTGACAGCACCAATTGCAGAATCTTGGCTATCAAAAATAATTTGTTGCAAAGAGCTATTGGCCTTTTATTTTGTAAAAAAAGCATTCCTCAGCATTCCACTTCACCAATTGTTAAATTGAATTTTTAACTCCTTATTCCTCATTACTACCATTTTAGCTGGTCCTGTAGTGAATATTTGTCTGCTTTGTTCTATCCCATGTTTTTACTCCACAGTGTATTTTCTTTACTTTGTCACAGGCTTTTTTTGTTGTTTCCCTTAATCAAGTCAACTTTTCTACATCTCCTTGATCCTCCTGACACCTTTGGAAATAAGTCATCACATATATAACTCATTACGTGACCAGTCAAAATTCAGTCTTTCTTGTAAAGTTCTTTGCTGAAACTTTAATTAAATATCAAATAAGATGTCATATTAATGCTTTCTTCTTTTTGTCTTCTCACTGTTTATGACATGCTGAAATATTTTTTTGTCATTTGAACAGATAGTTAAGATCCTCAACTCATACACTCCAATAGATGATTTTGAGAAAAGAGTGACTCCATCATTTGTTCGTAAAGTCCAGGTAAGAGCTACAGCTATTATTTCTCACATTGAAGTTACAGGATGCTTCCTACACACAAGTCTGGATGCTGTGTAGTTATACTCGACCTTTACATCACTTTATTAGTAAGTTGCTCAGGTTCTAGGCGTTTGGAACTGATCAGAACAAATCTCCTTAACGTCATTCTTCACTTAAGAGAGTGATTGGGCTCTGGAGCAGCCTCCCCAGGGAAGTAGTCTTATCACCATGCCTGATGGAGTTTAAGAAGTGTTTAGATAATCCTCTCAGGCACATGGTGTGATTCTTGGGGTGTCCTCCATTGGTTTGAGAGCTGGACTTGATGATCCCGTGGGTCCCTTCCAGCTGTGACAATAGCATGATGGTATGATGTGAAAGCAGGAGTCACAGGGGGAAGCAAAAGGCATTCTGGTTTTGCTTTGATTCCTAACACAATATTTTCTTACTCTTTTCTGTTGTACTTTCAGGCTATGCTAAACAGTCGTGAGGATGTTCCACAGTTGATGCTCGATACCAAATATCTTTTTCAAGTGGTGTTTCCTTTCACCCCCTCTCCACATGCCTTGGAAATGATACAAGTCCCCAGCAGCTTCAAACTTGGCTTTCTCACAAGGGTTTAATGTAGCCAATGTATTTCCTCAGAGACTTTATGAAGACAGGCAGACTGGGTAGTATGGCAGCTTGCAGTGAATTAAACTGTTAGAAATTTGTTCATGAGTCAAGGCTTAAGTAGTAGGAATAACTGCAGCTTGTGATTTTCTTCTCTCTTTTCTTACTCTTCTCCTTTCATTACAGTCCTAGCTATCCATGCAGTTTTTTAGCCTAAACCTGACAGGAAAAGCATTTATATCTGACACGTTTGCGTTGGTGTCCCATCAGCACCAGTCAGAGTGGAAGACTGCCATGTGATAAATGTTATTACTTTACACTTTTCCTTGCCTTTTCTTCCTGTAACAAGAGAATTTTTTTTCCAAGGTAATTCTATTCATTGCCTTAGTATAGTGGATATATTTTACAGTAGCTTTCACCCTTCTATACTTCTTCTATATATACTTATACCTTTATTGCTTTTATAAAAGAAATCTTTTAGAACAGTTCTTCCAGGAGACTGTAGTAGGAGGGGAAGGTCCTTCCACAATTATTAAAAAAAAAAACAAAACAAAAAACAAAACAAAAACCCAAACAATCAATATAAATATCTACACTGAAACCAGGGAACGGAGATCAGTCCAAGAGAACTGCTGTTACAAACCCAAATTGTCTTTTTGTAGATGTTCTGGCTTGGCTCACTGAATGCTTGCTTGCAGCCTGGGTACACTAGACAGCACTTCAGTCAGGGGGAGGACTCAGGTGCTCTTCTTGAAGACAGATTTCAGTTTTGCTGCAGTGACAAGTCTGGAATCCAATCAATCATTATAATAGAAAAGTCAGGTATAAAATTTGTGTCAAGATCCAGGTTTGAACTACAAGCTTGTTTCCTTAAAACACAGGTTATCATCTCCTGCTTTGGTTCCATCTCTAGTGCAGTGTAGTTCAGAATATACACTGAGTATGCACACATGCACATCATCTTTCTCCCTTTCTTTTTTGCTGTTTTCCCTCCTCCAGTCCTGACACTGAGTAAGAGAATACAGCTGCTGTGGCCTGGTCTTACTGATAAACAAAGCAGAACTCTCTCTTTATTTCACCGCAGTTGCAGGATCCTTAGAAGCAGAAGTGGTCGTCTTTTTGCTTTATGCAGCTTTCTCCCTGTAGTCAGAATGCAACAAACAATAACTTTATTTAGTACTGGACCCTGTCAGAACAACAGGAGAAGCAACATTTACCTCACTCCAGTGATGACTGTACTTAGAAATTCCCCAGTAAATAATGCTAGATTTCTAGCTAGCCTATTAGACATAGTTATTGATCAAGTACTAAATATTTAAGACTCTAATTAATTGAGTTAATTTAAATATTACAGAAAGGAACAATGATTTTTTTTAATTACATAGTGTTAGTACTGCTTGTTTAATTTCACAGAACAATATGTAAATATAAAGAAAGAACCATTCCTGCTGTTTAGTGTTCTTGGTATTTACTTTGTACAAATGTCCCTGGTGACATCCACAGGGGTATGTTCAAAATAAGGAAAAATCCATGTTTTGTCCAATAACAATAAAAGCTAATGCAAAGTATCACAGACATGTAGATAGACTAGTATCTCAGTCTGTTAAATAAAATAGCTTTTAAATCAATTTGTAGTGCTTTGAGTGATGCAATTGTTATGTTTTCAGTATGGGATCATTTGAAAGAGGTTAACTTGGGACTATTTGAGCATTAATGAATACTGTCAGTCTTGTGCTGCAGCATAAACATTTATTTAATGGTCCAGTTGCTTTGCTGTAACATTGAGTATCTTCCTGTCAGAATGGTGTGCTGTCCTTCGCTCCTCATGAATTTCTGTAAACACTTCAAAGCAAGCAAGTTTGTTTGCTGTCATTTGCACATAGCCTTTTTTATTTTTTGCAGTTATTGGGGCTGTGTCTGTTACCTGGGATGGTATGAGTAAAATCACAGCCCTTAACATCTACATCCCATAGAAGCATCAGAAGGCATCTATGTCTTCATGAAAAAATTGTTGATCAAGAAAATTTATTCCAACAATCTGATGCTAGGTCACTTTGAGAGGTTTGTGTGAAGTGTGTCATTAACACTGTGTATGCAAACCACAAAGTATGTTTTTAAAGGAAGTTCAGAATAATCAGTGTCTACTGTATGCTCTCAGAAACTTACCTTGCTTTTGCTGGCATTAATGCCTTCAGCCAATGGGTAGGTACAAAATTCTGTTTGCTATGTGTAATTCTCCTAAATAAAAGGAGCAGTTTTAGTGAAGGTAGGTACATGAAAGAGACACTATTGAGGTTAACTTTCCTAGAATGATGATCAAGGAGAGAGCTGTTGCATTCAAGTGGGAAAATGTAGAATGATGATCCCTACTGAAGTGAGAAAGCACTGGAATGGCTTAAGGAGAGATGCATCAGGTGCTGTTGGCTCCTTTGGATGTGTTTAGGCAGGTGACTCCTGCAGTTTCTGGGACAGGGCTCACCAGCACAGGTGGTCCCCTTCAGATCTGTGTTCCCACAATATTCTAATAGAAGATATTAGAAGAGGTTACTTCTGCCCAAGTCTCTGATGAGCTGAAACTTAACTGTTTTGGTATTTTTTTTATTTCCTAATTTTGCCTCAGATCCTCTTGTCTATCCAATGCAAACATCTTACCTCAGTAGAGTCTCTATAGTAGATGTGACCTCCAGTAGCTTTTAAATTTTTCAGATGTGTTTTTGTAAATTACCCCAAACTTTTTCAAAAGGGCAAAAGAGAAATTTTTAATCTTAATAATGTCAAATTTATTGTTTAAAAACAGATGAATAGTAAAAGTATATCCAAGGAAGGACCAGCATGGACATTAATCAAATTGTTTGACTTTTAAATTTTGTTAAGAATGTGAGATAACATGTTGACAGTGCTGCTTGTTAGAATGTCACCTTTGATAGTTGGAAAATCAGTTATAAGCCACCTCCTCAGTATGTTTAACACTTGGAAACCATCCAAAAATTGCTGCTATAGAGAATGGGCAGGCAAGATCTAGTTTACCCAATAGTTTGTGTTCTTTATATTCTCTATTCTGAAAGGAGGCAGTTAAAGCCTTTATACTATAATCATCAGTATATAACTGACCTGAAGTGACACAACCAGAGAGGCTGAGCTTTAAATACCCTTTAAGTAGACTTATTAGGAAGGTTGCCTTTTTACGTTAGCAGTCACACAGCTTACTTAGTCATCTTGGGAGTCTCCAGGTTGTTGCTGTTTGAAAAGGTGAGTAATCTTGCATATTTATCTCCAAGATTCATTGTAAAGAATTTCTCTCTAAGTAACATATTTCTTAATGTTTCACCATGGCACCATTTTTAAATTTCTACTGTTAACTGCCCAGGTTTAGGAATCTAGCAGAACTGATTACTGGTGCTGTGGTCACTTTAAAGCTATGAGCAATACTAACACAGAGAAGCTCCCTGAAAGGACTGCAGATTTTTCTCTCAGACACATTGTTTGCAAAAAGAAATGCATTAAAAACTTCAGGATTGATTTCTTTCTTTTCATCAAATGGAAGGAATATAAACCTGCTTACCTTAATGTAGTTGATGGAAAGCTCTGTGCAAATTTCAGATTAATGTGGTGTAGTTCCTTTCAGGACAGATTGCTTCCCACATGTTTTGGAATGGAGTTATGCATATCCTGAAGACAACAAACTTTTATTGAAAGTATAAACTTTTATACTTATCCTGAAGCAAAGCTTTTATTGACTAGAGTGTGGGCAGGATTTCTGAGTTTATCACCTCATTTTCCAAGTATTCCACTGAAATACTTAAGAATAAGTAGTAGAGAATGCAGGCAGGTGCATAGAATAATGTTTGGTTTGATCTTCTTACAATGTCCAGCCAACCAAATTCTAAAATCTGCATAGTTCACTGAATTTATTTTGCTCTATTTAAATCTCTCTTGCAATAACTTATTCTAATTGTTAACCATAGGCTTGTTATTTAGGCACATGCCTAAATAATTTTAAAAGCTTTCATTTTAGAAGTGGTGAAAATTCCCATTTTCCCTATGAAAAATTCACAGAGAAAAATGATACTAGAGTATTGTTCTTGTTTAGTTTTATGATTCTCAAGTAGTTTTAATTCTCTGTTGATGAGGGAACTGGGTCTCTTTAGCCTGGAGAAGAGTAGACTAAGGGGCATCCTCATCTGTGCTTATAAATTTGCGAAGGGTGGGTGTCAGGAGGATGGGGTCAGGCTCTTCTCAGTGAAGCCCTGTGACAAGACTAAGGGGCAATAGGAGGTTCCATGTGAATATAAGAAAAAATTTTTTCCTGGTGAGGGTGGTGGAGCACTGGCACAGACTGCCCAGAGAAGTTGTGGAGTCTCCTTCTCTGGAGATATTCAAAACCCGTCTGGATGCGCTTCTGTGTGACCTGATCTAGGGAATCCTGCTGTGGCAGGGGGGTTGGACTAGATGATCTTTCGAGGTCCCTTCCAACTCCTAACATTCTGTGATTCTGTGAATAGTGCAGATTTCTGACAAATTCAGCTGTCCTCAGACTTTTCTGGTTACTCTGCTGACAGTAGTTAAGCAAAAACTAAGAGTAAGTTCCTGCATGTTGTGAATCCATGTGCCCACTGCACATTATAACAATATGTAATCAGTGCATGTTATAACACAATATATATTTTGCTTTGTATTTTTCTTCATAAAACCATAATCTACAGAGCTTGTGACAGTCTTGCCTATAGAGACAGTTCATCAGGCTTGTGAGATTAGTCACAGGGAGATTATCCAGCCTACAGATGTTCATATAGAGTCTAAGCTGCATTAGTTAGCAGAGCAGTAGTGGGAAGCTTTGTGCTGGCCTGGAATGCACCTTTTCCTTCTTCTTTCTTTTACAGCTCTCTTGAACTGCGAAGATGTGTGACCAGACCTTTTTAGCAGTTGTATTTGGTCCATGTGACAAGTGCTACAAAGAGAAGCCCCTTAGGGCTGTTTACATCAAATCAGAACAACTCAGCTACTGTTCACTATGTGTGGAAATGGTATGTTATTGATTTTATCAACCAGAACGTGGAAAGACTGCAAAAATCTGGGATTGGACGTATTAATGGTCTGTTATGTTTGATTTTTCTGAGCAGTGATAGGCCTATAGACAGCCAAACAAACACCTCTGCAGACACCTAATGTTTCCGTGACCCTGCAACAGAGGTGGCCCTGGAGTTTAAGGATAATTTTTATGATTCTTTGTTGGAAAATGGCCACAAGCTTTTTCCCTAGGGTACCACACTCCTCAGCTGTACAAATGTTATGTGCCTGTTTAAACTCTGCTCTGAGGTACGTATGTGCAAGCCTGCTTGGCCTACAGTCTGGCATGTTTCCCACTACCTACAACATAACTTTACAAAAGAGGGTGAATCCATTGCAGTAAATTCATTCACTAGTGACTAAGGGATATGAAACTCATCTAGCGTGTCTCAGTAAAAATGATACACAAATGAAGTGCTGTCAGAACTCCCTCATGGCCCACATTTCATGCTGAGACCATGTTGTCTTGTATGCTGTGTGCAGTACTTGGCTAACAGCTGGAAGTAGCTGCAATGAGGATAAGGTGGGAAAGGGCTGCACAGCACTGGAGTGTCTTCTATCACCACGTGTGTCCATCAACACAGGTAATGGGGGAGATTAGCAAACCTGCTAGCCTGATCAGCAGGTTCTGCCAGAATACTTGCATGAAGAAGGGATGATGTTGAAGGCTTTCTAATCTGCAGCAGTTACTGGTGAGGTGATATCCCACTTCCCTACTAGGGACTACTGTTCTGGAGAGGTCACAGTGGGATTATTTTAGGTGAAATACAAAGTCAAGGTCATGAACCTGTCTGGCTACTAAAGAGCTGGTCTCCAAAACTCCTTTTGTAAACCTAAGAATTTTGATGTCCTGATTATACTTCAACTTGGAGTAGTTTTCTTTTGTCTTCCTGAATCATTGTGTGTTATCAGTTGGAGAAGACATACTTCACTGTTTCCTCCCTAGAACTGGTTTCTACCATGACTGAGTCAGATCCAATATTTTGTTGTGTATTTTGAGTGTCAGAAACAAATTATATCTGTAGGAATGATAAAAGGTTTGAGTAGCTATGTTTACAAAATACTGTTTTACAGGCAGATGGGAGCACTGATTTGGTGGTTGTAGGTGGTGCTGTGCGTATAGTTCACTGGCTGATGCCGCACATTCTCATGTGTTACATTGTTTAGGAGGAAATTTACATGTAATGACTGCAAGACAAAAGATAGTCCCTTCCCAGTTTATTTGCTTCTCCCGACTTTGAAATTCCTGCTTTGTTCAGGTCCTTCTTGGCCAACAGCCTATAAATAGCTATTTATCTGG
The DNA here is from genome assembly GCA_013399015.1 of Galbula dea. Classification (NCBI taxonomy): domain Eukaryota; kingdom Metazoa; phylum Chordata; class Aves; order Piciformes; family Galbulidae; genus Galbula; species Galbula dea. The sequence goes on along the minus strand of VWZX01010570.1, from coordinate 559,285 downwards.
TAAATTTTTGCATCACTTGATAAAGGCATACTGGAATTGTAGGAAACCAGCTGTTTTTATTTACAGTTCCTGCAGCTTTCTCATTATTTGCATTATCAAAGTTACCACTTTAACTGAAACAGCTGCCAGGTGGAAGCAGATTGAGACTTCACGAAGAATTGTGTTGGTACCTAACAGCCTGTTAGGTTTCCTATTAGCACTGCTAATAGGATCCCACTGCTAGCAGGATCTTGGGCTTTCTGGTATTTCTGGCTTTAGCCAAGAACACAGAGCTCTTTGCACTGGCGTTGAAATACATATGGGTAGGGAAATTGTATCTCTCTTTGGTTTTGGGTTTTTTTGAGGGTATGCATTGGCTTATATCCAAATGCACAATATATCCTTGCCACACGTGTGCAAGTGTTTGTGGATGCATGTACATAATGTGGTGTATAATTAGCTGATCTTTTTGCAGCTTCCTGATTTGCACATGAAACTCCTAATTTCAGTCTAGCAGATGCACACATGCATTTTCATGAGCCAGTCTTTGTGATTTCCCCAAAAGCAATGTATTTCCCCATATCAATGTATGAGGGATAACAGAATTAGAAATTGCTGATTCCTGGTGTTGAGATCATCCTACTTCAACTGTTTGCCTTTTAGACTAAATAATCTTTTCTCTCTGGGGTTTTACCTGCTTTTGAGTTTTGTGCTAATCAGTAGAAACTTAATCAGTATTTGCTGTTTTAGTGTCCCCACAGAAGTATTAGTGAATTAGCTTACAATTAAAAAAGAGATTATTTGTGAATTAGAGCCAAAAGTTGTTTTAAAAGCCTAGCTTTTGAGATAGGCAACTATTTGTGACACAGTGTTACAGCCTACATTTTCTCCAGTGTTCCTATAGTGTTCCTACAGTAGCAGCTTTCCTCCATGCATCCCCATCACTCCAATGTGTTGTGTTTGCCACGCGTGGAAGTAGGCAGTAATGGCTGGGCTTGCCGCAGTTCTTGGTGATTAATGTTTCTGTAGCAGCTCCATATAATAAAGCCTTATAGAGAGCTGACGACTTTCAGAGTCTAATAGCCAAAATAGCTTCAAAATATGTGAAGCCAAGGGTCAGTTTTTCTTTGTTCCATCAGGAGGAGTCAGGGAAAAAAGCTATCTTATAAGAAGCTCTCCATATTTTGGTCAACTTGGAAGCTTACTGCTGTTGAGGACATAGAAGCTGGTTTGGAATTCCAGGGAATGCTGGTGGTCAAAATGAAGCCACAGCAACAAATACTTTCATGTGCCAGTTGTTACTGCACAGTTAATGGATCACAACATTACAAAGTGGAGCTTGCTTACATAGTACTGCTTTTCCATATATTCCACATACTATAGCTCCTGTGCAGGATGTTTTCACAGCTGGTTGTCCTGTGTTGTCCTGTGTTTGGAGCTCATCTGAAAGCAGAGACCAGACTAAGAGAACCTATACTTTACTGCTGCTGCCTGAACTGCCACTTCAGATTCACCATGCCTTCAGTATAGGGAATTGTAATGCTGTTAACAAATTATTAACTACTTAATTTTTTTCTTAAGCAATTGCTAGTACATTGTTAAAAGTACATTGTCTTCAGTATAGTTAGGTTTGATGAAAAAGGAGAAACAAAAAGCCTTGATTAAAGCTAAATCTTAACATTTTTCTTTTTTAGTTGACCTATAAATTATCCTATATCTTATAAATGTTATCCTGTAAATTAATCCAACCCAGATTCATTTTATTTAAGTCTCCCAGATGGCCTTATTTGAACCTGTGTTTTGAGTAGTTAAGCAGGTTGGTCAGATGAGCTAAATACTTTTTCCTAAAACTAATGAAAAATACATTTATGTATCACACACTTCTATAGCTCACTCTGTTTGGTAGAGGCTTCTCTTTCACCTCATGACTCCACTTATTCTTTTCATCTCAGGAATGGTATCATGTATCAGTCAAAACATATGTGATTCCTGAAGACTCTCACCTTCCACACTGTCCTCTGTAGACTTTTTAATCCCATTCCCCAAGGCAGTGACACTGTTCATGCCAGTAAGGCAAGAAAGCCTGGGGTTTTCAGGGTCAGAACTATGCCAACTATCTGACATAAAATCATTCCCTAAACCAAATTCCTTAGTGCTGATGGGTTCCTACCAAGGCAAAGACATTTCCAATGTTTTTGTTGGATTTAATGTCTAGGCCCCTTCTCATATATCAGGTGTCAGAAATAAGGCATTTGTCATAGGTTCAAATCCTGCAAAAACTTAAGTTTCTTCTTAAAAATCTTCCCCTGCCACTCCCCCATCACTCAGCTGCATTATTGAGTTTAGTTCAAATAGGTTTGATTTTTCAGACATGAAGATAACACACTAGAAGCCTCCTCTCACTTTCCTGCTAAAAGATGCTTTTTTTATTCTTTTGGTACCACTTTAAAAATACTGAATTTTTCTTTCCTTGGCACTGTCAGTGTGCTGGAAGGCATTTCCCATGTAGTCTTTACCCTGAGAGGCTTTGAAGGATGTTCCCATATCCAGCAGTATGTGAACTTTTGTGATACTGAATGTAACCATGTAACAGTTAAGGGTTCAAAATCAAGTTCAGGATTGCCTACATGGCCATCAGGCTGATAGGGTTAGGTCACACCAGTTTCTGTGGACAGTGAGAAAACTTGAAATACATCCTCTGCATTTCATTGTCCAGTGAAGTAACTCTGCTCCTGCCTGCAAATGGATTCACTAAGAGGGACCTTGAGCACACAGCCAGAATTCAGCCACCAGGGACAATGAAGAGCTCAACAGCTCTGCCCATGCATCCCAGTTGGACAGTGACACTGCTGCTAAGGCCAGTGTAGGAAAGGACTCTTCATTTCTCCAAGATCCAAACTGTGTCCAGGATGTGCCTAGAGTCTAAACAACAGCTGCGCATATATATATATTCTTATCTCCTTTTCCAATCTTGGCACAGCTCCAGGTTGAACAATAGCCATTTGATTCTCCTCTTTTCTGGCTAAAAGGATACAATGGCAGTCAGTATGAGCAAAGTTACTCCGTGTAGATCGAGGACAATTACTGTAATAAGAAGAGGACATTTTCAAGGAACTCCCAGGGAACAAAAAGACATAAGGCCAAGTGCCACAGCTCTTCTCTGGAAGGCTCAGCTGTTCTGTGTGCCCAGAACACACTCTCAAGCAGAGCCTGCAGAGCTGTGGTGCTTGTCCTGGGCTTGTGTCAACACCATACGAGGGGTCTTTGTGTGCTTTGGGACCTGGTCCTTTTACAAGGGCTGGGAAGGCCACAGACCCTAATGTGCTTAACTGTGTGGAGGGGAAAGTGATACCTAAAAGATCTATGGTTTTTGGCTGACTTTTACGGTATCAAAAGAGGTGTCTTGTTGGCGTTGGGGGGGAGGAAGAAACCTTGATAATACCAAATTTTAAAATGAGAAACTCAAAGTGTAGTACAGAGGGGTTCAGACCACTGCATTTGTCCTGCTGCACGTCTCCTAGTGCACCCCTCTACCCACTGGAGTATTAGGGAATGCTGGAGCTGAGCTGAACCGGGACAGGATCTGCCTTCCCAGTCTGATTATTTTAACGTGTCATTGGGGTGACTGATCACTTCTTTTTAACTCATCCACTCTCTCCCCCCTAGAGCATACAACTTCTGGTACAAACAGGCCAGAAACAAGTTGGGGTAATAAGCAGAAACACCCCTTTGCATGTATTTCTAGGGAAACTAAGCCTTTGGGCTGGGAAAATGGCCTGGGATGGACAGCAAATATCTGCGGTGGAAGCCTCTGTGTAAGAGGAGGGCAGGAGGTGAGGCTGGTCCCAGCTGCCTTCCTGGAAGCCAGCGTCTGGGATGCCGAGCCTGCAGTGCTGCCTTCTGCAGCGGCCGGGCAAGGGCTGCTGGTTCTCCTGGGCGTCTGGTCAGGTGCTGTCTGCACACAGGGCTAGAGGAGCATCCAGTCCGGCCCTGGACGTCAGCACGGGGAGGGGGAGGGAGCCCGGGCCGGCTCCGGCGCCGTTGCTGAGGCAGCAGGAGCCTCGGCAGCATCCCTGAGAGCCAGGCGAGCAAACTCCTCCTCCCTCCCGCTCTCATCTCCTCTCTCTCCCCGTTTCCTTTGCAAAGATGGCAACCGAGGGGCTGCGCGAGAACGAGACCTTGGCATCGTTGAAAAATGAGGCTGAGAGCCTGAAGGGCAAGCTGGAGGAGGAGCGGGCCAAGCTGCACGACGTGGAGCGTGAGTGGGGCCGGGCGGAGGGCCGCGGGCGCCAACGGCTGCCCCGGGTAGGGGGCGAGGCCGACGAAGAGCCGGCACCACGGGCCCGGCCTCGCCGGTACACCGGGAACCGGGCTGCTGCCGCCCCGGAGGAGAGCGCAGCTGGAAGTGGCTCCGCCTGCCCGGGAAAGGCAAGCATCCCGCTCCCGAGCAGGGTGCGGAGGGAGCGAACCTCCCGGTGTCATAGCAGGCGGTGGTCCACGTTCGCTGCAGCCTAGCTGAGAGTACGATGGGGCCGTAGGCTCGGCCGCGCCGCTCAAACAATGCGCGGTTCCGTGCCGGGTTAAATAAGAAGCGGCTGGGGAGCGCAGTCAGCCCACCGCACGGCCCCGGCCGCGGGGGCCTCTGGCCTGGCTTGGGCTGCTCACACACAGCTGTGCTTCCTGCTCTGCCTTTGGGTGGGAGGGAGGAAGGGAGAGGAAAGGACTTCCAAATAGTCCCCTCAGCGGTTTCAGACATGTATTTGCATCGTTTTAATATATATCTTAGAGGCATAAACCAAGGTGAAGCCCAGCCTTGTGGAGGTTGATGGGAATTTGCTTTAACGAGGCCAGGATTTCGCCCAAGGTGGAAGGGCTTATAAAGGAACACTGATTCCAAAACTAGCTCCTTCTTTCCCACCAGTCCCTTCTGCCAAGGAAACAACTTGCAGGGCTCCAGTGCTTATTCAGAGGTATGGGGTGAGTCAATGCTTGAGCTGTCAATGCATACCTCACCCTTATCGGCTGCAGTTTCAAGATTTATAGCTAACATAATAGAAATGACATGGGCAGATTTCAACCCTGCCCTCCCACCCCCATTCAGCAAAAAATAAGCTAACCTGATTTTTGTGGAGCTTCTAAACTAGGTGTTAATTCATCTGTTCTGAGATATAAAAATCCTTTTATTTTTGTCATTTAATTGTTTTAATTACAGTGATATAATAGATTGTACATTGTTTTTTGAGAAAAACATGTAAATTTCTGTATTCCTTTGAAATCATATAGCTCACTTTATTAGAAATATTAGTGGGTCATTAAAACTTTTATTTCATCTGTTTTGATGCCTTAAATGTTAAAAAGGAATCTGAGCCTGTACCTAGTGATTTAGCTCTTAGTGTTTGGTAAGATTGAGAGACTGGCAAACATTCTTAAATTTTAGGTTGGGGAAGGGTTAAAACGTTTTTTTCTGGGCTAAATAGAGCATTTTCTTGTCTAAGTTAGACAATCATGTTATTTGAGTGTCCTACTAATAGGATTCATTAGAAAAATAGAGATAGCCTCATTACAGAAACATTCCATAAATCACCATATTCTGCATCAGAAGTAGTGGGACCTCTGTAATAGAGCTTTTAAGCATATGCTTAAATCCATTTTTGCTCTTACAGACTTTTACCTATGATTGCAGTCATACCCTAACTCTGTATGTCATTGACAGTCATAGGATATTTATGTCTTTGTCACATGTAAAATCTGTAAACTTAGGTTAGAAGGCTGTGTTTGCAAAGCCATGACATGATTTCTAAGAACTATTTCTGCAGAGACTGTGTGTTTCAGAATAAAGCATCTCTGCTTTTTTTTTTTGTTTGTTTTGGTTCTAATCTAAAAGTGTATCTTTGCATTTTTTTGCTCTGATCATGACTTTCCCTCTGTGGTTCCCAAAACAAACAGCTGGCTGAACTAGGATTGCCCGTATTTGTTCAACCAGTTTTGAACATCAACTCTCAAAAATGTGGATAGAAGAAGGAAATACCAAATATGCATTTGATTTGCAATCATTCAATTTTAAGGATTCACTTCTGTTGCTTAAAACTATAGGTACTGTTCTGTTCATGCAATCCATAAATTTTTGAGACCGTTAGAACCACCTGACTTCTAGCACAGAAAAGATCAAAGACCCAATAATTTTGGCCTGTTTAGGCCAAATGGTATGTTTTAGGAAAGCAGCCTGTTTTATCTGGACTTTTGCAAAACCACTCACAGTACTTACTGGCTTTAGCTGATCTCCTTGCCTGAGTGCATGGTTTTCAACAGTCTTGAAACAGTATTGGAGAACGGTTCAAAATAATTATCTGACTCTCAAACCTCCGCTAGGCGGGTGCAGAATTATTATGGCTGTGGTTGGAGATAAGCATCCTCAGAGAATCAGTGAGGCCAAACTAGACAATTCCACAGAGTCCTGGCTGCATTGACATAGTGGAAACACTTTGTCCATTGTTTGTGAAACGTTTGTTTTTTTCAGATATGTCCTGGACACCAGCATCCTTCCAGCTGCCATGTGTTTTCATCTCTTTTGATTGGATCATTTGGCAGCTTTCCATGGGCAAAAGTAGGGGAAATGTATCTTTTCCTTAGTGGGTTTGTATGGTACTTTCTCAGAAGCTTGCTTCTGACCTCCTGTTAGAGGTAGTATGGACAAACTGTGGTGGACAGCACTTGTCCTCTGGCTGAGGGAGACTGGTGGAGCTGAGATTTCAGGTGATGAACAATGCTGAAGCAGAGCAAATAGGCTTCCTCAGATGACGCTTCCTCCCAGATACATGCAGCTGACCCCTGCATGAGGCATCAGGGTTGCATGAGACACCTTTTAGTTGTATCAGTTGCAGAGGGATGAATTTTATGTCAAAGTGAGTTTGCACAATTGAAAATGTAAATTTGTTGGGTTTTTAAGACTATCAGCTGAACATACTGCTATTGAATGAGGTATGAAAGAACTGACTTCACCACCACCAGAGGATGCTGCTCAGGAAAGTTTCTTGCCTGCCTTCTCTGTTTCTCTTTCCCATAAAAGAAAAAGCTGACCCACCCATGAAGTGCTTGATGTCTGTAGGCACATTGAGAAGTTGGGTAGCAGACTATTGATGCAAATGTCAAGCTTCCCTGCTCACCCAAAGGTGTGTCCTGGCCCTCAGTGCTCTCCTGGCCACCAGAATGGGTGGCACAGCAGAGAAGTCTCCAGTGCCAGTGGCTAGTATCTGTGTCACACTGCATTGCTGCTGTGATGCTGAGAGCCAGTTGTGGCTGGGAGTCTCACATCAGAACAAGTGTTTACCATTGAAACTTTGGAGATTTCATGCTTACCCCTTTCTTTTGTCTGATTTTTCCCTCCAAATCCCAGTAGTGGTCTTCACTTCTGCTGGGTACCTTGAGGCATGTGTTAGGCTGGAGGCTGTCTGTGTACTTTCAAGTCTCATTCAGACTGAGGATTTCCCCATAACAGGAGGCAAAGTTGTGGGATGGTCTACAAGAGCTTCAGCTGCTACAGCCTCGGAATGACAGGCCTGAGCGAATTCGTCCTTATCTTTATCTGGTGGCTATCTCCATGCATTGCCCCCCTTGGTTTTACTAGCTGCCAGCTCTGAAACAGAGTTCATTGGCTTGCTCATACCATAGACTCCAACTTCATAGATTTAAGTCCTCTAAGCAACATTCCTCAGAAACATAGCAATGCCAGGGCAGAGCTTTGATGCAGGGCTCTCTAACCACCAGCTGTTTGCAGTTCATCAGGTGGCAGAGCGTGTGGAGGCGCTGGGCCAGTTTGTGATGAAGACCAGGAGGACCCTGAAGGGCCATGGAAATAAAGTTCTCTGTATGGACTGGTGCAAAGACAAGAGAAGGATTGTGAGCTCTTCCCAGGTATGCTGTTGGGCAGATGTTTTTGGAAGCTACTGTTGGGCATTGTACAAATCTTTTGGCTGTGCTATGTGCGACTCTTTACAGGTAATACATGTGTATAAATGTTTTTAAGATGCCCTTAAAACAGTTTATTGGCAATGTGTTTATTTAGAGAGCATAAATCCAAACTTCTGATCATTGCTACACCTGTTGTAGCTAAAACCTGCATATTTTCCCCATATTCTCTACTACAATAGAAAATTCAGAGAACTCATCTGGGGCTACTTATATTTTCTTGTTCTTTACAGATAAAATATTTAATAACAATATCAGTTTATGTGTCCATAGAAAATCAGGAAAACAAAAGGGAATAAATGTTGAGTCTTCTAGAGATTTCTGTGAACAGAAATTTCTTCTGCAGAAAGAAATGATTGGTGCAACCTTAAAAGCCTCAAACATCCTGCTAAAGTTACTGCATTTACTTGGGCATTTTGAGAGACAGTCCTAACACCTGCTCAAGACCAGTCTCATGAGCTGGAGGAGGTAATGAGATAATTACTTTTTAGATCCCCTGGTTTGTCCTGAGCCCAGTATGGCAGTGAGTGAGATTGTTGTATCTCACAGCTGTTCATTGACCTAGATGTAATCTGTCAGGGGTCTCACTTGAGGGATAAAAATAGGCAATCTGCATTGCAAGCCACCTTCAGTTACTGTGAGTTTTTACCATTCATGGTGATCTCAGCAAAAAGAATAATTTTAAATAATTGATGCCACATTTTTTAAAGTGGTTAAAATGTCAGTGTGTAGGTCAGGAAGCTGAACAGGCAAGTTGTAATGCAGTTTTGTATTTTTTACTCTAAGAACAGTAGTGAGTTCAGGTACAGCAACAATTGTTGCTCAGTAATAGACATTTTGCTTTCATGCTACTGGAAAGGTAACAATATTATGTGCATAAGGCAAAGTAGCTGGCATGAGTGTAGCTGGCATATGCAAAGTAACTGTGTTGCTCTCTGTGAAGGGTTCTTAACCATGGCTCTTTAGCAGATTGTATCAATGGGTAATTAAAGGGTAAGCAAGTGCAGTGACAAGTAAAGGGAAAACCAGGAAAATGCAGGAAAGGGAAGATGAATAAACAGTGCAATATCCATAAACAGTCCCCGTGAGTGCTGCCAGCTTGGCAAGTGATTTGTAACACAGGTCACCTCTTGTATTTGTAAGGCCCTGTACTGAGCTGCTGACAGGTCTCATGTGAAAGGTGGCCTGCATTTCAGGTGGTGGTTACAGGCTGGGAGAAACACATCATGGCTGAAAGGAGTCAAGTGAAAGGAGTCAAGTGAGGGCTCACTAGTGGCAGTTTCCAAAGGAGATGATCCTATCCATGCTGCGTGCTGCAAGTGAGAGGAGTTCTCATAAACCCACTAATAGGGAAGGAATAAATCAATCAGTCTTTTAAGCCAACATCAGTCATCTCAGTGGGGAGGAGGTATGCTTTTCTTCTGGTCAAAAACATAACTGGCACTATGGAGGAGAGTATCCTCAGTGCTTCGCTGTGACCATTGTGCTGTTGTTAAAATGGAGACAAAAGTTTCATGACATAGCAGACTGGAGTATGGAAATGACCAGCAGAATTATTCCCCAGTCTGGTAGGTAGGCTAACAGCATGTTTCTGGAAGGCTTCAATTTCTCTCTCTGTTTGTGTGCTTTCATTTAGGATGGGAAGGTGATCGTGTGGGATTCCTTCACTACCAACAAGGTGTGTGAAACTTCAGCAAAAGTCAGATTTCTGTGCCCAGGGTGGATGATGGTGTGATTAAGATGGAGAGCTGAAGGGCACTCAGGTGTCACAGGAGGCAGCAGGATGATGGGATAACATGCAAACTTCCACCAGCACCTCAAACCAAGGGACCTAGAGCATCCCATCTACCTGACCTGTCTCTGAGCAAAGTCCCTATCAGGCTGCTGGGGTTTGTGGTGGTGTCCAGCAAGAGGCTCTGCTCCAGCCTCTTCACTGTCAGGGAGGGCTCCTGGCTAGAAGCAAAACAGAGGCCCTTCCTGGGTAACCCCTGTACCAGGTGCCATGTGTGATTACCTGGCATCCTTCAGCTGAGGTGTTCACTGGGAAACGATGCTGGTGCTCCTCCAAGTGCTGCCAGGGCTCCCTCACAGTACCCTGCTCCACGTAGCTGAGAAAAACCAGCTTGTTTGTAACTCACTTTTACATGTGCAGCAGTGGGAACCTGTTATGGCACTGAATGACCCCAATAAAACATGCTGTCTGATCAGTTTGGGGGTCATGAATAAGATGGAAAGTGTCCAAGGTGGCCTAGCCATCCTCCTGTCGCTCTGCTGGGTTCTTCAGTGAGGGTTGTCCCCACCTTACCTGTGAGTTGTAGCTGGGGGAAACACCTGTACCTTCCACTGACCCTGAGAATGTCCCACAGAACTACTACTCCACACTACTTTCCTTGCACTGGTTAGAGAAACAGTGACGTCTCAGTTTACAGAGATGCTGTATTTCAGGAGCATGCAGTGACGATGCCATGTACCTGGGTGATGGCATGTGCATATGCCCCCTCTGGATGTGCCATTGCTTGTGGGTAAGTTCTCAGTTTCTACAGCTGCTTACACAGACAAGCTTGATTTGTAATGGTGTCACTGTGCCTTTAGATGCTGACAGCTAGAAGTTTGCATGCCTCGATTGTGGGTGGAAGGGACTACATTGAGTGCCTCTGATTCTATTCCCATAATGGCTCATACACAGTATCTCCACTGACTTCAATGCAATGACATTTGTTGTGTAAGCATGGAAAATAATCCTCTTTCAGCATTTATATCATGAGTTAGGAATTCTGAATGCATGCAACTTTCCTGCTCCAGTTTGGTTGTATATGTTGGATATATTTTCTAAGAGATTTTAACCCTGTTCTTTGCACTCTTTTTTTCTATGCTGTAGAGAAGGTTAGTTGTTAATGATTACCAGCATGTGAATAGATCTTGCCAGGATGGGGTGGGGAAGAATTAACCCCATCCTTGATAATATTCTCCAAGTTTTCTGAGGGCTTAGGTTTGAAAAAAGTTTATGCAGGGCAGAAAACAAAAAGATGAGATGTTGGCAAAACATCTTTTAAAAAGGGATTGGGTGGATCAGACAGACAAAGCAAGCTTGGGGCAACAGAAATGAACAAAGTGAGGCTTTCCTGTGGAGTTTGAAAACCTAGAAAGCACCATATTGAGACAGACAGGCAGGCTCCTTTATATATATGTGGAGAAGGAGTCTGGAAACTGTATTTTTGACTAAAATTCAAAGAATGGCAAGAAAGCTCTGTCTTCACAATAGTAAGAGTCACTGCACTACCTAATTCTGTATTTCTGTTGTGCTGTCAGTTGAGTGCTGTGCATACAAAGTACAAACCCAGCCCCTGGTGTTGTGCTGGGATCCCAGGGACCAGGGCAGGGCTGATCTGCTATGGCTCTAGAAAAGTGTCGGACACAAGTCAGACCCTTTAGAAAAGAATCCCACACCTAGCCTGGGAGACAGGGCTTAGCTGATGCAGCTGACCCAGGAGAGACACACCAGCTACAGAGGGCAGTGCTTCTGTTGCCTTTTTTCCCAAACTTCTAAGAGCCCTGTCTTCACAACCTCTACTTGCTATGCCATCTCTTCCATAGGAGTTAGGTCACAGAATCACAGCATATTAGGAGTTGGAAGGGACCTCAAAAGATCATCTAGTCCAACCCACCTGCCAGAGCAGGATTCCATAGACCAGGTCACACAGAAGCGCTTCCAGATGGGTTTTGAATATCTCCATAGAAGGAAACTCCACAACCTCTCTGGTCAAATGTATTAAGGTGGATAAATAATGATGCTTAAATAATGATCCTCGCAATGGATGTCAAGAGAAAAATGGCAGTTTAGCTGCATGTGAAACATTAACCCTGAGGTGGCTGCTATGTCACCTCCCAATTTATACTTTGCGAGGTTTCATTCAGTGCCATTTATAAACTCGGCAAGGGTAAAAAATACAGAGGTGCAGCTGTTCAAGTTCTGTCAAGTAGCCAGCGTGGTGAGGCAGCTGGGGCTTCCCTGCACGGGGAGATCCCGCAGAGCACAATAAAGGGAAGTCGGTACTTGTAAGGGTTTGGCAGTGCAGCTCTGACAGGTGGTTTCCTTCTTATCACCACTCGCCTTTTGTCGTTGCAGTTTTAACCTCTCTCTGTTATTGCTATTATTACTCTTTAGTGGCCTGGACAACAAGTGTTCTGTATACCCTCTGACATTTGAGAAAAATGAAAATATGGCTGCAAAGAAGAAGTCAGTTGCAATGCATACAAACTACTTGTCTGCCTGCAGCTTCACTAACTCAGACATGCAGGTAAATGCATTCCCTACCCGCTGCTCACCATCCAACAACACCTAACGTGCACTCTTGTGTGGTGTGAGTAACCTTCCTTGCACCTGGGGCACCCAGGGCCGTGTCCTGCCCCGGACAAAGGCTGCTGGAAATCCCCCGCTGGGAGCAATGAAGGTGCTGCAAAAGCTGCTGTAAGGAAATGCTTGTCACAGCCTACAGCTGGGCTGTCATGCCTGCACCCTGCAAAGGCCTGTCGCTTCTACAGAGGGAGGTCACCCATACCTGTGTGTTCTCTGCTTACTGGGTCTGTGCTGGCTTGTGCTTTTAGGAGCTCAAACTAATACAAATAGTTAAAACCCCAGTTGGACTAGGACTAGGCTGGGTATATGGTATGCCAGCCAATGGAGACTATGTTGTTTACCTGCTTTGTCTTGACCATATAGCCAACTTTGCTTTTCCTTTCATTCCTAGTATGGGGTTTTTTGTACCAAGTGACGTATTTGAACTTGAGGAAGGTCCCATAGGACCACCCCTGTTGTCTGTACATGCAGTGGTGTATTCCCTTGAGGGAAAGGCGTGATGCTATCACCATCTTGGAGCTGGGGGTTTGGAGCACAGAGACCTACAGTGGGAGACAATGGCAAAGAAGGAACTAAATGCAGATCTGAGACCAGGCCAGCCTTCCTCTGTAGTGAATATCTCAAAGATCTCTTTCTCTAGGAAACACGAAAGATGATGAAAGGAGCCAGGATAATCCCCTTGTCCTGTCTCGTGTTTGAATTTATTTGAGGCTCTGCTCAGTGCAGCTCTGCAGCAAAATAAGTGGCAGAAGGGAGCATTTCACTGCTGTTTCTGTCAGCAGAGCTGCTGGAAAGGGAATACCTTGTCCTCTTCTTCCAGATATTTGGAGCTCTTCTGAAGGAAATATCAGCTCTCATTGCTTCTATTTCAGGACATGAGATGCCTGGGATTATGTTGTTTGTCGTTCTGTGGTGTCTGTAATGACACTGAGGTGCTAATTTAAGTCCATTGCCATGGAAACAAGTGGTGGAGGTACCCAGTGCTCAGGCTTGCTTAGCCCTGACCTTACTGTGCAGGATCTTTGTGTAATTAGAGCAGGCAATATTAAGTGGAATCTTTCTGATGAAATAGAAAAACAGTATTCTCTTGTCTTGTCCACACCTATATGCATTGTGATTAAATCCTTCAAAAGGAGAAAGAATTATTTATTTTTCATAATAAAAAAAAAGAGAGAAAGCTTGGGTTTTTTTCTCCATATTAAATAAAGCAAACTGCATTGATATTGAAGTTAATGTATTACTGTTGTTAAATACCATAGTGGATTTAGGTGCTTTATATTCAGTGATTCAGAGATTTTTCTGAAGACATTTAAAAAGACATTTTATTGTGATTTTGGCTCAAAAGTGATGATTTATAGCACTACATGTTATTACTGAAACAAATACAAACAAATGGGTTGGCTGAGCTTCTGTTCAGACACTGTTATGCAGGGGATTCTCAAGAATTTCAGATTTGTTATCATTTTCCTTTTATGTAACAGCCTCAAAATTAAAATTATTCAGTAACTTCGAGGGCGCCCAGTAGAGCAGCACACTGTGCAGGAGCTTTCCCACCTGTGTGCAGAGCAGCTCTTCTCTCCAGGCTCATGTCACCAAGGGATGTAGTACCTGTCCTGGAGCAGCCCAAGTGTGTGGCAGAGGTGTCCCCCAGCACAGTAACCCCACTGCACCTAGCACCCACTGCTGGCTGCTGTGAGTGCTGCTGCTCTGCCTTGGCTGCTCTCTTGAAATGCAGCTCATTTTTCCCTCAGAGGAATGAAAGACAGAGTAAGAGTTTAGGAGTTGGTGTGCCCATATTCTCCCAAGTAACAAGCGATAGGAGAAGAGGAAATGGCCTCAAATTGCACCAGGGTAGGCTTACATAGGACATTGGGAAAAATTTCTTCGCCAAAAGGGTAGTCAAGCCCTGAAACGGGCTGCCCAAGGAAGTGGTGGGGTCACCATCCCTGGAGGTGGTTAGAAACAAATAGATGTGGTGCTGAGGGACATGGTTTAGTGGGAACCTGGCAGTGTTGAGTTAACAGTTGGACTTGATGATCCTAAAGGTATCTTCTAACCAAAACAATTCTATGATTCTGTGATCTGGCAGTGCAATGAAAAGAGACGAGATCTGGAAGTGGTTCATTACTGATTAAAGCCACTCTCAGGCTATGTGTATGCTGGAGGAGGGCGTCCCATCCTTGCTCCTCATCATAGAATCATTATGGTTGGAAAAGACCTCTGAGATTACGGAGTCCAACTGTCCAGCAACACTACCGTGCCCACCACTAAACCATGTCCTCAAGTACTACATCTACACAGTTTTTGAATGCTTCCAGGGACAGTGATTCCACCACCTCCCTGAGCAGCCTGTCCCAATGCCTGATGTTCCCATCTGAGCCAAGACATGCTGAGCTGCAGGGCTGGGCAACCCCCACACCTTGTTCTCAGTGGCCCAAAGCAGTCTTGCCAGAGAGAGCCTTCCTTGCCTCAGTGCACAAAGAGCCAGGGTGCCTCACTTCCTAAATTAGATATCTGCAGCTCTGTGGTTTGGTAATGCTTCCCATGTGACAATGCTCCATGTGTATTAATAGCAACAGTTAATTGGGATCTCAAGTGTTTTGCATAGGGCAGGCAGCCGTATTCCCTGTATACTCCCCAGAATCCCTTCTGCAGCAAGCCACAGTCTAATTGTAAAGATTGTTAACTAATTTCATTCTGGTTTGGGATTCTTTGAGGATTTTTGATTTGATTTGGTTTTCAGTAGCAATACCCTGAAGTTGAGTCCATAACATTTCTCTTAAGCAATTGCTGGAGCTCTGGGTTGCCAGCAGACCCTACCCTTGCACCTTTAGCTACCCCCATTCCCCTCATCTTTCTCACATGCTATTTATAAAAGCATATCCTTGGAGCTGAAAGTCTTCATTCCTCAGCCAAGTGCAGATATTCCTTAGAACAGAGGAGCTCATTGATCTAGGCTCAAAAGCTGGCCAGAAAAACAAGTCAGGACTTTCTTCTGCTATTATCATCTCAGAGTATTAGCGTCTCTCTACTGCAGAGTTCAGAACAGTCTGTTCTGCAGCTCTGCAGACCTCTGTTTATGGGAGGAGTTTTTGGAGCATCTGTCAAACATGTTTAGTGTTTAACCTTTATGCAACTCAATGAATGATTTCATGACTGTGTGATCATTTTCTTCTTGAAGAATGTTTTCTTTTTAATTTCAAACTACCCACTGAGATCCCTGGTGTTTCCTCATTGACCGTGAGAAAAACCTGTGAACAAGAGTGAGATCCCTCCTCAGTTCACCCTTTTGCCTCCTTCCACAACAGTGCAGAGGGACCCTTTCAACCTACAGAATTTGTGATTGCATAACAGCTTCGGGTGCCAAGGGGAAATTTTGAACAATTGAACATCATCAGGATTTAGCCACAAGTGCTGATCACATGTGCTTTCTACAAGCACTGCAGCAGATGAGGGAAGCTGTGAGCTGTGTTTAGTCAGTGTACGTTCAAGTCCTTTCACACACAAATGGTTTTGGATAAGTGAGAGGTGATGGACTTATCAAACAACTGTCTAGACAGGCTTACTTCCCTTTCAAAAAATCCATGTCTTAAGCCAAATTAATTTGGTTTAACCTGCCTATTTCAAGCAGAAAAAAAATTGTAGAGAGTTAAGCAGGTATCCTTAACTCCAACAGCTCTTCTCTCTACCAAGCTGAATTCCAGCAGCCTAAATACAGATAGAGTAAATGTAGGGGCAGACACGAATACTGGTCTGGTTCTTTCTGCTTTTTGGAGGATATGGAAATGCAAGCAGGTCCTTACTTCCATCAGTTCTTCAAACCCCCACTGCACCAAACTGACCATTATTGAAACTCTCTGTAAGTATAGCTGGGTCAGTACAGCCCTCCTTTCCACTCTGACTTCTTTTCATAAAATAAAAAATGTAAACTGTGCTTAGACTCACATTGCTTTTATGGCTTTGATTTATCACATAATATTTCATTAAATTAAAGCTGTCCTTGATGTACATGTAGAATGTCAGTTGTTTCTTTGTGAATTTGAAAATCACCTGCTGATTTTTTCCATTGTGCCTCTTCTTGCCACATCTTATAGATCTTGACAGCAAGTGGAGATGGAACTTGTGCTCTGTGGGATGTTGAGAGTGGACAGCTTCTACAAAGTTTCCATGGTCATGGAGCTGATGTATTGTGCCTGGACCTGGCCCCTTCTGAAACAGGAAATACATTTGTCTCTGGGGTAAGCAGGAGCTTGCTGTCATAATATAAAATTAAGGAATGTGGAAGGGAAAAAGCAGCAGAGCAGGAGGCTTGTGATCTTATTGAGAGAGTGTGGAGCCCCAGTGCAATCCACTCATTGCAAGCACATTTTCCAAGCTGGAGCAAATTAAACCCCTGACTATGGGGTCAAACCCACCCAGCCAGTCTGACTGCAGTTCTGCTTACTTAGCAAATTCCACCCTACACCAAAGCAATCCAGCCTGAGATCAAAACAACACCTCTTCTGGGAAGGGAAAGCCTCAGTGTTAGAGCAGCAGGCTCATACCATATCAGAGGTGTGAGCCCCTGTGGATAGCCCAGCACAGCAGACAACATGTTGCATCTGCTCCTTCCTCATGCCCAGCACTCAGGAGCTGGACAAGGTGTGCCAGGTGGCTGCTCAGGGCATCGAAGTGGGGCTGCAAATAACATGCATGCCATCCAGAAACCAAGGGGTAGCTTGGACACTGGCTAAACCTTCATACAAGTTGGAGCAGAGAGATGAGTGTGGCTACATCTGCTGCTGTTGCTGAGTCCCCTGTGCTTTCCAGCGGTACAAGAGGCATTTAAAGCCCCTTCATCTATTGAACATTGCCCAATCCCTGTCCTGGCTCAGAGGAACATGGAGACCTCACTGGGGCTGCAGGAGTCATCTGGGAAGGTGCCTAGAACATCTTCCAAATCTTGTTCTGCTGCTGAGGGATCACTGTTCCTGGGCAGCTGAGCCATTGGCATGCAGCCTGGCAATGAGGCAGGCAACACATAAAGGTGAGTGGGATGAGGCTCAGCTTCTTTTTGAGGTGATCCTGGTCTTTCCCAGATCAGAAATTGAGTGTGCAGGTGAGAGTTGACAGGAGCCAAGAGATGACCTCTTTTACTGGAGGCAGGCTGCAACCATTAACTTTGCTGAAGGTACCTGGTTTCTGATGTCCCCAGCTAGTCCTGTGCTTGCTGATGGAAATGACCCTTGTGCCAGAAGGTGCTGACCATGGATTAGGAGGTTCTACTTGTGCTCGGAGTCATGGTCCCATCCCTACACAATGAAGCTGGTCCTCTTCTGTTACGGCTCTTTTATCAAATTTGGCTGGCCCAGCAGGAGCAGAGCCCAGCACTCTGGCCCAGTTTGCCTGCTGCTAGCACAGCTGCTCCAAAGCGTGACTGAAAGCTAATTCCATCCAAGTGCTTTACTCCTCCTGGGCTTTTCTGTCACCAAGCTTGCTTCCCAGAAAGGATAGATTCATTCTTTGTGGGAACAGCTCATCTTATTATAGGGTGAAGAATCGCAAGCAGCTATGGTAATGCTAAGAGACTATATCATACTTGTGTTGATGTAGCAGCTTGGGCATGTCTGTGCTTACAGAGGCTCACTTAATTCATCACATGCAAAATACCACTTCAGTGAAAATCTCTCTTATATCATGCCAATATAGCTAGAGCCAAAACAGTGCAACCTGAAGGTATGGTAACATAGAGAGACTCCCTGTATGTTCGGCCTGTGTAAAGTAACCTTCAGGTGGAATAAGCAATGCCAGTATATCAGCATGTAGACTGGGTGGTCTTATTTTAAACAACATAACTGAAAATCCCAGCCCTCCTGGCTGAGCTCAGGGCTGCATTCCAGGCTGTTGTGTGCAGTGCCCTCTGAGCACTGCTCCTCAGGGTGAGTTAGGTAGCAGTTGGGGCCCATCTCTCATCACAGGTGGTTGCTGGTTTCTCCTTCAAAACCTTGGGAGTCAAAGCACCAGCTTGTCAGATTGGTCTTGCCCCCAGACTTCCAGAGAGGTCAGTAAGAACAGTGCATATGGAAGCAATATGAAGGGCTGGGCTTGGGCTGTGGTGGGGCTTGAGAGGGAAATATGCTGAGTCCAAAATGTTCCATATCCTGTTTGGTTTCCCCTGCACAGAAACCACAAGTTAGTACGAAGGCACATTATCTCTTTTAAATAATGACATCATTAGTAAAAAAAAGGGATTTCATTTTAAGAAGAGAAATAAAAAAAAGAGAGAATTATGTGACGACACTTTAATTTAATTAGCAATGACATTTGCTCACAAATAAATAACATGTGTGGCGTGGTCTGCTGGGTAGGACACACTAGCTCAGCAGAAGCAGCACCAGCCTGGCCTGCCCTGTGCTTCCCACACAGCCTCAGAGAGGCTGAGCCCCCTGGAGCTGAGCCTGCCTACAGCCTGCCCCTCAGCAGGGGCATATTTTCTTATTAAAACTTCCTGTCACTCCTAAAAGCAAAGTCCATGTTCTTTCTCCTGTCACCACGATTGTCATGGGCCTATGGGTATGAGATGATTTCTGCCTTGAGCACATGGGCTGATCCCCTTGTCCAAAGCACTCAGGGTGCTGAGCACCTGACAGGAAGCACTGAGTGTTGAATGATCTTTTCAAAGCACAGCTTGGAAGGGCAGGTTAGAGCTTGACAATGAAATGAAATGCTGTTATGCTTCTTTTCTCATCCCAACTGTGCAATTGAGCACGTGGGTGCAGACCAAGGCAGGGATTAACTCTGGTAAGAAGCTGGGCAAGAGACCCTCCAGGTGCACTTATTTCATTTTCTATTTCAGTGTATGAAAAGTTATAAAACTTTAAATGCTGGATATTAATATTTTACATGGGCATGTTAAGTGGTAAGGGAATGAGTCAGTTATGCAGCTCTGTGGTGTGCTGGGACTGCAGACACAGGTACAGCAGCAGCACAAGCAGGGCAGGGCTGTGAGTGCCAGTTAGTATGGGCCTGCCTGCACAAAGCCCCCAGGCCTGCCTGCACCCCTCTGTGCTGCACGGCTGCGCTGTGCCTGAGCTGCTCTGTGCACTGCTGAGGCTCCAGCTTTCATGGCACACTCTGTTCCTGACTGCAACTGCACCAGGCTTGGGTGTACCAGTACAGCCAGTGAGAGGGCTGCTTTGCTGGTTAAATCCCCTCAGAGCTGTGATGTTCAGAGCGTTTGAGCATAGCTGGACTTGATAGTGAGTGTTAGGCACATGGAGGGTGAATGTCACCATTTGCACAACTGTAGTGAATTTTATTTTCTTTCTAGGGGTGTGACAAGAAGGCCATGATTTGGGATATGCGGTCTGGTCAGTGCATCCAGTCGTTTGAAACCCACGATTCAGATATCAACAGTGTCAGGTCAGTATGTTTCTGGGAGAGGACACATTTGTGTTGTTGAGCAATGTGCTGGTTCTATTTTTGAAGTCTGACCTCATCCAAGTAATGTAATGTGTTCTGGTCTTTTTTTACCCATGCACAGATATTACCCGAGTGGAGATGCTTTTGCTTCTGGTTCAGATGATGCCACGGTATGTTAATTCAGCAACCTAATCTGGGAAAGTTCTGGTACTTCACAAGTCAGATTTTCCTAAAACACTAGGTCACATCCACAGAGGACTTTAAGTGATTAAACTGGGCCTGTGACACCAAAGTTGCAGAAATAATAATGCATAATGTAATATACATTAAATACTATATAATGTTGTAGGGAAAATCTGGTAACACTTTGTAGGTCATATCTGCAAACTTTTCTACATGAGGTACTGTCCAAATATTCACTTCAGATTTTATCTTTGAAGTTCATGATCAAAATTAGTTGTCTTACTGGCTTCATGTAGTTGTTGGTTACAGCATGATGAACCAGGTGAAATGCTGCAGCTTGTGTCAGAAGGAGCAGCACAGCCCTAGGGCACGAAGGTACAGGAGTGCACACGTCCCGGCAAGCAGAGGGGCTGTGGGCTCAGCATGGAGCTGGGCAGACCTGGTCAGCTGGCCTCCACAGATCTGTGTATCCTGGAGTGCGTCCCAAGGGTGGCCTTGCCACATACGTCTCCCTGTCAGCCTGACATGCTGCCAGTGCTCTTCACTGCAATGAGTCACCACATCCAGGTTATCCTAGATGATACAATAGTTCTTGCTGCATCTCACTTATCTACGAGCAAGCTGCTAGAAGGAAGGAGACAGTATGTATTGACAAGTAATTTTGGTCAGCACGTTGTATGCAAAACACTACTTACCTCCTGGTGCCTTCAAGCCCCTGAGTGATGCACATGGCTGGTGGTTCTCACTGCAGCTGGTGTGTCCCAATGGGGGACTAGGCTCTGCCTTGTACCACAGCCCTGCGGGGACTTGAGCTGGCGGTTAAGTGTAACTCCAGAGCAGACGTTTGGGAGGCACCTGGCACCTTGTTTCTCCTGTTTACTCAAATATCACATGATGTGGCATGACTCTACTCTGCTCTCAGAGCATGTTTTGAGTCTGCTCCAATGCTTGCTAAACTCAATAGAAACATTCCCTTTGTCTTCAGTGGATGTCAGTCCTTCCAGGGCTCTTCTGGAGAGAATGTACACTGCTTTTAGGTCTTAAAAGCTGCAATTATAAATTAATACCTCCAGCTCTGTGGTGAGGTTAGTGGCTCTCCACACGTTCGGGTGCAGTACTGTAAGCACTTGAGGTGCTAAGGGAATGAGATGGAGAAATTGTACATCATAAAATTCCAGTGAGAGCACTCTCTTTGTATGCCCAGTACCACAGGCTGTGGGCTCCTGTGCTTATTAATTTATGTGATGGGGGTTTTTTTCTTAACTTTTCCTGACACTCCTGACTTGAGCAGGAGAATGGGAAATTCCATCTCTGTAGTTTTGACAGAGGTTTTGGCAATTTCCATCTACTTCATTCTTTAAATGAAGAGGTTGGTGTTTTCAGCATTAGGAACAGATATGCTGACTGGTATCCTTGACCTGATTTATATACTTAGGGATTTCGAGGAACAGATAAGGCTGACTGTCTGGAGGGAAGCCATAAAAGTGTGCTCACATGGCAGTGTTGTCACCTGTGGTGACCCCAAGTCTCTGTTGGGACAGCCTGATGGAATTGTTCATCAGTGTGGAGCACTGGGAGACCTGGAATTCACATATCTGGCAGCTCCCCACTGCCTTGTGAATGCAACAGCCTCTCCTATTTGTGCAGGCTTGAATACCATACGTTTTTCAGTAGCAAAGTCTTAATATTAGCAAACACATCTAGCCAGTATTTGCTTAAACTTAACTTATTGAGGAAGGTTTTCAGTTCAAGTAGTTTCAAAAGTGCATTTTGATTTCAAGGCTAGCCTTGAAATAGCCTATGTGCATGCCAATGAAGTCTGGTCTATCTATATATTATTTCCATGTTAAACAAGCCTAAGTATGCTGGCAGATGATAAAACCAGGAAGTGCAGCTTGTAGAAGTGATTGGGGATTTTCCATGAGAAATGAAAACCAAAGATCATTTCACTTGAATTATTTTCATGTAGGATTTTTAGACAGCGAGGCCTCACAGAAGGGTAGGGGCTGTTTGTTACCTGTCTTACTCAGAGCAAGGATTACTATTGAGGCTTCCCCATGCCAAGGGACTGTCTGAGCACTGTGCCGTGTGGTTCATGTTCTCAGAGATGGCTAGAGATTTAATCATCTCTCTCCTAGGCTCTAGCTGTGGCTATATTGTTGTCTTTAGAGACTCTCCCCATGCACCAGCCAGCAGCAGGATGCCCTAAGATGTAGGCCACACAGGGGGAAGCAAGAGAGCAGGGAGACTTTTCAGTGGGTAGCCAGATTCCAAAGCACACCACTCATCTCTTTATAGCAGGGCAGGCAGGAGGCTTAAGAAAGGTGGCTTGGGAGAGCAAGTTCTTCACTCAATTTATACAAAACAGCCTTGTGTTGCTTAGATCCTTGTTAGACTCCAGAGGAGTCCCAGTTACAGCAGGCAAAAATAGCAGAAGGAAGGAAGCCAAGCAGCAGCTTCCCAGGATGCCTGTTAGGCTGCCATGCTTCCCACTCCCATTTTTTAAAATGAACTGTAGTAGCCATTGACTCCAGCCTTTACTGAGGCATGTGTCTTGGTTTTGTTTTAATCCTAGTGTCGTTTATATGACCTCCGTGCAGACAGAGAAGTAGCAATTTATTCCAAAGAGAGCATCATTTTTGGAGCATCCAGTGTGGACTTCTCTCTCAGTGGTGAGACCTGAACTTGGGAGGTTATCTTAGTGTTGGGATTCGAGGGGAACTGTAAAATTTCACTAGTTTAATTTGACAAGGCATTTGTTATTAAGAGTTATTAGAAGTAATACTAAGTACTAAAAGAAACTTTTAGTGCATAGAGGCCTTTTTTTGACTCTGTAAAAATAATTACTCTTTAAATAACCTACCTGGCTATCGCTTCGTTGTAGCAATGAAGAGTATTTTCCTGGCCCTACTGAGGACAGGAAATATTTTGCCATTAACTACAGCTGGGGTGCAGCTTTACAATAATGATTAAGAACATTTCAAAGAAAACATGAAATGTAACTAGACTATTAAATAGTTTTTAGAAGGATAATAAATGATTAATAGACAGTAAAAGTATGTTAGAGGAGCAAGAAGACAGAGATGTTACCATTTTTCACTACGACATGAGACACAAGCTCTTGTCTTCTGTCTCCTGCCCCAGCACAAATGCAGAGCTCCTCCAGTCACCCTGTGTGGGGATGGGTGGGTGGTGAACTGCTCACCACCTAGGACAAAGGCAAATGTCTCTGTCATGGTCATAAGCACCACAGCTTGTTCCACTGGGGACAAGGAATCACCAAATATGTCTACTAATCCTTCAACCATTTGTATTCAATTTCTTGTGTAAAGTCTGTGCAAAATATTATTACCCTGCTTTAGCTATTGAAGTGCTTTTCAGTCTGTCATGATTTGGAGTCATCCCTCATCCCTACTGACTGGACAGACTCTATACAGTTTAACTCAATTTAACGTGTATTTTTAACTAATAAATTTTAATTGGCTCAGCATTTAGTACAGATAGCTCAGCAGTGTAGCAGGAGTGTCTAACAGGAGCACAGCTAGCCTGAGGGAAGTAGTGGTCAGGGCATGCTGTGTGCCAACAGTGGCAAGAGAAAGCTGAGCTGTGGTTCAGTGGGTGATGAACGTCCTGCAGAAGGCCCTTGCTGCAGTCAAGATGTGTTACCTGCACAAGACCTCACTTTGTAAAATCTCATTCTCTTTGTAGGTCGCCTACTGTTTGCAGGGTATAATGATTACACCATAAATGTCTGGGATGTGCTGAAAGGGTCCCGTGTTTCCATTCTGTTTGGACATGAAAATCGTGTCAGCACCTTGCGGGTCTCTCCTGATGGGACGGCATTCTGCTCGGGCTCCTGGGACCACACTCTCCGAGTAAGTGCTGGGAGCACCTGTGTTGGCTGCTGTGTTGTTTGTGGGATTGCTTACAAAAAGAGGGCAGCGGAGGGAGGGAGTTATTGCAGGAAAATCGACTCTAAAGGGACTAATGAGGTTGTAAGACCAGTTTAAAACATGGACAGAAAATCCAAAGTAAAAAAAATCCCTGCAAAGTGCTAGCAGAGCTGTTAAATTTTGAAGGTAAGGGTTAAATAATATAATTGCTGCTGATTCTCTGTACCACTTGTCTGACCATTGCCAAATGGTAATTAAACGTTTGATAGACTAGTCTGTGTCATAAACAATTGTTTCAACTCCCTCTCTGCAGATCTGGGCTTAACCTGAGATCCTGTATGCAGAATCAAATGAAGACTGACACTCTGGACTACAAAAACTGCAGAAAAAAGCTACATCTCAAAATCAATTACACTACAAAAGAGTGACACAGAACCCACAGGTCAACACAGCTAGGTAGAAAATGTATCTGCTTGAACACATAGCAAACATCAACTTGTAGTAAAAGGGAATGTTTTAAATTCTGTTTTGAAACTATCTTCTTTTATTAGAACTAGTTTAAATAATTATAAAGGGACTTTTCTCTGAAGTCACCTGTACCATAGAATTGAGTTATTTCAGTGCACATTATGTATTTATTCGCATGAATTAAGTTCCTTTTTAAAGTAAAAAAAAAAAAAAAAGAAAGAAAAAAAGATTCTTGATTTTATCAGGATGTAGCATAAGCCTTTGGAAACATTCTGTAGTAGTGCATTGAATTTTGGTGTCAAAAAGCAGAAAGAAAACCAATTCTGATACTTGATGGTGGCATTATGGATGACTGAACCTTGGTTGTAAGTGTAGGAGCAAAGGACCTACTGTGAAGGTATTGGCTGTTGTCATAAAAATGTATTTTTTGTACATAAGAGGAATCCTTTCAATCCCTGTTTTTTCCTACTGTCTTTTTAGATAGAAATAAGTATTTCATCTCTGTTACCTGAGTATAAAGAATCTAAATATATAAAAACTGATAAACTGCAAAGAGGAGAGATATAAACATGATTTACATAATCATGAGGTAATACTTAACCAGTAGTTTCTTAGAAATTTTTAATTGTATCACTTGGTGAGTGAATTTTCTTTTACTTAAAGGAATACTACATGCTAAGCACTAAGGGATACTACATGCTAAGCACCGTTATACTGATGGTCAAATCTTTTCCAAGCCAGTCACAGTCATTCTATGATCATGATTCTTACTTGCATTTTGAGCAGTTCATACCACTTTGGCAGGGCAATGTAGCTTAAATGTGTATTAAGACAGTATATGCCCATTTTAAGGTCCTCTGCAATGTCAGAGCAGTGTAAGTTTATGCAAATGCAGGTCAAATCTTAAAAGCCAATTCATGCAGTCCTTACTCTAACAGTAATCTCCCACTGGTATGGATATAGTTCAGTCATAGTTAAACCTGAGAATGAACAACAGTTTAGAGTTGTTGAAAACCTGCTGCAAGCCACAGTCCTGCCAGTGTTTGATACCATGCTCACCAGAGCACATGAGCCCCCATATGATCCAGGATTCATGGGGTTTCAGGGAGCAGTACAGCTGGCAGCATCCAATCCTCTGTGTGAGCATGGTATTACAGACTGGCAGGACGACCCCCATGTGGAGCTGATTTGACCAGTTAAAGCTGAGGTAGTTAATTATAGCACTATTGGAAAATTACATCTGCATTTATACATTGAAAACTATTGAGACTGGAATGTGTTCATTTGTGCTCAAATGGTAGGTACTGAGTCTAACCTGAACAGAGACACACAAGGAGCAAAGTGCTGGAGTAATTGCTGGGGACTTGCACAGTCTGACCTTTGAAATGCAAGTGGTGAGGTACATCTCTGAAAAGATCAAAGATATGATTTATATTTAGATTGAAACATGAGAAAACAAGCTCACTAGAGTGAGCTTGATCACTGGAGTTGGCTGTTCACATAAGTTTCATGATAATATCCTCATTCTACTTGAAAGTGGGATTTTTTTTTTACAATTCTATAAAAATTCTGTATTAGAAACAAGGTCTCCTCATTCATGAAAATATTAGGTTCCATGAATCCATAGCCAGTTAACCTAGGACACTGACATTGGTATCAACCCTCAGTCCCTAATGCAACGGTTCGACCGTTTCCACTTGGAAAAGTCAGCTCTGATGCTTTGCAATAGTCGTGGCAAACTATCCCTGTAACAAACTGAATGCACTATGGAAATGCCATCTAGAGTTCACTGTGCAATATTGAGTCAATACACTGTACACATTTGATCAAAAGATTAATATTAATGTCTAGATAGTATTTATTGGTAAGATGTTTGTTTCAAACATACTACATTGTGTTGATATTTATGAATGGCTTAACTACAATAAATTGTATTTTACATATTGAGAACATGTATATAGTCATTTTTGCCATCACTTAGTCACTTGCAATGGTAGCTTTTTTTTCTGTCTGTTTGTCATTTACTTTTTGCACCATACAGTTTCTTA
Source organism: Galbula dea (assembly GCA_013399015.1). Lineage (NCBI taxonomy): Eukaryota > Metazoa > Chordata > Aves > Piciformes > Galbulidae > Galbula > Galbula dea. Next base: position 532,991 of record VWZX01010570.1, on the reverse strand, counting down.
GCTCATTTGTCCTGCAAAAATCTAGGGTGAAATCCAGACATACTAGAAATTGCTTCTGGAATATCTTCTGGAAAGACCCAAGGTAAGCCACAGCAACTGAGAATGAGCCATCCTTGAAAGTACCTGAAACTCCATCTGAGCTGCTCCTGCATTCAGGAACCCAGAATTCAGGTTGTGTTTTCCTGCTCAGAAGGATCATAGCTAACATGGTATTTTCTTTCCACATCCAGGAATGCACTGGAAAATGCAGAGTATGTGCAGGATTCTTCTTGTATTGCAGAGGAACAGCAGTGAAAGCTGGGCACCAGGACGCTGTTGAGGGCCTGGGCTACTGCTTCTTGGATAAACCATATTTGCAGATCCCCCTGAGATGCAGCAGTTCAGCTTCCTGCCTTGTTAGTAGAGAACTGTCCTGGCATTAGATGGCCTCTCCATTTTAGTGTAGGTTTTGTGGTCAGCATCAAGGTGGTTGGTGGAAATGTTCAGTTTAGACACTGAAAAAAACGCCTCCTTAATTTAGGCACATTGTTTTGTTTCCTTTCCTCTGAGGTGCTGGGGAAAGTGCTGAACCAGCTTGTTCAGGGTAACATCAGTGCCCAAATTGTCACTGGTTCCAGTGAGAATGAGGCTGACATTGCATTTTGCACTTCTGTTCTTGCAGGGAGAAATCCTGTGCTTTTTGCATTCCAGGGCCACTGCCTGTGGACTTGTAAATCATAGAATCATAGAATGGCTGAGGTTGGAAGGGACCTCAAAGATCATCTAGTTCCAACCCCCCCACCATGGGCAGGG